>OY750766.1:0-600000 GCA_963556745.1 Catoptria pinella
CTAACCTAACCTAACCTAACCTAACCTAACCTAACCTAACCTAACCTAACCTAACCTAACCTAACCTAACCTAACCTAACCTAACCTAACCTAACCTAACCTAACCTAACCTAACCTAACCTAACCTAACCTAACCTAACCTAACCTAACCTAACCTAACCTAACCTAACCTAACCTAACCTAACCTAACCTAACCTAACCTAACCTAACCTAACCTAACCTAACCTAACCTAACCTAACCTAACCTAACCTAACCTAACCTAACCTAACCTAACCTAACCTAACCTAACCTAACCTAACCTAACCTAACCTAACCTAACCTAACCTAACCTAACCTAACCTAACCTAACCTAACCTAACCTAACCTAACCTAACCTAACCTAACCTAACCTAACCTAACCTAACCTAACCTAACCTAACCTAACCTAACCTAACCTAACCTAACCTAACCTAACCTAACCTAACCTAACCTAACCTAACCTAACCTAACCTAACCTAACCTAACCTAACCTAACCTAACCTAACCTAACCTAACCTAACCTAACCTAACCTAACCTAACCTAACCTAACCTAACCTAACCTAACCTAACCTAACCTAACCTAACCTAACCTAACCTAACCTAACCTAACCTAACCTAACCTAACCTAACCTAACCTAACCTAACCTAACCTAACCTAACCTAACCTAACCTAACCTAACCTAACCTAACCTAACCTAACCTAACCTAACCTAACCTAACCTAACCTAACCTAACCTAACCTAACCTAACCTAACCTAACCTAACCTAACCTAACCTAACCTAACCTAACCTAACCTAACCTAACCTAACCTAACCTAACCTAACCTAACCTAACCTAACCTAACCTAACCTAACCTAACCTAACCTAACCTAACCTAACCTAACCTAACCTAACCTAACCTAACCTAACCTAACCTAACCTAACCTAACCTAACCTAACCTAACCTAACCTAACCTAACCTAACCTAACCTAACCTAACCTAACCTAACCTAACCTAACCTAACCTAACCTAACCTAACCTAACCTAACCTAACCTAACCTAACCTAACCTAACCTAACCTAACCTAACCTAACCTAACCTAACCTAACCTAACCTAACCTAACCTAACCTAACCTAACCTAACCTAACCTAACCTAACCTAACCTAACCTAACCTAACCTAACCTAACCTAACCTAACCTAACCTAACCTAACCTAACCTAACCTAACCTAACCTAACCTAACCTAACCTAACCTAACCTAACCTAACCTAACCTAACCTAACCTAACCTAACCTAACCTAACCTAACCTAACCTAACCTAACCTAACCTAACCTAACCTAACCTAACCTAACCTAACCTAACCTAACCTAACCTAACCTAACCTAACCTAACCTAACCTAACCTAACCTAACCTAACCTAACCTAACCTAACCTAACCTAACCTAACCTAACCTAACCTAACCTAACCTAACCTAACCTAACCTAACCTAACCTAACCTAACCTAACCTAACCTAACCTAACCTAACCTAACCTAACCTAACCTAACCTAACCTAACCTAACCTAACCTAACCTAACCTAACCTAACCTAACCTAACCTAACCTAACCTAACCTAACCTAACCTAACCTAACCTAACCTAACCTAACCTAACCTAACCTAACCTAACCTAACCTAACCTAACCTAACCTAACCTAACCTAACCTAACCTAACCTAACCTAACCTAACCTAACCTAACCTAACCTAACCTAACCTAACCTAACCTAACCTAACCTAACCTAACCTAACCTAACCTAACCTAACCTAACCTAACCTAACCTAACCTAACCTAACCTAACCTAACCTAACCTAACCTAACCTAACCTAACCTAACCTAACCTAACCTAACCTAACCTAACCTAACCTAACCTAACCTAACCTAACCTAACCTAACCTAACCTAACCTAACCTAACCTAACCTAACCTAACCTAACCTAACCTAACCTAACCTAACCTAACCTAACCTAACCTAACCTAACCTAACCTAACCTAACCTAACCTAACCTAACCTAACCTAACCTAACCTAACCTAACCTAACCTAACCTAACCTAACCTAACCTAACCTAACCTAACCTAACCTAACCTAACCTAACCTAACCTAACCTAACCTAACCTAACCTAACCTAACCTAACCTAACCTAACCTAACCTAACCTAACCTAACCTAACCTAACCTAACCTAACCTAACCTAACCTAACCTAACCTAACCTAACCTAACCTAACCTAACCTAACCTAACCTAACCTAACCTAACCTAACCTAACCTAACCTAACCTAACCTAACCTAACCTAACCTAACCTAACCTAACCTAACCTAACCTAACCTAACCTAACCTAACCTAACCTAACCTAACCTAACCTAACCTAACCTAACCTAACCTAACCTAACCTAACCTAACCTAACCTAACCTAACCTAACCTAACCTAACCTAACCTAACCTAACCTAACCTAACCTAACCTAACCTAACCTAACCTAACCTAACCTAACCTAACCTAACCTAACCTAACCTAACCTAACCTAACCTAACCTAACCTAACCTAACCTAACCTAACCTAACCTAACCTAACCTAACCTAACCTAACCTAACCTAACCTAACCTAACCTAACCTAACCTAACCTAACCTAACCTAACCTAACCTAACCTAACCTAACCTAACCTAACCTAACCTAACCTAACCTAACCTAACCTAACCTAACCTAACCTAACCTAACCTAACCTAACCTAACCTAACCTAACCTAACCTAACCTAACCTAACCTAACCTAACCTAACCTAACCTAACCTAACCTAACCTAACCTAACCTAACCTAACCTAACCTAACCTAACCTAACCTAACCTAACCTAACCTAACCTAACCTAACCTAACCTAACCTAACCTAACCTAACCTAACCTAACCTAACCTAACCTAACCTAACCTAACCTAACCTAACCTAACCTAACCTAACCTAACCTAACCTAACCTAACCTAACCTAACCTAACCTAACCTAACCTAACCTAACCTAACCTAACCTAACCTAACCTAACCTAACCTAACCTAACCTAACCTAACCTAACCTAACCTAACCTAACCTAACCTAACCTAACCTAACCTAACCTAACCTAACCTAACCTAACCTAACCTAACCTAACCTAACCTAACCTAACCTAACCTAACCTAACCTAACCTAACCTAACCTAACCTAACCTAACCTAACCTAACCTAACCTAACCTAACCTAACCTAACCTAACCTAACCTAACCTAACCTAACCTAACCTAACCTAACCTAACCTAACCTAACCTAACCTAACCTAACCTAACCTAACCTAACCTAACCTAACCTAACCTAACCTAACCTAACCTAACCTAACCTAACCTAACCTAACCTAACCTAACCTAACCTAACCTAACCTAACCTAACCTAACCTAACCTAACCTAACCTAACCTAACCTAACCTAACCTAACCTAACCTAACCTAACCTAACCTAACCTAACCTAACCTAACCTAACCTAACCTAACCTAACCTAACCTAACCTAACCTAACCTAACCTAACCTAACCTAACCTAACCTAACCTAACCTAACCTAACCTAACCTAACCTAACCTAACCTAACCTAACCTAACCTAACCTAACCTAACCTAACCTAACCTAACCTAACCTAACCTAACCTAACCTAACCTAACCTAACCTAACCTAACCTAACCTAACCTAACCTAACCTAACCTAACCTAACCTAACCTAACCTAACCTAACCTAACCTAACCTAACCTAACCTAACCTAACCTAACCTAACCTAACCTAACCTAACCTAACCTAACCTAACCTAACCTAACCTAACCTAACCTAACCTAACCTAACCTAACCTAACCTAACCTAACCTAACCTAACCTAACCTAACCTAACCTAACCTAACCTAACCTAACCTAACCTAACCTAACCTAACCTAACCTAACCTAACCTAACCTAACCTAACCTAACCTAACCTAACCTAACCTAACCTAACCTAACCTAACCTAACCTAACCTAACCTAACCTAACCTAACCTAACCTAACCTAACCTAACCTAACCTAACCTAACCTAACCTAACCTAACCTAACCTAACCTAACCTAACCTAACCTAACCTAACCTAACCTAACCTAACCTAACCTAACCTAACCTAACCTAACCTAACCTAACCTAACCTAACCTAACCTAACCTAACCTAACCTAACCTAACCTAACCTAACCTAACCTAACCTAACCTAACCTAACCTAACCTAACCTAACCTAACCTAACCTAACCTAACCTAACCTAACCTAACCTAACCTAACCTAACCTAACCTAACCTAACCTAACCTAACCTAACCTAACCTAACCTAACCTAACCTAACCTAACCTAACCTAACCTAACCTAACCTAACCTAACCTAACCTAACCTAACCTAACCTAACCTAACCTAACCTAACCTAACCTAACCTAACCTAACCTAACCTAACCTAACCTAACCTAACCTAACCTAACCTAACCTAACCTAACCTAACCTAACCTAACCTAACCTAACCTAACCTAACCTAACCTAACCTAACCTAACCTAACCTAACCTAACCTAACCTAACCTAACCTAACCTAACCTAACCTAACCTAACCTAACCTAACCTAACCTAACCTAACCTAACCTAACCTAACCTAACCTAACCTAACCTAACCTAACCTAACCTAACCTAACCTAACCTAACCTAACCTAACCTAACCTAACCTAACCTAACCTAACCTAACCTAACCTAACCTAACCTAACCTAACCTAACCTAACCTAACCTAACCTAACCTAACCTAACCTAACCTAACCTAACCTAACCTAACCTAACCTAACCTAACCTAACCTAACCTAACCTAACCTAACCTAACCTAACCTAACCTAACCTAACCTAACCTAACCTAACCTAACCTAACCTAACCTAACCTAACCTAACCTAACCTAACCTAACCTAACCTAACCTAACCTAACCTAACCTAACCTAACCTAACCTAACCTAACCTAACCTAACCTAACCTAACCTAACCTAACCTAACCTAACCTAACCTAACCTAACCTAACCTAACCTAACCTAACCTAACCTAACCTAACCTAACCTAACCTAACCTAACCTAACCTAACCTAACCTAACCTAACCTAACCTAACCTAACCTAACCTAACCTAACCTAACCTAACCTAACCTAACCTAACCTAACCTAACCTAACCTAACCTAACCTAACCTAACCTAACCTAACCTAACCTAACCTAACCTAACCTAACCTAACCTAACCTAACCTAACCTAACCTAACCTAACCTAACCTAACCTAACCTAACCTAACCTAACCTAACCTAACCTAACCTAACCTAACCTAACCTAACCTAACCTAACCTAACCTAACCTAACCTAACCTAACCTAACCTAACCTAACCTAACCTAACCTAACCTAACCTAACCTAACCTAACCTAACCTAACCTAACCTAACCTAACCTAACCTAACCTAACCTAACCTAACCTAACCTAACCTAACCTAACCTAACCTAACCTAACCTAACCTAACCTAACCTAACCTAACCTAACCTAACCTAACCTAACCTAACCTAACCTAACCTAACCTAACCTAACCTAACCTAACCTAACCTAACCTAACCTAACCTAACCTAACCTAACCCAGTTGCGCCGCACCCCTAGCCCCAAGCGCCACGCTTCTAAGTCGCTCCGCGCTCAATAAATACTGAAAATAGTAAAAAGTGCACCGATTTTCTCGAAAGTTACACCATTCGACGCGCCGCGACGAGCCCGTCACGACGGTGTGTCACACTTGTGTGAAAAGTGAAAAAAGTGGGTGAAAAAGTGCAAAAAACCCTAATTTTGGGAGGTTAAGCAGTGGAAAAAGTGTTTTTTCTCCACATTTTGTGTGGGAAAGTTAGAAACTGCAACTGTGGGAGTCAATCTCTCGCCGCCAGGAAGCAGCCGGGTGACCCTGAGATTTTTCGGGTCAGGATCCAGGGAGTTTTCTAACAAACTCCCAAAACCACCTGGCCACGAGGTCACTGAAGGAGCCCAGCTACTCACCAGAAACCACCACAGTCGACGAGAGGACGTCGAGACGGTCATCTTGACACCTCCAGCACTGCTGGAATCCACCTGGGAGTGAAGATATAAGGTCCACAGCTAAAGTTATTCTAGTCATAGGTTTAAGGGACTGTATTCTAAAATCCAGCTATTAATAAGATTAGTAAAAATCAAAATTATATTTATTATTATTATGAGATTATTAGTATAAAATTTCGGAATTTAATATTTAGTACTTTAGGATTTATTCGAATTATAGGACCGGCGGGGCGCACAGCCCGCAAACATAAATTCAAATAAATCTTTTATTTTTGTAAATATAAGGCTGGATTTTCGAACACAGAAGAGGAACGACCCGGGCTATCCCCTGGTAATAGATTTTCAGTTTAGAATTTAGTAAAAAGCGCAAACAAATGCAATTTTGTAGCTTTCAGTTTTTATTTTTAAATTTGTAACGTTTTAATTTATATGTAAATATAAATTAAAAATTAATTGTGACATACCACGGGAAAGCCCTGATCGCCTTTTATAAAATAGATATAAGATTTTTTGTGTACTCCCCCGGAATTCCGAGCGCCACCCCTCCAAACTTTTTACAAAGTTACATCCGACCGCAAACGTAACTTTGTAAAAGATCGCGGAGCGAAAACGCACTTCCTCATTTTTGGAAAATATAAATTTTTTATAGTTTTAATATTTAGATTATTGCCCAAAACGAGGCTGACGGCGAAAATATATTTTTTCGCACAAATGGTTCAAGAGTTATTGAGGGGTGAAATTTCAACTGGAGAAAGTTTTCTCTGAACACAATAACTCTTGAACCAACTATCCTCAAGATCTGAAACTTTATAAATAGATAGAATAGGATTAGCACTTACTTATACCTAGGAAATTTTTGACCCTGGGGCAAAAATAAGTATTTATTTGGGGCTATATGCACCTGAACTGGCGGTGCAACATAGCTTTAAATCTATATAAATAAAAAACTATAACACCTAAAAATATAAAGTCGGTGTCTACTGAAAGGCCAAAACCTCAGCATTATTATAGTTTTTAATTTTTTCCAAAAAACCCAAAAGCTTCCGAGCGCGAGCTGGGGAAAAAACTTTATCAGAAAAATCCGACTGCAATTACAAAGTTGTTTTTTGGCAAGAACTATAAGGGCTCATATTTTGAGTTTAACGGAGCGGATCCGAAAAATAATCACTGTCCGGGGGTTTGTGGACCCGGAGGAACGCCATCCGGAAAAATCTCCGGATCCGGAAGTTTTCCGGAATTTCACTAACTCGGACAGCAGATACTGCTCCAGGGACCGCGCCCTCAAAAATTCAAAATTTTCGATCAAGGGGTTCCCGAGATACGGCATCTCCCACTTTTCCGGAAAACCATCCCTTAAAATCCATATTCCGTAAAAACTGTATCCTTGGCGCATATAGTGCCTAGGAACAAAACCATCCCTACCCTTGACCCTACCCATTCCCACCAAAAAACACCACTCCTTTTTCCCCACCCAAGTCCCGGGTTCGGTACCCTGAGGGAGTGAAAAACTGTTTTTGGCTGTATCTCCGGAACTACCGGAGATAGAGCCAAAAAGACTTCAATTTCGGCCCTTCGACTACTACGTAGTAGTAGTCGGGGTGAAACACTGCCCCAATTTACCGATCCCCTTACCCCTCAACCCCCCACCCCCTAATCCATAATAAATTCCAACCCCTAAACCGGTGAGGGCCTGTATCTCGGAAACTACTAGACCAATTTCGACCGGACTTGTGCCTTTCGGTTGGGGACGAAGCACTCTACCGGACAGTGATTACCCTGACTCTACATAGAGTATATAGAGCCCGCAACAGTTGAAAATAAGTTTAGGTTTTAATTTTCTTATATTATTTTTTTAACAAAGAGGGGGTATATTGCCACCACCTCTCAACCCTTTAACAGTACAGACGTAGAGTCACACTTGGTGGCTCTACATAGAAAAATTTTGTTAATAAAAATTTCTACTGACAATTTTCGTAGACAGCGCTGGGCGCTCAAAATATTATATAATAATTGTGACAAATATAATCTCTATATATACATTTTTACATATTTACACTAGTTATAAGATATATACACAATTTTACACTATACAATTTTGACGTAGCTACTCCCCCTGTTGTGTGAGCCCCATATTACAATCATGGCTACGATGCACACCCCAGTAGGCAAACATAACAGGAGATTTGATGATCTCACCCAGCGTATCACAAATACCTGGTGTACACCGGTTGCCAGTCCACCTAGCTCCTCCTCCCGCAACCTAAGTGCGGCCCACAATTTCGTCAAAGGGCGCGACGTAAAGAGGAGAACTCTGAATTTGTGGAGAAACTATGAAAAGGGCACAACAAAGTACGAGGTCACGGGACGTCCTGCCGAGGATATCCTCACGGAATGTATGTCCGCCACCCAAGCCATTCCGGACAAAGTCCACGAATACGCCGGGATGAGAAAAGATATAAAGCTCCATCTTGAGAGCTACGCTGACACCCAAATGATCGCGCTCTTTGAGCTATCAAAGCGAGTGATACAATTAGATCATGAAAACCAAAGGTTGAAAAACCAAAGGACCGAACACCTCGCCGAGATAGACCAACTCAAGAGGGATGCCCAGGATGATGAGGATGATGAGGAAGATACCTCGTTGGCATCAGTGAAAGCGGAACTGGCGGAGATAAAGCTACTCGTCACTGAGTCTCACAGTGATTTGAGGAAGCGCCTGAAAGAACAAAACGGTATCCTGACCAGCACAGCCTCTGCCGTGGAAAACGTAGCCCAGACTACTGCACCCCTGGCAACAACACCCAGCCAGGAGACAAAGACCTTACTCGTCAAGCTACAAGAAGTCGAGAGCAGCCTGGGCGACATTGTCTACAGCAGCAACAAACAACTTGCAAAGCTGGACTCTATGGACACAACGCTAAACACGGTCAATAAGAACATCTGCGAGGCCCATAAAGATCTCAGTGAGATCACTGGGGCTGGCATAACCGACCTGAGTGCCGCCACTGGTGCAGTCGGAAGCGGTCTCAAGGATGTAGGACGCAGAGTCGAGGCAGTGCAGGCACTCCTAGAACAGGCAGAACACCAGCTAACATCAGCGTCCCCGGGTCGAAAACCCACTTATGCGGCTGTCGCCGCGGCACCCAAGGCCTCCAAACCCCGTCCGGCACCGGCGCTTCACTCCGTCGTAGTGACCTCCGATAACGCTGTGGAAACTAGCGGGGAGGTCCTCGAAAGGGTGAGGCGCGCGGTGGACGCAACGAAAGAAGGACGGAAGATAGATAAGATACGAAAGGCCAAAAATCAGAAGGTGATAATAGGTTGCCGCGACAAGCATGAATTAGAAGAAGTAATAAACCGGATAGAAGAGAAGGACGCGAAATTACAAGTCGCACGTATTAAAAACAAAAACCCGCTAGTTATCTTAAAAGACGTCATACAAAGTGACGACCTCGATGACGACTCACTCTTAGCGGCAATAAGAATGCAAAACACAGACATCTGCTTAGGAACAGAAGAAGAGCTAAAAATAACAGTTAAATATAAGAAAAGGACAAGGAACCCAAACGCATCCCATATCATCCTGCAAGTCTCTCCCCTTCTGTGGCACAGGATGACGGAGGCTGGTGTACTGCACGTTGACCTTCAGCGGGTCAGGGTGGAGGACCAGTCTCCTCTCATCCAGTGCTCGCGTTGCCTAGCGTATGGGCATGGCAGAAAATTCTGTACCCATGCTGCAGACAGATGCAGCCACTGCGGTGGACCGCATTTGCGGGCCAATTGTGATGATTGGCTCGCCAAATCGGACCCGGAGTGCTGCAACTGTGTGCACGCAGGGCACAAAATTGTTAACCACAACGCCTATAGCGAGGAGTGCCCAGTGAGGAACAAGTGGGATTATTTGGCCCGATCCACGACATCATATTACACTGACTGAATAAGAGGCAATAACACCGAGCCAATCACACTTTACTCCACAAACACATGGGCTACAAACTAAATTTGTAATTTATATTGTAGACATAATAACATATCCAATAGTTAAAAATTTTAAATACATAAAATGACACATACGAGTTTTGATAAAATTAATAAATAAAGAAAATTAAGTCCAAATTAAGTAGCTAAAAACAAACATTTTAATTTAAAACAAAATCAATAAAGCTAGAATATAACAAATAAAATATAATATAAAACAGATATTATGGAATAAAGGCCAAGAAATAAGATAGTTTTATATATTATTAATATATAATAACTACTTAGAACAATAAAGTGAACTAAGCAAACAAATATATACGATGGGAATAATAAGTAACTAACTAATACAATAGTACAATAGATTAAAATTAGGTTAACATAAACAAAAATTTCAGTGGAGTAATGATATGATAAACAATAATAGTCTGTAAATATAACTAAGTAAAGAAATAGGATAGAAATATATATCTTTAGTATATATATATACCTACCTTAAAATAAGCAAGTAAATGTAAACATAGATAAATAGTTAAGTGTGTAATAGATGATAAGAACCCGATGTTATGATAAGTAAAACTGTAAATAAATTAGATAAACAAAGTAGTAATAAGATGAGTGATGTCATTAACTGAGTAAAGAAAATAGAATATAAGAAATTGTAACAGTTAAATAAGATAACAAAATAAATGTAAGTGAATAACACAGTAATATTGCTATGTAACATAATGTTAAGAATAACCAGAAGCAATCTGTAACAAAAATAGAAAAATCGTGTGGCTTATTTACCCTTGTTTGGAACAAATAAAGATAAAAATATAGCATAGTTAGGCGGGCATCCCACCCGTTAAAAGAGCAAAAGATGATGAATGATAGAAAGAACAAGAATGTGGAATACTAGTGCGAGAGGAATACAAGCGAGAACTGGAGTGAAAGAGAAATAGATGTAGAAAGTCCTGGACCCCGAGTCCGGGGAGTAGTGGAAAAAAAAAAAAAAAAAAAAAAAAAAAAAAAAAAAAAAAAAAAAACCTAACCTAACCTAACCTAACCTAACCTAACCTAACCTAACCTAACCTAACCTAACCTAACCTAACCTAACCTAACCTAACCTAACCTAACCTAACCTAACCTAACCTAACCTAACCTAACCTAACCTAACCTAACCTAACCTAACCTAACCTAACCTAACCTAACCTAACCTAACCTAACCTAACCTAACCTAACCTAACCTAACCTAACCTAACCTAACCTAACCTAACCTAACCTAACCTAACCTAACCTAACCTAACCTAACCTAACCTAACCTAACCTAACCTAACCTAACCTAACCTAACCTAACCTAACCTAACCTAACCTAACCTAACCTAACCGCCCCTGCGAAAATAGTCAGACTGTCCCAGGGAAAAGTCAAAATTGAATTTGATCTGCCGGAACACAGGGAGAAAACCCTAGAGAAGCTCAGGGCCAACGCTGATTCCCAAACCACTGCGGAGCCAGCGAAGGTACTTCAGCCCATGGTGATACTCAAGGGCATTCCGGTAGATATACCCAAAGAGGAACTCATCCAGTGCGTCATCAATCAAAACCACATCATTGCCGAGTCCTGCGATGCCGATGACATAAAATTCCGATTTGTAAGGAAGAATCGTAACCCAAACCTCTACAACGCGGTTTTCATCACTTCACCGCGAGCATTTCGGGCAATTATGGATACTGGAAAAGTCAATATCGATTATGCGAGAGTCCACGTCGACGAATTCTCTCCATTTGTTCAATGCCATAGATGTTTGCAATTTGGGCATACCCAAACCCATTGCAAAGAAGAGAGAACTTTGTGCTCCCACTGCGCGTCAACCTCCCACACTCTTGACAACTGTCCCAGCAAAAGTAATGAGAAGGCTGCCAAGTGTTACAATTGCCAGTCTCACAACCAGAGATTCAAAGCCAACGCGGACGTGGGTCACGTTGCTAACTCTGAAAAATGCCCTAGGCTCCGTGCTATGAAGGAACGAATCAACAACCGAGTGGATTACGGTTATTGTAACATTTAATTCAAAAATTCAAATAATACAGTGTAACACTGACCGATCGTATAAAAGTTATCACGAATTGATTCATTCCTTCATAGCCGGACCCTATAAAATAGCCCTCGTGCAGGAGCCATATATTGGCAAACTTAACAAGGTAAAGACTTATCCAGGATTAGACATCTTTCAATTTGGTGCCACCCAAGACCGCCACATTAAGGCATGCATACTGGTCAAACCCGGTGTCGGCGAAGTGATAGGGGAAACACGTTACTCCTCTCCTAACCTCAGCGTTATTACTCTCAAAGTAGAAGGCAAACCAATTACTATTGCATCTGCATACGTGGAACCGGATGATGACAAATATCACACTTTGGAACGCATAGACTTTTTAGCAAAGGATTTTAAGAATAAGAGTCTTATTGTTGGTGGCGACCTCAATGGGTGGCATCCCTTATGGGGATCCTCAAGATCGAACTCTAGGGGTGATGACATAGTTGAGATAATGATGACCGGGGATCTCAATTTATGCAATTCTGGCAATACACCCACATTCGAGACCGTCACACACAATACACCACGTTCGTCTATCATAGATATAACTTTGGCTTCTGACTACACTTTTGGTTTTATTACAAATTGGCGAGTTAACCTAAACATATGTCAGTCATCACAACACAACCCGATTGATTTCTTATTAAACCTAGGCAGCATCTCACAACCAAATATCCCACTAAACACATCCACCTTCCGATACAAATCGGATAAAGCAAACTGGCAACTGTTTAAACAATTACTGGACGAACATATTACCTCATCTGGACTCCTTCAGCAAGACATCTCCAACTGTTCGGTGCAGGAACTCGACGAGGCGTTGGACAACCTCACTGAGGCCATCCACGCGGCGTGCCTGGGTTCCATGCCTCTCAGGAAACATGGCATCAAGGTCAAGGCGCCGTGGTGGTCCGATGATCTGGAAAATAAAAAACAAAATTTAATACAATTGCACAGGAAATTACACGCAGCCAAAAAACACCAACTACCCTTAACCGAAATATTGGCGGAACAGGCTACTGCCAAGGAAGACTACGCGGCAGAGATAAAAGCCCTATCCACCAAACATTTTCGGGAGTTCTGCGAACTGCAGACCAAAGAAAACGTTTGGTCTTTGACAAATAGGTTGCTGAAAGAATCTTCTCCCAGGCAACCACCTACCACCATCAAGGTCAACAACACCTACACAAAAGACGCTCGTGAAACAGCTGAGGCAATACTGGAACACTTTTTCCCTTCCGATGACGATGATACCGAGCCGCGCCATCACCTACTCAGAGCGGAGGAGCACACATCACCTGACACTCCCGACGATCCACCCTTCACTGCTGAGGAGGTGCTGGAGTGCCTCGGTTACATGAATCCGAAGAAAGCACCAGGACTCGATGGGCTGACTTCTGACATCTGCAAACAAGTAGCGACTGTATATCCTGGACTATTAACCACCTTGCTCAACAGATGTCTCACACTAAAATACTTCCCTAAAAAGTGGAAAGAAGCTTATATCAAGATTATCCCTAAACCTGGAAAGCAAGATTACACATCACTTGGCTCACTACGACCGATCGGACTCATTCCAGTTTTTGGGAAACTGCTCGAAAAATTGTTCATCCGCCGAGTTAACTACGCAGCAGCCAAAGCTGGAATGAGTAACCCACTACAATTCGGCTTCACGGAACAGCGCAGTACCATCGATGCACTTCATTCGGCAATCACTGAAATCAAAAAAGCCAAATCTCAGGGGAAAGCCGTCATGGCTGTCTCCCTGGACATAAAATCAGCATTCAACAATGCGTGGTGGCCAATTATGTTTCACCAGCTCCGCAGGAAGAGATGTCCAAATAACATCTATGGGCTATTGCATAGTTATGTTCAGGACCGAGTCGCAATATTGGATTACGCTGACCAACACATAACTAAGCACATGACTAAAGGCTGCATTCAGGGCTCCGCCTGCGGACCCGTACTGTGGAACATAATTTTAGATGACCTGTTCGACGTCCAGCTTCCGGCCGGCTGTCACCTTCAAGCGTTTGCCGACGACGTCTTTCTGGTAGCCGCTGCTGACACCACACTGCTCCTGGAACAAAAAATTAACGACACTTTAGAGCGAATTAACAGATGGGGAGTAGAGGCTAAGCTGATCTTTGGCCCGGACAAAACGCAAGCCATCGCATTCAACAAGAAGGCGGCGGCGGTCAACGTTGTCATGGCGGGTCAACATATCGGCTTAACCAGCGAAATAAAACTACTGGGAGTAATTATAGATAAAGAGCTCAGATTTGGTGCACATGCTAAATACGTTACTGCAAAGGCGCTCAGGGTCTTCCAACGGTTGTGCCTTTTTTCGAGACCCACATGG
Organism: Catoptria pinella; assembly: GCA_963556745.1. Classification (NCBI taxonomy): domain Eukaryota; kingdom Metazoa; phylum Arthropoda; class Insecta; order Lepidoptera; family Crambidae; genus Catoptria; species Catoptria pinella. The sequence continues at coordinate 14,561 of OY750766.1, forward strand.
GGGGCACACCCTGAAAACGTCTCCATTATTTACAAACATGTAGTGGAACCCATTATTACATATGCTGCGGGCATATGGGGCAATGCGGCCAACATGATTTATGTGAAAAAGCTCCTGAATAGTGTCCAAAGAGGCTTCGCCATCAAGGCAATTAGAGGATTTAGGACCTTGTCTACTACGGCCGCGGTGGCGCTGGCGGGCTTTACACCTCTCGATTTAAAAGTCCTAGAGGTACACTCGGTGGAAAAAACTCGCATCTCCGGAACTATCCCCGAGCTTCCCAGTGACATCCGGCTAGAACAGCGCATTTCGCCAGACCAACTAAGGCACCCTAGCACCAGAATCTCACCTGACTTCACCTGTGCCACCAGCCAAGAACAGGTGGATCGACTCCTTGACAGCGAGACACACACCATTTATACAGACGGAAGCAAGCAAGATGACGGAACTGTTGGTGCTGCTCTCGTCTGTTTCGCCCCTGGTGGAGAGCGACCTACAATCACTAGAAAGTTCAAATTACATGATGTCTGCAGCGTCTTTCAGGCTGAGCTCTTCGCTCTGAATCAGGCCTGCAGGCTCATCGAACAAAGAAAATACCCGAAAGCATGCGTACTCTCAGATTCCATGTCGTCCTTGCAAGCTTTGCGCGATCGGAGTAGCAAATACCATCTTGTTGCCGAAATCCATGATATCCTGGCCAGGCACTCCGGCCGCGTGGAGTTTGTTTGGGTAAAAGCTCACGTTGGCATCGTAGGGAACGAAGCGGCTGATCAGGCGGCGGGACAGGCTGCTGGACTCCGACGCAGCCTCGCCTACGATCAGTTCGCTATTTCGTATGCAAAATCATGCGCTCGACGTAAAAGCCGAAACCTATGGCGCGAGCGATACGAACAAGCTCCTCAGGCAAGTCATACAAAATCACTCATGCCCACTTTGGATGACTGCCACAATGTCATGCATGCACTGGGAGTGTCGTTCGCAGCCACCCAAATCCTAACTAACCACGGATACCACAAGGAATATCTACACCGGTTTAAAATCACAGAAAACGAACTGTGCCCATGCGACGACATCTCAGTACAGAGCATCAAACACCTTCTTCAAACCTGCCCACGCTTTGCTGTCATGCGACTGGAGCATGAGTTCACTTGTCGATCAATAAAGATCGACCCATACGAGATCAATGAAATCATCGAGAAAGAGTCCTCTAAGCGTAGCTTTATAAAGTTTGTGACCTACATTGTCAATAACCTCAAACAATTTAACAAAACTTAAATCGAAAAACAAAATACAGAGTACATAAACATAACATATAACTATAAGTATATATATAAACAAATATAATATATATATCATATACATATATAAATAACAATATATATCAAACAAAAACTTACTGTAATAAAATTGATGGTCAGTATCAAATCGCTGCCGTCTCACCTCCTGAAACAAAATAAACACTATGAGAATAATACTAACCAAATAGAGAATCAAATTACTAATAAAAAAAAAACCTAACCTAACCTAACCTAACCTAACCTAACCTAACCTAACCTAACCTAACCTAACCTAACCTAACCTAACCTAACCTAACCTAACCTAACCTAACCTAACCTAACCTAACCTAACCTAACCTAACCTAACCTAACCTAACCTAACCTAACCTAACCTAACCTAACCTAACCTAACCTAACCTAACCTAACCTAACCTAACCTAACCTAACCTAACCTAACCTAACCTAACCTAACCTAACCTAACCTAACCTAACCTAACCTAACCTAACCTAACCTAACCTAACCTAACCTAACCTTTTTTTTTTTTTTTTTTTTTTTTTTTTTTTAACGAAGGGAAATGTTTTAAACATACCCCACGCTGGGCGGGCGGTGGGGTTATGTGGGATTCTCCAAATGGCATACCCACTAAAACCCTTCGGTGCACCCTCTTCCGCCAGTAGCGGGGTGGTGTGGGATTCGCTTTCGCATTCTACCACAGACCACCCCAGGCGCCTAGCCCGGATTTCCCAGGCTCCTTCTGTCGACCCGGCTATCCGGGCTATCGGCGTTACGGGAGATGCCCGAGCGCACGGGGGCATCTCCACGATCAGATGAGGCCGTGTTATGCCGACGGCGGGCTACCCTACCCGCCGCCTGCTGGCCACGTCGCGGAAGGACGAAGCTTGCATTTTGCCTCCGTCGTCGTCCCGCTCTTCGTCGTCGGATTGAGTCCGCCTGAGCATCGCTTTCGCGGGCACGCTCCGCGGTCTCCTTTACCGTCATGATTTCCTCGCAAAAAGAGGTGACCGCATTCCAAGATCTCTCACTGTCTATCATGGCCCTTACCACACTAGACAGTGAGAGATCACTGCCGATTTCCGCCCTTAGCGTTTGGCGCTGCATCTCAAAAGCATTACACTCTTGGAGAGTGTGTTGCGCCGTGTCTACTATGGCCCCACACTCGTGACAACAAGGTGTGGCTTCTTTTCTAGCTATGCGGTGTAGATACCGCCCGAAACATCCATGCCCCGACAATACTTGGACTAACCTGTAAGTCAGGCTACCATGCCTCCGTTCTAACCAGTCTGTTAGAAGTGGACGAAGTGCTTCAAGAGTACGATAGCCGTAAGTGGCCGACTCCATCATGCCGGCCCATTGTTCTACAGCCTCCTCTAAAGCCACTTGACGCACTCTATTTATTTCTTCAATGGCAGGCCGCTCTCCTCTAGCGAGTGCCTCAGTCTTATATGTATAAGTCTCTGCTAATATAGAGGCTTCCATTTCCCATGGGGGGGCTCCAGCTAGAGCACATGCTGCGCCCCAGGAAATTGTTCTATATCCTCTTATGGCCCTAATTGCGATAATCCTCTGTGCCCTGCGAAGCAACGTCTTACTTTCTCTGGTGAGACTGCTAGCCCAGATCGGAGCTCCATAGAGAGCCATGCTCTTAATTATCCCGTGATAGAGACGGCGACAACTAGCGCTTGGACCTCCCACATTTGGTAACAGCCGACTCAGGGCTGCTGCGGCTTTAATTAATTTTGGGGTAAGACGGCGAAAATGCTCATCAAATTTCCACTTCGCGTCCAGTGTGAGCCCTAGATATTTTAGGTGACCCTTTACGTCAATTCTTTGGCCATCGACAGTGATGTTGGCTCCGCCTGGTGGTCTTCTACGGGGGCCGTGAAAGTAGATGGCTTCCGATTTCTCCAAGGCTACTTGTAGACCCAAAAGTCTGATACGCTGAACTACTAAAGAGACTGCGATGGATGACCTTCGAGCTGCTTCCTCATAGTTATTACCTCGAGATATGACGAGAGTATCATCAGCGTAACACAACACCCTTGTACGAGGTAGAAGGGATCCGCGCAAAACCCAATCGAAACCTATGTTCCACAGGAGTGGTCCCAACACCGACCCCTGTGGAACTCCGCAGCACATTCGACGGGAACATAGATTTCCCTGATGATCATGGAAGAGTATCTCCCTTTCCCGCAAGTAGTCTTTAATTATCCGACGAAGATACAATGGTACTTCATGATAACAAAGAGACTCTTCAATGCACGCAAAAGGCATTGTGTTAAAGGCATTGGCTATATCTAGGGAAACGGCCAATACCCCCTCGCCACTATTGATAGCCTCTTCCGATAGCTTTCGCAGTTCGGAGATAGCGTCAATGGTAGACCGACCTGCTCTGAATCCGTACTGAGAGTCAGAGAGATCGGGACCAGTATTCCTTAGGTGTTGGTTGATGCGATCAGCTATTATGCGCTCCAGTAACTTGGCAGCTTCATCCAGAACGACGATGGGTCTATAGGCAGATGGTGAGTCTGGAGGACGTCCATCTTTCTGTAGTAAAACCAGTCTCCCCTGTTTCCACACCTTAGGAAATCGACCAGATGAAAGGCAGGTATCATAAAGATCCTTTAGACGGTCTCCTAAGTGTTTTAAGGCGGGTACGAGGACACGACTGGGCACCCCGTCAGGGCCAGGAGCTTTGTTTTTGGCCCGAGCTCGGTCTACTGCATCCTTGAATTCGTCCTCAGTAATTGGTGGGACGACTATTATTTCCTCTGGTTCTGATGTTGGTGGAACCATTGCTGGAGGAACATGTTCTTCCCTCTCAGGAAACAGACCAGACACTACGGAAGAAAGAAGGTCCGGTTCAAACGACTCAGTAGGTGGGGCGAGTTTGAGTTTATTTCTCACCATACGGTACGGGCGTCCCCACGGATCACTGTCAAGGGCACTTAAGAATTCCTCTCTTGCTGCTGCTTTGGCATCACTAATTCCGATTTGCAAGGCTCTTTTAGCGTTTCGGTAAGCTTCATGAAGACTAACTTCTTCGGCGCTAGTGTGTCGCCTCCGACGACATCGTGCTAGGGCACGACGGGCTTGATTGCAGGCTCTGCGGAGACCTGCAATTTCTGGCGACCACCAGTACACTGCATTTTTCTTTGGTCTCTGTGTTGTCCGAGGCATAGCCGTGTCACAGATCTCTGTAAGGGAGGCTTGGAAGTGCTGAGCTCGGGCGTCAATATCTGCGGTTGTAGGAGCAGAGTTCCAGCCCTGGACTATAGCTGCTTCTTCCGCTAATTCTTTGTTGAACCGCGATAGGACCCATCGTGGAAACTTTTGACGCCTTATTAGCGATCGTGGTGACTCATCTGCTCCCCGCGGTAAGGAGACGCTGAACCTAATAAATCGGTGGTCAGACAAGTTTTCATTATTCACCACGACTCGCCAGTCATGTACGCGATTTGCAACAACTGGAGTAGCAAAGGTGACATCTACAATGGAGCCCCCATTATGTCGGACACAGGTATCAACGTTGCCCCGATTGAGTAAAACTAAACCAGATGTAGCCGCCCATTCCACTACGATCCTTCCCTTTTCATCGGTAGATCGAGATCCCCAACTGGTGGATTTGGCATTCAGATCACCCATCACAATAAGTTGCCTGTTTGCCAAGCGACCAATTAAGCGACCAAGTTGTTCCATATAGGGTTCAAATTCAGCAACAGACCTGTTAGGGGAGAAGTATACCCCGATGAATGTCATTTTCCTCCAGACAGCCACCACGTAACCTGGTCCTCTTTCGTAGACTGTAAGAGGGTAACAGGATAAAGATGGGACAACAATTGCCACAGTGCCCTCTAAGTCACCAACCCAATTAGGTTGGGGAGGTACAAAGTAAGGCTCCGCGATTACTGCCAAATCAATAGACCACTCCAATAGCGCCTGTGAGAATAAATCTTGGGAACCAGAGCAGTGGTTTAAGTTTCCCTGTAGGAAATTGGTAGCGTTGTGATAATCCATTAATGTTCCATGTCAGCTTCCTCCAATACAACGGATGCCGTTTGAGACTCTGGTGTCTTAACTGACGAAGTTGCTTTCCCTTTAACTGATGGAGGGTTACAATTTCTGCCTCCCATTATGTGTCCAGCTGGTAGTTGCGCATCAGAACAGACGGCACAATGAGGTTCTGCTGAACAGACAGCTGCTTTATGCCCCGGCTTACTGCATCGGAAGCACAATTCTCCTCTATTAATTTCAGATGGACATCTTTGTCTTGTATGACCAAGTCTTAAACATCTGTAACATCTCATGGGGAGAGGTTCTAAAGCACGAACACGCGCCGAGCTCCATCCCACAAGAATTCTGCCTGCCTCCGATACGGTTTTGGCAGCTGTCACCGGGCAATGAACAAGAACAGACCCCACGCCTCCAGGACCCAGCCTGATTTCCCCGCATTTAATTTGGTCTGACGGACAGCTACTTTGCGAAGATATTGCCGCAACGATATCCTCTTTTTGGATAGAGTCATCAAGACCAGATATACGAATGTCTACACATTTGGTGGGTCTTGTTACCTGTGCGACATCACCCAGCACATCTTTTAATTTTCCCGCTAAGGCATCAGCTTGTGGACCGCTTGCAGCTCCAGGAATTAAAAGCATCCTCGCTCCGGTAGCAGATTCCCTCACTCGGACCCCATCAATCCCGAGTTCGCTCAATTGTAGAGCCTGTCTTGCTGTAGTCAGCACAGAAGCGTAAGACGCACCCTTCTCTTGAGCTTCGGGCTGTAAGGTAATGATTACAGCCGAGGATTTTGGAGGGTTGAGCTTCGCCTTTTTAGGCTTGGCTTTAGCCGGCGTGGAAGTATTAGGCTTCGGTTGACCGCTAGTTGGCGCGGACTTCTTCTTCTTTTTCTTTTTCGTCACCGTTTCCCATGGCTGTTCAGTCAGCGCTGTCTCCGGCGTATGAGTGGCACCAATCTGGGACTCAGCAGCAGATGGATGTTCTGTCGAGGCCTGCGAAGTGCCTGAAGCCATAGCAGGTGGTCGTCTTGTCCCAACAGTAGATGGGCGTTCTGTCGAGGCTTGCGAGGTGCTTGGAGCCGCAGCAGTTGGTCGTCTTGTTGGTTTTGGAGCTGGAACGGGTGCAGGCACTTTCCTATTGCGGTCACCTGCAAGAGGTGGGCGCAAGATCGGTTCGGGCGGTAGCCTTTTCTCCAGGCTGGCAAAACGCACATTCATCATTTCTCCAACGGAGATCGCTACCACGCGTGTGAGTTCCTGAATCACATCTGGGGTTATAGGCGATGACTCACCCACCTTAGCTGCTGATCTGTGTTCGCTATACGCCTCTTTAAAGGCCTTCACCTCATTTCGCAGCAGGTCAACCTCATGACGAAGTCGCGTGTTATCGGCGCGTAATCGGCGCGCTTCCTCCTCCATGGTTCGAGTAGACAGAACCTCGACAATTTCACGCAGCGTATTTGACGCGTCAACTAAAGCTTTGTGAGCAGATCCCTTCAAATGCTTTGACTTTCGGGTAATGTCCACAATAGTGTCAGCTGTTTGTGTCCCCTTTCGCCGAAGCGCCTCCATATCCATCAGCATGGGGTCTAATACAGGTGGAGTTTCCTGCGTAACTGAGGTCTCATTCCTCTTGGCTCTCGTCTCAACTGGCTGTGGCCCAGTGTTTGTAGTTTTTTCCGGCGCGGACTCCATCTTAGATAGACGGTAGTCTTCCCTGGCTTTCCCAACGCCGATGTATCTTCCATGCGTAGGTGGTCGACCACGTCCCCGTCGAGCTTTAGGGACTTTAGGGTTTCCCATTTCTTCAGTCTCCCCAAAAGGTAGAACCAAGGGTCTCTTACGTCTGACCGCACTACGGTCTGCACTGCGATCTAAACTTTCTCCAGTGACGGAGGCAGTTTCTTCCTCTGAGGCTGAGTATGTCGAGTTTACTGACATTTCGTCTTCTTCAGCCGAAAACATTCGCTCAATTACGCCCGAGCTAGGCACTCCCTCAAGTGTTCGCTCGCTTCCGCCTGAGCTAGGCCTACTATCGTCCGAAAGGTTTAAAGGTTTGATATTTAAGGATTCCATTTTGATTCCCACGAGTAAGGCAGCAAATATGCAGTCCACCCGGGCAGAGGCTCCATACCCGGGCAAGTGTAAGGTTGTGAAGGTAGGGGGTCCACAATTCCCCTCCTCCAGAGGTCACCTTGGAACCAATCTCCCATTGGCCATTCATCCCCTGGGCGAGTGACTACCACGGGATTAGGGTTTTTTAAAGAGGTTTTCTCCTCGCGGGGACACCCAATTAAGGGCAGCCCCACCGGCCCCCAAAACATGACTGCAGGGTTACGGTTTTGCCGAAGGCTGACCATAAAAGGCCAGTCCGTCGATCGCGACTACCGCGACCAAACGGACCCCTCGCCGACACTCGCACCGCCGCTACCCGGATACTCCAGGGCGCCGGTCGAGCCCGATCCACGTCGCCGCTACCCGGAATAAGTCCAGGACGCCGACGCAGAGCAACCAAGAACCCGCGATCGCGGAGAAAACCACAAAAGCGGGCAGAACCGCAAAGTTCCCTTCCCAAACCCGACCGCCGCTACTCAGAAACGTCCAAGACGCCGGCCGGGTCCCACCTCGCCAGACTATTCGCCGCCACCGCAACAAAGCGGTGACGCCCAGGGTGCACCACGAGGAGGTTGTCTGGCACGCACCCCAACCTAACCTAACCTAACCTAACCTAACCTAACCTAACCTAACCTAACCTAACCTAACCTAACCTAACCTAACCTTTTTTTTTTTTTTTTTTTTTTTTTTTAACGGATGAAAAAATGCGTACTTATGCATACTCCGTCGCCTGGGAGAGCGACGGCAGTTATGTGGGACTCTCCCACGGAAGCCACCAGCGACTCAACGCCGGCAACACCGCTTTCCGCCTAGCCGATCCCCCACTCAGCCCCTGCGGGCTCAATGGGGGGCCGGAAGGGGGGGCCTACCCACTAAAAAAACACCCGCTGTGCACTCTGCCCACTATGTGCCAAGGCTACGGGAATCGCTTTCGCATTACTTCCGCGACCAAGGCAGTGAGTTGCTCGCTTTCGCAAGCCCACCACGGGATGCAGAAACTACTTCTGCCATCCCAAGGGATTTCTCCCAGCCACCAGGAAGCGCACAGCACAGATGCGCACTAACTAGTTTGGAGTCCATAAACCTCAGAGCGGGGCCTCCCAACCCACGCTCAGGACCCACTTATAGCGTACTGCCTGAAGGTCTCCGCATTCATGTAAACATGAACGCGTAACCCCTTACAGACCTCCGCATTCGATTGGAGACGTATATACGTCTCAGAGCGTCCATCTCGCAGAGACATTCGCTCGCAGCAGGTTAGGTACTAGTGCCGTCTGCACGATCCCAGTCCCACTATATGCGAGCAGTCGTCTCTGAGAGACTTTCACTCCCCTCGCGCGTACTATCTTAATGGTTTCCGCCCCCATGTTAGACATAGAAGCGTACTCCCACTTAGATCTCCGCAATCGTTCGAGTTGTGAGTTTCCAAGGGAAAATAGTGCGCCACCTGCGCTTTCCCTCGGTCACTCGGGTGCGTACTACCCGAGTGGATACAGCAATCCTCACCGATCACTGAACCACTCAGGATTCCACTGCCTCAGTGGGTTCAGTACTACATGCCCTCTGCACCTTCCTGAAACCCACTGAGTTTGAGCGGCCACCTCCAAAGAGACATTCGCTCCCCTCTCGCGCGTACTATCTGAATGGTTTCCGCCCCCATGTTTGACATAGAAGCGTACTCCCGCTTAGATCTCCGCAATCGTTCGAATTGTGAGTTTCCAAGAGAAAATAGTGCGCCACCTGCGCTTTCCCTCGGTCACTCGGGTGCGTACTACCCGGCTGGATACAGCGATCCTCACCGATCACTGAACCACCCAGGTTTCCACTGCCTCAGTGGGTTCAGTACTACATGCCCTCTGCACCTTCCTGAAACCCACTGAGTTTGAGCGGCCGCCTCCGAAGAGACATTCGCTCCCGTCTCGCGCGTACTATCTGAAAGGTTTCCGTCTCCATGTAAACATAGAAACATAGTCCCTCTTAGACCTCCGCAATCGTTCAAAAGGGTTCTAGGGTATGCACCGCCTGCGCTTTCCCCTAGACCCCAAGACGTACAACCTGAAAAGACTTCCGTCTTCGACACGCTAGCCTGTAAGGCCCACAGTCTGCGAGCAATCATCTCCGAAGAGACATTCGCTGCCGTCTCGCGCGTACTATCTGAATGGTTTCCGCCCCCATGTTAAACATAGAAGCATACTCCCACTTAGATTTCCGCAATCGTTCGAGTTTCGAGTATCCAAGGGAAAATAGTGCGCCACCTGCGCTTTCCCTCGGTCACTCGTGTACGTACTACCCGAGTGGATACAGCAATCCTCATTGATCACTGAACCTCCCAGGTTTCCGCCAGCCCGTGGGTTCAGTACTACGTGCCATCTGCACCTTCCTGAGACCCACAGAATTTGAGCGGCCGCCTCCGAAGAGACATTCGCTCTCGTCTCGCGCGTACTATCTCAAAGGTTTCCGTCTCTATGTAAACATAGACACGTAGTCCCTCTTAGATCTCCGCAATCGTTCAAATGGGGTGCTAGGGAATGCACCACCTGCGCTTTCCCCTAGACCCCAAGACGTACAACCTGAGAAGGCTTCCGTCTTCGACACGCTGGCCTATAAGGCCCACAGTCTGCGAGCAATCATCTCCGAAGAGACATTCGCTCCCGTCTCACGCGTACTATCTCAAAGGTTTCCGTCTCTATGTAAACATAGACACGTAGTCCCTCTTAGATCTCCGCAATCGTTCAACAGGGGTGCTAGGGAATGCACCACCTGCGCTTTCCCCTAGACCCCAAGACGTACAACCTGAAAAGGCTTCCGTCTTCGACACGCTAGCCTGTAAGGCCCACAGTCTGCGAGCAATCATCTCCGAAGAGACATTCGCTCCCGTCTGGCGCGTACTATCTAAAAGGTTTCCGTCTCCATGTAAACATAGACACGTAGTCCCTCTTAGACCTCGGCGATCGTTCAAAAGGGGGTTTAGAGGATGCGCCGCCTGCGCTTTCCTCTAGCCCCCAAGACGTATAACCTAAAAAGGCTTCCGTCTTCGACACGCTGGCCTGTAAGGCCCACGGTGTGCGAGCAATCATCTCCGAAGAGACATTCGCTCCCGTCTCGCGCGTACTATCTGAAAGGTTTCCGTCTCCATGTAGAACATAGACACGTAGTCCCTTTCAGACCTCCGCAATCGTTCGAACGAGGTTCAGGGTAAGCGCCACTGCGCTGTCCCCTGGCCCCTCGGTGTCGGATTATTAGCCGCCAGCTGTAAAAGAAGCTCATAAGATTCTTTTACAATGACGCCCAGGGTGCACCGGCCCTCCCACTGTCGTTCCCAGTCCACGGATGAACGGGGACAAACAGTAGTCGGGCACACGAGGAGGTTATCCGACCACGCACCCCATGGCACCCCAACCTAACCTAACCTAACCTAACCTAACCTAACCTAACCTAACCTAACCTAACCTAACCTAACCTAACCTAACCTTTTTTTTTTTTTTTTTTTTTTTGTATCAAGAGGAGAATGCAATCTTTACGCATACCAAACGGCATGTTGGGGTCGGTCACCCCCCAGGTTATTACCCGGGACATGTTCCTCGCCGCACCCAGCCCTCCCGCCAAGCCTAATAGGCTTCGCGTCAGGGCTGGGTGGTTCTAACCCCTGCCCTAGTGACAGGGGGAGGAAGCATTTTCCCGGCCTCCCATAAGGCTACCCACTCATGGTGGGCGGGCCAGATGGGGGGACGGGAGAATGCACCACTACCAACTAAACTCCTCTCGAAGACCTGCGCCTTACCGCCGGGTCTGTGGGATCGTGTTGACACGCTCCACGTATGACCCGGGGAGAGTGGCCCGTTAGGGCTCCACCCTATGGGGGGCAGAGGGCCTTACTGCACCCCCCCTTGCGGCTAGGGGAGAACAAGTCGCGCACGTTGGCGTCTTGTTCTCCCCCGCCGCGCACGTCGAAGTTGGCTCGCTGCGACGTCCGCCTCACGAACCCTCTCCGCGGTCTCCTTCTGCGAGATGATGTCCTCGCAGAAGGAGACCACGGCCTGCCATCCCTCCCTGCTTCGCAGCATCGCAACTGTGATGCTGGGAAGCGAGAGGTCCGGCCCAACCACAGCGACCAACTCCTGGCGCTGCACCGTCCACGCTGCACACTCCTCCACAGTGTGGCGCGCGGTGTCCCGCAGTGCGCCACAATGGTGGCACACTTGGGATTCCTCCCTCTGTATTTGGCACAGGTACCTTCCAAAGCAGCCGTGCCCGGAAAGCACCTGTGTCAATCTGAAGGTGAGTGACCCATACGTCCTTTCCTTCCACTCTTTGAGAACAGGGCGGATGGCCTCCACCGTCTTATGCCCCGCTGCTGGGGCCTCAAGCTGCCGACCCCACTCTTCCAGAGCTCTCTCCTCAGCAACTCGCCGGACGTTTTGCCGTTCTTCTGGGGCAAGGCGATCCCCACTCGCCCTTTCCTCTTTGCGTCGCCAGTACACCTCCGATAAAACCTGGGCCTCCAGTTCCCAAGGGGGTGTACCGGCAAGCGCACATGCCGCGGACCACGAAATGGTTCGGTAACCCCTAATTATGCGTAGAGCCACAATTCTCTGAGGGCGTCGCAATGCGGTCCTGTTTTCTGCGTTTAGGGCGTCTGCCCATACGGGGGCACCATACAGGGCCATACTGCGTATGACCCCCGCATACAGACGCCGACAGCTCTTATTCGCCCCTCCAACATTAGGCAACAGTCTGCCCAGGGCCGCCGCAGCCTTCACTAATCTGGGAGCTAGCTGCTGGAAGTGAGCCTTGAAGTTCCATCGGCTGTCCAGCACTAGCCCCAGGTATTTCATGGTCCGACGGAGGGGGACCACCACTCCGTCGACGACCATATCCTCTCCTGGCGGCGGGCCCTGTCTCGGCCCATGAAAGACTATGGCCTGAGTTTTGGCCACCGCCACCTCCAGGCCCAACCTTCTGATTCGGGCAATTACGCCCTCCGCTCCAATCATGGCCAGGCGCTTCGCATCCGCGAGATCTCTACCCCGAGCCGTGACTAAAGTGTCATCTGCATAGCAGGTGACACTGACTCGGGGGAGAAGGACGCCACGAAGCACCCAGTCATAGGCCAGGTTCCATAAGAGCGGGCCCAACACTGACCCCTGCGGGACTCCACACTCCATACGCCGGACCTTCAGTTGGCCGTCCGAAGCCAGGAAGACAACCTCTCTATCTTGCAGGTAATGTCCTATAATTCCGGCCAGATAAGGGGGGACGCCATGGTGCCTTAGCGCATCCCTTATTACACTGTAGGGGAGGGAGTTAAAGGCGTTCTTTATATCTAAAGATACCGCCACGACTCTCTCCCCTTTAGCAACCGCCGCTTGACACGACTTCTTCAACGACATTATGGCGTCAATAGTTGACCGCTGCCTCCTGAAGCCAAACTGTCTATCCGACAGGTTCGGACCCTCCGCGTCTAAGTGTTGGACGACTCGGTCAGCTATCAGCCTCTCCAGCATTTTACCGAGTTCGTCCAAGAGGACCACTGGCCGGTAAGCGCTCGGAGAGTCCGGGGGCCTATCATTCTTTGACAGGAGGCAGAGTCTACCCCTCTTCCAGGCCTTAGGAAATTGTCCGGTTCGGAGGCAGGCATTGAAAAGCGCCCTAACCTGCTCGCCCAGATGTTTGAGAGCGACAGGGAGTATTCGCCCAGGAATCCCGTCCGGGCCAGGCGCTTTCCTCTTATTGCGGAGGCGGTCGATGACGCCCTCCAATTCCGCGTCCGAGATGGGGATGAACCCCTGCGCCGGGTCGGAAGCCTCAAGCGTGGGGCCGATGAGGGAAGACACCTGCGGAGGCATGGCCGGGAAGAGACCATCGACTACGCTTTTGAGGAGTTCCAAATCCATCGACTCGGTGGGTGGCGCCTGATTACGCAGTCGGCTCCTAATCATTCTGTAGGGGCGCCCCCACGGGTCCGCGTCGAGACTTTCGAGGTACTCTTCCCAGGCCGATGTTTTTGCCCTGCAAATGCCCTCTGACAGGGCTTGCTTTGCCCCACTGAAGGCCTGACGGAGTCGGGACTCCTCTCCCGGTTGGCGGTTTCTCCTACGTCGGCACCGTTGTAGGGCTCTTCTAGCCCTCAGGCAGGCAATTCGGAGGGATGAAACTTCCTCATTCCACCAGTACACCCGGTCTCTGCGTGGAAGGCGTCTGACTGCGGGCATGGAGGCGTCGCATATCTTTGTCAGGGAGGCCGTCAGTTGCGCAGCGAGATGGTCGACGCTTGCATCCTCCTCCTGACTGCCCTGGAGATTCCAGGCCTCTATCAGGGCCACCTCCTCTGCAAGCTCGCGGTCGAGCCGTGTGTAGGCCCAGCGGGGGAAGCAGCGCAACGATGCCCCAGGAGAAAGGGCGCGGCTCCCATCTGTGGACATCGCAATCCTGAAGTGGATGTGGTCGTGGTCTGACATCGACAGGACATCCTTCATGACATGCCAGTCCTGGACTCGTGCTGCCAGTGCAGGGGTCGCGAACGTCAAATCGACTATAGATCCGCCGCCCCCTCTTACAAAAGTAAATTCACGACCTTGATTGCACAGCACGAGCCCTGCCGCCACTGCCCAATTCAGCACCGCCACCCCTTTTATAGTGTCGTTGCGCTCGCCCCAGGCCGTGTGGTGGGCGTTGAAATCGCCCAGTACCAGCAATTGCGCTGGCGCAAGACGACCCACCACACCGCTCAACAAGTTGAGCCACTGCTGCAGCTCCGATACGCCCCGGTTGGGGGAGAAGTAGACCCCCACGAGAGTCAATTCTCCCCACGAGGCCGCTACATAACCCGGTCCTCTCTCTACTACCGAGAGAGGAGGGGAGTAGGCGGCCGAAAATGGGGCCATTATCGCGACGGTGTTTGTCGCATCGCCTGCCCAATTAGGGCGTTGGGGGACGAGATATGGGTCCGCCACTACCACCAAGTTGACGTTCAACTCCGCCACATGCTGCAGGAGAAGATCCTGTGCAGCGGCGGAGTGGTTTAGATTTCCTTGGAGGATGTTGAGGTGTCTAGGCATTATGTAGACATATGACCATCCTCAACATCTCTCCGGGCCGCAGCTTCTGCCGCCTGACGCAGAGGTGCCCCTTTTCGTAGCGAGAATTTCGCTCTGACTGCTGGGGGGCGGCATTTGCTCCCCCCCATGTAATGGTTGGCCGGGAGCTTCGCCGCTTTGCAGACTGCGCAGCATAGCTCCATAGAGCATTCCGCAGCCTTGTGTCCTTTCCTCCCGCACCGGAAGCAAGTGTCGGTGTGATCGACCTCACAGGAGCACAGCTGTCTCGTGTGCCCCGTGATCATGCACTTATAACACCGGAGCGGGAGTGGCTCCAGCGCACGAATCGGGACTGAAACCCAACCAACCTTAAGACGGCCCAAGTCGGCCAAGGCCTTTGCTGCCCCTACAGGGCACTTTAATAGTGCTGAACTAAGTCCTCCCGGTCCCATGCGTATAGGACCAACCCGAACCTGGTCGGCCAAACAGCCCCCTTGCTCAGCCACTGCGTCACGAAGCTCATCGGCGTCTATGGAGTCATCGAGTCCGGAGACTCGCATATCCGCGGTCTTTACGGGTCTCGTGATTATCACCGTGTCCCCCAGGGTCTCTTTCAGCTTCTCTGCGAGGAGGTCAGCCTTATCCCCACTGGTAGAGCCGGGGATTTCCAGAACCCGCGTGCCAGTCGCGGAGACCTTTATTTTTAACTGCTCTATGCCCAACTCTTTAATTTGGATCTCCTTTTTGGCTCTTGAGATGGCCGCAGCGTATGTTGCCCCCTTTTTCTCCTGTTCAGGAGAAATAGTCATTACAATGGCCGTTGACTTTGGGGGGCTCAACTTTGGCTTCTTTTGAGCCTCAGGCTTAGGGGGCTGAGGGTTCGCCGCCTTTACTCTTGGTGAGGACGACTGCCCCGCAGGTACACCAGGTTTAATCGGTCGTCCATTTCGACCCACTTCGGTCCAATTATTGTCCCTCACCTTGTCCGCATATGATTGTCGCGGGGCCTGAGGCACCACTCCAGAGGGGCCAGGCACGGCATCGAGTCTCGGCTGTGTCACCGGAGCGGCGGGTATGTTCCCTTTCCTCTTGTCAGCCGCCAGCGGCGGGCGGAGATTAGGTGGTGGAGGCAGACGCTGCTCAATGCCAGCAATCCTTGCGTTAAGCATGTTGCCAAACATATTGGCAAGCGACTTTTGCAGGGCCCCCACCCACTCTGGTAATTCAAAGTCGGACAGTGACTCCGACTGTAACTGCTTCATTGCTGGTACAGACTCCTGCTCCACCTGCTGTACCGCTGGACTACTTTTGTCGATGCGTCTACGCTGGGCGTCGATCGTACAACGTTCCTCGAACTGTCGTCTAAGGGAGGTGATTTCAGCCCTTAGACTTGAGACTTCTTCCTGGAGCCTCCTGTTGGTCTCCTGAAGACGGCGAGTCTCTTCCGTGGTCGAGTGACCAACAATCTCCTTTACCACCTCTCTAATTTTGTTACCAGCATCGGAGAGCTCCTTCTTGAACTCTCTCTTTAGATTTCCCGATCTGGACACCACTTCAACTATCCTCTCCGTTTGTCGCTCGATCTCCTGCCTCATCGCCATCGAGGATCTAGCAGACCTATCCGATATGCAGGAGCGCATAGACTCTACAGAAGGGGCCCGACTGCCCAGTCGTTCCAGCTCTACTCGTGGAAGTTCGGGTGGGCCCATTTGACCCGATTGGGACTCCTGGTTGATTGTGCCCTTACCCTTACCCTTTCCTTTTCCCTTCTCCATTTTCTTCTTATTCGTCTCCTCTTTCTTCTGTTCCATGACCCCTCTCTGGTCCTCCTTTCTCATCATTTCCTCTATCTCATGCGCTTCACGAGCCTCCTGCGAGTTCCTTTTCCGCATGGAGCTGTGTCCCACGTATTTCCCTGCTCCGGAGGAACGTCCCCTAACGGCGTTAGGATTCCCCTTCGGGGCCTTTTCTGTGGCCGCGTACGGGGCCTCGCTCTCGTCAGAACTCCCAAGATCCTGTAAGGTCCCCTCACATGGACGTTTTCTCTGGGAGACGTTGTCGTCCCCTTCCTCTCCACTGGAGTCTGCCTCCATCAGTTCACCGTACTCGTCAACCGAACCCATGACTCATGAGAGCACAGGAGGCTGACAAGAGGGTGACAGAACGGCGGCAAAACACCAGAAAAACTGTCGCACACAAAGCGCACTATATACGCTATAATTGCCCGAAGACAAAAACCAAATAACTTTGGTGGTGTCGAATACTCGAGCACCACCAAGAAAAACCAAAAGAATCCGAAGGCAAGCCAAAGTCGTCAGAAGTGCAATCAAAATACCAAAAGCAAGCCAAGTCCGTCAGAAAAGTATCATCAAAGTCAGTGTAGAATAGCAAAAGTCGTCAGATTTAAGCAGAATCAGTCCGTAAACAAGCCAAGTTTGTCGTCAATCCGGCAGGGGCCGAAGCCGCCCACGGCACGCGGCCCGGAAAACGACTTTTCAAAGAGAAAATTCGATTTCCGGAAACCACTGCGAAGGCTACCTGGACGACCTGGTCGACCACTGCTACCGCTGGTTGGACGACTTAGCAAAGACTGAAAAAAATTAATTTCTCAGAAATTACTAAGCCGAAATGCGATTTTTTGCTACCGAAAGATAGAACAAAAATTCCCACACCTAAGAACCGAAAATTGTAATTTTCGCTACAAAAGTGCCCTCCGAAAAACGTCAACCTAACCTAACCTAACCTAACCTAACCTAACCTAACCTAACCTAACCTAACCTAACCTAACCTAACCTAACCTAACCTAACCTAACCTAACCTAACCTAACCTTTTTTTTTTTTTTTTTTTTTTTTTTTTTTTTTTTTTTTTTTTTTTTTTTTTTTTTTTTTTTTTTTTTTTTTTAACGGATGAAAAAATGCGTACTTATGCATACTCCGTCGCCTGGGAGAGCGACGGCAGTTATGTGGGACTCTCCCACGGAAGCCACCAGCGACTCAACGCCGGCAACACCGCTTTCCGCCTAGCCGATCCCCCACTCAGCCCCTGCGGGCTCAATGGGGGGCCGGAAGGGGGGGCCTACCCACTAAAAAAACACCCGCTGTGCACTCTGCCCACTATGTGCCAAGGCTACGGGAATCGCTTTCGCATTACTTCCGCGACCAAGGCAGTGAGTTGCTCGCTTTCGCAAGCCCACCACGGAATGCAGAAACTACTTCTGCCATCCCAAGGGATTTCTCCCAGCCACCAGGAAGCGCACAGCACAGATGCGCACTAACTAGTTTGGAGTCCATAAACCTCAGAGCGGGGCCTCCCAACCCACGCTCAGGACCCACTAATAGCGTACTGCCTGAAGGTCTCCGCATTCATGTAAACATGGACGCGTAACCCCTTACAGGCCTCCGCATTCGATTGGAGACGTATGTACGTCTCAGAGCGTCCATCTCGCAGAGACATTAGCTCGCAGCAGGTTAGGTACTAGTGCCGTCTGCACGATCCCAGTCCTACTATATGCAAGCAGTCGTCTCTGAGAGACTTTCACTCCCCTCGCGCGTACTGTCTTAATAGTTTCCGCCCCCATGTTAAACATAGAAGCGTACTCCCACTTAGACCTCCGCAATCGTTCGAGTTGTGAGTTTCTAAGGGAAAATAGTGCGCCACCTGCGCTTTCCCTCAGTCACTCGGGTGCGTACTGCCCGGGTGGATACAGCAATCCTCACCGATCACTGAACCACCCAGGTTTCCACTGCCTCAGTGGGTTCAGTACTACATGCCCTCTGCACCTTCCTGAAACCCACTGAGTTTGAGCGGCCGCCTCCGAAGAGACATTCGCTCCCCTCTCGCGCGTACTATCTGAGTGGTTTCCGCCCCCATGTTTGACACAGAAGCGTACTCCCACTTAGATCTCCGCAATCGTTCGAGTTGTGAGTTTCCAAGGGAAAATAGTGCGCCATCTGCGCTTTCCCTCGGTCACTCGGGTGCGTACTACCCGGGTGAATACAGCGATCCACACCGATCACTGAACCACCCAGGTTTCCACTGCCTCAGTGGGTTCAGTACTACATGCCCTCTGCACCTTCCTGAAACCCACTGAGTTTGAGCGGCCGCCTCCGAAGAGACATTCGCTCCCGTCTCGCGCGTACTATCTGAAAGGTTTCCGTCTCCATGTAAACATAGAAACATAGTCCCTCTTAGACCTCCGCAATCGTTCAAAAGGGTTCTAGGGTATGCACCGCCTGCGCTTTCCCCTAGACCCCAAGACGTACAACCTGAAAAGGCTTCCGTCTTCGACACGCTAGCCTGTAAGGCCCACAGTCTGCGAGCAATCATTTCCGAAGAGACATTCGCTCCCGTCTCGCGCGTACTATCTGAATGGTTTCCGCCCCCATGTTAAACATAGAAGCATACTCCCACTTAGATTTCCGCAATCGTTCGAGTTTCGAGTTTCCAAGGGAAAATAGTGCGCCACCTGCGCTTTCCCTCGGTCACTCGTGTACGTACTACCCGAGTGGATACAGCAATCCTCACTGATCACTGAACCTCCCAGGTTTCCGCCACCCCGTGGGTTCAGTACTACGTGCCATCTGCACCTTCCTGAGACCCACAGAATTTGAGCGGCCGCCTCCGAAGAGACATTCGCTCCCGTCTCGCGCGTACTATCTCAAAGGTTTCCGTCTCTATGTAAACATAGACACGTAGTCCCTCTTAGATCTCCGCAATCGTTCAAAAGGGGTGCTAGGGAATGCACCACCTGCGCTTTCCCCTAGACCCCAAGACGTACAACCTGAAAAGGCTTCCGTCTTCGACATGCTAGCCTGTAAGGCCCACAGTCTGCGAGCAATCATCTCCGAAGAGACATTCGCTCCCGTCTGGCGCGTACTATCTAAAAGGTTTCCGTCTCCATGTAAACATAGACACGTAGTCCCTCTTGGACCTCAGCGATCGTTCAAAAGGGGGTTTAGAGGATGCACCGCCTGCGCTTTCCTCTAGCCCCCAAGACGTATAACCTAAAAAGGCTTCCGTCTTCGACACGCTGGCCTGTAAGGCCCACGGTGTGCGAGCAATCATCTCCGAAGAGACATTCGCTCCCGTCTCGCGCGTACTATCTGAAAGGTTTCCGTCTCCATGTAGAACATAGACACGTAGTCCCTTTCAGACCTCCGCAATCGTTCGAACGAGGTTCAGGGTAAGCGCCACCTGCGCTGTCCCCTGGTCCCTCGGTGTCGGATTATTAGCCGCCAGCTGTAAAAGAAGCTCATAAGAGTCTTTTACAATGACGCCCAGGGTGCACCGGCCCTCCCACTGTCGTTCCCAGTCCACGGATGAACGGGGACAAACAGTAGTCGGGCACACGAGGAGGTTATCCGACCAAGCACCCCAACCTAACCTAACCTAACCTAACCTAACCTAACCTAACCTTTTTTTTTTTTTTTTTTTTTTTTTTTTTTTTTTTTTTTTTTTTTTTTTTTACGATAGGAAAATGCATACTTAAGCATCCCCCGGCATCGGGTAACGCCGGGGGTATGTGGGACTCACCATGGAAGCCGTCGCTTGGCGTAGCGACGGCACCACTTTCCGCCCAGCCGATCCCCCACCCAGCCCCTAGTGGGCTCGATGGGGGGCCGGAGGGGGGGCATACCCACTAAAAACCTATCGGTGTGCCCTCTCTTACCGGTTTTTCGGCGGCATGGGATCCTTTGTGGGATTCTACCGGAGCCGCCCCGGCAAGCCCGGCGTACCCGGGCCTACTCTGGCGTTTAGAAGGCGTCCTACACACATCGGACTGCCTTCTCAGACGTGGGACTATGTGCAATGCAAGATACGGGCGCCCAACCCGTTCCCGCTAGTCCCGTTGAAGTGGAAGATGACGGGCAAATCGCCGCCGTCGCCCTCCTGGACGTCTGCGCCTGCGCGGATCCGCTTGGGCATTGCCCTCGCGGTGCCGTTCAGCAGCCTCCTTCTGCGTCATTACTGCCTCGCAAAAGGACACCACGGCCTCCCAGGCCCTGTCGCTGCCCAGCATAGCCTCCACCACGCTGGGCAGCGAGAGGTTCGGACCCACCACGGCCTCAAGGTCATGGCGCTGTCGACTCCAAGCTGCACACACCTCCAGGGTGTGTTGCGCCGAGTCTTGAGCAGCACCACACTCGTGGCACATGGGGTTTTGCTCTCTTTGTATTAGGTGCAGGTAGTCACCGAAACAACCATGTCCAGTCAATACCTGCACCAATCGGTAGGTTAGCGCTCCGTGTCTTCGCGTCAACCACTCCCGCAGCACTGGGCGGATCGCCTCGATGGTGCGCCGACCGTACCTTTCGGATTCGAGGTCTACCTTCCAGCGCTCCAACACGGCGTCATATGCCTCTCGCCGGATCCTCTCCACCTCTTCGAGCGTCGGTCTTTCTCCACGAGCCCTTTGTTCCGCTCTGTGACTGTATACTGTGGCCAACACCTCCGCCTCCAGTTCCCAGGGCGGGGAGCCTGCCAACACCATAGCTGCCGAACCCGCAACCGTTCGATACGCCCTGACAGCCCTTACTGCCATAGTTCTTTGCGGCTTCCGTAAGAGCCCGCGTAACTTAACATTCAGAGCCTTGGCCCACACCGGCGCCCCGTAGAGTGCCATGCTCCGAACAACCGTCACATACAGGCTGCGACAAGTGTCTCCCGGACCACCAACGTTAGGGAGCAGTCGACCCAGTGCCAACGCCGTACCATTCAGCCGCGATGCCATCCCCTTAAAGTGCTGAAGGAAACTCCAGCGGCCGTCAAGGGTTAGGCCCAGATATTTAATCGTGGGCGTCACCTCCACCCGTACTCCGTCCACGATAATGTGCGCGTCCGGAGGTGCTCCACCCCGTGGTCCATGGAACAGGATAGCCTGGGTCTTCTGGAGCGCCACATTCAGCCCCAGCAGCTTAATTCTCTTCACCACCAAAGTTGCCCCAACCGTGGCCAACCGAGCAGCCTCCGCGTAGCTGCCGCCCCGTGCTGTTACGATTGTGTCGTCGGCGTAACAGATGAGACTCATACGGGGCAGCAGGATGCATCGCAGCAGCCAGTTATACCCCAAGTTCCACAGGAGCGGCCCTAACACCGACCCCTGTGGAACCCCACAACCTATTTCACGGGAATGGATCCTGCCATCCGAACCCACATACTTCACCCGCCGATCCATTAGATAACTTTGCACCACTCTTTGAAGGTACAAAGGTATCTCATGGTATTTCAGACCCTCGAGGATGCACTCAAACGGAATTGTGTTAAAAGCATTGGCGATGTCCAGAGACACCGCCAACACCCTTTCTCCTCTTGACACTGCCCGATCACTGATCTTCTTCAGCTCATGCACTGCATCCATCGTGGACCGCCCAGCACGAAACCCATACTGGCGCTCTGACAGATTCGGCCCCGATGTTGACAGATGCTGATTTATCCGGTCTGCCAACACGCGCTCAAATAGCTTAGCGGTCTCGTTCAGCAGCACAACCGGTCTCAAAGCTGACGGTGAGTCCGGAGGTCGTCCTTCCTTTTGGAGGAGACATAACTTCCCCTCCTAACCTAACCTAACCTAACCTAACCTAACCTAACCTAACCTAACCTAACCTAACCTAACCTAACCTAACCTAACCTAACCTAACCTAACCTAACCAAAAATTTTAAAAAATTCCTAACTTTTAAATTATCCATCCAATTTTTGTTTTGTTTTTGGTTTTAGATTCTGGCGCCCCTAAGGCATATTTATAGATAGTTTTCTTTGTTATTTTCCCATATTTCGAAAAGTTATTACGATTTTTCGTATTTTTTTCAACTAAATCATTAAATTTCACCTGTAATTTGTTCATAACTTTTTTCGATTTTAACGAATTCTTGATTTCTATTTTTTATCTAATAGTCCTCGCTGTTCTCTTTATTTCATTTAACTACTTTTTTGCTCTAACTCTTATAGTTTTTCCGCAATTTTAATTTTAAATTCCAAATTTTTACTCATTTTTCCATATAAAATTTGATTTTTAGCAAAACTTATAACTTCTGTTTCTTTGTAGATTTTGTAATTCTGTCTTCTTATAAACGTTCTCTTGGCCGTTTTCTACCGTTCTTTAGTTCAATTTCTGCTCTAACTCAGCTATCTAATTTTTGGCCAACGTTCGAAATTTTCACTTTTGTCGAACCTAACTTGGACTACTTTTTTGCTTATATCTTTTGCATTTATTATTTGACACTCGTTATTTTTTGCACTCAATTAGTACTCAGCGCGGCGCTTGTTTTGAGTATACAAGTGCGTCTGTAGCGGGTATTTTGAGTATTTTATCCCACTTTTCATTTTTAAAATTTTATAATTTTGTTTTATCAATAATTAATTTAACATTGATCCTAGTTGTGTAACTTTTGCTGTTTATTGTTGATCTCATAAAGTTCTATTTGCTGTTATTTTGTTATACTCGTAAGTTTAATAGTTTTCGAAATCTTTCCTAACCTAACCTGTAACCTAACCTAAACCTAACTTTTTAACTTTTTCATAAATCTCTTACACAACTTGCATATCAGGACTGCAGTTTTACTCTTAAAACTTGCTATTC
The DNA here is from genome assembly GCA_963556745.1 of Catoptria pinella. Lineage (NCBI taxonomy): Eukaryota > Metazoa > Arthropoda > Insecta > Lepidoptera > Crambidae > Catoptria > Catoptria pinella. Next base: position 37,605 of record OY750766.1, read on the forward strand.
AGTGGGTCTCACCCGCTTCATGTCTATTACTAAACGCCAGTCACTTATTTTCAAAAATCTGGCCGATCAAATTAATTCAAAATGAAAACCACACGTTCTACAAAACGTAACGCTGCAGCTGCGACTGTAGCTACATCTAGCGCCATGAGCTGGAGGAGAATCTCCTCCAAGCACTCTCCAACCAAAGCACCTCCTTCTCAACCTGATCCTGATCCCAGCCCATCACCTCCTTTTGCGTCCCCCACCGGCTCTATTATCAATCTGGCGGTGCCTGAACCAACTAAACTAACCGTTTCGGCAGAGCCCGAAACCATAATAGAACCTATCAACATTAACGATTGCACCCCACTCGAAATAATACTCAAAGCCTCTGAAAACATAATCCAGCACATAAACATTAACAAAAGCGTCACCAAGAAGAGCAAAGACGCCATAATTTCACTCGCGAACTTAATTAAATCACATGCTCAATCCATCCCTAATCCTATAGACCTCACCCTAACTAAAACTTCACCTCACCTAAACCCAAACCTAACTGACGAAATAGCCTCTTGCGTCAAACGAGAGGTTGCAAACTGCGTTAAAGCAGAATTCACGCTTCTGAAAAAGGAACTCTCCACAACTGTTCCAGCCCCCAAACCAAAAACATACGCCACAGCTACTAAAACCCACAACATTAATACCTCCCCCTCTACACAAGACTTAACTAATAAGACCAGCAATCCTGCTTTGATTATCACCGTGCCCTCAGCAAAAAACAAACAAGAAGCCATAACTAAATGGCACAAAAGCATAACCTTCAGAAATGTCACATACGCACCGGCTAAATTCCACGCCATAACAAATAATAAACTTAAGGTCGAATTCGACAACAATGAACAGTGCAAAGAGACACTCAAACGCCTTGAAGCTAGCTCCGATGTCGACGCTGAAGTCGCAAAACAATTAATGCCAATGTTTGTTCTGAAAGGCATACCAAGAACCATCCCCGCTGATGAGGTCCCTGACATCATTATCCACCAAAACGATGCCCTCAAGAACTCTCTAACCACAACAAATGCTGAACTTACTCCTTGCATTACCCTGAACAATAGGAATCCTAACCTCTACAACATCGTATTCAAAGCCTCACCACAAGTCTGGCATGCTGCCATAAACGCCGAAAGACTTAATGTCGATCACTACAAAATCCATGTCAGCGAACATTCTCCTTTGCTGCAGTGCTTTGACTGCTTAAAGTTCGGACACACCCGCACGAAATGCCCAAACAAAATAAAATGCTGCAGCCATTGCTCCCTAGAAGGACACATCTTCAAAGACTGTCCCAAGAAGAGTGACAAAACCGCTATCAAATGTCTAAACTGTCACGTACATAACCAAAAAACAAAAGGAACCTCTAATACCTCCCATGCAGCCACTTCTAGCAATTGTCCAGTCAGAATAGCTTATAATACACGACTAACTCAAAGAATCGACTACGGTTCCAAATAAACTACTAACAATAATACTTATCTCATTGAATAAACAACATACTAAATGAGCTCTCAAAATTTTCACAAAATGATACAACCAACTCATAAAACTTTAAATAAACTAAATAAAAACCTACAACATAATAAAATCGTATTACATATGAAGTGTACATCGAAAGCACAGACTATGTAATAAGGAAAAGATAACTTCTAGTCTAATAAAAAAAAAAAAAAAAAAACCTAACCTAACCTAACCTAACCTAACCTAACCTAACCTAACCTAACCTAACCTAACCTAACCTAACCTAACCTAACCTAACCTAACCTAACCTAACCTAACCTAACCTAACCTAACCTAACCTAACCTAACCTAACCTAACCTAACCTAACCTAACCTTTTTTTTTTTTTTTTTTTTGTATCAAGAGGAGAATGCAATCTTTACGCATACCAAACGGCATGTTGGGGTCGGTCACCCCCCAGGTTATTACCCGGGACATGTTCCTCGCCGCGCCCAGCCCTCCCGCCAAGCCTAATAGGCTTCACGTCAGGGCTGGGTGGTTCTAACCCCTGCCCTAGTGACAGGGGGAGGAAGCATTTTCCCGGCCTCCCATAAGGCTACCCACTCATGGTGGGCGGGCCAGATGGGGGGACGGGAGAATGCACCACTACCAACTAAACTCCTCTCGAAGACCTGCGCCTATCCGCCGGGTCTGTGGGATCGCGGTTGCATGCACCACGTGACCCGGGGATGGTGGCCCGTTAGGGTTCCACCTTATGGGGGGCAGAGGGCCTTACTGCACCCCCCCTTGCGGCTAGGGGAGAACGAGTCGCGCACGTTGGCGTCTCATTCTCCCCCGCCGCGCACGTCGGAGTTGGCTCGCTGCGACGTCCGCCTCGCGAACCCTCTCCGCTGTCTCCTTCTGCGAGATGACGTCCTCACAGAAGGAGACCACGGCCTGCCATTCCCCCTCGCCTCGCAGCATCGCAACTGTGATGCTGGGAAGCGAGAGATCGGGCCCAACCGCAGCAACCAACTCCTGGCGCTGTACCGCCCATGCCGGACACTCCTCGACGGTGTGGCGTGCTGTGTCCTGTGGTGCACCACAATGGTGGCACACCTGGGACTCCTCCCGTTGTATCTGGCACAGGTACCTCCCGAAGCACCCGTGTCCGGAAAGCACCTGTGCCAGCCTGTACGTTATAGCGCCATGCGCTCTCTCCCTCCACTCTTTCAGGATGGGGCGTATTGCCTCCACCGTCCTCTTTCCGTACGTGGAAGCCGCCAGCTGACGCTCCCACTCTTCAACGCACCGTTCTTCCGCTACACGCCGTGCGCTTACTCTTTCCTCGGGGGCGAGGCGGTCCCCCCTCGCCCTTTCCTCCTTTCTTTGCCGATACACCTCCGAGAGCATCTGGGCTTCCAGCTCCCATGGTGGCGTACCGGCCAAGACACAGGCAGCCGTCCCCGATACAGTGCGGTAGCCCCTGATCATACGGGAGGCTACGACACGCTGTGGCCGCCGAAGGGCGGCTTTGTTTCTCTCACCTAGAGAGTCCACCCACACGGGGGCCCCGTACATCGCCATGCTACGGATGACCCCCGCGTACAACCTCCTGCAGCTTTTATTGGGCCCGCCCACATTGGGCAGCAATCGCCCAAGTGCGGCCGCTGCGCCCACCAGTCTGGGAGCCAGCTGCTGGAAATGGGCTTCAAACTTCCAGCGCCCGTCCAGCACTAGCCCCAGGTATTTCATCGTCGGACGCAGCTTTACCACCACCCCGTCGATAGTCATGTCCGCTCCTGGTGGAGCCCCCTGCCTAGGCCCATGAAAGAGGATGGCCTGGGTTTTGGCCACCGCTACTTCAAGGCCCAGGGCCCGAATACGACCTATAACAAATTCTGCCCCAACTCTAGCCAGGCGTCTTGCCTCCGCAAAGTCCTCCCCTCGGGCGGTGATGAGTGTGTCATCTGCGTAACAGATGACATCCATCCGAGGGGGGAGAGCGCCACGGAGCGCCCAATCATAGCCCAGGTTCCACAAGAGCGGCCCAAGGACCGACCCCTGTGGAACACCGCACTCCATCCGGCGGATCTTCAGTTGCCCATCTGGGGCGAGGAATACAATCTCCCTATCCTTTAGGTAATTGTCTATTAGACGTGCCAGGTAAGGAGGTACTCCATGATACCTGAGCGCGTCTCGTACGACACTATACGGCAGAGAGTTGAACGCATTCTTTATGTCTAAAGATACTGCGACAACTCTCTGCCCCCGGCTTACTGCCGCCTGCGTCAGCTCCTTGAGGGCGAGCAGGGCGTCAATGGTGGACCTCTGCCTCCTAAAGCCGAACTGGCGATCCGACAGATCCGGCCCCACCGAGCCCAGATGCTGGACGATTCGGTCGGCAATGATGCGCTCAAGCATCTTGCCGAGCTCGTCCAGCAGAACGATGGGCCGGTACGACGACGGAGAGTCCGGCGGGCGGTCGTCCTTTCTGAGGAGGCAGAGTCTCCCCCTTTTCCACGCCCTGGGGAACCGCCCCGTTTTAAGGCAGGCGGTAAACAACGCCCTAATGTACTCGCCCAGGTGTTTTAGGGCACCAGGCAAGACCCTCCCCGGGATTCCATCTGGTCCAGGCGCCTTCTTTTTGGACTTGAGGCGTTCAGTTACGTACTGCAGCTCCTCCTCCGTGACGGGGGAGAAACCTCTTGCCGGATCCGGCTCATCGGGCGTCGGACCCACAACTGGGGGCACCGACGGAGGCGACGCAGGAAATAGGCCCTCTACCACGCGCATCAGGAGCTCCTGCTCCATGGACTCGGTGGGGGGCGCCTGATTTCGGAGCTTACTCCTCACCATACGATACGGGCGCCCCCACGGGTCCCGGTCCAGATCCTCCAGGAACTCCTCCCAGGAGGCGGACTTTGACCTGCATATGGCCTCCGTAAGGGCCTGCTTCGCCTCCTCTAAGGTGCGACGGAGATGGAGTTCCTCCTCAGTGTCATGGCTTGCCCTACGGCGTGAGCGCTGATAGGCCCTTCTGGCCTCCAGGCAGTCAGCTCTGAGGGAAGCAATCTCCTCCGTCCACCAATACACCCTTTGCTTATTAGGGAGGCCCCTTACCCTCGGCATGGCTGCGTCGCAGACTACCGTCAGGGAGGCAGTCAGCCGCCTGGCATACTCTTCCACTCCCTCTTCCTCGACATGGTTCCCCTCGAGGTTCCAGGCCTCGACCAACGCTGCCTCCTCCGCCAGCTCCCGGTCCAGCTTTGTGATTGCCCATCGAGGGAAGCAGCGCTGTGACTCCCCAGGGCGAAGTGGGCGGTTCCCGTCCGAGGCGGTCACGACCTTAAGGTGAATGTGGTCGTGATCCGAGAGGGTGAGCACGTCTTTGAGGACGTGCCAGTCCTGCACCCTTGTCGCCAGCGCCGGGGTGGCGAACGTTAAATCAACAATAGACCCACCGTCACCCCTGACGCAGGTGAATTCCCGGCCCCGGTTGCAGAGTACGAGCCCCGCTGCTACCGCCCACTCAAGGACCTCGACGCCCTTTGGGGTGTCTCTGCGCTCGCCCCATGCCGTGTGGTGGGCGTTGAAATCCCCCATGACCAAGAGCTGTGCCGGAGCAAGTCGCCCCACCACGCCACTCAACCCATTGAGCCACTGCGCTAGCTCTGCTATGCCCCGGTTGGGGGAGAAGTAGACCCCAACTAGGGTCAGCTCTCCCCAAGTGGCCGCCACATAGCCCGGTCCCCTCTCTTTAACCGAGAGGGGAGGGGAGTAGGCAGCAGAATAGGGGGCCACTATGGCGACAGAATTGTCGGCGGCGCCCGCCCAGTTAGGGCGCTGAGGAACCGAGTACGGCTCCGCAACTACGGCAAGGTTGATGCCCGACTCTGCTACGTGCTGTAGGAAAAGATCCTGCGCAGCAGCAGAGTGGTTTAAGTTTCCCTGTAGGAGGTTAAGGTGTCTAGACATTAAGAAGACATGTGCTCAACCTCCTTAACCTCCTTTTGGGCCGTCGAACTTGTCGGTTGCCGCGCCGGAGCCCCAGCCGTAGGGGGGATTCTCACCCTCACCGCAGGGGGACGACATTTGTTTCCCCCCATTATATGATTGGCCGGCAGTTTGGCCGCCTTACAAACAGCGCAATTCGGCTCATCATGGCAATCATACGACATATGTCCCGTCTTTCCACAGCGATAACATGTGTCGCTCCGGTCCGTCTTACACTGACACAGTGTTCGAGTGTGCCCTGGGGTCATACATTTAAAACACCGGAGCGGAAGATTCTCCAGTGCCTTAATGGGTGCCGACACCCATCCGACCATTACGCGCCCTGCCTCAGACAGGACCTTGGCTGCGACAATGGGGCATTTAACAAGTGCCGAGCCGAGACCTCCAGGGCCATTCCTAATTGGTCCAACGCGGACATGTTCGGGAGGGCATCCCCCTGCGCTGGCTACCGCTGAGCGAAGCTCTTCTGCAGTGACAGAGTCGTCGAGCCCGGAGACACGCATGTCCGCAGTCTTCACAGGCCTCGAGACCTTGGCCGACTCTCCCAGAGTCTCCCTGAGCTTGGCAGCCAGGAGATCTGCCTTATCTCCACTCGAAGCCCCAGGGATCTCGAACACTCGGGATCCTGTTGCCGATACCTTGATCTTCATCCCTTCGATGCCCATGTCCACAATATTGATGGCCTTTTTTGCCTTTGCAATTGTATCGGCATAAGTTGCCCCTTTCTCCTTCTGCTCGGGGGAGATTGAGATAATTACCGCTGTCGACCTTGGCGGCGTCAACTTAGGTTTCTTAGGCGCTGCCGGCTTGGCGGGCTGCGGCTTTGCCGTCTTCGGGGTCTTAGCATGGTCAGCGACCAAAGCAGATTGACCAACGACTGCGTTGGGTTTAACGGGACGGCCATTTCTGCCCATCGTCATCCAGGCAGGCTCCACCGTGGCCGCTGCTGCCGCATAGGATGGCCTGGACTGGCCCTCACCCGAGACTGGGCTTGGCTGCGGCGCAGTTTTCGCCTGCGGTACAGTATTCGCCTTCTGTGCGGCAGCCGCTGCTGCCCTCTTTTGGTCTCCCGCAAGCGGGGGGCGCAGAACAGGTGCCGGTGGCAGTCGCATTTCCAGGCCCGCAATTTTTGCGTTAAGCATATTTGCGAACCTGGTCATGAGGGACCTCTCGAGGATTACCACCCATTCTGGAAGGTCTGGGTTGGTGGATGCAGGCATTTGAGGCGAGGGGTTAGTGTCCTGCCCAACTTCCGGATCTGGATTCCTAGGAGTCGCCCGTTTGCGTTGTGCCTCCTGAAGACACTTTTCCTCGAATGCCCGCTTAAGTGCGAGCAGCTCAGACTTGAGGACGTTGACGTTCTCCTCCAGTCTTTTGTTGTCAGCCTTGAGGCGACGAGTTTCCTCAGTGGACGAAAGACCAATCAACTCGGTGACCACTGCTTTGATGCCTTCCGCCGCTTCCTTTACATCATTTTTAAATTCTCTCTTTAGGTTCCCCGATTGAGAGACGACATTCAGGAGCTTCTGGGTGCAACGCTCCACTTCCTGTTGTATTCGAACAGAGGACCTGCCCGAAGATTTAGAGAAGGCTGAGTCCACGAGAGACTCATCTCTTTCCTGGGAGACACCCGGAGATCGAGGGCGATCCGGATCCTGATCTTTTCCGCTCTCCTTTCCTTTTCCTTTGCCCCTTTTCTTGCTCTTTTTTCCTTTTTCAAGTCCCAGTCCAGCCGTAGCTTCCGCCACTTTTCTTTCTTCCTCTCGAGCCTTTCCCTTAACAAAGTCTCTCTCTATTTCCTCCAGCTCGTCCTGCTCGCGGCCTTCCTGTGAATTGCGTTTGCGCATGTCGGCGTGTCCAATAAACTTACCGGAACCATAGGCTTTACCCCTCCTCCCGGTGTTACTTAGTCCAGCCTTGCTAGTTGCCGAGTAAGGTACGTCTTCGTCCTCAGACCCACTAGATTCAACGAGTGAACCCACCAACGGACGTTTTCTTGAAGCCGGTAAGGCTTCCTCCTTGTCGAGGTTCATCTCTTTGACCTCTTCGACATCCTCCCACAACCCGGGAGAGTCCGAGCTTGAATCCCCGTCAGAGAGGTTAACTTCGTCCCCGTACATGTCAAGTTCCATGGGAACAAGTCATAGAACGGTAATAAAATTACCAAAACCAATCAGTTTGGTGGCGCCGATCGCTCGAGCACCACCAAGATAAATCAAAGTCCAAAGGCAAGCCAAGTCGTCGTAAGTGCAATCAAAACAATATCCAAAGCAAGCCAGAACAGTCAAAGAAGAATCAGCAAAAGTCAATGTGAATAGCCAAAGTCGTCGTGTTAAAAGAAGAATCAGTCCGAAATAATGCCAAGTTGCTGCCAATCCGAGCAGGGGCCGAAACCACCCAAGGCGCGCGGCCCGGATATCGACTTTTCCAAAGGAAAATCCGATCTCCGGAACCACTGCGGAAACTACCTGGACGTCCCGGCTTACCACTGCTACCTCTACTCGGACGACTTATCCAAAACAGAAAATAATTTTTTTCGCAAAAAGTACTCGCACGATATGGGAATTTTTGGTTGCAGATGAGAGAGTAAAAATTCCAACACCTACTATCCAAAAATCACATATATCGCTACTAAAGTGCCCTCCGAAAAACGTCAACCTAACCTAACCTAACCTAACCTAACCTAACCTAACCTAACCTAACCTAACCTAACCTAACCTAACCTAACCTAACCTAACCTAACCTAACCTAACCTAACCTAACCTAACCTAAAGAATCTCTTGGCTCTTGTGACTTGGGCCGAAGTTTATCTATAGTATCTCTTAAGTTTTGTATATAATCATCAGAACTGCAGTCCATCAGCATAGAATTATTAAAAAATCACCTGGTAATCTAATTGTTTGTCCATATAAAAACTCTGACGCGCTCACACTAGTATCGTGCCGCGGTACTGCTCGCAAACCATATAAAACTGTTGGCAATTCGTTAATCCATGAATGGGACTCTAATGAACGTGCCATAAGGGCTGATTTCAAACTACGGTGCCATCTTTCAATTGCTCCATTACTTTGGGGATGGTAGGGTGTAGTTCTGAATTTTTCAACACCTAAAACTTTCATGAGCTGTGTGAATAGGTTGCTTTTAAATTGTCTGCCCTGGTCGGTCGTTAATCTTATTGGGCAACCAAACCTACAGAATCACGTTTCATAAACGGCTTTAGCTACGGTTTCCGCGTGAATTTCTTTTGAAGGGACGGCTTCTGCCCATACGGTCACTCTATCTATCATAGTAACGCAATATCGGAAATCTTCCTGAGTTGTGGGCAAAGGACCGATGATGTCCACGTGCAGGTGGTCTAATCTGCCGCATGGTTCGAAATTACCTAATTTAGAAATAGTATGGCGATTTATTTTGACTTTTTGACATTGAATGCAGGTTTTGGTCCAATTACTTACGTCTTTATTCATATTGGGCCAAAAATATCTAAGTGATATTAATCTTTTACTAGCTCTTATTCCCGGGTGGCTAAAACGATGTACTACTTATATCGAAAGCGTTTATCCTGTAGTTTTTTGGTAAATAAGGCCTTGCCTTGTTAGTGGATACGTCACAAAATACCTGTAAATCACTAACAGGAATGTAAACCTTTTTTAATCTGGCCTCACAACGACTTGTGGGCAACAATAATTCTTGTAATTCGTTATCTACATCCTGTGCCTTGGCAAATTCTGAATAATCAATGCTAGTTGGGCATGTTATTGTTTCTAGTCTGGACAAAGCGTCGGCCACAATGTTTTCGCTTCCTGTGACGTACTAAATATCAGTCGTAAATTCGCTTATGTACCTACATAAGGTGCCTTATGCGTCGTGGTAACTCCCTATCGTTATTCTTTTTTGTAAACGCGTGAACTAAAGGCTTATGGTCTGTAAAAATAGTAACAGGATGCCCTTCTATTCTAAACCTAAAATGTTGCACTGCAAGATACAAAGCTAAAAGTTCTTTATCATAAGTGCTGTACTTTTTTTGACCGGGTGTCAGTTTTTTTGAAAAATAACCTAGGGGTGTTAACTTTCTATCTATTTCCATATGTAACACTGCTCCAACACTCTCGTCTGACGCATCCGTCGTCAAGGCTAAGGGTGCATTGGGCAAGGGGTGGCAAAGCGTTGCAGCTTGTAGCAAAGTTGTTTTGCACTGCGAAAACGCTTGCTCAGCCTCTGTTGTCCACACTATTGGAGTCTTATCTTTTTTCTTAAGGCTGTGAACAAGCTCGTTTAATTTGGCTTGTAATTGTGCAGCTTTGGGTATATGCGACCTATAAAAGTTAATCATGCCTAAGAAACGTCTGAGCTGCTCTACTGTCTCTGGTTTTTTAAAGTTAACAATGTCTTTGACTTTCTGTTCAGAAGGCTTAATGTCTTCGGATGACACTTCGAAACCTAAAAATTCTAACTTTGATTCACCAAACTGGTGAACCAGACACGTCGTTGGTCTCTCCAAAAAGTCGGTACTCTGGATGCTACTGACAACTGTGCCATCTCGTTGATCGGCTGACTTGACGTTCCAGGAGTTGGAGCTGAAGGATTTGCCATGGTGTAACACTGTCGTCGTTTTGTTAACCCTGCGTCGACAAAACAGGGGAGTCTCCCCGGATCCTTGTATTACAAACGGAACACATGTCGGCGAGCCACGTTGCGCCGCGCTAGCAAAACGATAGTTCAAACACACACGAAAAAAATGTTCTCGGGGTCACCAATTTACCGATTTAATAGTTTATTATTAATATCTATCTTGCGGTAATCAGAAGGGTGTGCTTGAATGATAAAACAGTTTGTTAGGTAAAACTTGATGTGTTTATTTCACACACGTTAATAGGTTACACAAGCGCAATGGGCGCGGGCCACGGGAAGACTGGTGCTGCGCGTAGGCAGACCACGAGGAAACGGGGAAATCGAGCCCCAATCGGGCCAAAATGGCGAACCCCAATTCATGATGTCACACGAACATCGATATCTTCTACATAACTTCGGCGAATAGTACAATACGAAACTCCTTACTTCGATTTATCTGCTTTAAGTTAAAGTTCGGCAGACCCGCCGAAGTTCGAAAAGTTAGCCGATAGGGCCCCAGGTCGTGGAAAGTTGCTAATTTACAGCCAGTGCCCAAAAAGGGTGACCGTGCCGACCCTACTAAGCCGCCGCTGATCCCAAAGAAGTAGCTAAAGCACTTCGTGTTATGGAAATCAGAGACAACCGTGGAACTACAAACATCCAGACCCGAGCCAATATAGAAAGTTAGTTTTCTAATTGACCCAACCGCCGGGGATCGAACCCGGGACCTCAGAGATGGCGACACCTTGAAAACCGGCGAACAAACCACTCGACCATGGAGGTCATCATTTTAGGAAGTGGACATTTCAGGAAATGTACCTTTTGAAACCGGTGTACTTTATGGGAAATGTACATCTTGAACCTGAAGGACTTTTGAGGGGTTTCTTTTACAAAACACATCCTTATACTTGATCTTTCACAAACCCTAGGCAGCTTGGACAGCTTGCTTCAATAGGGTAAAATCAAGCTAAGGGTTTCTTTACGAAAAAATCATAATAAAAGAGGTAATATTATAGATAGATAAAGATATAAAAAAAAAAAAAACAAATAAACAGTCGAACATAGAACCTCCTCCTTTTTTTGAAGTCGGTTAATAAAAATAATTTATTTTGTGAACCAAATACACTAGGTACAATCAAAACACAATACCACAGTCTATAAGTATAAGTTTTTAACACTGTGACAATTCTATATTTTTAATTATTGTTAGCTTAGTCTAAATGGAACACAAATAAAAAGGCTTACACTCAACATGTGTTAAGGCACCCAGTGTGCCCTAACGCTGATCTTCCGCTCACCAAAATAATAATTTTACATTTGGTAGGTAGGTATAGTGCATAATAAACTCAACGTCAAAAAAAAATGCTCATCGTATCTTTGTGGACTTACAACAAAAGTAATAATAATGTATACACAAAAACACGCAGAGACACAGCACAATCAAGTGTCATTTTTAACCGACTTTAAAAAAGGAGGAGGTTATCAAGTCGGCGGTATTTTTTTTATGTATGTTTTAACATAACTTTACTAGTTGTTAACCGATTTCAATTATTCTTCTTTTATTTGAAAGAAAATAGTTCACGTGTGGTTCCATAAAAAATACAGAGATCTGGCTAGTAATGTTTTCATAATCCTGAAAAATATCAATTATTTAACTTACCATCGCACGAGTTTTTACGGATTTTCAGGTATAACTTCTTTGCTTATGAACCGATTTCGATGATTCTTTTTTTGTTTGGTATTGGTATTGGACCTTGGACTTCTAAGATACACAAGGGAACTCCTCAAAGTCAAATACGATATGTATAGTGATTGAGATATTGGTAGGTTTATGACAATCCAAAACAAACCGAGCTATGGTCTGCGACGAAATGAACTAATTTTATGCAGTTGTGATTAATTAAATACTTTTAATTGAAATAGAACAGAGAGGTGGCAATGGCAGCCCCCGACGGATTTTTCTTGCGTTTGTAATTTATGAATAGGTGAAGGTAGGTATAGGAAGGTAGGTATAGTACCTACATCACTTTAGTCGGAGGATTTTTGTAAAAATTATTTAACTCTCTTTTTTCTTTTAATTTTATTTTTTAATTCAATCTTTAAATTTACTTTTTAATTCAATTAAGAATAGCTATTTTAACACTCGTGGGTTTTTTAAAACATGAATTTTGCTTTTTTTATTATTTATGACGTTTTTTTTAAGGCTCATGTTAAAAATGAGAGCTAATGGTTTACATATAGTTGACGCGGTTGTACGCAGGAAAATTGGTGGTATATTATCAACTCTAGGACCGTTTGTTGTGTCTAATTTTCCAATTCCTTCATAACTGTGTCTACCGAGAATTGCAAGCCACTTAACAATAAATCAGAATCATGGCGCTCAGGGATATCTTTATCGTCAAAATTGTCAGGAACGTTTGAAGGCTCAAACACCGATTTAAAGAACGAGTAAAGAGACGACACACCTCATCCGGTTGATCAGCTAGTGTCTTTATATGACACAGACGACGGAATCTCGGACCTTTCTTTAGTGTTATTGATGAAGATCCAAAAGTATTTAGCGTTTTTACGGATACTGTCCTCAACCATTGTCATATCCTCACTATAACACTTTTTGGAAGCCTTATTCCAGCATTTCGTGGCAAGAATCGTTATAATTTTTACACTTTATTTTCGACTTTAGAAAAATGTAAAAAAAATATTATACTTAATAATAATTTATATATAAATGTAAAAACCATCTACAAAAAATTAAACAAAGCAAAATAAAACTTAAATGATAAAATTAAACTAATGCTGTATGGGTAATCCCCCTGCACAAAATACACAAAGATAAGAAAAGAAAAAAACTACACAATATACTTCATCTGTGCTTTATTCTGTGCCTACGTGCCTACCACTTAATGATCTGTGGTGCCTACTACCATCCTGGGTTGCTATATTGGGCGAACGGATACTTCGCAATTTCGGCTACCTCGCGACCGAAATTACGACTTGTTTTTCGTATTTTGCGATTATCTTCAACAAATTTTTGCGCGATTTTTGGGCTACTTCACTTGGCACTGGCAATGGCAACATCCAATTAAGAAAACGTGAGTAACACGTATGCAAAAACCACAAAATCTCACTTTAGGCCATATTAATTTTTTTTTGTTTACATATGGTATACACGTATACATTACATATTACAAATAAAAAAATCTCATTGGAATATATTTGTATTATTTTGTTGGAAATTCATAATATTCCTTGTAAGGCCATGAGTGTGGTCGATATTTTGGTCATGACTGGTCACTTTTTGGGCTATTTCGGATAAAAATGTTTGCGATTTTGGGCTACTTTAATCAGAAATGGATTTGCGGGATTTTGGGCTACCTGAGTGCCGATTTTCTGCGATTTACCGATTTAGGCATCTAGCAACCCTGCTACCATCTACTACTACTACTACTTACTACTCTTCTAAGTTCTATCTTATCTTATGATAAGTTATATGATTAAGACAAAGAGTCAAAAGAGAAGTTAAGCTTATGATGTAAATTTTTATTACTATATTATTATTATTATTGTATCTCGGCTGGAAGTTCTCGGCACGAAGCCCGGTCCTGTTGCCAGGCTTGCTTTTATTATTATTATTATTAAACAGGCGAGCAGTTGTTGCAACTGATAGCGCCTGTATCCTGCAATCTTTGCTTTGTTTACTTTTTATTTAGTAGGTATGTATTTGTCTAGTATATTTTTAAATTGGTTCACGTCGTTGGCTGAGACTATTTGTTCTACGCTTTGACCACTCTGTTGCTCAAAAAACACCTGTGAGGGTTTTTATCCTAAATAATTTTGTTGTTATTCTAAACATTCTAAATAATTATTCATGGAGAACAAAACATAAAATTATTAATAACAGTTCATTTGTAGGTAATTCAGTTCACTGCAATTCTAAGTAAAAAAGCATCCAACATCGATACAGACTCAATACTAAGTAAAATGCATATGGGACAAACGAGGTAAGAAAAAGATTTGTCAAAGTGCACTTCAAACATTTGGGAAAAATTTGTCACCCCCGTGACGACTGGGAAAAAAATCCCAGTTGTCACCCCGGGGGACAGTGTTAGAGGGGACTCCTGGGAATAATTGTGAGTTTCCTGCATTTAATGAAAGTTATTAAGATATTACTTGAGTTATTTCTTAAAACCGTTATTTCGGTCTATGGAGATCATATCGGGCTGATATCAATTTAATATTAAATAAATAAATAAATATTTGACAACATCACATACATTGCTCCGATTCCAAAGTAAGTAGCTAAAGCACTTGTGTTATGGAAATCAGAGACAACGGTGGTTTCACAAATACCCAGACCTGAGCCAATATAGAAAAGTTCGTTTTCTGAATTGACCCAACCGGGGATCGAACCCGACAGAGATGACGACACCTTGAAAACCGGTGTACAAACCACTCGACCACGGAGGTCGTCAAATATGATAGCCCGATATGATCTCCATAGACCCAAATAACGGTTTTAAGAAAGAACTCACGAGTGACACCGGCTATAATTATAGACTGTGGAAGCTATAATGTAGATTTGGGTAAAAACAGAGACAAGGACGTTGCTTTGGTAACAAATTATTTAGTTATTTTGGTGTTAGGAATAAGTATTCTGCCATATTGTTTTGCTCCTGGATGTAATTCCATGTCTCAAGAAGAGAAACTTGCTTTCTTCAGATGTTTGTTTTTACCCAAAATGTCAAACTCTGCCATTACGTGACGTCACACTCGTCGCAGTCGGGGGACATTTTTTAATCTTATATTATTAGACGCTTTGACTGAATGTTATTTATTTTAGGTCGCTGGTTAAACGCAATTTGTTGATTGTGTATGTATTTATGGTGTCATATTGGGAAAAAAATGTTGGTGCCGTTGGTTTTGACATCGTTTTTTTATTTTAGCTTGAATTAAAGCAATTTGAGCCTATGTAAGTCTGATTCCGTTTATAATTTACTATATTTTTAGGAATGTTTATTTCGTTCTAGCTATTAGTACCATTCAGGAAAAAACGTTTTTACGGCCCGCGTTTTATTTTCTACTTAGATTTATTATTTATTTATTTTACCTAAAATACTCAAAAAATAGGCTCTCGGACGCTTAAGCCCACCTGTGGCTTAGGAATTGGTCGGACAAGGGGTCCGTCTTTATGGAAGTCTGGATTCCCGGGACGGCTGAGTGGTTAGGGGCTCTTCAATTGTAAGGCTGATTTAACGAGTTGGCGCGACGCCCTCGACGTGGCGACACTCATGGACCTTGTTTGATTCCTTCTCTAATTTTGGCACGTTTAAATGGCAGATACTTAAAAACTATGTTAATATTAAATTCGATTCAATAAAGCTGGGTTTGTCATTAAACTCAAACGCTCCGGTAACGATCTTTTGCGATTGTCAATTTTTACGTAATTGACGCTCATTGACGCGAAAATTGATCGTCTACATGTGCAATTGAAGCGATTGTAAATTGCTCTGACGATGGCATCGACAGAAAAGTTTACAATCGCAAATGATCGTTACCGGGGCCTTTACATTATACTTAATCTCAAAAATTTAAATTTATACATGGTGAGGAGATTCTCGACTATCATAAGGCACTTTAGAACATAAAACCATGGCACATATATACAAATTAACTCGATACACTTAAATTGAGAAATCTTAACAACTAATAAGAATCCTACTCGTAAGACTTGCACATTTTATGAGATACAATTATTAATTTTATTTAAAAATATAAAATTTAAGTGGCACACACTTTCAACAACCTATCCAATATGAGTAAATGAATCAGAGAAAACATTACTTAAAAAATCACAACACGCTTACAATTAATAAGTGGTTCAAATGCACTCAGTAGTTGACACAGGCTGTCACAGTGTCACAGTGTAATTAAACTAATAGTGGTCACTCTAGAGGTCGCCGTCGGTCACTCGTGGGGGCGGGGCTTCCCTCGACGTCGCTTCACAGCGCGGTCGCGACGACGAAATGAGAAGCCGACATCGAGGCGGCACGCACTTGCCGCGACGCGTCGTCGCGCGCTCTTTTCGGAGAGTAACCACTATTAGATTTCTTTACACTGTGGTAAAGTCTCGAGTTTGGTGATCGGGTCGGGCAACGCATACAATAGCTTCTCCCAGAAGCAGGGTTCGCCCCAGCGCAGGCGCACGTGCGAGCGCGCGATCTCCTTGAGGGCGGGCGGCGGCGCGCCCAGCAGCACGATGATCAGCCGCGACCGCTTCTCGCGCAGCGACGCGGCGTGCGCGGCGCGCAGCTCCGCCTCGGCCCACCCGTCCGGGGCGGGCGCGGGCGCGGGCGCGGGCGCGGGCGCGGGCGCGGGCGCGGGCGCGGGCGCGGGGGCGGGCGCGGGGGCGGGCGCGGGCGCGGGCGCCGGCGCCGGCGCCGACACGACGGCGATGGTGCGCCGCGACGACGCCACCGACGCCTCGATCTGGCTCGGGATCCACGCGCCCGGCGGCCAGTCGCGGTCTTTCAGGCACAACTTGTATCCTTTTTTCTGTAAACGGAGGCTCGCATTAGAAAATTTTTTTGCTAATGAATAACCCGCGATATAAAGGCGCGGGTTCGTTTAGTAACGAATATTTTTTTATTTATTTATTTAAAGAAACAATCAGTCATACAAATAATTTAACTTAAATAACAGTTAAGACCTATAGTTTCCTAGCTTTATGAAACTAATACGACTACTTAAGAAAATATGCTAACCAATGGAAGTGGTATAATTAAAACTTAAAAAAAAAAATCAACACAAGTTTTAACATTTTGATTTAAAGAACCCTAAGTGATTTACTTACCTAAGTGATTTAAAGAAAATCAAAATGTTTCAAAGAGGTTATAGAATACTAGCGCCCCGCCCCGGCTTCGCACGGGTTCAATGTAGTTACTAACGTGGTAAGTGTGAAGTTATTAAACTATACTACAGGATATCTGTATAGTGGTGGCCACATAATTAAGAAAGCCAGTCGATTTTCATACAAACGAAGTAAATTTTAAGCATTGTTTCTCCGCCAGGCATTGACCTAGCGATGATCTGGTGATTGCCATCCAGGGAGTGAATGGAGGAGATCCAGATTTCTAGACACACCCAAGTTATCTGACCAGCATTTTAAGAGATGTAAGGATATGTTTAAAAAAACCGCAAATATAGCATAAAAATGTATGAAAATCTTGCAACTGAAAATTCTGATGCTTACATCTCTTAGAATGCTGACCAGATCAGTTGGGTGTGTATTGCGATCTGAATCTGCTCCATTTACTCCCTGGATGGCCATCATCAGATCACAGCTAGTTCAATCCCTAGTGGAAAACCAAGACTTCAAAATTACCTCGTTTGTATGAAAATCGACTTGTGTCCTTAATTATGTGGCCACCACTAAATTGATGCCGGGTGCAGCTAGTTCTAAATAAAAATATGTTGTGCACTATCAGGATTATCAATCTCGATCATCCAACGCTTCTCTATAATATACAACGTGTTACAAAAATATCCCTAATGCCGAATATGGTACATAGGGACCATCAAACTGAACAACTTTTACTATGGGACCAACTCTGAAATCGCGAAATAAAAATCAGCTGTTTCATACATAAATTAAAATCGAAAATATCAAATGTATGAAACAGCCGGTTTTTTTTTCGCGATTTGAGAATTGGTCTCAATAGTAAAAGTTGTTCAGTTTGATGGTTCCTATATACCATATTCGGCATCAGGGGTATTTTTGTAACATGTTGTATACCTACCACATTTCTTGTCATGTTATCCGGTTGCAAAATAAAAAGGCTATTCGGCGAGCTGACCATGGGAGAAACAATCACTGCGCAAATCTACACCAGCCGCTCTTAAACTTTGTCCATGTGCTTTATTAATTGTCATAGCATAGGCGACTTGATAGAATATTGTATTCTTTTAAAATTAATCTGATAATCAGATGGAATAATTTTGCACCTTTTTACAACGCAATAAGGAAATGTCAGCACTGACAACATAACGCCATAGGTACTATTCAATCAAATGCATTCTACCTACTCTCAGGGGAAATGACCAAAGAGAATGTAATACTACGTTGAGATGACAAATGATATTTATTTTTCTTAATTAATCAATCAAATGCACAAAGAAGTTTTAATTCCGACGTCGAAGTCAATCACCCCAAAAGTAGCTTTCTATCACTTTTTAACCCTGTTAGGGGATAAATATTTAAAAAATACGAAACACGTGTTCAATTAATTTTGTGAAAGAATGTCTATGCCAAATTTCAAGTCAATCGGGCCAAGGAATCGCGTTCTCCCATACAAACTTTGCCACCCTGTTTCACCCCTTTAGGGGTTGAATTTCGCAAAATCCCGTCTTAGTGAGCACCTACGCCCTAAAAGCAGCCCCCATGCAAAATTTGAGATTCCTAGCACTTTTTCTGAGATTTCGTGATCAGTGAGTGAGTGAGTGAGTGAGTGAGTGATTTTCCCTTTTATATATATAGATATTAAAATCGTTTCCTTTCAATGTTTATTTATTTATTTATTGAGCACTGCCACTACATAGTTTTCTATGATACGTCTAGAGCAATAAGTATATAATCGCGTGTCGGTGGCACCTGTAGCTTGGGCGCGAGGTGCGTGGCGACGAAGCGCGCGTCCTGCGGCGCGTGCGAGAGGAACGCGTCGAACAGGCGCGCCTGGTCCGCGCGCGCCTCGTCCGCGCGCGCGCGCGCCAACCAGCGCCCGCGCACGCGCACACCGCGCGCGTGCAGCCACGCCTGCCGGGACCGGGAACCACATACCCATCAGTTTTATACACAAAACATTCAGTCATTTTACAAGCAACATTTTATATACTGATTTAACTATATGACCTCCGAAACGCGAAATGATATTAGCGATTTTTATTTTTAAAAAAATTTTTTTGACACACCATTAACAATAATACAATAAATACAAAAAATAATAAAGATATAAATATAGGACCGCGTGCATTATCTTTACAGGTGTATACAACACACAAACATTATAAATGGTACAAATAGTCTGCCCCCACATACCTAAAACTTATTTTATAAAGGGGTTACTAAGCACGGAATATACAAAAAGTATCGAAACAATGTAATGAATTAAAATGAAAAATAAAATTTTAACTGTCAAAAGACTATGTATTTTGACAGTTGAGTGTCAATAAAATGCTATATCACATTTCGATAGTCATGCTAGGCGAGCTGGTCTGAATTATCTACACAATAAAAGGATTTTCACCGACTTCAAAAAGGAGGAGGTTCTCAGTTCGGTTGTTTTTTTTTTTATGTTTGTTACCTCATAACTTTGTTAATTATAAACCGATTTCAGAATTATTTCTTTTTTAAAGCATTTTGTTACAAATTTGTCCCATCGTCACAAGGTCAGGGTCTGATAATGGGATCCTGGAGAAATCAAGGGAACTCTTCAAATATTATAGGCACACCTATAGCGACTTTGGTATTTTCTAAAGTAACTCGTGTATTTGCTTTCGGGAAGTACCATTTTGGTGAAGTGGAACTGATGATGAAGACCATAGATGATCATCGGAACTATTCAATACTAAGTATTTCACTAGTGCGATACGATTACTTTAATATGGTTGTTAGGCTATTTATGTTCGTCATAATGTATATGGTGAAGTGGGGCTAGCGCGCCGCGGCTCGGCGCGTGCGAGCAGCGCCGCGAGCGCGCCCGCCGCCGCCGCCGCCGCGCCCAGCGCCGCTAGCGCGCCCGTCACGCCCGCCGCCCCGCCTCACCTTGACCCTGAGCCGCGGCTCGGCGCGTGCGAGCAGCGCCGCGAGCGCGCCCGCCGCCGCCGCCGCCGCGCCCAGCGCCGCTAGCGCGCCCGTCACGCCCGCCGCCCCGCCTCACCTTGACCCTGAGCCGCGGCTCGGCGCGTGCGAGCAGCGCCGCGAGCGCGCCCGCCGCCGCCGCCGCCGCGCCCAGCGCCGCTAGCGCGCCCGTCACGCCCGCCGCCCCGCCTCACCTTGACCCTGAGCCGCGGCTCGGCGCGTGCGAGCAGCGCCGCGAGCGCGCCCGCCGCCGCGCCCAGCGCCGCTAGCGCGCCCGTCACGCCCGCCGCCCCGCCTCACCTTGACCCTGAGCCGCGGCTCGGCGCGTGCGAGCAGCGCCGCGAGCGCGCCCGCCGCCGCGCCCAGCGCCGCTAGCGCGCCCGTCACGCCCGCCGCCCCGCCTCACCTTGACCCTGAGCCGCGGCTCGGCGCGTGCGAGCAGCGCCGCGAGCGCGCCCGCCGCCGCCGCCGCCGCGCCCAGCGCCGCTAGCGCGCCCGTCACGCCCGCCGCCCCGCCTCACCTTGACCCTGAGCCGCGGCTCGGCGCGTGCGAGCAGCGCCGCGAGCGCGCCCGCCGCCGCCGCCGCCGCGCCCAGCGCCGCTAGCGCGCCCGTCACGCCCGCCGCCCCGCCTCACCTTGACCCTGAGCCGCGGCTCGGCGCGTGCGAGCAGCGCCGCGAGCGCGCCCGCCGCCGCCGCCGCCGCGCCCAGCGCCGCTAGCGCGCCCGTCACGCCCGCCGCCCCGCCTCACCTTGACCCTGAGCCGCGGCTCGGCGCGTGCGAGCAGCGCCGCGAGCGCGCCCGCCGCCGCCGCCGCCGCGCCCAGCGCCGCTAGCGCGCCCGTCACGCCCGCCGCCCCGCCTCACCTTGACCCTGAGCCGCGGCTCGGCGCGTGCGAGCAGCGCCGCGAGCGCGCCCGCCGCCGCCGCCGCCGCGCCCAGCGCCGCTAGCGCGCCCGTCACGCCCGCCGCCCCGCCTCACCTTGACCCTGAGCCGCGGCTCGGCGCGTGCGAGCAGCGCCGCGAGCGCGCCCGCCGCCGCCGCCGCCGCGCCCAGCGCCGCTAGCGCGCCCGTCACGCCCGCCGCCCCGCCGACGCCGCAGTCTCCTTCTCCCACCTCCGCCAGCCACCGCCCGTCCGCGCAGCGAGTCTCGTTCAGGTTCCTCAGCTGTTTACGATCAACACGTTACAACAAAAGTACAGCAAGCCGTAAAAATATAGTAACACAACTAAAGAAGCATTTCTAATTAGAGTCAGTAATTTGACATTTAGAACTGTCAGATATGTATGAGCAATGGGCCATTTATTAACTCGATATAAAAAAAACGACAATGGTCTAAAATGATGATCAGCGTGTTCGTGACCTGCGAGCCCCTGGCGCGCAGCAGCGGCAGCAGCGAGCGCGGCGAGCAGTCGCAGGCCAGCGGGTTGCGCGTGAGCCGCACCTGCCGCGCGCCGAACAGCGCCGCGCCCTCCGCCGCCGACCCGCCCGATATCGAGTTGTTGTCCAAGTCCAAGTACTGTGCACACACGCACGACATCACATACACATTATTTCAATACTTGAGCATGATAAAAATTGAAATTTTACGATTTCATTTGTTCCCTTTCTCGAATATTCTATCGGACCGTTCGTTACTTCAACTAAAATACTGAAGTACTTCTAAGTTCATTGTTCATACGATAAGAAGAATCGCCATATATGATCCGGTTAAAAGGAAAAGGACCATTTACATACTTCATGTATAAATCGCGAAACAATTTATTCTGGAGGCGCATTCCTAATTCGGGGGAGATTATCCGTCGAATTAGGAATGGGCCTCCTGCTTAGGATTAGATATCGATTCGACTAGAACGCGAGCTGAAATCTGAAATACTGACGAGCAAGCCGGGAGGTATCGGCTCGGGCAGGCGGTGCAGTCCGGCGCCGGCGAGGAGCAGCTCCCGGATGGGCTGCGGCGGCGCGCGCAGCAGGGCGGCGGGCGGCGCGCGCGCGCACGTGACGCGCAGCCCGCCGTGCTTGGGCATCGACACGCACGCGCACGGCGCGCACAGCGTCGCCTCCAGCGCGCACTCGAGCCGGTCGGGCTCCACGCTGCGCACCGACGCGCCGCCCGCGCACACCGGCTCGATGCCCACCGCCACGCGGCCCTCGCGCAGCGCGCGCGTGAACCAGTACAGCGTGCAGTCGCACGTGAATTCAGATCTCAATAAGATCGTGACCTGGGGAATTAAATGCGGTTTATAGTCAGCGGACCGACGAGGTGGCGGCGAACAAACTGCTTTGGTACCGATTGAAAATCGACTTTAGTTACTTTACCATACGGTCAAAATTGGTATAACCGATTTGTACCTTCGCCTGCGAGTGGTCGACGCCGGCGCGGCGCTAGTCCTCGGACCGCACTGGCTGAAGCGTCACAGGGGGCGGGGGCGTACCTTCGCCTGCGAGTGGTCGACGCCGGCGCGGCGGTAGTCCTTGGACCGCACTGAGTGAAGCGTCACAGGGGGCGGGGGCGTACCTTCGCCTGCGAGTGGTCGACGCCGGCGCGGCGGTAGTCCTTGGACCGCACTGAGTGAAGCGTCACAGGGGGCGGGGGCGTACCTTCGCCTGCGAGTGGTCGACGCCGGCGCGGCGGTAGTCCTCGGACCGCACTGGCTGAAGCGTCACAGGGGGCGGGGGCGTACCTTCGCCTGCGAGTGGTCGACGCCGGCGCGGCGCTAGTCCTCGGACCGCACTGGCTGAAGCGTCACAGGGGGCGGGGGCGTACCTTCGCCTGCGAGTGGTCGACGCCGGCGCGGCGGTAGTCCTCCTCGCTGGCCTCCACGGACCGCACCGGGTTGCCCGACAGGTCCAGCTCCGACGGCTCGTTGCGCTTCATCGAGTTCAGCTCACTCAACTTTAAGACAAAAACATGACATCACACTTTTATGTAAGCTGCCCTGTAATTAGCGTCAAATATTTTCTGGGCAGAACATACAAGTCATACTGAATAGGTCAGTAAAAAATAGGGTACTATTTGCAGGTTAGTTTCCAAGATATAAAGGCAAACAACTTGGGTACCTAATCAATCACAAAAACTAAATTCTTAATAACGTGTATATTATTTATACGTGACCCATTATTTACATATTATATGTTCAGCCCTGAAAATATTGACACTAGTTTCAGGGCACCTTGTGAAACGAGCACCCGCTACGGTACTGGCAAAGAGCAAACGCCCACAATCCGATTGCAACTGGAACGAGAACGGAAAAGGTTCCGTTCCCGTTCCCGTCCCCATCCCCGTTCAGAGTTGGTTGCCACAGATATTGGTATCCCGTTCCCTTTCCCTTTTCCGTCCTCGTCTAGGGGTTGAATTATGTTCGCCGTGTTAGATTTCAAATAAATAACATTTACCCCTTCGGAAAATCACAAAAAGTGTTTGCTTTTTAGAAATACTCCCACGAACGTTGAAGTCGAAATGTTTATTTTAAATAATTATTCCATAAAGAGCATCATGTGCTTTTGGCATACCTACCTGTCCGCCATTTTGAAAAAAGTCGGTTTTAGAGGCCTGTGATAAAAGTGGTGCCAATCGATAGAATAAATTATTACAAACAAAAAGTAATAAGTAAAAAAATCTCGTAAGTGATATACTTTCCGAGATATTTGAGTTTAAAGTTGAAAAATAAAAATCTGTTATTTTCTAAATCAATCGATAGAATAAGTCATTACAAACTTTACCACTTTTAACACAGGCCTCCAAAACCGACTTTTTTCAAAATGGCGCACAGGTAGGTATGCCAGTCTTCATACATAAATGACCGATGGCTTTTGAACACCCATTTCATTCCTTTAGGGGTTATAGTATGTCCACTGTGTTGGAGTTCAAAATAAATGTCATTTTCTCAATCAAAATCCCATAAAACCATAATAACGACATCCAAATACATTTTTAAGTTTATATACTCCATAATGTTATTATCTTAAGGGTTTTAAATTCCAACAATACCAATACACGTTATGTTATTTTCGTTTTATTTAGAATTGGGATGATTATTTTTAATATTAATTATGTAAGTTAGGGCCTGAATGATCGGTGCGAGTCTTAAGGATGGACTCTCTTACCGAGAGTATGGCGATCTGGTTGTTGGTGAGGTCGAGGCGGCGCAGGGCCGGCGCCTCGCGCAGCCAGTCGGCGCACACGCGCGTTGCGTTCGTGTCGCTCAGCGTCAGCTTGCGCAACGAGTCGCGCATCATCTGGCTAAAGCACGAACCCACTACGACAACAAACTTGATATCAAATAACGGTAAATTATTTTTCTGCAGCTTAAGGCCGCTATTACATTATCCAATCTCCTATTTCATCTGGGGATCAAATCTTAGATTGGAAACGATGCCCCAAATTGAATCCAATTTGGGGCTCGTATTCACTATGACAGGGCTGCCTCCCTTCACTCCTTTGCCAAGGTTATTATATATTATAGGTATTTTGTATCATTATTTATTACGGTAAGTTATTAAAAAAAATAGTGAAAATAATTCTACTAAGTATCAAAAATGAATATTTTTGAATTAACTTAGCCCTAAAGTGCATTTTAATCCGATTTTCCCTGGATGTAAACAAGCATGGCGTTTGTACGCCATGTTTGAAGTTTGTCAGTTTATAAAAAAACTTTAAAGACTGGTTGGTGGTGTAAAATTTCGATGATTGTTTACGCTCTGATTTGACTCTTTTGAGCGGAACTGCTCAAAATATGTAAAGTAATGAATCACGATAATAACTATTTAAACTCGAGGCGTTAATTCGACGGATCAAATGTAAACAGAGCCACTTCAACGCAATTTTTTTAAATTGAAAGCTAATCTGATCGAGATGGTTCTTAACCACGTTGGATGGAAATCCATCTAGCCATTATGGAGATGGTCAACTGCCAGATACAGAGGTGGTGCTTTGACTGAAATAATGTACACCTTGGGCAAATTTAGGTGCAAGAAAAAAAACAAAATAGCTGCCATTTTTTTGCCGCCAATTTGTTTTTTTTCTTTACTTTTTTTATTGCATCTAAATTTGCCCATGGTGTACTTTATTTTTTAAGAAGTTCCGTTGTGCTTTCGTATTTCGTAGTCCCCTTGTGTATCTTCGAAGTCCAAGGTCCAATACCAATGAAATTAAAATGTGACCACTCTTGAGGTATACCCTTTTAAAGAAAAAAGAATCATCAAAATCGTTCCATAAACATAAAATTTAAAGTTGAACATCCTTCTAAATTCATATAAAGTGGTAACGAAAATGACAGTATTTTCAAAATTTCCTGAAAACTACTGAACTGATTTCAAAATTTCAAAAAATGAGAGCAACTTGGGAAGAAACCTGATATTATAACGTTTGAATCAGTTCTTGTTTAACTTTTAGAAAATAAAAACAGTTTACTAAGCCTAAAATGTTAAAATAGGTAGGTAAAGTATTTTCATGTAGGTACTTTATTGTCCTCATCTTAAAGAATAAAATACATTCACCCAGTATCATTATATCATGTAAAGTTCTGCCTCTGTACTCCATACTAACCATAGTTTACAAGTATAATTTTATGTTACTAACAATCTGGAACCTAGGTCTAAAATAAATTGAATTACTAATACTATATTTTATTGTCAAGTACGGGTGGCAGCCCTATTTGATGAAATCGGATACAATTTGGGGCATAGTGTAATAGCTATATCTAATTTAGCTCCCCAGATTGGATTCCTAGATTGAATCGGATATTGAATAATGTTATCGTCGCTTTATCGTGTAATTCATTGTGATTAGAATCCCATTATTAAAAAAGGACACAATATTTTTACGGTTAGCGCTCTTCCACGATTTCTTTTTAAGCTTACCGCTGGAGTAGAGGACATTGCTCCTTTGCTCCGCGTCGCAAAGGTCCCCTAGGGGATTGTACGCGAGCGAGAGCGTGGTGAGCGAGGCGAGCGGGTGCAGGGCGCCGCCGTCGCACACGTCGCGCGCACGCAGCAAGTTGTGCGACAGGTCCAGTGACTCCAGACTGCCCGTCAGTGGCGGGAACAGATCGCTGCAACACACCATTACCATATTTTTTATAAAATTTAAACGCTATGTATATTTTAATTTTTGATTAAGAAAAACGTATCATACGCACCTCGGGAGAGTCTTCAGTTTGTTGTGTGACAGGTTGAGCACCTTCAAATTAGTTGAGTATTTAAAAAGATCCTTCGGGAGCGTTTTGAGCGCGCACCATTTGATATGCAGTTCTTGGAGGTCCGTGGCCCCTCGCAGCAGGTCGTCGGGCAGGTGCGTGAGGTCATACTGGAACTGCAGATCGAGGTAGCGCAGGCGCGGGCAGGCGGCCACCCAGCCGGGCGCCGGCCGCGCCGCGCCGCCCTGCACCATCAGCTGCCGCAGCCGGCCGCACTGCCGGAGCGCCGTCGCCGCGCGTTCTCTCACCTGCACCAACGTCAGGTTCACGAGTCCGCCCGGCAACGGCGGAACCTCTTCCAACGGTGCCGACAGGTGCAACTCTCGAAGATTGTTCAACTTCGAAAGGGATGCGACGTCCTCCAGCGATTTTTCGACGATGTTTAGCACTTCCAGATCGTCAGGGAGTTCCGGGAGTCTGTTCAGGCCGGTGTATCGGAGGTTTAGTAGCATGAGGTTCGGCGGCAACTTGTCCGGTCGCACTTTGGTGAGCCACAGTTTTCTAAGTTGCTCCAAGGCAACGAGCGCGTCTGGTTCGAGATCTGCATAGCTGGTGGCGCTGATTTCGAGGGCGGTGACGCTCGACGGCAGGTCGGCGAGAGCGGCGCGTGTGAGGCGCGTGCCGGCCGGCACCAGGTCCAGTACCAGTTTGTCGAGAATGGTCACGTTGAAGCGCGCCAGGGCGCCCACATACGAGGCCGACGCTTCCGGCGGCGCACAGTGTTTCAGTTTAACCACTTTGAAATTAACGAGTCTTGGGAATTGTGGTAGAGCAGAGTCATTCAGTGGTGTATTAAGGCATGACATAAAGAAATGACTACCTTCCAGAAATGTGATAGTCTCTGAAAATCCTGTTGATAAAAAAATAAGTTAAGGCAAGGCCAGTTCACGAAATCTACTCATTCACTACATATCTCTTTAGAATAATGGTTGATTATTGCAAAGCTTTAATGGTTGCTTGGCCAGAAATTTGATGTTTAGTACATTTTTATTGATTTCTGGAATACTGGATCATTTATTCAATATCTACTCGGTTAATTATTGTATTTATTGTTAGATCAATAAAAAAGCTATCCTTATTGCATAAAACTCATATCACTGTTGTTGAAAATTACGAAATCTGCTGATTGCAAGTTTATTATTAGTTTTTATGGTGTTATTCAGGATTTTTTTACAGAGTTACCAAGCCATTTTTCAATATTCTGTTTGGTAATTGTGTTTCTTTGTTTCTTTTTCAGTCTACAGTAATTTTTGTGAAGTAGAATAAAATTCTAAATGAGTTCTTCACATTGGAAGCTCAAAAATTAATCTTTTCATCAGATCGTGAAATGGAATCTCCTTAAAATTAGTTATTTAAATTGGAAATGGAGGAAGCATTTCATACTTTTACAGTATTACAATACAATCGAAGCTAATGTACTTGCACAGAGCAAAGGGAGGGTTATTGCAGGACGCCGCAGGCCGCAGGCGGAGGCACACAATCTAGTTTAGTGTTGATTGAACCTATGTTTAGGTAAGTGAAATTACCAACAGTAATCAACAATGTTCATGATCATGAGTCTAGTTCAAAAGTTCTTTATACAAATAAACTTAATAATCAAGCACTTTTAATTGTCTATATTTTGCTACCACCCGTTCCAGACATGTTTAAAGTTTCTCATGATTCTTTTGGTGACCTACAAGTACCTCGGGCTGATTTTGTTGACTACTAAATACAATATTTTAGAAAATTTATAGGTCACATTTTGACTGATACAGTAAAATTTAAAAAATAGCTTTGCTCATATTTTCTTCAACTTTAGATTGTTCAGATTCAATATACTAGACATGCGCAAAATACTTCACTCAAGTGTAAAGAATGATATAGTTCAATTGGAATAGATGAAGTATATCGCACATTTAATTCATCTAGTTCACTTGGCTCAGTCAGTACTTCAGTTATCCATTTGAGTCACTTTGTCGTTATGTAAAAGTAAGCCTTTATGTTTGCACAATAGGGATTGTTGAAGTCAAATTGAATGCGGGCGGACTCCGACTCTGACCAACTGATTCATTATTATTTATTATGCGTACCCTAAGCGGGAGATCTTGTAACTTGCAATTTTTGACAGTGTCCATGTATTTTTTTAACCAAAACCATAAAAATAAGTCACAATACTGATGGTTATTTTTGGGAATCTTTATACCTAGATTTCTTTGCACTAGTCTCAACCCAGATTTGATAAACTTAAATACTTTACAAACCAACTACTACTCACCATTGATACTGTAGAAATGATCATTATAGGAATAACTAGTTAGTTGGCAGCGATTATCTGCCTCAGGCGGGCACACAAAGTTCAGACCATGAAGGGGCTCATAGCCCTCTGCCATGCACCATAATGCACAGAACACTGATAAGCTCCATTTGTTTCCACACCCCATCATTATTGGTTCGAACCACAGCCTTCAGTTAGTGTTTTAGGTAAGTACCTTCTTACTGACTTGATTCCAAAGTAGGTACCTAGTTTCAAAAATCCACAAACCACAGATGCCCACAAACTGATAAGTGGGTGAATCACACCATCCGAAGATGAGCCTCCGACCCATAGTTCACATTTAAGCAAAATTGTAAAATAATATTTGACACCAGAATTCCTCCATAAAAATTACACCGTGATAATAAGACTCCAAACGTGCACACGTATTACCTACGTGTTTGTACTTAAAATGTAGGTAAGTACTGTAACCGTGTATAGAAAAAATGAGATACCTAATATGAAATTACTTATTATTTTTAATAAATTTTTCCTCATACATAAGGCCCCGGTAAAGGATCATTACGAATGTCAATTTTTACGCAAATGAAATTATTGACGCTCGCTCAGTCAGACCGAAAAAATTTGGTCTGACTGATGAAGACTGAGGACGCTCGTTGATGCGAAACGAAAAAATTGATCGTTTAGGCGAACCCTAGACGAGACGCATGATAAATACTGTGATGTGATAATTATCAAATTCCATTCCATGAGATATTTACTAGTGTACTATGGATTTCAGTCTTAGATTTCAGTATTTTCTTGACATCTGAATTGAATAATTCCACGGTTACTAGTGTCTCCACTCCAGCGGCAGTATCGGTTAAAAACATTGAAGTTCATGTTAACTGTGTTTTGACAGCTGTATATGATTCATTGCTATTTTTCTTTGGTAAGTTTTTATTTTTTGCCAAAACGAAGTAGCAATGTATCACATATATCTGTCAAAACACAGTTAACATTTCTTTCACTTCTCGTATAGTTAACTATCGAACTGCTCATAGTTAATGTGAGTGAGTGAATGAGTGAAAGAAACAAAACGATAGTTAACTATCACAAATCTTTTTTTCAAGTCCGTGTTAGTGAAAACACCAACTCATACTAGGCCCTCTGGCAACATTACCACTTGATAAATAGTGAGCGTCTAGCCATGCGTGTTTATTCTATCAACGGATTGTTATCCATCATTCCATATCACACAGTTGGATCACAGTATTTATCGTGCGTGTAGGGTTCGCCTATCACGCAGAAGAATTAGTTATGCTTCTGAGACATAACAGCTGATTGAAGTGACAGCTTTCACGTAATTTTACAACACATTGACATTTAATGACATAGGTATAATTGATTTCTTTTTCGGAAGATGTGCTTATATCTGAGTGCTTATCAGCCAGTAGATTTGCTTAGAAGAATATAGCCGCGATTACGATTACATTTATCAATGCAGTATCCAATCTAGGAACCAATTTAGGGCTACCACCCGTACTTGACAATAGAATATTGTATAATAAGTTCGATTTTAACAGTGAATAACTGATTTTTTTATTCTCATCTCCAATCTTATGTAGTTTACCTTTCCGTTATTAGTGACTGTTAAAATCGAACTTATTGTACAATATTTTATTGTCAAGTACGGGTGGCAACCCTAAATTGGACACTACATTGGTAATGTGCCATGCCATGCCAATGTAATTCTCTTTGGGCTTTAAGCATGGATTTGCCCTTAGAGCATTAAGGATTTGCCTGTTCTGTCTATGGATTCGCCAGAACAATGCAACATATTTCTGAGGGCTGCGCTCTACTCACGTTGAAGTTCTTAATGCTCCATTTAATTTCTACTCTTTCTGGCCAAGCTGTTGTTGGTATAGGTTCCGCCGAATTTCTTTATTTTCCGAAAGAAACCTTAGGCGAATTCACATTCCGTCGATGGAATAAAGTTTTATTACGATTTACGTAGCATTTGAGTGTGTCGTACCTTTGTCGTGTCCGGTTCACATTCACATCGTACCCCAAAATGCAAGAATAGGTTTATATATATAATATGTTGCTTCGGATAACATATTATTTATATTTACCTATTCTTGCACACGGCAAAATATACAGAATTATTTTTACCTCGATTTTTTGGTTTGCGCACAATGCGATTGGGTAATATAACTTTGTATGTACAACAGTAGTGACCAAATTCAGAGCGCTTGCGGTACAAAACAATGTATTATAATCTGTTGCAATCTGTAAATAAATAAAACAGGTGCAAGCGATGTTTGACCTTATTGACGTTTGAAATTCGGTTGTTTTTTCTCATGTCTTCATTCACCAACTTTGCTGTTTCATTAAGAACAGTTATTTTGATGAATATCAATAAGGTCTAAAATCACTTGCACTCATTTCTAACTGGTGATCACTTGACAAATGTTTGCCGACTTTCACATTTTTTCCCCGACATCATTAATTGTTCTTCCGACAGTTGCCGATTATTGCTATTTTATTTTAACCTATAATATCGGCCCTGAATGCCTTGCCCTGCGGCAGGACCTGCAAGCAGGGCCTTGAGTAGCTCGATTCAACAGACTTGATTTTTTGCTTGACCTTTTTAGCCACTTTCGTACTATTTCAGGGTCCTGGACGTACTTTTTGAGATACAACTACTGGCAACACTAGAAACCGTGGAATTTTTATTTCAGAATAATTCAGATATCAAGAAAATACTGAAATCCATCATTATACTAGCCTACACACGCAGCCCATCATGGAATTTGATAAATACTGTTGGATTTATCGTGCGTCTAGGGTTCGCCATAGGATTCTCGGCGCATAGATTGATTTAAATTTTTTTTTTCGTCCCACAGATGCCTCCAATCTTTATATATTTCAAATATTTGAGTCCACTCTCTTTTTTCTTTAAACATTTTTTAAAGTAGTCTAAACAACGGCACGAGCGCGACTGAAGTTGACTGAACTGAATCTGAGATTGCTTCAATCGCACTACGATTCAACTCGCACGCAATCGCGATTCAACACACAGCAAGTTGAGCCACGCACGCCCCCATCTGAAGATTCAATCTGTCAAGTCTAACTAGTATTTTCAGAAATTGAATCGTGAGTAGGATACTTTAAGCTCTTAATCTAAGCTTTGAGCTAGCTAGCAGTTGGCCCATTGTAAATTGACATAAGGACAGTTGGCATTGGCAAATGGCAACACTGTGTTGACTGAAGTGAAGTCTGAACTGAAGAAAATGACTGATATGAGAATTGATTTGACTGATTGATTGTTTTTGTTGCGCAACAGAAAAGAAAGAACAACCAAACAAAACCAATCGCTCACATACATACACCAATAAATAAATTAGTCAAGAGTTAACCAACAAAAATGACCAGTAACACGCTTATGGATAAATTACGAAGTTTCTTTGGGTTCCGCCAGGAACCGCCTAGAAACGATTTCCGAAATCCAATTTGGGGCTCCGACGACGAAGACGATGGTGATGAACTGTACACACGGCACCAGATGGACCCGTTCGTAGACCCCACCGAGCTACACCAACATATCACTAAGCAAATGCATGACATGTTCAAGAACTTTGGTTCAATGTTTGGGGATGTAAAGCTGTTTTTCCACGATGAGCAATTTGATTCTCTGGCTGGATTTGGAGATATACCTGAACCAGAGGGCTACAATGGCAGCAATAATATAAGAGACTATTACTTAAAACCTGGTTATCAAAATCAAAAATTGGAGCAACTAAAAGAGGATATAGATTTAGATGGTAAGGTGTCATCTCATGAAATTTCTGGGCTTTTAAAACAAAAAGAAAATCACAAAGATATTACACCATTTGATGGTAATTTAGTGCCAGGAAGATCTTTCTGTAAAACTATAATTACAACAAGTATAACCAAACCTGATGGAACTATTGAAACAAGAAGAATTGTAAAAAATGGCAATGAAATTATTCAAGAGACCACCACATCTTCAGAATCAGAGCCCCGAGGTCCATTTAATACTGGATTAGATCCTGTCTCATCTACAGGCCTTGTTTACAACAACATTTTGTCTGAGTTATCACCTCTTTTCAGAAA
The DNA here is from genome assembly GCA_963556745.1 of Catoptria pinella. Lineage (NCBI taxonomy): Eukaryota > Metazoa > Arthropoda > Insecta > Lepidoptera > Crambidae > Catoptria > Catoptria pinella. The sequence continues at coordinate 70,131 of OY750766.1, forward strand.
CTTTTATTAAAAATAGTAACTTTAACCCTTCAATGCCCGGAAAATGAGACACAATAGATATTCCATTGTTATCCCACTGCATGCGTCCGCTCGGGCGTTGATGAATTAATGAATATAAAATTAAAAATGTAAATATTTCATTTTAGTTTCAATTGTTGAGGACAGGATTTCGTCAGTCTTGTATTTCCTTAGATGCATGGTTTACCTTAATAATATATAAAGTCGACTTGAACATTAAATAACTGCTTCCAATAATAAGAAAAAAATGAACATACTTAGATGGTTCTTCTATGAATGGACAACCTTTGAAAAATATAATATGTCAATTTTACTTTGTATAATGAAAGTAGGTATATGTATAAAAAACTAAGGGACTTTTTTTTGTTATATTTGAAATTTTACTCATTCTAAAAGGGAACAATATTTTCTGTCACCTAAGTTTAGATGTGTCACTAATCTGCAATACCCAAATTATAATATCTATCCCCAAGAAATATATTAGTCATCATATTTATCAAAACTGTCTCTAAGTATAAATCACCGTAATAATGTAAATATGTCTCTTAAATTATAGTTTGATCACATTTTTCTATAGCCTAAATATAAGATCTGTCCTCTAAAAAGTAAGTCCCTGGCAGCAATAATATATTTGTACCTAAAATAGTAAATCTATCACCTTATAAATCTAATCAACAAACTATTAGTATCATTTTAATCGTTCAATCATCAAAATAATAGATGTGTCACTTAGTTAATAGAAAAATTCCTAAGTAGGGGCGGAGTCAAATTGGCGGGCTGTGAAAATTTAAATGCACTAGGTAGGTTAGGTTAGGTTAGTGTTTAGACCACTCGCAGCGGAGCGAGCGCAGCTCCATAAATATCAGGATTGGCCATAATGCTTATATCAGGATCAACTAGTTTGCCCTAGCCTAAACTGGTTTATCCTATCGGGCTTAGGACAAACTAGTTTGGTCTAGGCTATACCAGTTAATCCCATTGCGTATAGGAAGAACTAGTTTAACATAGGCCAAACTAGTTTGTCCTGAAAATCGGGTTTGGCCGGTAACAAATATAACTAACTAACTCGCACAGCTCGCACTTGACTGCAGTGTTTTGTTTAGTTTTAGATAAGTAGTGGTTTTGTTTCGATTATAAAATGTAAATTATATGATTAAAACCTATTGTAGTTTAATTTAATTAATTGTACCCATATTGTCAAATTTCAGTTGAATTATGTAATAAATTAATATTATTTTTCAATGATCAAATATATTTTTTAGGTAAACATTTTTAATTGTTTGGTGATTCAGTTTTAGTGAAACTTTTATTATTTAGAAACCCAATTTAATTATTTGATGATTGATATTATTTCCAAGTAATTATTAATTAATATTTAGGTAAGCGTTTTTATATTATTTGGTGATTAAATTTAAGTGACAGATCTACTATTTTAGGAACAAATATTATTTATTAGGTCACTGAAAATGCATTTATTAGGTAATTGATAAAATCATACCCATTCTAAAAGAGTCGCTTTGCCAAATTCAAGATTAAAAACTGACTTTAATCTGTGACAATATGTGACAATGATTTCAATAGTGATGTGTGCTCTGACCGCTGAGCGGTCAGAGCATTGTACCGGATATCCAAAGGTCGCGGTTCGATTCCCGTCCGAGAACATGATCTAGTCGTATTTTTTAACCGACTTCAAAAAAAGGAGGAGGTTCTATGTTCGTCTGTTTATTTGTTTTTTTTTTATGTTTGTTTACCAATTACTCTAAAACAGCTGAACCGATTGACATGATTCAGACGTTACTTTATCAGGTTTGTTCACAAATTGGTTTCATTTTTTGAAAATTTTAAATCGGTTCAGTAGTTTTCGAGTAATCCTAAAAAAACTGAAATTTTTTAGGTAACCTTTGCAGGAGTTTTTACGGATCTTCAGACATAACTTCGTTGTTTATGAACCGATTTAGATGATTCTTGTTTTGTTAGAAAGGGGATACTTTTAGGGTGTTTTCTTTAAATTTCATTGACATTGGACTTCGAAGATACACAAGAGAACTCTTCAAAATCAAATAGGACAGTGTATTAATGATTACACTACGGTATTGAAAGGTTTCGCATTAGCCATTTTTATTGTCACTGCTGAGGCTGGGATACAAGCCTTACTTATGGGCTGATGAATAGGATGGACCATAACCCACCGCGCGGGCCCAATTGGTGGGTGTTAATGAGTGCAAATATAGCTGGGACTAACGGCTTAATGTGTCTTCCGAAGCACGGAGGAGCTCGAGATAATAAACTTTGGTCACCCACCCCATGACTGACCTTTGCTAAAATTAACAGCGCGAAAAGTGGAAATTGAGTTATTAGGAGTATTACCTATCTAGACCATTAAAAAGTATGAAATATGAATAAAATATGGGTGTCCCTTGACTCTCCTAAAGTCACTGCTCCTAATTTCATTTAGCCGAATTTCTTTGGCCTAAACTCCTTAAGCACAGTTATTGTTTAGCCTAATACATTTTTTCGCATTTTTATCGTTTCGCCTAAACGTTAAGATCCCTAATTATCAAAACCACTAATGTTAAATGTCCTAAAATTTGTTAGCATAGGACATATCTTTTGACACAACAATTACTACGCCGACGTATTGTTAACCCTAATATTGTCTTGCATACATAATTTTTAGCATAACAATGATTACGCCGAAGTATTGTTAACTTTATTATTGTCTTATCGGGGGGGTTGGGGGGCCTAAGGCCCCCGCTTTAAAGAAAAACTTTTGATACGAAGACCAATAGGTTAGGTTAGGTATTTTTGTAAGTAAGTACTTGTAAACAATATGGATATGCCTAATGATAATTAAGGGAAGCGAACATACCGCGAAAAAATAATAAGGCGATAAACAATTGTGCGAATCGTAATTTAGTACTTTAAAACATTAGGGATTATGAATAGTTATGCTTAATGATGAATTTGGAAAGTGAAAAGGCGGCGAAATAATTTTAGGCGAAATTAATATAGGCTAAATACGTTTAGGTCATATGAAAATTGTGCGAAAAAATTTTAGGCCAATAATTTGTGTGCCAAAGACGGTTAGGGTAAAAAAAATTAGGCATTCCAATATATACCCATAAAATATATTTATATCATCGCTTACATTTACATATACTACCAACCACCAAAAAGTTCAAAAAACCTTTAACAAATTACTTTAAAAACAGCTTCAATAAAAAGCGAAAAATAATATTCAAATCTGCATAAAAACTATTCAAGTACGCATATTTGATATTAAAAAAACGTCTTATGAAGTCGGGTGGGGCTTTAGGAATTAACAAATAAAATTGAGAAAGAGAAACCCCGTTAAAAGTTTATATAAATTAAAAAAAGGAAAATATCTTTTGGCCCCACCCGACTTCAAAAGACGTTTCTTCAATTCAGATTTGAATTTGAATATTATTTTTCGTTTTTATAGCTGTCGCTTTCTATTGAAGCTATTTTTAAAGTATTCTTTTAAGGTTCTTCTTTTTTTTAGGAGGTTTTTCTTTTTTTTAGTACCTATATTATTTAGTATTACATATAAAAATAGCATTGTGAATGCTAAAATCTCAGAATTTAATAACATAGTAATTTTTATTAAAGTTCATAATAGAAAAACTTATGTGATATTTTCTCTTTTTTTATAATTTTATTTTAACGTGTCTCGTGGTTCTTCTTGTCAGTGCAGGCGGTTTCCGCAACTCGACGTCAATTGCGCCTATTTTGCGTCTGGACCCTCCAGACGCAAAATAGGCGCAACATTCGTACGGCCGAATCACTCCAGCCGGCCCAGCTCTGCCAGTAATGCTCCAAGGGCTTTTACATTCATGATCGCTTCCTGGACGCTGCCCGGCGAGCCGAGGTACCTCGCCCGGTAAGGGGCCACCCCTCTGCATTCCAGCAGTACCTACGTGGGCGGCTATTTCTTCTTCCTCCATGCACTCTCTGCATAGGGGACTGTCTGGGACACCTAAATTAAAAAAGATGTCTGTAAAATTGTCCATGACCAGTGATGGCACCTGTTACCAGGCGGAGTTGCGATCTACTCAGTTTTACCAGAGCTCTGGATAGACTGGCGTCCACGCGCGGCGTGCGAGTTTCGCCTGTCTGCACGAGTCCAATGAGCTCCAGTACTATTGGTGTAAACTGGTAGTGCTTTCACGAATTTTATTTACATACCAGCTCGCCGGGATAGGGGCGATCGGTTCTGGGCCGATAGGCGTCGAACCAGATGCGCGTCTAGCCAGTTCATCGGCTGCATCATTCCCTCGTAATCCACTGTGACCTTTAATCCATTGGATAGTAATAGTATTGAATGCATCTACTGTGTTTAAGGCGTGGTGACACTCAAGTAAGAGGCTCGATCCGATGCGACTACCCTGGAGAGCCTGTAGAACAGATTTACTGTCAGAATTATTAGGATGTCACGGTCTTTTACCTCTCTTGTTTCGATTGCCCGAGCCGCCATAATTATGCCCATGCACTCGGCCTGGAAGACCGTGTTGTGTGAGCTTAAGGGGGATGCAATTTGTATGTTGAGGTCCTCCGGGAAGACTCCTGACCCTGTGCCCGATGAGGTTTTAGAGCAGTGGGAGCAGTGTTCACTCATGCATCCAGTGAGGGCGCAGCAGGCCTGACGTTGTACGTAGTCCCTATAGCTTTTTGACTCCAGTAGTTTGGGCGGCTTTTGGCCACCATATTACAGATTCATAGCTTACCAGGGGTTTTATGATCGTGTTGTATAGCCAGAGGAATAGTTTGGGTGCCAGGCCCCAGCGCTTACCAATCATCTTGCGGCACTGCCATAGAATGACGCTGGCGGACTGCGTTTTGTACTGCAAGTGCAGCTGTTCCAATTCAGTTTGCTATCTAGGATTATGCCCGGGGTCGATCGCACTAAATAATCTCAAGCAAACCACAAACGAACCTCAGCCGTTCTGCCGACTTCGTATAGCGCCATCGCGTGTTTCAAACGCGATAGCAATACTAACGGCTGAGGTTCGTTTGTGGTTTGGTTGAGATTATTTAGCGCGATCGCCCCCAAGGTACTTTACCTCGTTAAGAGAGTTGTAGTGTAGTTCCAAACAGTTTCGGCAGACGGAATTCCCTACCAGGCGTTTACGGGACAATTTTGCGTCCTGGAGCTTTTTTAACTGATAGATAATTATATAACTGAAAATTTATATGCAATAAAAAAAATCTCGTCTTACCAACCTTGTATCATAATAGTTGGTAAGGAGGTTTAATAATACATTATGATATAAGTGCGGTAATTATCAAAGCGCACGTATGACATACGACATTTTTATAACATATTTGCAGGGAAATGAATAAAACTCGGACTTTCTTAAACGAATAAATTTTTTATCACTTGTTAAAGCAGTTATAAAAATTTGAACAATTTGTAAAATTGATTATTACGTTGTCAGTTGGGATTGCCACACGGCCACTTGAACGTCTTTTTAGAAATGCCAGCAAGTTGGAGTATGACTTGATATCAATACCATGTTTTGTTTTCACAGTGCTTTTTAACATTGAATTGAGGTAGCACCACAATGAGCTTGACTTATATATTTTTCGGGCAAGAGGCTTAGAGTAGCCTTTTTCGCTGCCTCTGACACTTCTGGCGGTGTCGAATTATTAAATTCATCAGTACGACGACATTTTCAAATAAAAACAATACAGCGAAAAGAAAAAGCGCGCGGAATAATTTTCACTTGTTCACAAATTAGCGATGCGCGCGCATCAGCGCTTTTTTTAAGCAAAGGCATAAAAAACAGCCAGTATTACTAATAAAGTAAATTTATATTTTTGTGTTTTTGTTACAGATAAGTGGTTGTAATTTATTGCCAAAATTAATAAAATTAAATGTTTATTTATTATATTTTATCCCCCAAAGTTAATTTTATTCATAAAACGCTGACCTCTTTTCTGACATAAAAACTCTTTGCTAAGATTTAAAAAAGTACCGTATGTTTTAGACGGAGTATCTTGATAAACCGTGCGTTTTACATTACCATAACGCACAAGTACGTAATGAGATACAGTACGATATTGAAATTGGTGTAATAAGAGACCCTTTACGAGAAAATATGTTATAAAAAACCTTAACAACTGTGTACGTTTTTCAATATATTTGCGAGAAAACATTATAGGTACCTTCTGAAATAAAAAAAACCGTAAACAAAAACGCAAGGCGCGGCGTGCGGTAAAATCAACTTATCGCACGCTGTACTGTCATTTTTGAGCAACTGTATTAAAAACTACTATTAACGTTCGCAATGAGGACAATGCTGTTCAAGCTCTGACCTCAGTCGTCATTGAAAAAATAGATAAAGAAGATAAATATTTTGCTGTTTTCCTCGATTTAAAAAAGCATTTGATACAGTATCTGTTTCCATTCTTATACACGGGCTTGAGAACATAGGCATAAGGGATTGAGCACTTGACTTACTTAAAGACTATCTCAATAACCGGAAACAAAGAGTGAAAATTGAGAAAATTGTCAGCTCGGAAGAAGATGTAACATATGGGGTCCCCCAAGGGAGCGTCTTGGGCCAAACACTGTTCCTCGTCTATATAAACAGTCTGTTACAGCTACCGATTGAGGACGGCTGTGTCTTTTCATATGCAGACGATACAGCGATTGTATTTGCTGGCATAACTTGGGACAATGTTCATAAATCCACTGAGATAGGATTGGCTCAAATAGCTACTTGGCTAAACTCCAATTTGCTAACTTTAAACACCCTAAAGACCAACTTCATTTGCTTCTCTATGACTAAAAGTTCTCAACCTCCTGAGACTTTTAAAAATCAAAATCCACAAGTGTGCAATCTTAACCACAACTCACTGTTCTTGCGCTCCCATAAGTAAAGTTGAATCCACAAAATATCTGGGCATAATGATGGACCAACGCATCTTTCTTGGCATTGACACTCAGAACTGATCATGAATAGGATACGTAAACTGTCTTGGACATTTAAAGCACTAAGGCACATTGCAAATAAAAACCCGTTGCGATAAATTTATATTGCCTAGGCTCAATCAGTTCTAACGTATTGCCTACCTGTTTGGGGTGGAGCCACTAAAACCAAATTCATTGACCTGGAAAGATCTCAAAGATACCTCTTAAAGGTTATGATCTTCAAACCTTTTAGATTCCCGACTGAGCCTCTCTGTTCTAGCACTGTAAGGACACTATACAAGGTGTTACAAAAATACCTCTAATGCCGAATATGGTATATAGGGACCATCAAACTGATCAACTTTTCCAATGGGTCCAACTCTGAAATACGGAAAAAAACAGCTGTTTCATACAAAAATTAAAATCGAAAATATCAAAATGTATGAAACAGCTGATTTTTTTTTCGCGATTTCAGAGTTGGTCCCATAGTAAAAGTTGTGCAGTTTGATGGTCCTTATATACCACGAATGCAAAAAAGTTGTTACCAACTGGCTTAAGACTAAAAGCTACAACGATGTTGAAGCCTTGCTACAAAGTCGAGGATAAAAGCTATTACCTATCACATAAAATACTACACTCCCCTAACACACTCACACACACACACATACAAAAACACACACACACATAATAATAGTGTTATTATGTGTGCGTGTGTGCATGTGTATGCACACACGCACACATAATAACACTATTCAGGGGCAGTTAATTAATACATAAAAATTTCTTTTGTAATTAGTAAAATAAATGAGGATAATTTTAGTAATCATTGTTAGTATTTTTTTTATTCTTGCATAATTATAATTCTAAGGTACTAATTATATTTGTCAAAGGTATGAAGAGCGGAGCACCCTAACACAAGTATTTCTTTACTTAAAAGGTTGCTCCAATAATTGATATTGTTCATGTATAGGTACCTACCAGTTATCACAATAAAATTATTTTATTTATTTAAATGGTGAAAAGCACCAAAAATAAGCGCTCTAGATGACAGAAAATTTAACTTATTTCTGATTTAGCTAGACAAGTTATTAAACTTCACCGAACCAAGTCACTTGCCTAGCCATTTAATTAGATACAATGCGATTAAATTGACATTGTAGCTATAGATAATATATCATTTAAGCCGCTGATTGAACGGCGCCAACAAATGAAGAGGATAGGCCGTTAATTGGACGACTGGTTAGCGACGTATACATACAATACTTAGGTACAGAAGACAAATACATAGTAATTAGTTAATTTTAGTATATGAAATATTGTATAAATTAATGGCAGTAGCAGGCGTCGCGGGTGTTACTCTTGATCCAGGTGATGTAGCGGTTGACGCGCGTGTAGACGCCGGGCCGGTCGGGCCGCGCGCAGCCCTCGCCCCACGACACCACGCCTGCGACACAATATTACGAGTGTATTACATATACTCTCATCTCACGTCTAAATATTTCATAAATTACTATGCAGGGTTATTTGAAAAAAAAAAACACCAATAACCTCGCGAGTAGATCCACTAACATCATAACAACGTATGTTCTACAAATTTTACGAAAAACGACAAAAAAACGACTTTCCATACAAGTGTCCGAACAGCTGATCGAGTTTTGTCTGAATAGTTGTTTTTTTTTTACTTTTTCGGAAAGTCGTAGAATAAACGTTGTTTATGATGTTAATAAACTACCTACCTACTTCTGAGAAGTTGTCGAATAACCCTGTAGGTATAACCAGATAAGGCGGTTAGTACCCTCACAATGGCACCCTCATTATATTAAATTTATTGCTCGCTAAGTACCTACGTAATGTATAATGCATTTTTATAAAGTTCCCAGCGGGTAATTAGAGAAGCACCATGTCAAACTTGAGTTCGAGTTAAACTATGATAAGGAGCCTTGAAACTAAGTAAAATACTTATTTTTCCTACCTATTCGTAGCCAACAACTAAGTAGCAACACCAACATTCAGAGAAAAAACGGTCAAGAGCGAATCGGACTCGCACACCGAGGGTTCCGTACCATCATTCTGAAAAAGTTTACTATTTAGAGACATCGTTTTATTTTTCCTGTAGTCTTTACATAAACTTCTATCATATAAAATAATTTCAGATTTTTCTCTATGCAAACTTCGGAGATGAGGGGAGGGAACGGTATTTTTTTACATTTCTCATCATAAGTCGAAAACTATGCGGCCTAAAAATTCATTCATTCTTTCATATGATACCTCTTATGCTCACTTCGAATTTTTAAGATCCCCTTTCAGTCCTTGTTGCAAAAAAATATAAATATTTTTATTTCTCTCTTATTTGCAAAATAGTTGAAACGTCATCTAAAACTATTCCAAATTTCAAGTTGATAGCATTAGTAGTTCTCAAAATATCCAGCTGTAACAGACAGACAGACTGAGTCCATAAGGGTTCCTTTTTACTATTTTGGTACGGAACCCTAAAAACCTACTATTAATTTATTATACCTTTGCTGCGATGTTGGAGGAGCAAATATACATAAATGATAGCACACGTACCGACTTCCTGGAACTGTGCGGTGGTTTGGTTGAGCACGTGCAGCGGGCCGCCAGAGTCGCCCTGGCAGGCGTCTCGCCCGCCCGCCGACTCGCCCGCGCACAGCATATTGTCCGTAATGCGCTGCTTGTATGCTGTCTGACGACACTCTGTGTTCGATATAATGGGCACGTACACCTGCGAAAATTTTAGTTACGATAGGGTCAGTAAGTGCTTCTAATTAAGGTAATTATAGAGATCTGAGAGCGTGCTGAACAGCCTCGGACATAATAAGGGCCCTGTCTCACAAGGATATAATAAATGAATGCTCTCTCTCTGCTATATTAGTGGCAAGTAGTGATTACCTCCTGCAGTGTGTTGGAGACGGAGCCGCCCTCCTCGGTGGTGCCCCAGCCGGCCACCACGCCGCTGTGGTTGCTGTACGAGAGGCCGGCCGTGGGCATGCACACGGGCCGCAGCCCCGCGTCCTCGCTCTCACCGGAGCCGCCGCCGCCGCCCTCGCCCTCGCCCTCAGTACGGACACGCTTTAACGCGCTGCTGAGGTCCACCTTTATTGAAAATTAAGGTTTTTTTAAGACGGTACCCAGACCGAAAGTAGCGCCGCGGTGAATTTTATTTAATATTGTAATTATAAAACACAATTTCATTATAACTTAAAGTGGAAATTATTAAGCCACATAGTCTAGTATTTTTAGAAGTTGTCATTAAATTCCCTCGTAGTCATTTCTAGAAGTAGATAGCAAAACTGATAAAAGTGTTAAAGCCGTTTTTGACACATTTGCTATCTAAGTACTTACTCCTACAAATGAATGTAGGTAATTGTTCACTTTCAGGTTAGGGTCCTTCATAAATAAAAATTGAGAATTCTATTGAGTAGAATTTATTTCTTGTAACCTTAGCTTGTAATCGACACGCACACATACACAAAATAAGTACAGAAAGGAACCGGAAACAAAAATTATATTGCCATGACATTTGTAAAGTAGTAGTAGTAGTAGTTATATTTGTCCTTTTCAAGACAGGCGAAGGTCTAAGCCATACTGCCAGTTCTTGAGTTGATATTAGAATGCGGGTGCATCGTATTCCAATGCTGCTTGGAGCATTTGGCACCAAGTATATCAAGACAGTTTACTCGGTTAGTTCTGCCGAGGAAGCCACCACTTCAATAAAAGTCTCAGTTTCACATAACCAAGATCGCGCCTATTTCAATTATCCCACATATTGTTCAGTTGCGTAGACACTTGTACCATATAACTGATACTGAACCACTATGAATCAATTTGAAAATAAATAAAATAGACACCTAACCGAACTCGACAAAATGGCGCCAAAAACTCTGACATTTGTAAATATTATTCACATAGTCACAATTTGTTGTGCAAATGAATTCTCTGCTATACAGCCTAACAAAATATACTAAATAAAATTTATATCCAACAGTAATAATAAATAATAATTGACCGCGCGAAACGTCTCTGCTTCAGCTTGGGCAAAAATGATTTCATACAGTGAGCTGTATGAATATAGGTTATAATGGCTCAGGGAGCTGTAGACCTCGATCAAATTGTATGTAGTTTAAAAATTAAGCTAATAGATGTCGCCACGAGGTTGACACTGCTTTTGAAAAGCAGCATTATGTGCTGTTTGGTAGGTTAGGTATTCTTTTATTGACCAGCGAGCGCGAAGCGTCTCTGCTTCAGCTTGGGCAAAAAATCTTTCATAGTCTGTGTTTCCGGCTGTTTTAGAAAACCTGGCTCGACAAAAATATTCTATATGAATGAAATGAAATGAAATCGATCGAATCGATCCTGCTTACAAAATTTCACGACAATCGCTTGAGAAATGCGACCTGTGGCGGTATCGGCTAAAACCACCGGCCGATACCGCCGCTATAGAGGAGAACAAACGGGCATACCTACAGCCACCGCCGGACGGACATCGAAAGCATTTTTTCCCAAACTGAATCAGAGACGCTTCACGCTCGTTCGGTCAATAATAGAGTTGAGATTAGTGGGACACTTAGCTACTTACCCTCTGGTCGAGCTTGAGCAGCGCAATGTCGTTGTCGTACGTGCTGGGGTTGTAGCGCAGGTGGCGGATGATGGCGGACACTTTTCGGTCGATGGTTTTCGTCTCATTAATGTCGGAGCGATCATGCTCCAAGAAGCGCACAGACATCTTCTCCTTGCGAAAACTGAAGAAGTTAATCAAAACTCAATTGGTTAATAATTATTAATGCTGCTCTTATTATGCCACTGCTTGTCTTCTAGAATAGATATGCTCTAAATCTCTAAATTATAGTTTAAGCTTTTTTTCAAAGGGAAATATAATTTCTCTGAAACCCCCGTAAAATACAATAAGGTTTTACTGTTGCTTGTCGAGGAAGCGCTATAATGATGCTGGTGAGGCTCACCCGGCGGTGCAGTGCGCGGCGGTGAGCACGTACAGGTCGTTGAGCAGCGAGCCGCCGCAGTAGAAGCGGCCGTTGTACATGAGCACCGCCATCCAGGGGAACTCCAGCGTCTTCGTCTCGTAGCCGCCCACGATGCGCCGCCGCGTCCGCGCGATGCCGCATTCTGGAAACATCATTAATTAATAATATTTTGTTATGCAGACTTGGAGCTTATTTAACTATGAGTAAATACAATATTTAATTTACTGTCGTATTGTCGTCTCCATGTTGCATAATATTATAAATGCGAAAATGTGTGTCTGTGTGTGTGTGTCCACGCGGCGGCCGCTAGTCTGAAATAATATGTAGTGAGTTAAGACACTCACGGCAAACGGGGCAATCGCCGGGCGGGTCATTGGTGGGGCGCAGGGTGGTGGAGGCGCCGCCACCCAGCAGGTTGGAGACCCACTCGAGGAAGCCCTTGTCCTGGGGGCCCGGCGCCGGCGTGGAGCGCGGCGACGCCTCTGTGGTCGCGCCCACCACGTGCCCGCTCGCCACGCTCGCCACACACATCAAACCCACCACTAGCGCCAGTTTCATCATGACCACACTGTCAACATTTCAGAGAAAATATTAATGCGATCGAAAAGCTCCTTCCTTATCGACTTCAAATAAAAAGAGGAGGTTATCAATTCGTTGCGTATCTGGGGTGTCTCAAAACTTTGCCACACGAATGGAAAGTACCTTAAATATTAAGGTGGAACCAAATTATGTAACAATACTGAAACAGGTGATACTGTTGTTTAAACTGAACTACTTTCTCCAAGGAACATGGGTCGATATACGAAATAAAGATTTTATCCTCCCATACAAAATGTATGGGTCAGCTGATCGACTTAGAATGGAAAGGCAGAATAAAAAAAAACGTTTTTTGAGCTATTGTTCCTTGGAGAAAGTTGTTCAGTTTAAGCAACACTATCACCTGTTTCAGTATTGTTACTTAATTTGGTTCCACCATATATTTAAGGTACTTAGGCAATTTAACTAAAATAAAACTTTATTTAGATTTTAAAAATAATTGGAATTTCATTCAATGATTTTTGAAAAAAAACGCCTGCTTTAACTAGAAATCGAACCACCAAATATGAAAAAAAACAATCTTTTATTTTTATGATACCGATCGAAATGGTTACTCATCAGGATATTTTTTTCTCAAATAACACAGGATGGAAGCAAAAGGCAGACCATGAAAATCCGTTCTACTGATTTCAAAGGCGTCAAAGCAGACAGGACTGTTAGCTATCTAACAATCAGGAAGTTTTTAAGCTCACAAATAAAATGTAGGGAGGGAACTATTTTTTACTAGAGGACTTTATAGTAACAGATTGTTTTTTTTCAATAAAGTATTAAGATAAGTGATTTATAAGTACTAAATAATATATAGAAAAAAATTTACTCGCACCAAATCCAATTCTCGGACGGGAACTAAACCCGTGACCTTTGGAAGTCCGGTCCAATGCTACTTACCACTGAGCTACCGAGTCGCTGCATAAGGTAAGAGCATTGGACCGGACTTCAAAGGTCACGGATTCGATTCCCATCCGTGAATATGATCTGGTGCGAGTCAAATTATTCTAGTATATTTTTAGTATAGTATAAAATAGCATTGTGAATGCTTAAATCTCTGATTAACGCAGTGGTTTATTTTCAAATTGGTTTGCGTGAGAGCTTAAGTAAATTGTATTTTAGTTTGAGAGTCTTATTAATGCACTACAAACTTAATGCACTAAAACCCAACTCCGGAAAAATCGCGCTTTAAAAAGCACGAAACAAGAAAATATTCGTGTCCAATTAAATAAAAAGGATAACCGTAGTCACGCAGTTGACCGTTTTTGACATTTCTTAAAATACTCTTCTATCTACCTCCGCGGCTCCTAAGAGGATCGAAAATACTTATTTTTTGGCTCGGCCTCGGACGCACCGTTTCCGAGATATTTGCGTTTAGGTATTCCTTTAGAAATTAGGTTAAATAACTATTACCTACCGTATCGTAGTAGTAGGTAATAGGTATCCATAAATATAACAAAGTAAAACAGACAGACTGAGTCGCACCATAAGGTTTCCTTTTTACCATTTTGGTATTGGTATGGAACCCTAAAAATGAATTTGTCATTGGAAACTATACTATATTACCCTGTCCGTCGTGTTATGGCTGCACCAGCTGGTGCTCAAAACGCGTCATGGCTTTACTTAATATTGCCATAACTCGTGGTGGTCGATTGGTATGATGACCACGACGCGAATTTAGCTTTGTGATCTTTCTGTGATTACCACAACGCGTCATGCGCGTTTTTATAAAAGCCACTACACAAATTTCGCGTTGTGGCTTTTTGGCAGTGACCACGTACGCGTTGTGAGCGGTTATTCGCTAAATGAGCGAATCGAACTTTGAGTCTAAAGTAAAAGTAAAGTAAAAAATTGCTTTACTCAAATAAACTTAGTAATCAAGCGCTTTTGAATCGTCTATATTTTCCTTCCACCCGTTCCAGACTTTTTTAACTGACAAGAAGAACAGGAGCAAGAAACTTATCAGCTTTAACAGAAATAAGTAACGATATTTACAAACTTAAATATATCGTTACCAAATACAATACATACAACAGGTTATAAACAACAAATTAATTACTAGGAAGTTATTGAGTTACATCATTTCCACGCATTTCGGTCTTTCAGATAATCGTCTACTTTATAATAACCTTTACCCATGAGCGTCTTTTTGACATGATTTTTAAATTCATGCAAAGGTAGATCAATCACTTGTTGTGGAACTTTATTAAACAAGGTTATGCGTTTCCCCATAAATGAACCTCTAGTTTTTGCAAGCCTAAATCTTGCAACTGCAAAATTATCTTTATTCCTTGTATTAATATGATGATTATCGCTGTTCTTAGCAAATGAATCATTGTGTTTCCTTACATATACTAAATTTTCATAAATGTATTGGCCAGCCAAAGTTTAGTAGATTATGCAATAAAGGCTTAAAGTAGTGTATTGTGTCCCGGGCGCTATATTGAACCCCGAGTACGAGGGATTCTATGGTTAACTCCCGAGCTGAGCGAGGGAGTTAAGGCTAGAATCCTGAGTACGAGGTGTTCAAGATCGCCCAAGACAAATACACATTTAAGCCCGCGATGCATACTCTACTTTTTATACTTTCTGCGAGGCAATTGAAACCAATGACTGTTATAAAGAAAGTACTTAAGTAATTATTTAAAGTTAGAATAATAAAATATGAAAAATTAAGAATATTTATTGAAAATTAAAAGTTATGTTAGAAACAAAGTTACATTCTTTGGTACATTTATAGTTGGGTTAGAGTTTATGTTTTTGTCGTCTATTCTGCAGTGGTCAGTTCGACATTCAAATAAATCCTTCTTGGTGCGCGGGTGAAAATGAATTTCGTAAAAAGTTTTCATGATAACATACAGCCTAACTCAGAATAAGATCTCATTGCACCTAAACTCTTTTGAAACCAACATCGATCCAGCACGACTACATGGGTTGCATTCCAAATTCAAATCACATTATTCCCCATGGGAAAAATGACTTACTTTAGGAAAGGTTTGCATGACACATAATATGCCATTGACGAGCAGGTAGTATAAAATAGTAGATTATACAACAAGTGAATAAAAAGGAAATTTAATTCGAGGTACTAAGTTGGATCCTAGGTAAGTACCTACTTACTAAAATAAGCAGGTTTTTTGGGTGCATTCTAGGTATATCTCTATGGACTAGTTTTACTTTTTTTGTACATAATGCATATGATGCGCGCTTGTTCCAAATTAAAATATTTTTTTCCACTTGGTGAATAGAATCGCGTAAGTATCGATGAATTATGTGCAGTTTTTCTAGTGGCGATGGTAAAAAAGGGTTTTATTTCTAATATTATAATGGTATGTATATATTATAACAATTCTTTGTTCTGCTTAATTCTTATTTCGTTCATTTACTATTTTAATATTATTTTAAGCAAATTTAATAACTTTATTTCATTCTTTATAATTTCGAATGCATGAGAATATATTATGATATCCTAGCTAGGGTGTTTTTGATAACGGTAGCTATTTTACATACAAATATTTTAGATCTTAGATCAAAGTAGTATCTAGATGTTAAGATGCAGCAGGAATTCAGGTCCTAAACTGCCCAGGAGAGAGCATAATAATAAATAGACGCCAACAAAATGATCATTATTATCAGGGGCGCGGGCGCACGTTTACCAGCATTATGTTTACACTTTTTTAAAGCAAATACCTAGTAGGAACATGTACCTACCTATACGTTGAGATCTACTTGGTTGAAACATTATTGATATTGCCCAGATTACACTACTTTTACCCCGCCGCCGCGCCGCCGCCATGCGCCAACTTGTCCGATGATTTCACCATTCACCTTGTCCTTGATTTGCCGATCGTAACTTGAGAATCGAGATGCAATTAAGCTCGAAACTCATAAAGATGATTTAATTCCATCAGGATAACAGTAACAGCAATCAGCGTGCAAACCGGCATTTGTTCTCGGCGTTAAACTCGACTTGAATTGTTGTTATTTATTAGCCTAATTTAACAGTAAATATTTTATTGAATATGACGGAGATTTCTTTACGTTAATTTAAATAAAGCGACATTACATATTTTGGACAACTAACTGATGTTACCCTCGTTCAATTTGAAAGAATTTCATTAATTTGTTATGTTAAATAAATATGCCTAAGCAATAAAATTATTGTTTGCACGTAACTATTTTATCTGTGGCACTGGCAAAGTGGCAAAGTGAGTAGGTAAATAAAGTAGGAGGCCGATTGATATGCCGCGCGCGTGTTCCGGTCCCGACCGACGCGACCACCCGATCTAGGCGTTAGAGAGCCGTCGTTGACTTGCCTGTTACCCTATAAATAACTGCTCAGCGGAAAAGAAAGTACTTAAGTACCTTATTATGAATTTTTTAATCAGTTCATATCGTTAATTACCTTTAGTTCGTAGCGCGTCATATAACGTCACCTTAAAATATTTCATTTATTTTAACCTCGCAATTGGTTTGGTAGCAAAAAGAATAAAATCCGAACAATAGGGTTTATTTGATCAGTAACATCCCTAAACAAGTTAGGTACCTACGCTAATAGGTCAAAATATAAATTATAAAAGTATCATCAAGTATTAAGTAGACCAAAAGCCACAAATATTTTACTTGACTTTCTATGACACAACAAATAATTTTATAAAAATTGCTTATTAGAAATCTAACACTGCCTTTCGAAAACAAGCAAACCTTTGTGGAAATTAGAGTCTGTTATTTGACAGGTGACTCGTACGATAGTACTACTTAACCATTAACCATTTAGTTGCGATTTAGGCCATCAGGTCTACCTATATAGATTGATCTAATTCTGCAGTTGACTCATGTCATGAGGTAAAAATAAGAGGTTTAATACGACACACTCACTACGTTTGCGAATTCACCACACCAATTGTATTCACAGGGTAATTTCAATCACTTGTCAATTTAAATTACGGTATTGCAAATCAAACTCACGGCCAAGGAGACGGCCGCGCTTTGATAAAGGAAGACGAGTGGCGATCAGAGCGCGGCGACCAGCCTGCGGCTTGGAACTAGAAAGAGAGGGAGCTATGTTCACTTTCACCTGGCCGCGGCCTGATGCTCCACTTAGTCCTCGCAGGCAGGAGGCTCGCAGTGCTGCGCCACCACCCGCGCCTCCAGTTATATGCCCCGCAGATGCCGCTCGCCATTGCCTATCGTCACCACATTCCGCAAATATAATGGACTCACTTACATGTAAATGCTGTAATTATTGCAAATTATGATAACTTTTCATGTGGGACCTAGTGCGATTACCAACGCCGCCGCCATAATTCAATGCATTACGAGACAAGTTAGGATTTGTTGACAATACTCATTCATTTGTTACGTAAAATCTTTGGATTTAACTGAACGGCAGTAGGTACTTATTATACCTAGACAGACTTATTGTATTGATTTTTAGTCCCGTCACTTCGCTTCTAGGGACTACACTCCTGAGTATTTCAACTATCCATTGGATTTTCTATAGAAAATATAGGTAAAGTCACACAGGGATAGGTAGTTGTAGATTTATTTATATTGGTGAAAAAGTTTATAAAATCGTATGAGATTTTTCAGAGATTATGTACCAGCTCCTTTCTAGGGGTGGGCGCTGGACTACACATTGATCGTATCGGCATTTACAGTGGTGGACGGATAATTAGAAACGCCAGTCGATTTTCATTTAAACGAGGTAACTTTGAAGCCTTGGTTCTCCGCCTGGGATGCATATAAGCAAAACCTAACTACGGAGAAGACAGGTTGGTCAAAAAACTCCGTAGTTAGATTTTGCTTATATGCGAAAAGGATTGATCGAGCTATAATAATATTTTTTTTTATTGACACAAGATTACAAAAAAAAACAAAAATTTTTTGAAAACAATTTAGATTAAACCTTACAATATACAATTTAGATTTAAAAACATCTGCATCCGAACTAGGAGACCTGTAGTATCTCAGGTGCAGTGCTCTTTCTCTATACAATAACGCCAAACAGAAGGTTTAGCAACAGGTGATTGTTACATAAAAACAGCTGTGCTCTGAGTGATGATAGGTAATCCAGGACTTCCGGGATTCATTCACATTCACTTGAATGGAGGAGATCCAGATCGCTATACACACCCAAATGATCCTGATCTGATCAGCATTCTAAGAGCGAAATTAATTTTAATATTGTTTTTGCATCCATTATGCATAATGGACTTAATTGTGCAAGGTAAGTAACGCCTGAATCTATTAAATACAATTATATTATAAGTGCTATAATGTACTTACGCTAGGTACGTTAAGGAGCCATGAACTTTTGAGTCTCACCTAGATATCGCGTTTGTGCGTTAAACAGTACTTCAAATTGTATGTTGTTTAAAAATTAATCTAATAGATGTCGCCACGAGAGAGTGCTGTTTGGTAGGTATCCTTTTAATATATCTATTCGAGGCTAGATGGCGCTTCATACTTTGGACATAATAATATTAGGGTGGGGGTTTTTTTCCAAAAAAAAATCAAAAGACTGGCCCGAAAAAAAATCTATATAATTATCGAACCTGCTCACAAAATTTCACGAGAATCGGTTGAGAAATGCGACCTGTAGAAGAGAACAAACGAACAGCCGGACAGAGATACGAAAGCATTTTTACAGAGATACGAAAGCAGTTTTGCCCAAGCTGAAGCAGAGACGTTTCGCTCGCGCTATGTTAACAAACTTTGTCAGTAACTTTGTCACTATATCTATGCTCCCGCACTGCGAGCTCTGGAAGTTTTCCAAATTATGAATGATAAACCCTACTAGCATAAAATAAAATTCCTAATATCCGGTGTTCGGTGAAGTAAATAAAAGACCTACATTTTCAGAGAGATGTGTGGTGCGACACAAATGAGATATAGATTTAGTAGGTTAGTCGGTACATGGTCATCTCAAACCACGTCAAACGCATGCAGGCCGCCCCGCCCGCCCCGCCCGCCCCGCCCGCCGCGCCGCCGCGCCGCCGCGCCGCCGCGCCGTTTCACTGGTGCATCGCCTTAATTATTCAGCCAGAATCATAAATAAAGTTAGATTGAATACCACTACTACAGTTACACAAGTCGCACCAAACGATTGGTGAAAATGATTTTCTGATGCACATAATCTGTCAACAAATATTTTTAATTCTGGTATTGAATACGGAGGAATCTCGCTAAGGATGCTACAGAAACTTTTGCTAATTTAAGGGTCGGTACTAGGCAAACGTGTTCTGGGAATATCATAAATAAAAACACAAACCAACCCCATCGAGTTTGGGCTGTTTGATTCGTCTTGACAAGTACTTCGTCGTACTTTAGTTTTAGCTCGTTGACTAAGTAATATACTTTTTAGTCCGTTTTAAAAACGTGTTTTTGTTAAAAAGATGTTTTTTCAGTCAATTATTATTTTCTGCTTTTTAGTCAATGAGTTAAAACTAAAAATACACCATTTCCTATCGGTGTAATTGTCAAGATGAATCAAACAAGATCAAACTCGATGGGGTAGTATGGTTTTACTACAGAGTTTCTGTGGCCTTCTTCCGGCTCCACTCCATACTATTAATCCGTACATGCGCATGCATTCCATATACACCATAATATTGCATTGCCTTCTGACCTATGTTCAAAGTTCTGACCTATGTTCAAAGTTTCAAGTATCTAGCTCATTGAGAAGATAGTATAAAATCGTTTGTTTTTGTGGACATACAAACAAATAAGAAAGCAACTTAATAAAACCTGTCCTGCTGCCCCTTTGCCTTCCCCTATTAGGTATTCCGTGCCTTTGCATAAAGGAGTAGTTGGGGTACCTAGGTACTATACTCGTAACTACGGAATAACACAACATTATATCGTCATTGATTCACGGACCACTTCCCATATAAAAAACAGTCTCTTTTTTGTATTGGATATAATAATATAGGATTGAATATAATTTGTAGGTGATACAAAGTTTATCGTATCCACTATGACTCGGTTCGACTGAATATGTGTTGACACCTACATATAGTGTATCATTATTACGTATTTAGATGTATTAGGTATAAACACTTTCGAATGTCAAAAGTAAACAACAAATAATTTTTGGTAAGTATAAGTATGTACTGCGACAAAAGCAGAAACTCGTTTATGTCTTTTCTATGAACAAAAAATTACCACCTTCTCTCGTGAGCTACTGTATTAAAATATGAAAAGATTTTTTGCTAACTACTAAACTACTCGGAAAATACCATTCACAATGTGAGTTACTTTTTGTTTTATTCATTTAAAAAAGGTTACACACATGGAAAATGTATACTTATACTGAAAGATTTAATAATAATATAACTATTTTTGTGCTGCGCGCGGTGTAAGTGCCCTTCTAATTTTGTGACACGATGAGTAACAGTATTTGATGTCAATGATAATCACCATTGACATAAAAATAAAAATACAATACTGACACTCGTAACCGAGTCTAATCTACCGGAAAAGAATGGTTACACAGAAAATACTGTTAACTATTTTAAATAAAACTTAAGATTGCTTCCGCATTTAGAAACAAACGGCATCACCATGTCGTCAAACGTCCTTGTCCTTAATATGTATGTCGTTTTATCAGTTGATTGTTCTTCTAGCTCTATTGAATGAATCCGTCATTTGTGACTACGATAACTTTAATAATATTTAATAATGAATTTAGGACTATGAATGAGATTTGAATATTAAAAAATCCACAACATGAGTGATTCAAATATTAATCAATGTGATATAGTTCAATGGTATAGATTCAGCAAGTGTCGGGTCGCTTGAAGGCTGCGGTTATCAGCATAGGGGCGGCGGCGGCGGCGGCGGCGGCGGGGCAGCGGCGGCGGGGCGACGGCGGGGCGACGGCAGGGCGACGGCGGGGCGGCGAGGCGGCGGGGCGGCGGCGGCGCGCGGCGGTGCCTCGTCGGTGTCGCCTTGGCACGCTTGCCGATTTTCGCCTAACCAATTACAAGAGAAGATTTTTCTTTCACTGTTTGGTAACTGGTTGTGAGAGAAGAATTATTATTCCACTTTTGTAGACCAAATTATTTCCATTTTGGGCGCAGCCCTGGCTCCATGCACTCAAGGTCGCACATGTTTGTCAAGCTAGACGTCACCGGGATACTCTATGGTTTTTTTAAATGACATCCAGGATTCCTGATCTTATGAGGTCGCAAATAAAAAAAAGAAAAACCTCCTTCAAAAAACCTGAAAACAAAAACAAAAAAGCTTTAAAACTAAGTACCTCTAAAAAGCAAGAAATAATATTCACATGAAATAAAAAACACCCGACTTCATAAGACGTTTTTAGGGTTCCGTACCAAAATGGTAAAAAGGAACCCTTTTGGTGTGACTCAGTCTCTCTGTCTGTCACAGCTGGATATCTCGAGAACTACTAAAGCTATCAACTTGAAATTTGGAATAGTTTTAGATGACGTTTGCCCAACTATTTTGCAAATAAGAGAAAGATACAAAGTAAAAGTAAAAAATTTCTTCAAATAAACTTAGTAATTAAGCGCTTTTGAATCGTCTATATTTTCCTATCACCCGTTCCAGACTTTTTTAACTGACAAGAAGAACAGGCGCATGAAACTTATCAGCTTTAACAGAAATAAGTAACGATATTTACAAACTTAAATATATCATTACCAAATACAATACGTACAAAAGGTTATAAACAACAAATTAATTACTAGCAAGTTATTGTGTATGAACCTCTAGTTTTTGCAAGCCTTAATCTTGGAACGTTTATCTTTTTCCTTGTATTAAAATGGTGATTATCGCTGTTCTTAGCAAATGAATCATAGTGTTTCCTTACATTTACTTAATTTTCATATATGATGGTACAGAACCCTCGGTGCGTGAATCCGACTCGCTCTTGATTGTTTTAATATCAGATATTTGTAGGTACAGACCTACTTGTGTGGGAAACCATTTCTTTTATAAATCATTATTTTAATATAAAGCGATCGGTGAACATGTTTTACCAAATAGGACAAAAGGATATACAGATACAGAGTCATGTAATTTAACGGAAAGTTTTTTGTTACAGTTTTTGTTTCTACTCTGAAATCGATGACTCTTCTGTGACAGTATCTGATGAATAAACTGAACTTTTAAAGTAAACCTAACGGACTATCTATTATATGGGCCAATGCAACTGCTCAAAATTGAGTTCCTTCTTCATGAGGCTCACATAAGTTCAGCTAAAACACTAAGTTCTAATTTTTCGTGAAATATATAAGTATGTAGAAGTATGGTATGGCCATTAGCTAAAATCGGTTCCTTTTCAATGCAGTGCCTGTTATTCATAAATCAGCAAGAGAGCCGCGGATCAGCGTCCGTCTGGGCCGCGCAATACAAAGAAAGCGGAGTGGCGCCTGGAGCGGGTCGCGGCGGCTGCATCGGGTTTGTTTAAAATATCGTAAATTACAAAACATAAAGCGTTTAATCCTGATATTGCATAAACCGTTGGGCAACGCTGTCCAAATATAAACGGATACTGGAGGCTGCGGCCGGTGGAGGCGCGGCGGCGGCGTGCAGTGAAATTACTACGCAGTTAATTGCGTAACACATACACAAGCCCGCTGCAAGGATGCGCGCGCCGCGGCCGCATCTATTTACCTCGTAAGCGAAGCCTCAAACGTCATGCTGGCCAAACGCAATGGCCACATTCAGTGAGTTTGCAAAAATATGACAACAATACAATCATTCAAATTACCTAGGTATTACTTTTAACAACAAATCAAATGTTACTTGATTTTTCACGTTCTCTAAAATATTATTTTTTGATATTTTACAAAATAGAATAGGTTTACATTTGTTTCGACAAGTATTGAGAATATCCTCACTAGTCCTCACCTATGTCACAAATTCCTGTAAGTCTTGGGACTTATCCTAATTGTAACCGTTGATACAGCTACCTTAAGCTCCATCAGAAAGGACGCGCGACGTAGTCACTTTTTGTCTTAACGGCTACTGTTTAATCTCTTGATAACGTAATTAGATAACCGCTAGATATTTAACTACATCATTAAATATTTTTCATCTAGCTTGCTTTGGCCTCTAAAGATAAGCCAGACTGCGCATACACACTTGGCTGACACAGTTGGGAAAGGTCGTGATTCACATGTTGTGAATAACTAAATTATTATACCTACATTCAAGCGCATTCTGGGAGAGAACAATTTGATTACTTACTTATTTACATTTTACAAAACAAGTTTTCGTAATATTAATGTACAGTGGTTAGCAGGAACGAGAATGCAAATTAAGTACCAAATTACGCAGTGAGAGCTATAGCTTTCGTAAATTTAACGTATTATTTAACGGGACTTCCTGTCGATACGATCGATGTAAGAATTCACTGAAACAGTAGCAAAAAAAATGTGATCTCTTTAATGCACAGAGCTGGTTGCTAATTAATCAATTCGCCGTCCCCTTTAGTTCCGTCTGTTGAGACTTGAGGATCTTCCGAATAACCTTCATGGGCACGCATAAATTGTGCCAAAACGGTGTACGGCCCGAGGACGAGCGAGATGCTCGCAGCGGCAGAACGGCGCGGCCGCGGCGCGGAAACTTGTCGATGCGTTCAATTACTTTTTTAACCGACTTCAAAAAAAGGAGGAGGTTCTATGTTCGTCTGTTTATTTGTTTTTTTTTTTTATGTATGTCCACCGATTACTCGAGAACGGCTGAATCGATTGACATGATTCAAACGCTACTTTATCAGGTTTGCTCCCCAGGTGGTCCCATTTTTTGAAAATTTTAAATCGGTTCAGTGGTTTTTGAGTAATCCTGAAAATACTGTAATTTTTAGGTGAATTTTGCACGAGTTTCATCGGATCTTCAGACATAACTTCTTTGTTTATAAACCGATTGAGATAATTCTGGTTTTGTTAGAAAGAGGATACTTTAAGGGTGTTTTCATTAAAATTTCCTGTACATTGGACCTTAGCCTTCGAAGATACTCAAGAGAACTCTTCAAAATCAAATTGGATAGTGTATTAGTGATTACTCTACGGAATTGAAAGGTTTCGCATCAGCCATTTTTAGTGTCATGGTTGGGACTGGAATACAAGCCTTACTTATGGGCTAATGAATAGGATGGACCATAACCCACCGCGCGGGCCCAATGCGGATTGGTGGGTGTTAATGATTGCAAATGTAGCTGGGACTAACGGCTTAACGTGTCTTCTGAAGCACGGAGGAGCTCGCGATAATACACTTTGGTCACCCACCCCATGACTGACCCTTGCTAAAATTAACAGCGCGAAAAGTGGAAATTGAGTTATTCGGAGTAGGTATTATACGAGTACCATTGAAAAGTGTTGAAAATATGAATAAAATATATTTATATCATTGCTTACATTTACTTATACATACCTACCACAAAAAAGTGAAAAATAAAAAAGCTTTTAAAAATTAAAAAGAAAAACCTCCTTCAAAAAACCTTAAAAAAATTGCTATAAAAAAAGCTTCAAAAAGCAACAGCTCTAAAAAGCAAGAAATAATATTCAAATCTGCATAATTACCACTATTCAAGTACCTACGCATATCTGATATAAAAAAAAAGTCTTATGAAGTCGGGTGGGGCTTTAAGATTTAAAAAATCAAATTACGAAAGAGAAACCACTACAAATGTTTAATAAATTAAAAAAGGAAAATATCTTTCAGCCCCTCCCGACTTCAAAAGACGTTTTTTTTATATCAGATATGCGTAGGTACTTGAATAGTGGTAATTATGCAGATTTGAATATTATTTCTTGCTTTTTAGAGCTGTTGCTTTTTGAAGCTTTTTTATAGCAATTTTTTTAAGGTTTTTTGAAGGAGGTTTTTCTTTTTAATTTTTTGTTAAGAAATTTCGGTGACATGATCGTCAATCGTCCCATTAATCCCATTCAAATTTTAAATTCATTTATTCAGTCTAGCTAGACTCTAGGCTATTAAGCACTTGTGAATGTCAAAGAAGCTAAGCTACGCATTAGTGAGTAGACCCCCCCTAGCATGAACGACGAAACACGATATATATCGCGTGATATAGCGTTTTATCGACGCCCAACTGTCAAAATCCATTGTCTTATGACAGTTTTTTAAACGTGATAAATCGCTATATCATATCGTGTTTCGTTGGTCACGCTAGGGGGCAGCAGCTGATAAAGTATTCAAATTGTTTGGTCTTTTATTAAGATTTTATTTAATATTCACTTACTACGCTATGAACAAAACTGATCTTGACTTATACCTATTTTAAATTCATAAAAAATAAACAAGGTAAATAAACACCAACAACCTCGCAGGAGCAGGACTCCTGTGCTCTCCTGTGGTTTACTAACATCAAAAACATCAAGGTTTGTTCTACAACTTTCCAAATAAGACAAAAAAAAATATTTTCGTACAAACTCGATCAGCTGTTTGGACATTTGTATTTGTTTGTAAGCGTGAGACAAAGAGTTTTTTAATTTCTAACACCACGTTTTGAAAAAAAGATAGAGTGACAAGGATGATCGAGACTTATAATGTGAGAAAAGGATATACAAGGTGTTACAAAAATACCCCTAATGCCGAATATGGTAGATAGGGACCATCAAACTGATCAACTTTTACTATGGGACCAACTCTGAAATCGCGAAAAAAAATCAGCTGTTTCATACAAAAATTAAAATCGAAAATATCAAAATGTAAGAAACAGCTGATTTTTTTTCGCGTTTTCGGTTATCGGACATGGATTAAAAAGTATAAAAAATAAAATACACGAATATACCAAGGAGTTTTAAACAAGGATTGTTGAAAAAGAAGGTTGCGATAATTCGAAATATAGAAATGATGTCGCATGTGTAAAATATAAATATAAAATAAGAAAAATTGATGAAATTTACGGCCGAATACTCAAAGGCTTCTTAGCTAAAATCTTTAGTAAAGGTTTCCTTAACTTTAAGGAAGCTGTCAGTTTCATAGAGTTTCTGTCAAATCTGGCCTTAACTTTAAGATTCGTTTGAGTATTTCGCCGTTAATAACAAATTAGTGTTTTATGATTGTAATAAATAAATTTTAAGATGGGATATTAATAAATAAGAGAAAAACACAACGTAATTACAAAACAAAACCACGGGATTCTACTTTACTCTATGAATCAATTTTTTTAGCATTGGTTTGATCGAACTATTTTTGGGATAGAGGTATATTACAAAAAAATAGTGTATCCGGCGATGAAGATAATAACTCCTAAAGAGTTAAGAGAACAAGTTTCTAATACTGAATTTGGCTTTTTACCAGGAAAATCACGTGAAAATAACTGTTCTTTTCTCTCTGGTAGAGGGGAAAAGTTATATGTTTAACACGAGACCCTTTCAATACGATTCAATCCTAGACTACTTCGCTAGGTCGTTTTTTAAAGTCGGCACTCGCAGCACAAATTGACTTTAGTCACTTGTTTAGCAAATAACTACTTTACTTTTGGCTTTTTTCAGAAAAGTCAAAGACCACACGTTGTTCTTTAATGATGTTTCTATTACTCTACTCTTGCGAGGTTGATTTACAAATAATAACCCTGTAAATATACTTATTTGTTGTATACCACTTTAAAAAGGGAGTAATTTATATAATACTAAATAATATACTAAAAAAAATACGACTCGCACCAGATCATGTTCTTGGACGGGAATCGAACCCGCGACCTTTCAAATCCGGATATCCGGTCCAAAGCTCTGACCGCTGAGCTACCGAGTCACTAGTGGGAGCGTCGAATTTCTTCTAGTATATCAACTCTTACGCTGCAAGCTTTAGTATTTTATAAAAATAGCATTGTGAATGCTAAAAAAACTCAAAATTAAAAAAAGCGACAGCTCTAAAAAGCAAGAAATAATATTCAAATCCGCATAATAACTATTCAAGTACGCATATGTGATATTAAAAGAACGTCTTTTGAAGTCGGGTGGGGTCAAAAGATATTTTCCTTTTTTAATTTATATAAAATTTTATCGTGGTTTCTCTTTCTCAATTTTATTTGTTAATTCTTAAAGCCCCACCCGACTTCATAAAACGTTTTTTTAATATCAGATATGCGTACTTGAATAGTAATTATGCGGATTTGAATAATATTTTTATTGCTTTTTAGAGCTGTCGCTTTTTGAAGCTATTTTAATAGTTTTTTAAGGTTTTTTGAAGGTTTTTCTTTTTTAATTTTTAAAAGCTTTTTATTTTTGACTTTTTTGTGGTAGGTATGTATATGTAAATGTAAGCAATGATATAAATATTCTTTATAAGCTCCTTCGTGCTTCAGAAGGAACGTTAATCCGTTAGTCCCAGCTATATTTGCACTCATTAACACCCACCAATCCGCATAGGGCCCGCGCGGTGGGTTATGGTCTATCCTATTCATCAGCCCATAAGTAAGGCTTGTATCCCAGCCCCAGCAGTGACAAAAATGGCTGATGCGAAACCTTTCAATACCGTAGTGTAATCACTAATACACTATCCTATTTGATTTTGAAGAGTTCTCTTGTGTATCTTCGAAGTCTAAGGTCCAATGTCAATGAAATTAAAATGGGAACACCCTTAAAATATCCCCTTTCTAACAAAACAAGAATCATCTAAATCGCTTCATAAACAAAAAAGTTATGTCTGAAGATCCGTAAAAACTCGTGCAAAGGTAACCTAAAAGATAACAATATTTTCAGGATTATTCAAAAACTGCTAAACTGATTTAAAATTTTCAAAAAACGGGACCAACTTGGGAATAAACCTGATAAAGTGACGTTTAAATCATTCATAATCAATTCCTTCTACATTGGTGAGATGGCGCTGGCTTGCAGCGTAAGAGTTGATATATTAGAAGAAATTCGACGTTCCCACTAGTGACTCGGTAGCTCAGCGGTCAGAGCATTGGACCGGATATCCAAAGGTCGCGGGTTCGATTCCCGTCCGAGAACATGATCTGGTGCGAGTCCTATTTTTTCTAGTATATTATTTAGTATTGTTTAAATCATGTCAATCGGTTCAGCCGTTTTTGAGTAATCGGTGGACATACATAAAAAAAACAAATAAACAGACGAACATAGAACCTCCTCCTTTTTTGAAGTTGGTTAAAAAGGAGTATTTTTTTACATCTAGGTAATTGTGTCTACATGACTGCTCTAGCTCTACATAAATTAATTACACCCAAATTTATTAACCAATACCATTTACATTGCATTTTAAAAGCAATGCAACTTTATGAAAAAAAAAAAACAAATTAACAGTCGAACATAGAACCTCCTCCTTTTTTTGAAGTCGGTTAAAAAAGAATAGCATGATATCATAAATCATTCATAAATACTATACCTACCTTACCTATCACATTTTCAGTTGTTTTTTTTGGACTTTCCAGTAATATTTTCAAAATAATCAGTACGGCGTACGTCACACTTTTGCTGAATAACCGGCCGCACCAAGTAATAGTAGATTATGCAACAAGGGCTTAAAGTAGTGTATTATGTCCCGGGCGCTATATTGAACCAAGAGTACGAAGGCTAGAATCCTGAGTACGAGGTGTTCAAGATCGCCCAAGACAAATATACATTTAAGCCCGCCCATACATACTCTACTTTTTATACTTTCTGCGAGTCAATTGAAACCAATGACTGTTATAAAGAAAGTACTTACTTAAGTATTTATTTTTATTTTTTTGTCGTCTATTCTTTAGTAGTCATTTCGACATTTGAATAAATTCCATCTTGGTGGGCGGGTGAAAATGAATTTCGTAAAATATTTCAAGTATTTCTTTTTTTTAATTTGTAGGCAGTGAAAAGAAAATGATAACATACAGCCTATCTCAGAATAAAATCTCATTGCACCTAAACATTTTTGAAACCAACCTCGATCAGGCACGACTACATCATGCGTTGCATTCCAAATTCAAATCACATTATTTCCACATAATATGCCATTGATGAGCAAGTAGTATAAAAAACATTTTCGTAAACGTTAACGGTTAGCATTACTTCCTCATTCGTCTAGCGCGGCGATAACAAGCTATTGGAGTTCGCCAACAAAAAACGTAAACAAAACACGCCTACGATATCCGCGCAAGGTCATTAACTAATCCCTTGGCACACAAACTTGGCGCACGTGGGGGACGGACGGGCGCGGCGCCGGCGCAGCGGCGTCACTCGCGCGCGCTGTCGCCTTGATCTTGGTCGCGGAGCTGAGCGGGCTGCGCGCCGGCCTATAATAGCTGGGCCGGCGCCTCCCCCCAGCTCCAGACCGGCCCGCGCCTCCGGCAGACATGTTCCGCTCGCTGTGCCTGCTCGCCGCCGCCGTCGCCGCAGCCGCCGCCGCCGCAGCCACCGCCTGCAAACCCTGCAGTGAGTCTCTTTAAACTGTGATAGTGCTTCCAATTACCTAAGTGTCATATCTCATCTGTAAACCCCATGGGATGTGCCCTCAAATATAATTTCATTAAACTACATGTCGAGGTGACCTTAACTTTGATAAAAGTAGGCCCCATGACCTCTATAATGAAGTTCTCACATAAATGTGCTTTAGAATAGTAAATATCAGTAAGAAATCGGTAAGTCAATATAAAAACAAGTGTGAACTTATGACTTACGAAAGTTGGCCAAAACAAAACAGTTACTTCCATTTAAAGTAAGTGTATATACATAAGTAATAAGTACTAATAAGTCTTTAAGACTTAGTGCACTTACCTGGAAGTAGCTGTATGTAATCCCAGGAGTAGTGCGTGTTCTCCCGGGGCGCGCAGCGGGCGTCGTCGTTGCGGCCGGCGGGGCGCCGGCGGCGGGCGTCACCGTCGCCGTCGTCATCGTGGTTATGTCACTCCGGCATCGCGCCATCACCATCATCGCCAGTACCGTGTAGTGTTATTAGAGAGCGCCAGCGCTGGCAGGCGATGCAGCGGCGCAACTGTGTCAAGTGCCATTAGTTGTGAGACGAACCTAATCTAATGCCGATTTATTGACATCCGTTTGCATTTTAGGAAACTCAGTCAGTAATAGGATAGGAGTGATCTTTCATTACGAGCTGCTGTTACCATTCCTTCCGCTAGATAGGCTAATTACCTAATATAATGGTAAGTTCAGTCCCTCCCTACGTCTTAAACCTTTACGAATAATAGGCAAAATCAGTCCAAGAGAAACAATATTACTTCATGAATCATAAACTCCAATAAAAACTGGGAAAATATTCTGAATTACGCGTAAATTAGCAACATAATAAAAACTCGCTGATATTATGTACCTACCTATGAAGCCTAGAATAATATTGTTCTAAGGTAGGTATGTCGAGGATCAAAATATCGGTACATTATACTTACCGCGAAAAAGTTAATTTTAAGCCCTAACCTACTTTTCGTTATCAGTCGTGGCAGCTTAACCCCGATTCAAACGATAAATAACAAAATAAGTGCATATTGCGCCATTTAAGTAAACCACGTTACAAAATATCTTAAAAACACTTTACTTCTGAAAATAAAATGTCGAGTAAACCGGTAGAGTCGCACACATTGCACGCAGCACTCAAAAAGTCTTTCGAATGTTATGCATAGTCAGTGTGGAGCCCAGTCCTCCCCTGCAACCTACGGCAGAAATCAAACAACACTTTCTTATTTTATTTCTGGGGAAATCAAAATAAAGTTATCGGTAGGCTTTGATTATTGACGCCTTGCCTACTATAGATATAATAAAAATTAATTGCTGTTCGCCTGTTCGTTGGTCTGGCTAAAACTCAAAAACCGATTGTATTATAACTGAGGTAGGTTTTTTGTTCTGTTCGCTATTGTGGTGGTTTAGCAACAAAAAAATAGGATAAACCTAGAAGATCAGCTAAATAATCGAAAATTCAACATTGGAAATTTTGTATGGGAATCGCCATTTCGAATTACTTTTGACAGCAAACTTTTGATAAAGAGGTTTAAGTTTTAGTCTAAAAATGCACTCGGTGAAATAATGCATACTACGTAGTGTTGCTTTCGTTTTGGTATTCAGCTGCTTTGTTATTAACTAACTAATTGAATAGATAGCGCTGGTTTTCAATATTTTAAAATTCTCAAGATAAAATTGATAATCGTATAAATCGTAGGTGATACAAAGGTCACGGGGTCTACTAGTAAATAAATAAGCGGGAAGACAACTCCTTTTTTTTTTCAAAAAGCCCCACCTGATTTCATTAGACGTGTTTTATTAATATTGATATGCGTAACAATCATTTTAATTTTATTTCTTGCTTTTTAGAGGTAGCTATTTAATTTTTAAAGCTGTTTTTGTTTTTAGGTTTTTTTGAAGGTTCTTCTTTTTTTTAAAAAAAGCTTTTTTATTTTCAACTTTTTAGTGGTAGGTATGTAAGTGTGTAAATATTTTTTAACTTCATATAATATTTTTAATGGGTATAACTCAATTTCCAAATTCACGCTGTTTGTTTTTAAGGAGTTGTGCCTTCATATTTCGTAGTCCAAGTCTAGTCGGCCGGCGCGGCGGCGCAATGCCTCGCAAAGTGTGGTTCCACCTTAAATTATAGAATATGTGTAGCATGCGGAGTGGCGCGGGGTGCGCGCGTGGTGGGCGGCGAGGCGGTGGCGCCGGGCGAGCTGCCGTGGCTGGCGGCGCTGCTGCGCGACGGCCGCGTCGTCTGCGGCGCCACTGTCGTTGCCCGCGACCACCTCATCACCGCGACGCACTGCGTACACGGGTCAGTATAAGATGGAACTCTTCCCTACCGCACCAGGCACAGCCGAACAGCGCGATGCGGTACAGTGGTCACTCCAAAGTCTACTACTTACTATACATCTTCTGAACAAGAACAAAAATCTAATTCTGGACTAAACTCTAGCTAGCCGGTGCGGTAATTAACGATTTCAAATGGTTTCAAAATTGCATTTTCATAACGACATTTAAATACTTACAGGGTAAAAATATTACTACTGGTAATTAAGATAAAGACATTTTATTTTAAAAAAATCGATCCGATACTACAGATAATGCAGATGTAGGGCGGCCAGGCCGACGTCCTCGATCCAATATGTGCGAAGTTGCCAACACGCGTGCTTCATACTGACTTGGTCACCTGCTTCCAATGTTCCTCAAGCGTACACCGTACCGTACACGATTTCAAAACTAAAGTACATTATTAATTTATTGACCGAGCGAGCGCGAAGCGCGAGCGAAGCGTCTCTGCTTCAGGTTGGCCAAAAATGCTTTCGTATCTCTGTCCAGCTGTCCGTCTGTTCTCCTCTACAGGTAGCATTACTCAACCTATCCTCGTGAAAATTTGTCAGCAGGTTCGATAATTGTATAGTTTTTTTTTGTAGAGCCACAGATCTTCAAAATTTTTCGAAAGAAAACACCCATTTTGAATTTAGTTCAAAATTAAAAGCGTCATCTAACCACGAATAGAGATAATAATAAAAGAATCCCTTCCAAACAGAACTGCTTTTTAAACCTCGTGGTGACATCTATTAGATTAATTTTTAAACAACATATAATTAAGGTACTCTTTACACACAAACGCGAGGTCTAGCCACTAGTTTATTATTATAGGTTTGCCAACATTATTTCTTGCTTTTTAGAGCTTTTTTTAAGGTTTTAAAAGAGGTTTCGCTTTTTTTTATTTTTTTTATTTTTATGTTTTTTGTAAAAGAGTTTTGATATTTTACTCTTTTCAAGGGTAATTATACACCTAGTAACTCAATTCCACCACAAATACCTAACTTGTTTTTGATTGACATTAACCTACCAATATTTCAATCACTATATACAGTTCCTATTTGATTTTGAAAATGAGGAGTTCCCTTATACAAGGTGTTACAAAAGTACCCCTAATGCCGAATATGGTATATAGGGACCATCAAACTGAACAACTTTAGCTATGGAGCCAACTCTGAAATCGCGAAAAAAAATCAGCTGTTTCATACATTTTGATATTTTCGATTTTAATTTTTGTATGAAACAGCTGATTTTTTTTAGAAGTTATGGTGCAATAAAGAAACTCACATACCCACATACAAACATACATGAACCCTGAACACTGTGTGTTCTAATCACTCTGTTTTTTTTGAACAGTCGTGTAATAACAAAAAAATTGCCATTTTTTATTTAATTTAATGTTAGGTTGCTTTGGAGCCTTGGAGGTCAAATACGTAAATTGATAATAAACGACCTGAGTATAAAATTTTGGTTCTGCTCTCTTCGTCCACGTGTGAAAGTTGAAGAAAGCAACGAATAAACGCGAATTCCATTATGCTACGAAATTTTATAAGGCCACAGAATAATGATAATGAGACCGTGTTTTTGACCGACTTCAGAAATTTAAAAGGAGGAGGTTATCTATTCGTCGCGTATATATATGTATTATTTTAATTATGTATGTACACCGATTACTCAGAAATGGCTGAACCGATTGAACTGATT
Organism: Catoptria pinella; assembly: GCA_963556745.1. Lineage (NCBI taxonomy): Eukaryota > Metazoa > Arthropoda > Insecta > Lepidoptera > Crambidae > Catoptria > Catoptria pinella. Next base: position 104,084 of record OY750766.1, read on the forward strand.
CAAACGTTATTACATCAGGTTTGTTCCCAAGTTGGTCCCATTTTTTGGAAAATAGTTCAGTAGTTTTCATGAAATCCTGAAAAAAAGCAAAACCTCCATCAAAAACCTAAAAAAAGCTCTAAAAAGCAAGAAATAATATTAAAATCTGCAAAATTCCTAAAAAGTAAAACCTACAAATATCTGATATAAAAAAACCTTAAAAAAATTGCTATAAAAAACAGCTTCAAAAAACAACAGCTCTAAAAAGCAAGAAATAATATTAAATCTGCATAAGTACCTACGCATATCTGATATAAAATAACGTCTTTTGAAGTCGGGTGGGGCTAAAAGATATTTTTCTTTTTTAATTTATATAAACATTTATCGTGGTTTCTCTTTCTCAATTCGATTTTTTAATTCTTAAAGCCCCACCCGACTTCATAAGACGTTATTTTATATCAGATATGCGTATATAAGTAGTTACCTACTTTATGGTAATTATGAAAATTTTGATATTATTTCTTGCTTTTTAGAGCTGTTTATTTTGAAGGAAAACTTAATCATTTTAAGGTTTTTGAAGGAAGTTTTCCTTTTTTTAAGTAATGGTTGTGATGATAATAGGTGTGACTAAGTAGCTCGTGAAGTCGTAGGACTGCCTATGCCTAGTCCTTCCATATGTCTGCAGAATGATGTCACCCTTTAGGTAACCCCTTTATTGAGGCGCCTTTGGCGGTCGAGCTCCTCGCATTGCAGCAGTAGCCCACTTTAAAATCAGGAAAATGCTTGCCTTAAATCCGTAGGTAGGTACTCCGTATTAAGTCCAAACTAAAATATATTTTTCACAGTAACTGAGATAATACTTGGGTTCGCAAAACAAATTTAGCACTTGATAATTTGAAGTGAAATATGACATTTTGCTAGCTGAAGTACCTACTTATAATACGCCCAGAAACAGGTTTTATAAGTACTCTTAGGGCTGGTTTACATTATCTTAGTTGGTAGTAGGGTGCGAGTCGTACTTGAATGCGAGTGCATTAGTAGTTTTGGTGCCTTTCCAGTGAGCGTTTACATTCTTCCAGTAGAGTGTCATTTCATCGTCAGATGGACGAACAGCGTCGTGCAATACGTGAGATTTTACATAAAATTCACGCGTCCACCGGCAATTGACTAATGCACAGATGCACTCTACTAATACGCTACTAAAATGTCGATTTACATGCTTCCAGTAGCGAGGAGAGCGTCGCGCGGGGAGTGAGCGCGTGCGCACTTGATGCTACTGGAAAGCGATTCTTTTTTGATTCAAGTTGAAAGACAACTGAACGTTCACTCTCTTTAGTTACTAAAATGACCGTTTATACGTTTCTACTAATGCACTCTCCTAAAGCACTCTACTCTCAGCTAAGATAATGTGAACCAGTCATATAATAAACTTTCGATTTTCATTAACTCGTGCAAATATTGACTTGTCCTCAGCAGACATGTAGTGGTTTGCCAAACCGATTATTACGGGTGGTGCGGAACTACGGAGTGCCGTCAACAAACAATGCCTTATTTAACTAATGTGACCGACAGCTGATCGGCGAAAGTTGATCATTATTTACCTACTGAGATGACGTTGTCTACAAGCCGCAGTCATAAAGCATATAGTCTTTTAACATACTTTTATAAACTGTTAAGTTTACGCGCAATTTATGATATTATCGGATTAAATAGCAGTCAACCACTGCAGATATAAATTAATTTTCTAAAATTCGTAATTACATAGGGGACGTATAACCTTGCGCCCTTATAAAGACATCAACGCGCTCCAACGGGACACACTCCGTTGCGATCTCTAAATAGGTTTAAATACTTCCTATTCCTACAACAATGACTTTCTTGTTTTTATTGTCCCGTACCAAAACAGTAAATACATGAACCCTGAACACATTACACTTAGTTTTTGGCAGTCGTGTAAAAAGGAACCCTTAAGGTGCGTCTCAGTCTGTCTGTCCGTCTGTCATAGCGGGATATCTCAAGAATTACCTACTCATGCTTTCAACTTGAAATTTGACAAACCTACATTTTTTTTTGCAACAGTGATTGAAAGGGGGTTTTAAAAATTCGAAGTAGGTTTCACTATATATGTGGGGTATCATATGAAAAAGCGCTGTTTGCCCATTCTCAAACATTATTTCTTTTTTTTAGGCCGCATAGTTTTTTACTTTGACCCCCCCAGAGAAAAATCTAAAATTATTCATAGAAGTTTATGTAAATATAGCAGGAAAAATAAAACGATGTCTCGGTCAAGAGCGCTGGCTTAAACTACAAAATTCTAGACCGTAATACAGAATTAATATTATGTATGTAAGAACTGACGACATTATGATGGTAACGGAACCCTAACGGTGCGTGAGTCCGACTCGCTCTTGACCAGTTTCTTTTTATTTAATTAGTATTATTATAGGTATAGCTCAGATTTAAAAATATCCATTTTGGTGATAGCAGTTTGCAAATTACTTACGACAAATAAATTACTTTTAACCAGACTGCGATCTCAAGTAAAGTATAGGAATGTTAATTATTTCAAAATAGATATTCATAGGCTGATGTAATGTAGCTGAGCCATAGTTTAGTTAACTATGTCATTGTCTTATCTATTATTTCCAGTACCTACTTACTTCTTCTAAACCTTTTGTCAATGTTATGTTTATTTGACCATGAAAACAGACCTACATACATAAATTGTTATTACATTCAAGTCGCATGCATGTAATGCGTAACGTATTCTAACGCGTAGGTATATCGCACACAACGTTAATGTAATAGATTAAAATTGCAGAAAATAATTAAGGGTATACGAGCATGCCGGAGCTGCTCGCGGTCGCGGTCGCACTCGATGTCGATAGTCGCTGTTTTACTAGGATGGCAGTGCGATGTAAAAACATAGTATCTGGGGGCACGGTAGTGGCCCCGCCAAGACGACCTAGCGAAGCGCAAGGGCACTACCTATACCTTTTCTCGAAGCGCTTCGTCGCTTTTTTGAACCCTATAACTTGGATTTTGTTTATCTGGTATAAACCAGATAAACAACATTCTCGGGATAATGATGTCAATAGTAGACTTATTAAGCACATATAGTTTCAATTGCATAGCTTTTAGCTGCATAGCCACATATTTTGACTAAGGTAGAGTTTGTGAAGTTAGGGCGTGTAGAGTTAGAAGCTTGGCTCTACATGAGGTCTGATAACTTTTTGACAGTGCGCTGGTGGTCTCGTTTTGGCAAAATTTTACATGAAAATGTTTTTCTTGGGATTTTGTTTTCACGAAAGTATAATGTAAACCTGTATAAAGACCGCGAGGCGTCGCAATTCGCAATGGTGTATCTGCAGTATGGGCATGCTCGTCTATTTTCATACGTTTGTTTATATCGAGATGGCGACCGCGAGGCATCGCAGGCAGCTGCACTGCATCTTCGGCATGTTCGTACCCTACCTATACCTACGAAATTGTTATCAGCTCGATATAACAATACAAAATTGCACTTTTCGGAGACATATTATTTGGATTTTTGGACATTGCACTCGATCACGACCTTGACATTACCATGACGTCAGTTAAGACGCCGGAGGGCGAACCGAGAGCTTCCCATACAAACGTAATACCAAAATGATTTGCAATTTGAGCATAATTAATTATTCTTGTGATGTTATTCGGATTAAGACAGTATTTGTCTAGGTTTCTATTAAATAAAAAATATTTAAATGCCAATATTTTTTTTTAATACAAAACTGTAAATCGCATTAATTTTCATTTGGTTTAGTATTTTGGATTTTTTATTTAATAGAAACCTAGACATATACTGTCTTGATCCGAATAACATCACAAGATTAGTTAATTATGCTCAAATTGCAAATCATTTTGTTATTACGTTTGTATGGGAAGCTCACTGTTCTGCGGCATCTTAAGTTATAACCTTCGATAAACTGTTTCTGTAGTACAATGTATTTATGTAAGAATACGCAATGTAGATATGATGATGTAGGATGAATGAACGTGCTGAGACACTCGGGAAGTAAACAATAGTTCTATGTAGATTCCAGATTTAATTTAACTTTAGGGTAATTAATAAGATAAAGTGACCTGAAGGTTTGTCATTAGTGAAATAATTAGAATATTCGATTTCGATCGCTCCACCAGCTACCTACCACGTTTGTATAAGAAATTAATTAACTTAGATGTTTGAAGGGGTAACATAGGCCAGATAATTAGAAGCTTTATTTACGGTCGAAGTAATATTATCGAACTAAACAGCGCGGGTTCTTGATTTTTAAAACCTTACTTTATCAACTTAAAAATATGATAAGTACACTATCACAAAAACGAATAACTTTCAAGATACCTAATTGGTTTCCGTGTTTTGAAAAAAGTATTTTAGTACATTACATAATAATTGAATATTTTATAAAATTTAAAAAAGGTATGTCAATAACAATACTTTTTGAAGACGTAATCGATTCTACTTTTTGCGATAATTAGATCCTAATACAGCTAATTTTGTCAGTCTGGCCTATATTCCCTGAACGTATTATTTGTGTGTTTATCATTGACACGACAGATCTGGTATCGTTTGCAGGGTCGAAGCAGAGCGGCTGACGGTGCTAGTGGGCGTGCAGGACGTGAACAGCACGCGTGCGCGCGCGTTACCCGTGGTGCACGTAACACAGCACCCTGACTTCAACCGGTACAACTACGACAACGACATCGCCGTGCTGCGCCTCGCCGCGCCGCTGCCCGACCAAGTCTACCGCCCAGCCTGCATGCCAGGTACATTACATACTGTATCTGTACAATCATAATGGGACGTGAACAGCACGCGTGTGCGCGCGCTGACCGTGGCGCACGTCATGCAGCCGGACTTCAACCGCTACAAATGCTACGACACGTATCGCTGCGTGCTGCGCCTCGCCATGCCGCTGCCCACTGCGGCTGTTTATGCCTGCCAGGTATGTAACACATACCTGGCAGGCATAAACATCGCGCTCAACAATAAACAACGTGTTATATCTTCTTCTTCAGCGATATGATATAGCGATTTATTACTTTTGACTGTCAAAAGACAATGGATTTTAACAGTCGAGAGAGTCGATAAAACGCTGTATCACGCGATATTATATCGTGTTTCCGTGGTCACCACTACTGGAGGTTAGTCGTCAGCTCAGCGAATTTAGCCCTCTGTCTTGCACAAGCGAAAAAAATAACATTAAGTATTAATGTTACCCAAAAGAACTAACATACTGTTGAATGTTATTGTTGTAGATGATGAAGACAAACTTAGCGGCGCCGAAGCAATAGTTTCTGGTTGGGGCAGTACTGTGGAAAAAGGACCCGCGTCCCACATTCCAATGAAAGTAAGAATGTGTTATGTCTAGGTACAGTCTAACCTATAATAAAATCAAACTCATGACTTGACGTTTATAGCACACACACACACACACACACACACATACACACACATACACACACAATATGATTCCTTCGATTAGGGCCGCCGACAACGATTAATCACCCTATCAGACACCCTATCTATAATTACATAACTAAGTGTAAATTACGTAGGTAGTACTTTCTTATCGCATTACAATTCCAATAATAATAAAAAAGTAGTTCATTAGATCATAACTGAAATGAAATACTTACAGTAGGAATTTTAACTGTAAGATCACATCTTTCAAATAATTACGTGAATTCGCAAAAAGGGCAAAATTTCGTAATCCTCTAGGTTTTTTTTCTGAAGAGTGAAAAACTAACCTCTGTCTACCTACATCATTTATTATTTATAAGAAATCTTAAGATTGATGCGTATGCGTTACGTCTCCAAAACAAATAAGTAGGTAAGTTAAAGGTGACGAAGTGAACCTTTTGATTTGGTCTCTCATTGGCGACGTAGTGAGCAAGCTTTTCTGATGAATCTACGAAATAACGCGAGAAAGAAAGCCTAGTCGACCTCGTCACCCAGAGTAGACGTAGTGAACTAGGGTTTTCTGCTGTTTGGGCTTGGAAAACCCCATGCGGCGCCATTGCGTTGGGGAACGACAATTGCTGTCAATGTGCATCAAAGCACAGCGCGTCAATTGCCGTCAATTAGTATTTCTATCATTTGCTGTCAATGCGTAGTAAATTGACAATCGCTTCAATTGCACGTGTAAACGATCAATTTTCGCATCAATGAGCGTCAATTACGTAAAAATTTATATCGCAAATGATCGTTACTGGAGCGCTTTAGGCCCTCATAACTTTCCTCCCACGACATGTGACGTTACAGACGGACATGGACCAGCTCCCATGGCGCACCGTGGATGAAGGCGTGTGTACAAATACCTACGCACAAAATTCAATTTTGTGCTGATGCAATATTATGGTCCCCATCTGTCGAGCATTCATGATATAACCCCCCGGCACACAGCGTGGGAAGTCAGCAACTTAACAATGGTCATGTTTCACAGGCTGTGGTTCAAATCTGGGCGGAGGAGGAGTGCTCGGGAGCAGGGTACGGGCGGGGCAAGGTGACGCCGCGCATGCTGTGCGCCAACGCACCCGCGCGCGACGCCTGCACCGGCGACTCCGGCGGGCCGCTGCTGCTCGCTCAGCCCTACTTCACAATTGTTGGTAAGATCACTCACTACACAACAATCAACAGTTTAATGCCATTTTTTAACCAACTTAAAAAAAATGAGGAGGTTATTAAGTCGTTGCGATTTTTTTATTTATTTATGTAGATCGATTAGTACCTACATACCTACTCGAAGACAGCTTAAGACAGATTGAGATTATTCATTCATTATTACATGAGGATCATTGAGGATTATTGATCCCCACCCAACAAGCAAAATCAATACTTGAAGTGTTCTTTAAGGCTACTTTCTTTTTTACTTATAAGATACTTGAAGTTTGTTACAATGCTGGATTTGGGCGCAGTTATAGGAGCATTAGTTTCTAATAACGATCTTATAATCAACTCGCAGAATGTCACTAAGCATTATAATACACTTATGGAAGCGCAATTGCTTCTATAATGTTCTGAGACTACACATTTTTAAACACAAATACTCTTATTAGTTAGTGACCTAAGAACATTACTAGAGCAATCTTGTTTATAATGCACTACTAATGTACTTAGTTATTAGTTATAAGTACGTTTTCTTCTGAACATCTATTTGAGTTTCGGCCGGTTGGATTGTGTTAAACACAAGAAAATAACGTAAGTATTTATGTATTTACACTATTATACTATTATAATTTGTATTATCATAGGACATGTAAGTATTGTAAAATATTGTATTTATAGTGTGTGAACTTGCCGGGGAAGTCATATTTATTGTAAATGTCTCTCAAAATTTTGTTAATTTCACAACGCCCTTTAAAAAATAGCACACAGCATATTTATTATTAAAATAATATTTCGAAAATAATTACGAACATTCGCCATGTTTTAAAATTCTCTGCATTGAGTATGTTATAGAACAATTATAGGTAAACTTGTACTTATAGCATTTTCAATCCAGATAACTTGCCTCCATATTATAACATATTAGGGTTCCTCGCGAAATCTGCCTACTAATCTATAAATTAAATTTGCTAGAATTCAATTACGAGACGTATAAATCACTAGATTACAGCTTATTCTCGTCATGAATGCATGACAAAGTTTAAGGGTTACTCTATCACATTTAAAAAAAATCTTTTGTTTTTCAGTTCCTTTCGCGATGGTGGTATTTTTAGACATTGACTGTTTTTTAAGTAAAGATAACTTTATAAAACTCAACGAATATAAATGGCCGTGGACAATGACACATTTTATTCTATCTGAAAAATGTTATGGTTGTGGACGATTCACTGATTCAAGATTGTACTGTCACTTTATTGTTAACATAATCAATATTAAAAAACTTCTTAATATAAAACAATTGTGGTGTCAAGGCTGTCAATATATGCTAGTGTACAATCATTACCCGGAAGATGGATGTTACTATTGCTATTAAAAATAAAATAACATCTTTCACTATCCGTATCAACAAAGTATAACCATATTTTTATTTAGTAACTACCTACATAATACGAGCGCATTGTTCAATTGTTGCAATTCACGATTTTTTTCATATTCAGTGGTTTCCTCGAAATTGAAATCGTATTCTTCTAAAAAATCTTCAACTTCTTCGCTATCCAAATGATGGGCCAAGGGTGAAAAAAAAATCCACCGCGGAACCCTCATTTACATCACCAGGACAAATAGGTGAACAATTGTATCAGAACAAAATGGCAGATGTTTACTAGTAAAGTGATTTATCTAGTAGCTTATACGGTTATTTCACCTAATATCGCCCTAATTAAGTACAATTACACTTAAAAGAATCTTGAACAAGACTAATAACGATGCAATCTTATAATTAGCGTAGCTTAGTGTATTATAATATCTTGTTCTCTTATAAAATACTACGATAGGATCAAATATCAGTCAGGACTACTTAATCTTTCTGCAAACAATTATAGGATACTTATACCTGTAAGTGTTTTACAAGATATTCTTGTAGCTAACTAGAAGACTGTGAAATAAAAACAAATGCTCTTGAGAGTATGTACGCTTGTGAAAGGTTACTATAAGTAAAAGTATCCTGTAACCGTTCTGTGCGTTAGTCTTGTAGCAAACTATAAGACTAAGATACAAAAATGAATGCTCTTGAGTATGTTAAAGCTTGTCGAATGCTATTATAAGTAAAAAAGTCTACAACAATACATTTATAAGAACGTTATTAGTAGATAATTACTTATAATTTTTCTTTATAGGATTACTTTGCTTGTTGGGCAGTTGGTCCCAGTTTTTGAAATCGGTTCCGTAGTTTTTAGGAAATTCTTAAAATGTCGTTTTCGTTAAGATAGCCTCTAGAAGTCTAGACGATCTAGGCTCTAGCTAGATCATTTACATTGCATTACCACCATCACTAATACCGCTTGAGGGCGTGGCCCACCTTGATAGTCCACGGTATATAATCACGTGATACCTACGTATACTTGTCAAGCATCGTTCCTAGGTTCCGTACCAAAATGGTAAAAAGGAACCCTTATGATGCGACTAAGTCTGTCTGTTTGTCTGTCACACTCACAGCTGAATATCTCGAGAACTACTAATGCTATCTTGTTTTAGATGACGTTTGCCCAACTATTTTGCAAATAAGAGAGAAGTAAAAATATTCATTTATTTTGCAAAAAGGGACTGAAAGGGTGTCTTAAAAATTCGAAGTGAGGGTGCTAGGGCATCATATGAAAGATCGCTGCTTGCACATTCTCAAACTTTTTTTTTTAGGCCGCATCCGAAGTTTTCATAGAGAAAAATCTAGAGATGCGATTTCAAAATTTCAAAAAATGGGATTAATTTAGGATTAACCCTGATACCAACGTATGAATCATTTCAATTGGTTTCAGCCGTCTTCGAGTAGTCGGTGTGTATGTTACATTTACATATTTAAAAATATATATACGCGACGAATTGATAACCTTCTCCTTGTTTTTTTAAGTCGGTTAAAAATACATAGTACTTACGTGATCCAGGTCTGTGCCACGATGTACGCGTGGTCGGCCGTTTACGATTACGCTGCGTAACGTTCATTATCAAAGCGAGCGTTCGGAACAAAACGGTCCTAGATACTTAAAATTTTAAATGTATTTTTGCCGCATGCTTCTAGGTGTGGTGTCTTGGGGGCGCGGCTGCGCGAGGCAGGGCTACCCGGGCGTGTACGCGCGCGTCGACCAGTTCCTGCCGTGGCTGCGGGTGGCGCTCCGCCACGCGTGCACGTGTACTCCGCCTTCATTTACCTACATGGACAGTTAAAAGATACTTTAGGACTAGGAGTTACCTATAATAAAAGATAAGGAACACAGATATTTAGCTTTAATTTGCATGGCCAGTAAATGAAACAATTTGTATGTACCACATCAATAAGTAAAAGTTATTTGATATTTACAATAACATTAATGTTTTACCGCCTATAAAATCTATAAAATAGCTAGTAGAGATTAATAAAGACCTTTTTCCCTTTACCGCGCACGCTGGCGCCGCGTCCGATACATCATCCATCATAAGTAGACAGTAGTTATTAGAATAAACTATATCGGGATTTACACCATGTACCTGTTTATTTTTGAGACTCCGATATTTCGGCGCAGTTGCATGCGGGTGTAAATCCCGATATAGTTTATTCTAATAACGTCAAAAACCATGGAAATTTAAAACATTATATAGACAGTAGTTTTTGCGATCCCATGTACATCTTTTAACAGACGATAGCCAAGTCCAGTCCACTGTTTGATGTCGTCCAGCCATTTGCGTCTCAACGTCCCTTTCCCGGAATTTTGCCTTCGCGGATTAGCCGTGGAGACTCGTACAAGGATTCTATCTGCATGTGTTTAAAAGGCGAAAACGTCTCATGACTGTGGACATCAACTTTCTATTGCAGTCGGCTTTCTGTAGTACTTTGGAGTTAGATGTGAAGCTAGACCAAGGTACTTTTAACATTTTACGTAGAGTCCACATCTCGAACGCTTGCCAACGGTTATTTTAATAAACCCCACTTTTCGCAGCCATATAAGAGCGTAGACCAGACGTAGCATCTCATAATGCGGTGTCATAAACAAAATCTAATTTTGGGGCCGCAAAGGACTTTGGACATTTTGTGGAAGGAAGCGTTTGTTTTTCAATTCTACTTTTCACCTCTTCTAGGTAGTTTAGGTCAGAGTGAAGTAGCGACCAAGGTATTTCAATTTGGACACACTTTCAATCACATTGCCTGTTAGTTGTAAAGACGGCTGGGCTTGGGATGATTTGGAGATGACCGTCCGATACAGACTGTTCAACAGTAAAGCGCTTATACTCTAAGTAGAATGAAAAATGTACCTACCTACTGAACTATTTAGGTCCTTAAGTTATCAGTATTATTTATTAAGATGTCCTAAATTAATAAGCATTAATAGCTGGTATTGTAAATATTTTAATGGAAGATAACAAACTTTTAAGTGTAAGTACTTATAGTAAAGTTTATGAAACGATGGCTGTGAAATGGAATAAATGTGAATTTGTTGTTGTATTAAATAGTTAAATGTTTTAGGTAAAACTTATTGGGTAGGTAGGTACCTACCTACCTATGTAATAGGGATGGTGACTAATTTTTAGAACCACTTTTATTTTATATGTACTTAGATATGTAAACAATAAGAAAAAAATCACTTATTATCAATAAAAAAAATCAAAGTAAATAATGTTTAATTTTCCCGCCTAAACGCTCCAAGCAGTCACGTGATCTTGATTACGTAACGATGCGATAAATAAAACAAAACATCAATCAAAAAACAATATAATGTGAGTGAACTGATGGATGACTATGAATCTCTGATTAAGGAAACTAATGGAAGTGCCCTTGACTACAATACCTACCTACAAAGCAAAGCATTCGTGACGTGAGTCCTTTGCGACTAAGACAACTTAACATTGACAACTTAACCCCGTCAACTCGACATTACGACAACTCAACCCTATGATATCTCACCCCCGACAAGTCAACCCCGACAAGTCAACCCCGAAAACTCAACCCGATAACTCAACCCTGACTACTCAATCATCATTCACACATTTATCAGTTGTCAAATTGTTCACTAGGCCACACAACTATTAGACGAATAACATTTAATCCTTGTAAAAAAATATCTTCAAAATTTGATCTAATACTCATTATTGCAGTTTCAAATGCATCTTCTTCGGCATACAAAAAAAAAGGTTAGGATAGGTTAGAACATGACAAACTAGGGTCAGTGCATTGGTAGTTGACCATGCATTAGTAGTTGACCAATTTCAAATTTGAGCGCCAATATTAACCATGCAAATTGACTTATGTTCTGATTGGTTACAAATTATTGTGACAAAACTAATCGGACTTACAACCAATCAGAAATAAGAGCGGCCATCTGAAGTTTAAATTTTATTGACACATTTCTCAGATTGGATTAGAATTAGTCGCCATTTTATAAAATCTATTTAAATCCTGGATTTTTGTGTACCTATTGTGCAAAATGAATGTTTTTCATACTTTTAAATTTGTGTAGATTGCTTTGGTCAAATTATTTTGAAAATGCTTTACATGTTTATTTAGAAAATTGTAGTGGTCAATTATAGATACAAATATTACACATTTTTTTAGTAATTGACCAATTTGGTCAACAACTAAAATTTTACAAAAAGAACATATTTTTTATCAAAACCGTCTGCGTTCCCGGAGTATTCCTTGGGTACTTACATAACACTTTGTATAATGTTCTAGAGATGCGCAAAACATGTCCCCGAGTGGATTTAATATGGAATGGTTCCATTTCATAGAGGAACTATGTTCAGGAAACATGTTCGCGGAACTATCTAGTTCACACGTTGGCCCTTTTACATATTGCGACTTTTAAAGCGATTCAGTCGTGAATGCAGCATTGATACGGCCGGTCGTCGTACTACCTTTACACTATTTCTCGATTATTATTATTATTTACTATTACTTGAACTTATATGATACTCATTTGAGACTTCGGTTATTCATTCGGTCGGTGAGAGGTGTCTTTCTTTCTTTATGTGCGTTCTGCGTTGCTCGAGTACCTACTACTGTACTCCGTCTATATTGTGGTGGACCGATGGACCTATCTAAATAGGCGAGTCGGACCGGACCGATATCGTTCCAGTGTCGAACATAGTTCGTGGAACTATTTCGGTCCGGAATGACACATGTCTATAATGTTCTCTAATCAGTAATTGACCAGTGGTCAATCACTTATCGCTTGGAATGGTTTTTGATTGCTTTAGTGTTTGACCAGCTTGGTTTTTATTTCAGATAAAATATGCAAAATGCCCCCAAAAAAAGATTTTTTTAAATATAGCGAGCCTACTTCTTGCGTTGCAAGAAATAAATAACGGCGCTAAAATACGCGCAACAGCCAGAAAATATGGAATTCCTCATTCTATAAATAAAATTAAATTACGAAGTCCAGTTGTAAGGAAAATGGGGCCGCCATCAATTCTCACACCACACGAAGAAGAATTACTTTGTCGTTGGATAATAGCCATGGCCAAAAAAGGTTTTCCAATAAATAAACCAAATCTGATGCATACAGTCCACGACATTGTTTCGAAAGATAACAGAACTAGGTACTGTATTTAAAGACAACCTCCCAGGAAGAACATGGTTTGAATCTTTCCTAAAAAGACACCCCAACATTAGTCAGACACTCCGAGAATATAGACTTAGCTCGAGGCAGAGTAACCGAAGCCTCTTTAATTTAATTAAACATTGTATTAAAATGATTCTGTAGTTTTATTCAACTGGTCCACCACTAGATTATAAGTGGTCGATTAATAAATCCTTTTGGTCAACTACCGGTACATTAGTAGGAATTTCATTTCAATAATTAATAATAAAACAGTGGTATTACTAAATTAATTTCTTATTAATTTATGTTGATAAATACATGATTTTGAATGAACATAAAAATAATCAATTCAAAATTTCATCTAGTTTTTCATAAATTGTTATGTAACAAAATCTGCCTTATTTGGTCAACTACCAATGCACTAACCATAGAAATAGAATGTTTTTCTAAGTCTATGGCACTAACCCAGGGATGTCAGACGGCCACTCAGAAATCCTTGTACCGAGCTGGCTGAAAAGCTGGTATTGAGAACGCAAATCTTGGTACGCCTGTGCTCCGCTGCGGCGCTGCCAACACCGGTATATAAACTATGTCGGAAATCGCATCCTAGTGAAAAAAAAATATATTTCAATTTCAGGTACCGTTAATAGAAGGCAGTAATTAATGAACGCATTGAAAAAATACCACTTTAAACCGTTTTTTTTGCATTTCAGACCTATAATGTGCCATTATATATATATTTATGTGCTATAATGCCATTGTCGGTGTATGTTTGTCGGTTAACGGCCAATCTTGGTATTTTTGCGTACAAGGACCGAGTAGTCTTGGTACTTGGTACGTGACGCTAAAAACTGGTATGTTTACCAAGAAGTTGGTACGTCTGACATCCCTGCACTAACCCTAAATGAGTCACTCGCCATCTCTCTCGCCGACCGACGCTCACCGCGACCGACCGCATGACGAAAGTGCGCGAACTGTTAAAAAACGCATAGAAATCAATCGAGTGCGAAGAAAAAAGATAGTAGAGTGACTTATCATCGGTAAGTAAACTAAACATCAACATAAACCGACCAAAACTAATTTTTATACTTACATTATTTTATTTTATCTACACTCACAACGTAGGTAATGTTCCAAATACGATTTCAACAACCAACAACAAAGATGTAGTATTTGGCGCGTATGGGCTCATTGACAATGAAGAAAAATAGTGTCATTGGATGCATTTCAGAGAGCTTATTCTTCGTCTTTTGTTTGTTATGGCAATCTACTATCCTCTTGGAAGTAATTTTTGCCAGTGTCAAGTGTTAAAACCTTCCTGAATTAAGGATCCGTTATTCAGTCGCTCCTAAATTCAGAGAAGTTTAATTGCATTCAGGAAGGTAGAATCCTTAATTCATGATGAAATGGTCTCCGACATAACGGATGCTAAATTAAGGAGAGTGTAATCGCATTTAGGACGCTCCGCCACAGTAGTCATTTAAATAAATAGCGACTTTTGCTCCGACACAATAAAGCGCAATTCAGATCGGACACCGCTACAATTCCTACGACGTCTCTTCTCTCTCTTTCTGACGACATCAAACCCTAGTTTGATTAAATTAATTACGTTGTCGATACCTTGCGGCTCAAAGGGTGTAACATTAGTTGTTATTATTCGAACATAGACATTAGTATACCAGGTACTAATTTGCTATTCGAATATCCAAATTAGTAGGTAGTTACGAATTAGTCGAAAAATAGAATCATTCGGAGTTGCGCATCGCTAGTAAAAAATATCATTAAGTATATTTTTTTTAAATATCGATATATATATAATAAATATATAGTCAATAAATATCAACGATATTATCGTTGTTTTTTTTTCTCGATATAATCGATATTTTTTTTTCTCAATAATATCGATATTTCCAAAAATGAAAACCGTATGAAATTCGATATTTTTTAAGATCTTATCATGACGTCTTGTATCCGACCAAAAAAAACGTTTTTTAACATAAGTAGGCTGCATGTAAAAATTGTAAAAAATATCATATTAACGATATTTTTTTAAAATATATAGTTATAGTACATATCGTTGATATTTTTTTCTCGATATATCAATGCATCGATGTTCTTTTTTATTTTTATACATGAATATGATTCGATATATTTAAAAAAATATCGATACGATATATATTTGATTTATTCGCCTATCCCTATTAAGGACGCTGAATCAAGGAAGGGTAATCAGCTCTGGCGACTGAATAACGGATGCTAAATCGGACTCTGAAAAACGGATCCGGAATTCTAGGAAGGTTTAATAAGCTCTTTGTATACACAGTGTTTTATCTCTTTCTTTTTAATGCCAAACTTAAATAGTTTGACAGAGAGTCACCACTGTGTAACGTATACATCTGCTATACCTACCATCTTTATTAGACTAAAAACATTGAAGTTCATGTTAACTGTGTTTTGACAAATGTATGTGATACATTGCTACTTTTTTTTGGTAAGTTTTTATTTGTGCCAAAACGAAGGAGCAATGTATCACATACATCTGTCAAAACACAGTTCTTCTTCTTTTTTTTTGTTATGGCAATCTACTTTCCTCTTGGAAGTAATTTTTGCCAGTGCCAAGTGTTAAATAGTTCAGTGGTAGATATTGTTTATTTTTTCATTAGAATGCGGGTGCATCGCATTCCAATGCTGCTTGGAGCATTTGGCACCAAGTGTATCAAGACAGTTTACTCGGTTAGTTCTGCCGAGGAAGCCACCACTTCAATAAAAGTCTCAGCTTCACACAACCAAGATCGCGCCTATTTCAATTATCCCACATATTGTTCAGTTGCGTAGACACTTGTACCATATAACTGCACCAATTTTAAGACACAATATCCACTATGAATCAATTTGAAAATAATTAAAATAGACACCAAACCGAACTCGACAAAATGGCGCCAAAAACTCCCAAAACACAGTTAACATGAACTTCAATGTTTTTAGCCGATAGAGACCCAGCGGTGGTATCGGCTAAAAACATTAGAGTTCATGTTAACTGTGTTTTGACAGATGTATGTGATACATTGCAATTTTTCTTTGGTAAGTTTTTATTTGTGCCAAAACGAAGAAAAAGAAACAAAGTACGAAAATTTAACTTACTGGAGTTGGCTGTCGTAGTTTATTTTATTGAAAATTGCAAAGTTTTCCAGCATATAATTTGGTATCAACAACTCAACTTATTTTGAAATTGAAATTGCCGCGGAATAAGCAACAACTATCAAAAGAAAGTGTTGCCAACTTGAAAATGGTTATTTTTAATATGTGTTAATTTTTTCTCGAAACTGTTGCTATTCACCATTCACCACGCAGTTGCGAGTCACCCCAGTTTACCGGTATATAATTTTTGTGCTCCCGTCCCCGCAGCAGAAGCGAAAGAAACGTGATTACTTGCACTAGCTAGTATATTCATCTGTGATTACTTGCTTCTTACTTGCTCCTAAAAGACTTGCTCAGTGACAGTGACTTACTGTGTCAGTGAGCGATCAGCGAAACGCGAAACGAGAGGAAAAGCCGGGGATCAAAGAGATGATCATTTGCTTTGGTTTTTTGATGTAAAAAAGTAAAAATATACAAAAGGGTTTTTAGCAAGGCTAGATTTGGATATCTGGGTCAGAGTGTACTTGAAAAATACTATGAATTTCTCTGACAATGAAGCTGTAAGTGCCCTTTTTGTTTTATATCTGTTAGATGCTAACGAATTAAACAAAACATTATACATAGGTACAAGTTACACATAAATTGATATTGATACAATAAAAATTATCCTATTATATCTAACGCTAATTTTCGGAAAAGTATCCTATCCTATGTCCTTTTTATGCATGCAAAATTTCATGATGATTGGTTAAGTAGTTATCACGAAAACGTAAACAAATAAACAAACATTTTAATAATTTGACATTGGTACCTTCTTCTTCCTTCTTTGCAATCATTGGCGTGATTGGTCTGTCGGAGCAGATAATGTTAGGATTTATTTTACTTGTGTTTAAAACGACCTACTCATGTCCAAAGCATCTGCACCTTTCCTCCTTGCCATTGCTGTGTTATTTCTAACTGGAGTAGGATTTTAAAACTTTTTAGTGTAGGCAAGTCAGAAAGAACTAGGTACTGCTTGTTTATGTACAGAAGAAAACCTGCATGCAGGGCTTAGAAGGATCAAAATTACCCTGATATAGAGTAGTTTCATACAAGTTTGTCTGTTCTGTTATTCTGAGATTAAAACATCATTTATGAAAAGAAATAAATTTATGATGATTTACAGCACAAATTTTAAGCCTCCTAACAGACGCATCTGTGTATAGGTCCGCCGATGTGGCAGCTGCTGATGCCTCTGTTGTGTAGAGGAGACAGACACATGGCATGACATTATATTTCCTCCCATCTTTTTGGTTTGAATCAAATCAAATCTTTATACAGATAACCTATGTTGTTATTCTATTTAGGACGACACATCCAGTGTGGAAAGTACTTCGAATACAGACAATACGTCTCGCAGTGAAACACCAACAAATTCAAGAGTTAAGAAGAGGCGACGTGGAAAGAAAAAATCAAAAGCAGTGAAACCACCCTACAAATTTAAGTAAGTTATTATAACCACACATCTTGTAGCTATTATAAACAGCTGTTCAGTTTTGTTAATTAGAACATATTCCAGCTGTAGTGCTAAAGAAGATCATGGACAGCCGTTATTTGGCTGCCAGTTCAATCACCATCTGGGAGAGGGTGAGCCACAAATATTTGCAGTGGTGGGCAGCAACCGAGTGTCCATATATGAGTGCCCAGAGGCTGGAGGCTTCAAATTTTTGCAATGCTATGCTGACCCTGATGTAAGTGTAAAAGCTACAGATGACATCAAGCCATGCATTTGCCTAAGGAAATAAATAAGATTCTTAGTGAAGTTACTAACAGTATCAAATCAGTGAGACTTACTACAGTTCAAATAACTTTCAGAAACGACAACCTTATGTACTTCAGCAACACGAAACTAGAAATATTTGTTAAGATGTCTGTAATCTTATATTGCGAAAAGTGACCAGAACTAATTTTTTAATTACACACTTAGTTTTCCAATATCTATTGTGTCTCATTTTCTGGGTGTTGAAGGGTTAATGTGTAGTTGCCTTATTTTTTAATATGAATATTAGGCTACTCGTAAGATAATAATAGAGTGGCATAACAATAATGTATGCGTTTTGATAAGTAGCTAGCAATATTTGTAGGTGGATGAAACATTTTATACTTGCGCTTGGTCGTACGAGGAGGAAAGTCAACTGCCGCTGCTGGCGGTGGCGGGGTCGCGCGGCATCGTGCGCGTGTTCCACCCCGCCTCGCAGACGTGCATCAAGCACTACGTGGGCCACGGGCACGCCATCAACGAGCTCAAGTTCCACCCGCGCGACCCCAATCTGCTGCTGTCGGCCAGCAAAGACCACGCGCTGCGCCTCTGGAACATCATGACGGACGTGTGCATCGCCATCTTCGGCGGCGTGGAGGGCCACCGCGACGAGGTGCTCAGCGCGGACTTCGACCTCGAGGGCGAGCGCATCATGTCCTGCGGCATGGACCACTCGCTCAAGCTGTGGCGCCTCGACAAGCCGTCCATGAACGAGGCGATCAAACAGAGCTACAACTTCAATCCTCATCGAGCGCTCCGCCCTTTCAATTCGTTGAAAGAGCACTTTCCAGACTTCTCGACGAGAGATATTCACAGAAATTACGTCGATTGTGTTCGGTGGATGGGTGACCTCATTTTGTCAAAGGTAATTTAATAATAGTAGTTTAAGACACTGTTGCATAATGAGGGGTATTAAGAGCGCTTAGTCAGCACACTAACGCCGCCATTGGAAAAAAATCATAGTGCTTAAATAAAAATGAAATTTGTGAATTATTTCTCTGTAGTGCACTCCCAAGAAGCTTGTGCCTATCCTTACTTAATATTATAAATGCGAAAGTCCGTTTGTTTGTTACGCCTTCGCGTCTTAACTTCTGCACCGATCATCATGAAATTTTGCATACACGTTGTCAGGGGTACAGATAAAGACATAGATCTTTCAACCCAAAAAATATAATTGTTCCCGAGGGATAGCAAAAACACTTTCCACGCAGACGAAGTCGCGGGCGGTCGCTAGTTTGAAATAGTTAGTCAGGTCCGTAATAGTGGTGTATTGTGTTGTGCAGTCGTGCGAGAATGCGATAATCTGCTGGAAGCCGGGGCGGCTCGAGGACGCGGAGCCGCGGCCGGGCGACAGCTCCGTAACGGTGGTGCACCGGCTCGACTACAAGGAGTGCGAGATCTGGTTCATACGGTTCGCCGTCGACTACAGCCAGCGGGTAACTATCGCAATCGACACACTCATTTCTGCTCCTCCAGAACTAAATATTTTTACCATTCAGTCTGCAAATTCATCTCATTGCATAAGCTAAACGAAGGTACTGATTATGATCGTGGCTGTGTAGGTGATCGCTTTGGGCAACCAGTGCGGCAAGACGATGGTGTGGGAGCTGGGCAACGTGGCGGGCGGGTCGCGCGTGTCGCAGCTGGTGCACCCGCGCTGCGTGGCCGCCGTCAGACAGGTACATTGCCGGAGTTGCCACTCCGGGTGGCGAGCGGGTAGTGTTTGAACACCTCAGACATGTATGACTACTTCTTTACCATTGACTACCTCCTCTAATAATCAAGTAAACTACACATCAGCCATACAATCTTATTAGTAAGGGATTTAGAGTCTAATTTAATATAAATGTATATTACTTGCTTGTTGGTTTAGGTGACGCTGTCGCGCAACGGCAAGGTGCTGCTGACGTGCTGCGACGACGGTACCATCTGGCGCTGGGACCGCGCCGGCGCCACCAACTGACCGCCACCGCCACCCGCGCCGCTAACTGACCGTCACCCCTACGGGCGCCGCCAACTGACCGCCACCGCTACGGGCGCCGCCAACTGACCGTTACTGCCACCGACGCCGCCAACTGACCGCCACCGCCACCCGCGCCGCTAACTGACCGTCACCGCTACGGGCGCCGCCAACTGACCGCCACTGCCACCGGCGCCGCCAACTGACCGCCACCGCTACGGGCGCCGCTAACTGACCGCTACTGCCACCGACGCCGCCAACTGACCGCCACCGCCACCCGCGCCGCTAACTGACCGTCACCGCTACGGGCGCCGCCAACTGACCGCCACTGCCACCGGCGCCGCCAACTGACCGCCACCGCTACGGGCGCCGCCAACTGACCGCTACTGCCACCGACGCCGCCAACTGACCGCCACCGCCACCCGCGCCGCTAACTGACCGTCACCGCTACGGGCGCCGCCAACTGACCGCCACTGCCACCGGCGCCGCCAACTGACCGCCACCGCTACGGGCGCCGCCAACTGACCGCTACTGCCACCGACGCCGCCAACTGACCGCCACCGCCACCCGCGCCGCTAACTGACCGTCACCGCTACGGGCGCCGCCAACTGACCGCCACTGCCACCGGCGCCGCCAACTGACCGCCACCGCTACGGGCGCCGCCAACTGACCGCTACTGCCACCGACGCCGCCAACTGACCGCCACCGCTACGGGCGCCGCCAACTGACCGCTACTGCCACCGACGCCGCCAACTGACCGCCACCCGCGCCGCTAACTGACCGTCACCGCTACGGGCGCCGCCAACTGAGACATGCCCATTAACGGCCCTAAAGACGGCGAACCTTTCTTTTTATATCTATACGTAAGTAGGTAACCAATAATAAGGACCACTATAACGACGTATGAATTAATGTTTGTAAAGTATAATTATGTATAAATAATTATGTATGTATTTTGCTATGAAATTGTAGAACTCAATCTAAAGTATTCTTTTTATACAGTAATGCTGATGACGAGGAATTTCAAAATTTAACTACTTAGAATAATTTTATTTGTATTTTTTATGTGAATAAGATAACAACTCACAATAAATGAAAGACTGGTTTAGTCAAATTTTACACATTTGTTTCAATATGTCCATGTCATATTCACAATTGTTGGTAATTTTTACCCGAATGCAACAAGGGGATATTTATTAGGTCTGCCAACACTTGTACACCACAACTTACACATTAACCCCCTTACTAAAAGATAGCAGATGTATAAGTTACACAGTGGTGACTCTCTGTCAAACTATTTATGTTTGACACTAAAAAGAAAGGGACAAAACACTGTGTAACTTATACATCTGCTATACAATCTTTATTAGTAAGGGGGTTAATAAAAAAGTATTTAAAATTAAAAGAATAGTGAAAAACGATTATAGTCAAATTTCATCAACAATACATGAATAATGATACCATAAAAACCTACTTACTAATCTTAGGGGTTTTTTGTAACAAGGTGTAGCTGCAGCCGCTAGCTGCAATACATGAAGATTCATAGCTGCAATACGATGGTAATGAAAGTGTAAATGGATCAATAGACTGACAAACATTGTTGTGTTCATAACAAAGTCTATTAATAATATTTTGGCCGCCCAAATTGGTTCTATTAAGCCTCAGGTAGAAAAGTTTAATTCTGGAATTACCTAGATCGAAGTGTTTTAAATCTGATTTCACGAAGCAACTGGGGACAGTCGATGTGACCTCTTAAAATATTGTACAACAAGACCTGGGGGCTCACCATCAGCAAATAAGAAACTATCCATAAGCCATTCAGTTCAAAAGCAGGCCTTAAACAGGATAGGACTGCTTAAATCGGTACCATAACCGTCTTTTAGATGAAAATTATTAATTTTGCTTTTTTTATTTATGACTTTTTTACATCCGGCGTTTTTTTTCATTTTGTGTGAGTTGTGTGACGACGTGACGTGGCGGCTAAACTGCGTCCAAACGGACGAAAGGGCTTACAAATAAAACAGCAATTTTATCACAAGTTTTATTATGACCAACAGTACGTCTACAATAACAAATGAATCACAGGGGTCAAAGTGTAGTCTCGTGTTCTACTCGCGGGGCCCCGCGACTACACTACATTGCTGCGCTAGTCGGGTGGTTGACTACACGTACACGGCGATAGTCGCCGCTACACTACCTCCGTTGTCTAACCTATATAACCTAATACCTTACCTACTTCTATCATCCATGACAGCGTAATAATTGGAATTTTAATCAATAATCATCTATTAATTTCAGTCTTTAAAATTTTATAATTAAAACGAGCAATTAAGAACGGCGTACCAAATAACTAACACACATTTTTATAACATCAATATTTGTGATCGTAGCGCAGTAAGTAGTACATCGAATTGAGTATCGACAAGTCAGCAATGGCGCTTATTAATATTTATAATGAATTATTGTTATGCTTCTAAATCTTGATTCGTTCGCGCGTTCCTGCGAAAAAGGATCTTGATGACAGACAAAAGGACAACCACAGAGCACAGACTAAGTACAATGATTGATCAAGTGTCCACCAACCAAATCGTAGGGAATTCCGATTTTCCTCTTTTGACTAGACAAAAGCCGCTTTTGTGGCACGTATACCTAAAATTCAATTTTATCACTTTTATAAGTGTGGAACATATACACTCAATATACTGCCGACCATGCAATATTTATTTATCCATATTTTTAATTCTTCAATTTAAAATATAAACGCCTTTAGGTACTAAAATAAATAAGTTGTCAATAGGTACCTACTTAGGTAGTTAGTAAGAGTGTCATACAAAGGGTCACAATCACAACAGAATTGAGCTAATATCAAGGAAACCAATTATATACCAACTAGTCTAGAATTGTCACGTTATGATTGCATTGCAATGCAGATCCATAGTCTTAAATAAACCTAGTCGTTACACAGCAGTCATAGAAGTCGAGTTACATCGCATCATAAGCGTTATGAATTTTCATTACTTATTTCAATAACAACTATTTGGCAAAAAAAAGATATTGCCCAAAATTATAAATAATACAATCAGATATAATCCGCGCGCGATGAGAATGGGATGATACCTTTTGGAACTGAGACGCGCACGGTCCGTCGGCCAGCCGTAGCGTCGGCAAACTCAGGTAGCGCATAATTCTAGGTGTACAACTGTGAGCGTAGATTTCTGCTCGACTTTTATTTAAATGCGAAATTTATATACTATTGTGTGATTGTGTATTTTAGTGATTTATTAATAATGAGTGCAAAAAGGGGTAAAACATTTTACTTTTTTTAAAATTCATTTCTATCAGGTTCAGAATTTTTGCTAACGCTACTTGACTGCTTAACTGACATTTTTTATTTACTTTAACAAGGTCCCATCCCATCCTAATCGCGCGCGGATTATACTATAAATTATTACTGAACCTTGCCATATCATCACGAAACATAGAAAATATAAGTTGACAAAAAGCACCTAATTACACAATAAGGCTCGTACACATTATGCCGGGCGCGGGCGGAACGCGGCGCGCAGGGCGTCCTATTTTCCTCGGTACAATTTTTGTCGAGCGCATAACTGATTGGTAAAACCACCGCCGCTAGACATGGGCAAAATACTTGACTGAAGTGGAAAGAATGATATAGTTCAATTGGACTAGATGAAGTATATCACACATTTAGTTCACATGGCTCAGTACTTCAGTAGTCCATTTGAGTCACTTTGTCTTTATGTAAAACTAAGCCTTAATGTATGCGCAATAGGGGTTGAAGTCAAATTGAGTGCGGGCGGACTCCGACTCCGACCGACCGCAGGCCGCCGAGCCATGCAACTGTCTCGCTTCCACACGCGGTGTTCGTAATCTATCTGTCCGCTTTACCCTAAGTGAAGTGTGAACTAAATGAAGTACTGAAGTAATTGGAACCCGAATGAACGGGTGAAGGAGATATACTTGATAAGTGAACTAGTTCAATTGAAGGATTCAACTCTAGCCGCCGCCGCCCGCCGCCGCCGGCGCCGGCCGTGACCGCGCCGGTATAGTGCGTAGGAGCCAGTATACTGCGTGCAAACTTCTAACTCTCTCTGAAGTAGATTGGCGCATGCGCAGAATACACAATTGGGTGTTTGACTTGAGAATGGATTCTACTTTTAAGGTATAATATTAGAGCAGCAATTTTACTATGATTTCTGAAATCAAAATGCTCCAGTGACAAAATAGTGTTGATTATTAGAATCCATAGGTATACGTAATTAAAACCGGCCGAGTGCGAGTCGGAATCGCACACGATGGGTTCCGTACCATCTATAAAAACGAGCAATAAAAATCACGCGTTTGTTGTCCTTAAATATTCTCCCTTAAATATATGTATATTAATTTAATTATTTATTTTTAAAATGAATATATAACTAAATATCCTGTCAATATTTCAAGCATGTACCTGTTGCCGTTATCAATATCGAGCAAAAACGAGCAAGTAAAAAACGTTTGTTGTATGGGAGCCCCGTTAAAGATTTATTTCTGTTTTTTTAGTAGTTCATGAGATACAACCTGGTGATAGACGGACAGACAGACAGACGGACGGACAGCGGAGTGTTAGTAATAGGGTACCGTTTTACCCTTTGGGTACGGAACCCTAAAATATAAAAACAAACCTCAAAAGACAAATCAACTGAAAGATGGAAATTCATTTATTTTATTTATGTCTTTTTAGCTATTACATATGGCGGTCATGATATACCTTGTTGTACATAAATCCTTATGATAAGCCCATTAATTTGATACCCATATTGCAGTAAAAAAAAAATTACTTCAAATAATAGCACAGCACAGTAGCCACGTTAGTTTTTTTTAATGTCACATCTAAGAACACTTGGACTGTCATGTCAAGACAAATCTAACGATATAGGTATTCATAATAGAAATCCGTTCAGCTGTTTGAAAGATATGTGGTAATAAAGAATATTGCATATTAACATACACACTTAACTACATACATACAAGATACGCGCGAAAAACATAACCCTTTCCTTGCAGTCGGGTAAAAAATAGTTATGGAAACATTAATGTAAAACAGTTTCCTTAGATGGTCACAAATTTATTTTGCGGGCCATACCATAATTATATCGGCCGCGGATTGTGAAATGTGACGTCAGCATTCTTTACTAACTTTGGAGTTTTAGAAATCATAGTAAAATTCGTCAAATCGCGCCTAAATTTCGCGTAGGGATTTATTTTGCTTCCCTTTCTGATCTATTATACCTTAAAAGTAGAATCCATTCTCAAGTCAAATACCCAATTACAACTCGACGTACCTAAATGTCCGACAAACTTCGAAAATGATCATTTGTAGACTCTGCGATACTCTGAATCATCAACAATAAACACTCAAAAGGCACCCAACTATTAAACGGACCGAAACAATCAATAGCTACGTGTAATAAGTAATTACATATTCTGCCGAAATGTTCGCACCATCTACCACCTCCCTGTTGCAGCCGCAGGCACACTTCATACCTACTTAATTTAAGACATAGGTAGTAGGAAAGATACATAATTTTCAATACCTAATCTATTATTTTCCATAATATCTTTAATTGTACTGTATGATCGTTTACTAAAATCATGAATACAATGCTATGTTAACATACAAAACTGTATCTTTGAAGACACTTACTTAACTCTCTGATTGGATGGGAGATAGGACTCTGTCAAAGGGCTTGCTCATAACAGGCACATTAATCTTGGTAGCAATTGGCGGAAGAGTTTATACGCTCCTTGCATGGATATGAAATACTGAAATTATAGACGTGTCGTCTAAATTGTGTTGCAATGTTAAAAATATTTATACTTATTGGTGAAAGTGGACATAAACATTAAGTAATATACCTATTTTACAAGAAGAAGACTATATTATAATTATTATTATGTTTCTATATCAAGAGGTTTAATTGTTTTCTTTTTATATTCTGAGCGTTCCGCTGGTCCGAGCGCTCGCCCGCAGTTATTGCGAGGCGACGTCTCCAACTTGCGATTAACACGCCTAATTAGTTGCGCATTCAATAACTCGCATGTTTGCCCATTTAAAATATCCGAATACGGACTTGGTGAATAGGAGTAAATCTAATTCATTATATAACATGTGGAATGACAATAATAAGTGTCAACTACTTGATAAATATGTTGGGGCGGTATTTAATCAATGCTTATTCACTACGTTGTTTGTACACGACACAATATACATATCTGAGCACGCTGCAATATAATAAGATGAATGATTCCTGTATGATAAATAAAATAACAGTCTCGAAAAATAACGTACTTACTTCCTGTTCTTATAGCAAAATAATGTACAACATTCTTACACACAATCGGGTTTTAATTTAAAACTATTCTAATATTACCCTGACTATAGCATTGGACTAGAATCTAGATAGGTACGTGGTTAAAGGAATATTACATTCATTCATAAAATTGTAAACACATAAAAATTACGTCATAAAATTTAGTCGGAAGCAGTCCACTAGAACTGATCAAAGTATGAGAATTGCAATAAAATAACAAACTACCTTTATATGAACGCGCAGCCGCGTCTGTCCACGTTGACAGCCCGCCAGGTGCGTACACGTACACGGACGCGGGCGTCCGGAACGGATACCGGACATCATACTTTTACCAGATCAAAACCTACACGAAACTCCTACAGATGATATATAATCACAACATTAAGAAAGCTACATTTAAGTTTGATCAGCACAGTCATCTCATCGCGCCTGGCTCCTTACAACACATCCTTATACAGAGACCCACATATATCTTGATACCTGCAGACGTTTACAAATATATCAATAAGTAACACTTTAGGTAGGATTGTGTCAATATGGGTAGGTAACACCGTATATATACGAACATTTTAATTCCGAACACAACTATCCAGAATTTCAAAATTCCGAATTCATTTGGTTTGGATGGGACTTGTGATCTACTTATTCAAAACAGTTATTTGTAAAAAATCAATTCATGATCATAATTCCATTCGAATTGGCGGGTTTTAATGGAACCATTTAAAATAGATAGTCTTATTTTTATACAAAATTCTATAGACAGTTATTTGAGGTACTTACGATGTTATCGATCATTTATCTAAGTGTCAGTTTGTCGTGTGTGAAAGTCATAAAAAATGTTGTCATTAAAAAATTGATGGTATTTGGCAACATTTCTGAGCAACACTTATATCCGACATGAACAACGGAATAATCCTTTGACACTGGCGAAACTCCAAAAGGGAACCGCCGAGGAACAAAAAGTAGAACCTTTTTGTCATTCAACACTTGTACCGTCAACAGAAAACAAACTCGTGAGAAAGAACAGACCCTGAAGTTTTGTCAACTATTATAATGGTGCCAAAATTATTTTTATATTATCATTTTACTAGGTACTTATAGATCTATTCCCGCCAAAATAAAAAAATGCAGGGTGAAGTTTCATCACCGGTCATCTGATGAAATGTTCTAGAAGCTACCAACTAGATATCTAGTCGGTTGCAAGTTGCAACGTCAGATGGAAGGTCGTCGTGTCGCGCGATGTGGTCGTGGAGGAAGAACGGCACCTCTAGCTCGGAGCGGGGTCGGGGTCGGGGTCGGGGTTGGACGCGGGGTCGGGGTCTGGGCCGGGGTCGCGGGGCGGTCACCTGACGCGGCCGGAGGGCGAGCGCAGGTGCGAGCGTATGTAGCCGGTGCGGTAGTCCATGGCGTCGCCGCGCCGCCCGCCCGCCTCCGCGCCGCGCTGCCGCCGCCGGCTCCACCTGCCCAACACACACACACACACGCACGTCAGCGCCGCGCCGGCCGAGCTCGCCGCCCGCCGCCACGGAACGAGATCCAGTCAGATCGGGGGGCGTTCGCGACGACGACACATCGAATATATGAAAACTGACGAAAGTGAGCGATCCGAAAGAAGAACATGCTCGGAGAGGAGACGCCGAAGAGAGATGTGAGAAGTGTCACGAGATAGAGCGGCAGAGCCGGTAGCGTGCATGCGACAGAGACAGGCGCAGGCGCAGGCGCAGCATGCAGTACCTATGGGTGGCGCGCGGGCCCCGTGCGGCCGCGGCCGCCGGCCGGCCCGCCGCCGCGCGCCCCGCCGCCAACCACCGGCACAAACAAAGTCTAAGTGTTACATTTCACCTCTACCGCTACGTACACGCCGACTAAACGTTAGCTCTCAAATGTTCTGTTCCACGGGTGCGTTTTAAGGCGCTATACCACTAAAGCGAGAAAGCGATGAGAAAACGTCGCGCGCCGAAGCGTGACCGATTTGCCAGATTAGGCGTAAAATTTACAAAATCATATCGTAGTAAATAACGATAGCTATTAGAGAAATGCTTTTACACGATTGTGAATATTGACGATACAAATTATTTAAAACAATTTCGACTTGAATACCTAATGCTGTTTCTAATAATTTCGAACTTTTGACTTTTTAAGAGGTATTTTCGAAATTGAAATGTATCGAGCCAACATCATTATTCTGGTTCATACGAGTCTGGATAAAGATAAAGAGATATATATCTAATTTCAAATCCGTAGGATCATTACATTGAGTGTCAATTTTTTTAAAGATCGCCTTAAAGTTCGCCGTTATCGAAATGCGTCGTCGACGGCCGATATAAACGATGTTGACGGCGCGCCGACACGAGCGCATCACGATAACGTCGAGAGTGACGCACCCGTGGTAGAGCTTAAAACATCTGTGGAAATCATAAGGCAAGTACATAATCAATAAGTTTTAGCTTCAGTTGTTATTTTATTTTTATCAAATATCTTTATCGTTATCTTTAGTAAGATTCTAAAAGTCTTAAGGAGAAGCATAGGCAGAACTAAACGTTAACTTCATTTACATTTTTAATTAGTTTTAATAATTTTTGATTACACATCACGTTTTAACGTGTATGATATATTTGACTGCGAATATAAAACCAAGCTCATAAGGAGCTCTATTTGTGGATGGGATGGGGTGGGGTGGGGTGTAATGTAACGGTAGTGCTCACTTGAGTAGGCGCATGATGTAGTCGGGCCAGTTGTCGGGGAACATGACCAGGAAGAACCCCACCGCGATGAGCACGATGCCCGACAGCTTCATGCCCTCGAACTGCACGCCGTACAGCACCACGTCCAGCGCTGCATAACCACCGTAATGTAACTCGCACAGGTCACAACACGTACAGTAGCGCATCGAAACTACGTTCAACGCCAACATGATCTGACCATTCAAATCTACCGAAATACCTAATCGTATGACAAAAATCAACCTTATCTCGTGACATTAAGAGCGCGTAGGCTGCATACTAGCGCCGCCATTGGAAAAAAAAACAGTGCTTAAATAAAGACGAAATTGTGAATTTATCTCTGTAGTGCACTCCGAAGAAGCTTAGTGGTACTTTTTATCACTTAAACAATAATTTCTAGCCTGTCGTTTAGTTTGAGTTTTTTTGCTAAAAGTGGCCATTATTTTTTGTCGCAATATTTCATTTTTGTTGCATTAACCATTTCGTTGCACTTCTGTATGGATTGCAATAAGGTCCGCCATTTCAAACATCCCGTTCCTGATACTAAATTGAAATCAAATTTGGCGCCGACGGTTCTCATTAACCAATCAATGAAGCGCATGAGCGTTACTTGAGCTTTACATCGCCATTTAGTCAGTATTCCTGTTAATGCAGTCCTCGTCACGACGCGTAGGTAAGCTTCTAAAATTAGTTTTTAACTAATTCAAGGGTTTCTGTTTTGTTTTTGCATGAAATTTACAAAAATAAAGGGCTAAGTAATATTTAGGCGTGGAATGAAAAGGTAAGGTTATTGAAAGCAATGTTTTTTGTCGAACTTGACTAGTTTCCTCCGCGATGACGAAGTGCCTAATAAAGTCCACCTCCTTGCCACCAAATAAGGACCGGACCTTCCCACTGCCAAAAGTTTGATTTCTATAGACTTAATAAAACCTAAGGGCTAACGACTGAAAAAAACCTAACCGATTAACCTAAATCAAATCTATTATTCTATATTTCAGTTTACAAGGACCATCACTTGAATTATTTTTAATTTAAATCTATCGGGAATAACAAGAACAATTCTAACTGTTTACAACAAAATCCTTACTGATATTGTAAATGCGAAAATCCGTTTGTTTGTTTTAACTACTGAACCGATCATCATGAATTTTGCATACACGTTGTCAGGGGTGCAGAGAAGGACACAGGGTACCTTACATACCGAAAAAATAATTGTTCCCGAAGGATAGCAGAAAAACTTTCCACGCAGACGAAGTCGCGGGCGGTCGCTAGTGTAAAATAAATAAGAGAACAATTTAGTTTCGGAAATGTCTACGGAATAAGGTTGACCCTCATAGAGATTATATATTCATAATAAGGTAAACAACAAGCTTTTTAAAACATATTTTGCCCTTAAGTTATTATTTAAAGTTTTTACTTCAACTATAGTCAATTAGCATATTTCAGGTAATTATTACATTTAAATTCTTTAAATTTCAACCAGATTTATACAGATTTGCAAAAAAGTGGTCCTTATTAGGCGAACATACCTTACTATAATAATAGATACTATGATAATATATATCAC
This sequence comes from Catoptria pinella, assembly GCA_963556745.1. Classification (NCBI taxonomy): domain Eukaryota; kingdom Metazoa; phylum Arthropoda; class Insecta; order Lepidoptera; family Crambidae; genus Catoptria; species Catoptria pinella. The sequence continues at coordinate 134,832 of OY750766.1, forward strand.
AAAACTAAGCAATTTAAAGCACTAACAATTAATTTGATAAATATTCACTAGGTATTTATGAAAAGAATCAAAGTACAACACAACTAATCGATTACCTGCAGAAACTGGAACTGAAGTGATGAGCGCAAGAGAAACAAAGATGTTGTACGTCATCACATTTCCAAATTGAAACACGAGGTGAAATACTGAAACAATATAACAACATTAAATTATGATCACTTAATATTTTTGTCTTATCAAACTGGATGAACTAGCAGTAGTTAGAAGGGTCGAATTGTATAATATGAGCGGCGGTACCGAGCAAGGCTACGCTGGCGACGAGCAGGTGCAGCCAGGGCATGCGGTGCGCGGGCAGCATTTCGGAGCCCGCGAGGTAGAGCGCCAGGCACACGGGCCACATCAGCGACGCGTTGTATAATATGAGCGGCGGTACCGAGCAAGGCTACGCTGGCGACGAGCAGGTGCAGCCAGGGCATGCGGTGCGCGGGCAGCATCTCGGAGCCCGCGAGGTAGAGCGCCAGGCACACGGGCCACATCAGCGACGCGTTGTATAATATGAGCGGCGGTACCGAGCAAGGCTACGCTGGCGACGAGCAGGTGCAGCCAGGGCATGCGGTGCGCGGGCAGCATCTCGGAGCCCGCGAGGTAGAGCGCCAGGCACACGGGCCACATCAGCGACGCGTTGTATAATATGAGCGGCGGTACCGAGCAAGGCTACGCTGGCGACGAGCAGGTGCAGCCAGGGCATGCGGTGCGCGGGCAGCATCTCGGAGCCCGCGAGGTAGAGCGCCAGGCACACGGGCCACATCAGCGACGCGTTGTATAATATGAGCGGCGGTACCGAGCAAGGCTACGCTGGCGACGAGCAGGTGCAGCCAGGGCATGCGGTGCGCGGGCAGCATCTCGGAGCCCGCGAGGTAGAGCGCCAGGCACACGGGCCACATCAGCGACGCGTTGTATAATATGAGCGGCGGTACCGAGCAAGGCTACGCTGGCGACGAGCAGGTGCAGCCAGGGCATGCGGTGCGCGGGCAGCATCTCGGAGCCCGCGAGGTAGAGCGCCAGGCACACGGGCCACATCAGCGACGCGTTGTATAATATGAGCGGCGGTACCGAGCAAGGCTACGCTGGCGACGAGCAGGTGCAGCCAGGGCATGCGGTGCGTTGGGGTGCTGGAGCGGATAACCTCCTCGTGTTCCTAACCGCTGTTTGTCTTAGTTCACTCGTGGACTGGGAACGACAGTGGGAGGGACGGTGTACCCTGGGCGTCACTGTAAATTATTCCTTCGGGTTTTGTTTATAGTGGCGGCTAATAATCCGCTACCTCCTGTTATCCTGTACGTAGTGCAGGACCAGGGGCCCGCCTCTTCGGAGTGGGGGCTGAGGGGAGACAACCCCACTAACAATCTCAAACCGTAACCCTGTACGTGGTGCAGGGCCGGTGGTCGCCATTTCCATCGGGGACCAAGAGGAGTAAACCTCTCAATAAAAACCTTAAAGTTCCGGTATTTGAGGACGAGGTGCCGGAAGCCTGTTTATCAGGTGGTTGACGAAGGAGGTCAGCTTAAGATCGCCACCCTTGGGTACCTCCCGCCCCCCAAGGTGTAGTAGGGTTACCCGGGTACAGGGATCTCTGCCCGGGTGGACTTGTTGTTCTCCCGTTCTCGTGGGTCTAAGATGGCAAAATTATTAAAAATAAAACAAAAACTTGACGTTTTGAAGGAGAAGACGGACATTGCCCAGTGTCCAAAGAAAAACTGTGGCCAAATGGAAGAGAACCTGGAGGAAGAGTCTGGTGAGGAAGGTTCGGAGAGGCATCTCTCCCCAACACAGCGTGAAGACGGTTTGGAATACGGAAAGGAAGATAAAAAACGTACGACTGAGGAAATAGTTGGTGGTAGTTCTGACGACGAGTCCCAAAAGACTAAAGCTAAAACATTGAGGCCTAGAAGAGGTAGAAGCGGGGCAAAAGGCAGTTCAATACGTGGACGTGGAGTTGTTCATGGTGGTTATACAGGACTCTCTCAAGCTAACATAGAGTTAAAAAGAGCGGAGGAGCACGAGGAGGAAGAAGAAGATATTGTCTCTGAAGTGGAGGTCTCAGATGAAGATAAATCGAAAACGACAAAACTTAGAGAGTCTACACATTCCTTCAAGAAGTCAGTTTCTACTCCAGTCGTTAGTGTAGAAATCCTTCGTGGCAAGGCATTTGATTGTATTGACAAGCTGGTTGGAATAAATTGTAAAACTCGCAATTTGAAGGGTGAAGCTAAACAGGAATTAGATGAGGCAGTGACAAGTCTGACGAAGGTGGTCGAAAGTCTGTCTAATTTTACGGCCGATGAAGAGATCAAAAGGCTCCAGGCTGACAATAAAAGATTGAATCAGCAGCTGACATTGATGAAGAAAGAGTTACAAGCCATCAAACAACAACAAACTGAGAAGACAGCAGCGAAGTCTAAGACCGCTCAAAAGACTACGGAATTGATTAATAATGCGGAAATTGTGTCGTACATGGGAGAAATGTTGGAAGAACTGAAAAAGAGTGTGTTGGAGTCGGTAGGTGTCATGGTAAGTGCAAGTATTGAAGGTCTGGAGAGCAGATTACTACCCAAGAAGAATTTACAACCTCCTCTAGCCTCAGAAAATAGGTGTCCTGCGCCGGCAACAACTGCAGGGGACATGTCTTCAATGACGAGTAATATAGCTCCCGTCTCTATTGGTAATGCAGCTGCTGGCAACTTGCCATCTTCGTCGACGGAACAGACCCAAAAACAGGCTAACGATTGGAAAAACGTAGTAAGCAAGAAAAAGAAGAAAGCAGCTAATAAAGCCACAATCAATAAAACCACCGCTGCTCCTCCAAAGACTGTAGTAGCTCCAACGACGCCGCCGCAAAAACCGACTGCACCTAGGAAGGTGAAACTGTTGGCGCCGAAATCCTCAGCAGTATTGGTATCGATTCCCGCAGAAGCAGCCGAAAAAGGGATGACGTATGCAGATGCCATTGCTAGAGCGAAGAAGGAGGTCAAACTCCGAGACTTCCAAATAGAGAGCGTGAAGATAAGGCAGTCTGCTATGGGATCCCGTATCTTTGAAATACCAGGAGCCACAAGTGGCGACAAGGCGGACCGACTTGCTGAAAAGTTGAGAGAAATCTTGGGTGACTCGGTAAATGTCACCAGGCCGACAAAATGCATAGACCTACGCATCTCGGGCCTGGATGATTCTGTAGACACTGAAGAGTTAATTACAGCAGTATCAGAGAAGGGCAAGTGTTCAAAAGAGCAAGTAAAAGTTGGAACAATTAGGTTTAGTTTCAGAGGTATGGGTTCGGTGCTTGTTAAATGTCCGGTGGCAGCAGCCAAGACCATAGTTGAAGATGGTAGACTTTTAGTTGGCTGGGTATCTGCTCAAGTATGTGCATTAAAACCACTTCCTATGCGTTGTTTTAAGTGCATGGGAACGGGGCATACCAGCGGGTTCTGCCCATCAAAGTCTGATAGGAGTAGAGTATGCTACAAGTGTTCTGGGCAGGGACACATGTCTGCTGAATGCTCTTTGGAGCCAAACTGCGGTGTCTGTGCTGAGGCTAAGGTGCCTCATAACCACATCATGGGAGGAAAGAACTGCACCCCACCGCCGATTAAGGGGAAATTGGTCCAAGGGGGAGTTGGTCTAAAGAAAACGGCAACCGGTCCCGTGACAGATGTGGAAGCTATTGATTCTATTAATGGACCAGAAACAACTTAATTTCTTACAGGGAAACCTGAACCATTGTGCTGCATCGCAGGATCTAATGATCCAGTCAGCGATGGAATGGTTAATTGATATTGTCGTGGTGGCAGAACCCTACTGCATTCCGGCTCGCCCCAACTGGGCTGGAGACGCTGATGGCATGGTGGCAATAATGATACCTTTTCTCGGAAGATACTCTCCTCCCCTTACTGTCAAAGAAAGAGGTTCTGGGTACGTTGTAGCCTCCTGGGGCAAGTTGATAATTGTAGGGACCTATTTCTCTCCAAACAAACACCGTTCAGAGTTACAGATCTTGCTGAACAATCTTAGTGGAGTGCTAGGTCGCCTCACACCGAATCAGGTGCTAGTTTTAGGTGATTTTAATGCCAAGCATGCGGCATGGGGCTCCCCCGTCACTGATCTTAAGGGGGATGACGTGCTTGACTGGTCGGTACAATGTGGTCTGGCGATAGCTAACAGGGGGACAACTCTTACCTGTGTTCGGCCGCAGGGTGGATCCCTCGTAGATATCACTTTTGCCACCCCTGCCCTGGCCGCTCGAATACAGGGATGGAGAGCAATAGATTATGTGGAGACGTTGTCTGACCATATTTACATAAGATTCCGACTTGCACCATCTTCGGTACGGGGTATGACTCACAGTCTTGGTTCGGATAGGTCGAGCTTCCAATTCCCAAGATGGGCTCTAACCAAATTAGATAAAGAAAGAGCGGAGGAGGAAGCCTTGGTACAGGCCTGGAACCAGGCGTCAGATGATAGTTCAGGGGTGGAAGAAAGGACTCGTAAAATCCGAGAGTGCCTGACAGCCACCTGTAATGCCTCTATGCCGAGGGTGAGGAATTGGCCACGCAAGACACAGGTATATTGGTGGAATGATGAAGTTGCTTCACTACGCAAAACCTGCATCAGAGCTAGACGGTGCCTCATGCGTCATCGACGAAGAAGGAGGAGAGATCTTGGCGTAGAAGAAGAGCTAAACGACGCCTACAAAGAGGCTAAAAGAGCACTCTCTGTTGCCATTTGTAGAGCTAAGTCTAGTGCATGGAAAGAGTTCCTCGGCGATTTAGATAGAGACCCATGGGGAAGGCCTTACAAAATGGTCAGAAGCAAGTTTCGCCAGTCCGCTCCTTCAACAGAATCATTTGATCCAGAACTGCTTGACAATGTCGTCTCTAGTTTGTTCCCATCGAATGTGCCAGAGGTTCCACTCTTAATGAGGCAAAACGAGGAATCTAGCAATGACAGTCTAGATGGATTCCCCAGAATAACTAAGGAGGAATTAGAACCAGCAATCAACCGTCTCAGGGGCAAGAAAAAAGCCCCGGGTCCTGACGGAGTTCCAGGACGCGTTCTTTCCATCGCGCTTAAACATTTAGGAGAGAATTTCGTTGAGCTACTAAACACATGCCTAGAAACGGGCCAGTTCCCACAGGCTTGGAAGAAAGGAAGACTCTGTTTATTAGTAAAGGAGGGCCGCTCATTAGACTCACCTTCGGCTTATCGTCCAGTAGTGCTTCTTGACGACGCAGGGAAATTGTTCGAGAAAATTATTGCTGATCGAATTGTTCAACATTTGGACTGTAATGGGCCGAACCTGTCGGACAACCAGTACGGCTTCAGAAGAGGTCGCTCCACAATTGATGCCTTACTGACGTTAAAAAATCTTTCGCAAAGGGCGATCAAAAAGAGGGAGAGGGTAATTGCGGTGTCGCTAGACATTGAGAACGCCTTTAACTCTATCCCCTTTGGATGTATCCGACAGGCACTAGAGTACCACCAAATCCCAGCGTACCTTCGGAGAATAATTGAGGCATATCTCCAAGACAGAGAGATCTTGTACGTCAGAGCTGATGGACAACTTGTTTCTCGGCGTATGTGTTGTGGTGTTCCCCAGGGGTCGGTGTTAGGGCCACTCCTGTGGAACCTAGGTTATGACTGGGTGATTCGTGGCATCCTTTTGCCCAGTATGAACGTAATCTGTTATGCGGATGACACGCTCATACTTGCACGGGGTAAGAGTTACGAGGAAGCACGACGACTGGCTATAGTAGGAACTAAGTTGGTGATAAGCCGTATCCGCCGTCTAGGTCTCCAAGTCGCTGTACACAAAACGGAAGCAGTCATGTTTCACGGCCCGAGAGACAGCCCGCCTAGAGGAGCCCACATTAGGGTAGACGGGGTACGGGTGGACATTAAACCCCATCTGAAATATTTGGGGCTGGTTCTAGATAGTCGCTGGAGATTCAATAAGCACTTCCAATTATTGGCCCCGAAGCTGGTGAAAGCGGCAGCAGCGCTGGGTAAACTTCTTCCAAATCTGGGAAGTCCAAATACGAGCTGCCGCAAATTATATGCAGGGGTGATAAGGAGCATGGCTCTGTATGGGGCGCCGGTTTGGGCAGATGCCCTGACCCAACGAAATAAGGTGTTTTTGAGGCGGCCGCAAAGGGTTATTGCGGCCAGATCGGTCAGAGCCTACAGGACCATATCGCGAGAGGCGGCGTGTGCCCTGGCAGGAACACCTCCCTGGGAGCTCGAGGCGCGAGTGCTTGCGGAGGTGTACAAGGGGAGAATAGAGGCAATGGCCCGAGGAGAGCGTCTCGCTCTGGAGGAGATCGCCGCCGTACGTCGCAGGGCCTATGAAGCCCTGCTGGACAATTGGGAGCGACAATTACAAACGCCCTCGGCTGGAGAAAGGACGATTGAGGCATTACGTCCAATCCTCCGCCAGTGGCTTGACAGACGCCACGGAACATTAACGTTTCGACTTGTTCAGGTGATGGCGGGGCATGGCTGCTTCGGCAGATACTTGTACAAGGTGGCTCGAAGGGAAGAGACCCCGGTCTGCCATGAATGTGGGGCTGCCGAGGACACGGCTCAGCATACTCTAGAGTTGTGTCCAACATTTCAGCGGCAGCGCAGCACTTTAACCGCAGTAATTGGAGCAGACCTCTCGCTCGCTGGTGTGATGCGCGCAATGGTGGAAGACGAGAGAGCTTGGAAAGCGGTGGCATCCTTTTGCGAGGATGTGATTTCGCAAAAGGAAGCTGCCGAACGCGTCCGTGAGGAGGCTGCGACCGCGAGCCAACTCAGGCGCCGGCGAGTCGGGCGAAGGAGAGCCCGTTATATGCGTCTCCTTGCACCGTAGGGAGCCTGTTCCGCATTTCAGTCTCCCTTGTCGGGGAGGAGGGGTGGCCATCTCCCAACACGAGGTAGGCCCGGTTAAACCGGGCAGGCTCCTGTACAGAGCGAGTGCGTCTGTTTCGGATCCCGCATGTGCAGGGTAGCCTTTGAGAGCGCAAAGTAGGGAGTTTAGTGGGTATGGTTTCATCAAGGCGAGTCCCACATAACCCGTTGCTAACCAAGCACGGGGCATGCGTAAATGCATTCTCCCTACTTAAAAAAAAAAAAAAAAAAAAGGGCATGCGGTGCGCGGGCAGCATCTCGGAGCCCGCGAGGTAGAGCGCCAGGCACACGGGCCACATCAGCGACGCGTTGTATAATATGAGCGGCGGTACCGAGCAAGGCTACGCTGGCGACGAGCAGGTGCAGCCAGGGCATGCGGTGCGCGGGCAGCATCTCGGAGCCCGCGAGGTAGAGCGCCAGGCACACGGGCCACATCAGCGACGCGTTGTATAATATGAGCGGCGGTACCGAGCAAGGCTACGCTGGCGACGAGCAGGTGCAGCCAGGGCATGCGGTGCGCGGGCAGCATCTCGGAGCCCGCGAGGTAGAGCGCCAGGCACACGGGCCACATCAGCGACGCGTTGTATAATATGAGCGGCGGTACCGAGCAAGGCTACGCTGGCGACGAGCAGGTGCAGCCAGGGCATGCGGTGCGCGGGCAGCATCTCGGAGCCCGCGAGGTAGAGCGCCAGGCACACGGGCCACATCAGCGACGCGTTCACGACGCCCACGATCGAGAAGAACAGCGCCCGCTGCCCCGGGTTCACCTCGCCCATCACCTTCCTGAACAGCACCTGTACAGTTACATCACTCCATATAATATAGATTGACTAGTCCTGCTACATAAAACATAGCAATGTATCACATACATCTGTCAAAACACAGTTAACATGAACTTCAATGTTTCTAGCCGATACCGCCGCAGAGCAACACAAAATTGGCCAATCATAGGGCCGCATTAAATGCAGTGCGATCGCTCCACTCATCAAAGAGCGCCCTAAGTATTGTTTGTGAATTAAATATTTGTTATTGAATAATTTGCTTGTCATATGCAACGCATTGAGAAATGCCTTACTTCGCACAGTAAAGGTGCTCTACATAGACAAGTATTGTTTGTGAATACGGGCATTAGTCTTTTCCTAACTACAACTGGACCAAATTAAAACGAAGTTAAAACAGTGTGAACTTAGTCGTCGTGCGCATAATCTTGGTCGATTCACAGAGGGAGATTACAAGTTTAGTCTGGCGCCAGTCCATTCCATCAGTCTGATACAAATTTTATTTATTTATTTTATTTAGTGCAAACGGGTGTTTGTGTTTATATGAGAAGTTAGTGTTATAATGTAGGTAGGTTTTACCTTAAATATGGCGAATCCGGCGGCGGCGCAGGCGGCGAGCACGACGCCGCCCAGCGTGGGGCTGCCCGTGATGCCGTCCATGTACGCCAGCAGCGCGATGCCCGTGTCGCACAGGATTGCCGCCACGATCTGACATGCCATACAACACCATATATATTTTTTACTTATTAATAAAGTCAGTCATTTTACATACCTATTAAAAAACAATATTAATAAGTATTCGAAAATACATAGGCTATACAATACACATTCGGCCTTACCACAAAAGATTTTAAAACACTGTTCAACAAGTGTTTAACTTAGACACTGTTTAAATATGATGCTGTCACTTTTTTGACAATATTGTTTGAATGAGACGGCACGTCTAGAATCAAATCAACATAGGTTGTATACCAGCAAGGTATACAACCTCCGCAAAAACAACTTTTATTTTTCTAATAATTACGATCGTCTTTTGTTAAGTGACGCTCTTGGCACACCGATTTAGACACTGGAATGTAATATATATTTATTATTAGTTTTGAAATACCAATATATTATTTTTATCGCAAAATAATGTGTTTTTATGCAATACTCCAAATAAGTATCACCGAGTACATCTTGAATTGTATATTTGGTCCTTACGATAGCCGTATATACTAACAAAAACTAAAGAAACAAATATTCAATGGTGATACAATTTTGCATACTAACGGTGCCGTGGCTTTTCATCACGCTGAAACGAGATTTACGCTATTTTCTAAACTTGACTCCCGATTTCAACAATATTCCCGAGTACGACGCCGTCAATCAAGACGGAAAGTTACGTTGCGTCCGTCCAACCGTCCAAGGGTGAAACTCCGGTCAAAATCAAAAGTCGTTGGCAGCAGCATACAACAGACCCTACCAGCGGTACCTCAACCATCCAGTAAACAGTGAGTGAATTTTGCACATTATTGAGAAGAAAATCTTGTGGCGTGGCAACTGCAGAAACGATTTGAACATTAACTTTTTAGTACTTATACTTATAGTTTTGTGTAGAAAATAATTTGTAAAATATTAAGCTTAAAGTGTTTTTTCTATTGTAAGATTGATTTACCACGCAAGAGTAGTTTTCAAACAGTTTTAAAGTAATCTTTCAGTATATTCGTGTTCAGAATCAAACATGAAAGCTTATTATAAGGTACTAGATGATATTAAGTCTGTTATTATTAGTGAACATGTTAATTTTAAAAAGTTACCTATCGATCGTCTCTCTTTGGACTATGTAGAGACTCAGTTGAAAGCTTTAGCTTTAGTTGAAAGCGGACTATGGAAATGTTTTGTAGACACGCACCGGACTATAATAATTAAAATAGACACATTTAAAAAATGAAATATATGAAACCACGATAGAACTGTATTATGATTATAAGACTGATTTAAAAAATGTGTTACACGAAATCGCAAATCGCAGTTCTTATAATTATTTGCCGCCTGTGAACTCAATGTCAAATTTTAGTCATGTCCATCGCGCCACAACAATTTCATGTGTTTATTGCTCAGAAATGCATGAATTATGTGATTGTAAATATTTTGTACAGCATAGCGTAGAGGTAAGGTGTAATTTTGTTATTTCAAAAAATCTGTGCTTTAATTGTATGGGTTCCAATCACTCAATGTTTACATGCCGTCAAACCTCCAGGTGCCGCGTGTGTATGAAAAAACATCACTCGCTATTACTTTTTAGTGTCGAAACATCAACGGAAAACCATGTCGTAGATTCATTCGATGACAAGTCGAGTGCCATTGTCGTAGAAACAACTTCATTGCCTAGTGATACAAATGTTCCAGAGGAAGTAAATCCCAATCGCACTATTGCTTTTGTAGGGGTGCAGTCTCAGTCGGGTAATCACTGCACTCACAAATCCTTGGTCGATCAGCGAAGACATTCTTTTATCCCAGATGCCGCTGTGCAATCACAAATACTACCAGCTAAAGCACTTGTTTCAAGCCTTCGCGATCACAGTGACCCTTTATCTAAACCAGGGATGCACAGACTACGGCCCGCGGGCCGCATGCGGCCCGCCGGTCGAATACTGGTGGCCCGCCGACAGCAAAAATAATACTCTCGTACATTCGAAAATATTGAGTTCTATTCCAGAATAAAACCAATAACAAATGTTCGAAAAGTAATTTGAATCTCGCGCGCGCGCTCTATCAATCTTATCGGTGCGCCGTGCATGCGTCGGTAACAGCGGTCGGTAATGTTCGTGCTGATCTCGGTTAAATTCGTTTTCTTGAGGAAGCGCGCCGCGTTATACTGTTCGAGCGAGCGAGATAGCAATAGTCCCAAATTCCCGATAGCTCGCGTAGGTAGATACACGAAGCTTCCAGAGTCGGTTTCGAGATTTCTCCAGACAGTTTTCGACTCTATGCGCGTGGTATAAAAGCCACGCTAACCGCAGCGACCGACAGTTCGGTTTTAATTTGAGTAAAGTGTCGTTAGTTCTAGTGTAGATTTTAACTCGACTAGCCGGTGTCATAATTATAATATATTTTGATCCACATTCAACGTAGATTTCCCGTCAAGTGCCGTGTATAATTGTGTTGTGAAATCGTAAGTAAAACTGTTATTAATTTTATCTACATATTTTATCAATTATTTTTGGTAATTAATTAGGAACTGTAATTGGTTTTAGGTGCTGTGGTAATCCTAGTCAGGATTAAAACGCAACATGGACATGCCAGGAACTAGTAAAAAACGTAAGGTTAAAGATGAAAATCGGCAGTTTCAAGAAATTTGGACTGAGAAATACTTTTTTGTATGGTCGCATAACAAAGTCGTTTGTTTAATTTGCAAGAATTCTGTTGCGATTGCAAAGGAATATAATGTAAAAAGGCACTATGAAACGCAGCATCCTACTTTTACGAAGTTTACAGGCGAATTAAGAAAGCAAAAAGTTTTGTCTTTAAAACGGGAGCTTATTGGTCAACAAGCTATGTTTACAAAACCCATTCAAGATACAGAAACAGCTACAGAAGTTAGTTATGAAATTTCTCGAATGATAGCAAAGCGGAGTCGCCCCTTCAATGATGGGGATTTTGTAAAAGAATGCATAGAAATTGCCGCTAAGAAAATGTGTCCAGAAGCAGCAAAAAAGTTTGAGAAAATTCAACTGAATCGTATGACCATCCAAAGACGAATTATGTCTTTGTCAGATAATATTGCGGAACAATTAAATGAAAAAACTAAGATAATTGTTTTTTTTTCATTAGCACTCGACGAATCCACTGATATTAGTTCCACAGCTCAACTTCTTATATTCATACGAGGTGTTACTCAAGATTTTGAAGTCTTCGAAGAGTTATTAGGAATGTGTTCATTGAAAGGTCAAACCAGAGGAGTTGATATACTCAATGTACTTTTGGACGAGTGTTCAAAAACTGATTTGGACTTATCGAAATTATCGGGAGTTTCGACTGACGGTGCTCCTTCGATGATTGGTGTCAATTCTGGGCTAGTTACTTTGTTGAAAAAGCATTTGCAAGAAAAAAACTTAAACGCTGAAGATCTCATGCAGTTTCACTGCATTATACACCAAGAAGCCCTCTGTTCTAAAAAAATTGAATTTGAAAATGTCATGAAAGTGGTAGTTTCGACTGTGAATTTCATAAAATCACGAGGACTCAATCACAGGCAATTCAAACAATTCCTTGATGACATTGAATGCGAACATGGAGATTTACTGTATTATACAGAAGTAAGGTGGCTAAGTCGTGGATTGACACTGGAACGATTTTTAAATTTAATAGAAGAAATTGATATTTTTCTGGCGGAAAAGCAAAGGGACGTCCCGGAACTTAAAAGTCCTGATTGGTTGTGTGATTTGGCTTTTTTAGTTGACATTACAAATCATTTGAATGTCTTGAACACACGGCTTCAAGGCAAAAATCAACTGATATCCCAGCTCTACGCACATGTATCATCCTTTCAATGCAAGCTGACACTTTTCAGATCGCAATTGAATTCTGGAAATTACAATCATTTTCCGAATTATAAGAAAATGGCTGAAAAATTCAAAAAAACTGCTATTAATTTCAGTTATGTAAAAAAGCTAGATATTTTGATTCAATCTTTTCAAGACAGATTTTCGGAGTTTAAAACAGTGAAACCTCTGTTGGACATATTTAGCAATCCTTTCACGATTTCAGTTGAAAATGCGCCAGAGTTAATGCAGTTAGAAATTATCGACATTCAGAACGACCAAGATTTACGCAACAAATTCAACGAAGGAGACTTGCTGAACTTTTACCGCTGCATTGATAAAAATACGTACAAAGAGTTGCGTATAAACGCTCTGAAATGTGCAAGCTTATTTGGTTCTACCTATATATGTGAACAAACCTTTTCAATCCTAAATAATAATAAAACAAAAAATCGAAACCGCCTTGCAAATGAAAGTTTGGAAGCAGTTTTACGTGTTGCTACAAGTAAATTTGAGCCAAATATAAAAAAGATTGTAAGCACTATGCAGTGCCACGCTTCAAATTAATAAATTCTTTTTCAATTTGAATACATTATTATCAATTTTTCATTGTCTTTAATTACCTATACTTCTGGTGGCCCACCATCAGTTCATAATTTGCCCGAGTGGCCCCTAGTCTTAATAAGTCTGTGCATCCATGATCTAAACCATCAGTTGGTTTCAAGCTACAGTCCATACATGATGTCAGCTTAGTTGTAGACATCAGGGCTCATGTACTGGACAAAGGAACATCAATCTTATTACCCCAAAAATTAACTTGCGAAAAGCTTCCGCAGTTAATAGGGACTCAATTAGCAGACCTTGAGTTCTTTATTCCCAATAAAATCAACTTGCGTCTAAAAGCTGAAAGTTTCAGCCAGTCTCTAGTGGAAGGTATAATCAAGTGTACTCCAGATGCTCTAGTAACTCAAAATAGTAGGCTTGGATGGATGCTATCTGGTCAGCTTTTTCAAAAACATTTGGACAGCTACCAGTCGCGTCACGAAAGCACAGTCTATTTGCATACTAGCGTTGGGAACTTAGAGTCAAAACCATTAGTAATTGTTGACAAAAAACATATCACTCAAGTTGAGCATGTAACAATATTTGAAAAACCCACGACTAGAGAAAACACTAGTCTTGCTATAGTTAGGCTTTCGTTTCGCTCTTCTGATTCTCATTGCTATCATTTTTAACCGACTTCAAAAAAAGGAGGAGGTTCTATGTTCGTCTGTTTATTTGTTTTTTTTTTTCACTACTTAGAAAAGATATCTTACGGTTCGTTTCAAAATGAAAGAACTATGTATAAAGTCGCATTTGATGTAAATATTTTGTATTTACATGAAAAGTTGTATATAATTCGAGTCAAATTAAAAATTGAGATTTCTCCCACTGTAATTTCCATTTTTCGTTTATGATTGTATGACAAAGTATATTTCTAATGTGGTCACCTGGAACAATTGGAACAATTTTATTGTAGAAAATGAGCCTTCCTTAGATATAAGATAATACCACCAAATACAGTCCACTGAAGTTAAGTTAACAATCATTAGGGTGGGCGGTACAATAACCTATTATTTAGTCTCGAGCATTAGAAGCAGTAAAAGCATAATTTAAGTTTCGTCTAGTTTGTTTTCGTTGTAAAGTTCAGCTTGTGAAGTTACATATCCACATTCAAAATTTTATACTACTATATATAATTTATGTTTCGTTTGATTTAAAGTTATAGATCAATAAGATAATAATTATTGTTAATTCTTAAGTTAAGATGATTATTTAAGTTTTATGTTGTGGCTCAATATGTTATTTTGTTTCTGTAAACCTAGTATATGTAAGACTGCGAATCTGCAAATTTTATTTTGTTTGTTTGTAGCTTTACATTGTCATTATGATGGACATGCTGTCCATGGCGGGCGGTATGTCTAGAATCAAATCAACATAGGTTGTATACCAGCAAGGTATGCAACCTCCGCGAAAACAACTTTTATTATTCTAATAATTACGATCGTCTTTTGTTAAGTGACGCTCTTGGCACACCGATTTAGACACTAGAATGTAATACCTACATATTTATTAGTTTTGAATTACCAATATATTATTTTTATCGCAAGTTAATGTTTTGTGCAATAATCCAAATAACTATCACTGAGTACATCTTGAATTGTACACGGCATCACATTTAAACAGTGTCTAAATTAAATAGTGTTTTAAATTTTTTTATGGTAAGGCCGATTATAATCATAATTTTCTTTTCACACAACTGCCCAAAAACAGAGTTTAATGTGTTCAGGGTTGTTGGTATGTGAGATTCTTTATTCCACCATAACTTCTGAATGCCTTATCAGATTTGGATGTATGGGGTATCGTTAGAATCCTTACATCATTCCGAGTGACACTGGCTGAATTTTATAAAAAAATATGGCGATTCTACAATGCCACTTTCAAGTACAATTTTTTTTTTCATCACTTATTACACTGTGGGCATCAAATAAAAGGCCTTGATGAGCACATTCCACAACAATATAGTTTGTCACTAAAATGTAAAAAAATAAATTTAAAAAATATTAAAAACAGGCCCTGCTAAAATCAAACTAAAAAGTTAAATAACAAGTAATACACTTGTTATTTAACTTTTTAGTTTGATATTGTTCCACAAAACGATTCCCCCACTGCAATAACACTTGTCAATTAACTTTTTGGTTCAATTTTAGCAGAGCAGTCCATGTTTTTAATATTTTTATTTTTTTTATCATTGTTTGTTTTGGCGCGTGTGTATTTGTTATGATGCAAATAAATGCTTTCTCTATTTTATATATAAAATATCCTTACCCTGACTCCAACAAACTGCTCATGTAGAATAACCCAAGAGAGCAGGTAGATGCAGGACACATTAGTAGCAAAGAGTGCAACAACATCAGTGGACAGCAGAATCTTCAAAGAATATGTGTACATGTAGATGGTCACCACCCACAACAGGCAAAAGAGACCGCACCGGCTGATAAAGCGTGCTGTAATAAATAACAAACTCTAAATACAATCTACATGTTCACGAGTTTTTAGTTATGAACAGTAAAGCTTTACTAAAACGTAATATTCAGCGAAAACTCACCAAATGTAAATCCCTTTTCTCTGAAATCAGTAAAGGCATCAAACACAATGTCATGAGCGGACTTGCACTTGTTGTGTATTAACATTACAATCAGATAAAGTGGATAGAACAGTATCAGCCAGTTGGTGCAAAACCATGCTGTGAAAAATGGTGCGTTGTACAAGTTCTGAAAACAATATACTTCTGTTAAGTCTATAACTATATTTTTTTATTACGATGTGTAATTACAGCATTGAAGAAATTATAAGGTACCTACTATATGACAAGAATTTTATTTTTTTACAATATTAAATATATATTGTCAAAATTTAGAATCAAACTTACATTTGAGAAATAATAATTTTATGTGAATTATGGCTTTTATAATGATTACCAGTTGTTGATGGTGTAATCAACAAACACTAACCTTTAAAGAATATGGCAAGCCTTAGCTCTCTTACGCACTGGTGGTTGACCTGAGACAATATAGAAAAATTTGTTTTCTAAATTGGCCCAACCAGGGTTCGAACCCGGGACCTCAGGATGACAACACCTTGAAAACCGGTGTAAAGCCACTCGACCATGGAAGTTGTGTTATGTGAATTAAATGCTTATTATGTGAGCTTTTTTGAATAAAGAATTTACTTCATTCATAAGGTGGCGATTAGATAACTTACATGAGTGCCAATTTTCGAATTGTTATAGAAAAGTGATGTAGATTCTGTGCTAGGCATAAAACTGTGACTGTTTGGAGCATACACTTCTAAGTACATATGCTTGATACAATGTGTTGCTGTCACCCAAGAGACTGTCAGGACGATAGTTACACAAATACCATAGTATATCTGAAAAATTAAATTCCCATATTAGGAAACCATACTACCTAGTTTAAGTTTTTGTAATAGAAAAAAAAAAGGAAAGTTACTTTTTTAGCAAATCTTGAGCAACAGGATCTAGGACATTTCTTGTCACGCAACTGTCGCTCCTCATCTTGACTGCTAGTCGCAGATTCACTGTAAGCTTGCTGCAATGACGGTTGAGTGGTGAGAGGAGGTGCCGAGCACACGGACGCCTGCGGCGTAAGCGGCGCGCGTGGGTTGATTGGCGTCGGGGGACCGTTGGGGCGCTCTCGGTCCCCATCTCCTCCGCCGCGCTCGCTTTCGACAACTTCCTCACTTGTAATTATCACGGAAGGTGCTCGCACGCGTTTCGGGTTGAAGATAGTTGGCAGGTCACCGTCTCTAGCCATGTTGCTTATTAAAGATGCTAATATGAAGTAGAAAAACTAATGGTAACATAAATTCTAAGATTGAGACGAACATTCTTCATGTAGGATAGGTATCAGCTGGTTTATGTTTATCAAAAACATCATTTTATTTATTGATCCACCAACTCGAACCACTCTTTATTTCATTAACTTTGGTTTTCAACATTGTTTTCGGCAATAAACTCAAAACTATTCGACCATTTCCACAAAATTTTCATTATTTTTCTTTACTTTTTACGGTTGGACTTGGCAGCACAGATTACAATGATTGCATCATAGAGTAAATAATGGGTGCAATCTAGCAGATCAATCGCTAAGTCATAGATCAACACAGTATACATTTTAACCATGGAAGCTTGGTCAGAAAGAGAGAAGAAATTAAATAAAATGGAGTTAATTTTTTTTAGAATTTTTCAGTATAAAATATAGTCAGTGTTGCCAAGTTATTCGTGATTTTGACGTGTTTGCATAGACAGTGACGCCCTCATTTTTAGTCAAGTCTTTATGGTCAAGAAGCACAGCTCAAGTCACTGAACTGAAAAAAAAATTTGTGAAATATATGGAGGTCAGTGGCTCAAGTAATATACAACGTGGTCCCTATCTACCATATTCGGCATTAGGGGTATTTTTGTAACACATTGTATAAGGGTGCGGTCACATCTGTCTTATGTGATGACACGTGACGCCACGTGATGACACGTAAGATGCACACTAGTAACACGCCTTCCCCATGAGACGCGATGCGTCACATAGCGTCAGTGGTAGAAAGAAGCACACTGAGCTTACGTGTTATCACGCTTTAAGATGCGACGTGTCGTCGAGTGTTCGATCGTTTCGTGGCTGACTTCTACGCTAAAAAAAATATTTTAGTGTTCATTCTGTGTCTGACGAAGATATTTTGTTGAACTTGGCGCTACTACACGCTATTTTTTTTTGTTTTAGGTGTCGTTATCCAACATAACACAAAAGTATAATACGTCAAGAGAGCCTGCGTGCTGTCGACATGAAGCAATTATTTCTAGTTTGCAGCGACAACTAAAAAAAGTTGAAAAGTTTCCCAGCGAACGCCTTCAAATAATAAAGACTGACATTTTTTACCTGTTCTTTTATTTCCTTGGCTAGCTTCCGCTTGCGACTTCGTCTGCATGGACATTCAAGAAGGTTCTTAGGTATATCTTTAACCAGGATCAAAAAAATCTTATCATTTAATTCAGGTTTTATAAACTATGTGTGAGCCTTTTATCCAAAATGAGTTCAACCATTTTTGCGTGATTGAGTAAGAATTGTAAGAAACAAACTTTCACCTTTATTATATTAATAGTAGGATAGTTCTCTCGTATTATTGATGTTGTTCATTTGTACAAAAAGTAAATAATTTTAATTTAAATTAGTCAAAGTTACTTATATCACTTATTCGAGACAAATTATAGCATGTTTTTATAAAAGGCAATCTTGGTAGGTTAGGTACACACGACAGCACGTCAAATTGTACTGTGAAAACGGCTTTTATCAAGTAGGACATAAAGGTTGTCTCAAGGTCAACATGTATAGTCTGGTGCCGTCGTGTGTACCTATAGCTTTTTACACGATTAATACTAATACAATTTCAGACTTTAAAAATTTTTTGATTTTATCGTTGCTTATTTATTACAAATCTTTATCAAAAACATATTTTTGTGGTTTCACATAGCAGAAATAGGTAACTACGATCGGCAACTCACGTACTTTACTGCAGAAAAATTCGTGTGTGTATATAAAAATTTGTGTGAAAGCTATTTTAACCTTAGGAGTGGTAAAGCGGAAGTGTTGTCGATAGTACCTACTTAATGTCATAATTAATGAAAAATACAATTTTAATATGTACTTCACTTCAACATTATTTAGATTTTGTCGAAATAAAACGCCGACAAGCACGTCACTAGCGTAGGAAAAAAACTAGTGACAACCTAGACAAATTAGGACAAGACAAAACGTCATACATCTCATTCTACCGCATAGAATATGTCGTAAGAAAATCAAGGATAAGTATATTGTTTTCACTTGCTATTTTAGCGCGGTTTCTATGCTTTAATACTAATTCTATGCTACGCACCACTGACCTGAAAAATTTTTTGTAGCTTACTTGTCAATCTTTTGATCGTCTAGGAGCTAAGTCTAGGAGTGATGCTTGACGGCTTGACATCAAGCTCGTAGTCATCACGTATTACCCTGGACTATCAAAAATAGACTACGCCCCCAAATGGTAAAGGTCTGTAGTGCTAGTCGAACATTTGATTGAACGTTTACATCTACAATTAAAGCGATTGTCACTAACGGAAAAATTAACAATCGCAAATGATTGTTACCTGAGCCCTTACGTGTACGTGCTTTACAAGAAGTCATGCTTAATCTCGTTTAAGGGGTACATTATATGTATAAACAAATAAAACTGTAACGTAATAGGAGAGAAGAGAGAGAGCCTACCTAAGATAGGATGGATAGTATCTAACTAGTAAGGAGTGAAGTGGAAAGATAAAATAGTTTACATTATTATTTATTTACAATTAAACCTAAACTTAAAGTACGGGGGAAGAGGATAAGAGGGCGAGTCTTCAGGGGTTAGAGGGACAGTCTTCAGAGGATAGAGGGACTGGGAACGAGATCTTGCGTACGGAGAGGAGCACGGATGGGTCGCAGAGTGTCGACGTGGAGCGTAGACGCAGCTCGTACGTAGGTGGTAGCAGAGGTCATGTAGCGGTAGCAGAGGTCGTATAGTGGTTGAAGAGGTAGTGCAGTGGTTGAAGAGTTCGTGCAGCGGTTGAAGAGTTCGTGCAGCGGTTGAAGAGTTCGTGCAGCGGCTGAACAGGTCGTGCAGCGGAAACAGAGTCGAAGGTGCTGACCGGCGAGGGGTTGGAGGCTTCTGTCACTGGTAGCACGGGGCTTTCTTCAGTCCCGGGCCTTTGCCTAAGGCCCGGGAACGGCCACTTGTTCAAATTACGCGGAGTAAAACTCGACGAAGAACTGACTCCCGAATCAAAGAAACGGAGCCTTTTATACACATTAGGAATTTTGAAAACCGAAAGAAATCGCGTAGAAGAAAAATAATTCAAGATTTCGAAATGAGAATTTGTGTACTCACTCGGTAGCAATATGAAAGAGCGAGAAGAATAATAAAAAAATATACAACCTACTGAAATGTGAGGAAAAGCTGAGATAAAGCAAATAAAATAAACTGTCATGAAAAACAAGAAGATGTCAAAATAAATACAAAATTGTAATCTCACTTTTTCAATAAAATATGGAAATTTATATGAAAATGAATAAAAATGTACGAGAGATGGTAAAACTATAAACATAATAAGAATCGCCGTGAATTGGTGATTAATTTGCTACCAGGTAAACACTTATATTCAAAGAATTTAGAAAGTTATTGCCAAAAATACTTATTTACTAGAAAACTTAAACTAATTAAAACTAGTTAAAAACTAAGAATTTAGGAGCGACAGGCAACACGCTACATTATTCCCCCCCCCCCAAAGAGTTAAAAACAAAATAAATAAATAAAAAAAGATAACACCTCAATATATACTGGTAACACTGAACAAAGCCATCAATCTGCCTTAACGTGATTGGTCAAAATTTAAAATACTGCCATTCATTGGCTTAAAACGGTGAATGAATTTTAGAAATTGTCTATGGATTAAATAGTTTTTCGAAGGAAAACCCTCCCAATCTGTGAACTTTCCTTTCAACTTTACCTTTGGACGAAGATGTTTTTTAGGATTTGTGCTGTACTATTGTGCTTTCATTTCATTTAAAGCTTACAAACACTTGTGTTTAAGCATTATCAAAAGTTAATTTTTTTTGATTGATTTTTTGTATTTAGGTGTGGTAACTGGCAGGGCATATTTTTGTGCGTTTTTGGAAGTAGATGGCACCACAAAAGTTCATTATTTTATCGCCAGAGGGAGATAATTGGTTAGCCTACTTGAAGCATCCGGGAACCTCGCCATAGTAGTAGACATGGCGGGTATCAACCTGGCTAAATGACGAAATAAATTTTGTTTGCTAATAAAAGAACGTGTTAATTTCGTATTAAAGTGTTGATACTAAAAGACTAATTAAGTTGTATTGGATTAGGACAAAAATGCAGAATGTTGGACAGTCTGAAAACCGAAATATCGATAAGGTGAAGTTGCAACTTGATGTGGTAAAATCGTCCACTCCTCAAAGTTCGGCTTCGAGTCCGGCTAAATCAGAAACCGAAACGTATTCTGGTGCGCCTGCTAAATACATGACGGACTCTTCGGAAAGCGAGGATGACTCTGTATCCGAGGTAAAACGTGTTTTGTTTTCTGAGGCGGTAGCAATGAGGGAATGTGATTATCTGTACCGTTCTAAATACTGCAAGGGACATCTTGTACATGTCTGGTCTCACTCGCCATACAATTCTTTTATTTTAGTTTTTCCTGATTGTGTCGATTGTCTTGTATCACGCAAAACGGGTTACTTACTACGAATAAAATCTATTTTGCATTCCCAGTGAATTACGTTGCTTGCCAAATATTCCGTAAAACGTCAGAAAGTCATAAGTACGTACGTGCTACTAATGCATGAAATTATTTATGTCAGCCGCTCCTAAACAATATTTCATTGATTCTTTGTAATTCTACGATCTTATCTAAGCCGCCGCCGTAGGTTGTCTTCATTGTCTATTTGTGTTTTGGATAAGGTTCGAACTACGGTGGCCATGTTTCTGGGATCACATGCATTTAGTCGATGTAAAGCAATTATTATTACGATTTTATTCATACATTTTCATAAAAACGCATAAATTATATAATTATCATATGAAAACAATATTAGTGTTGTCATTCCCGTTAAGCTTAATGCCGTCACTCGAAAGTAATTTTGTCGAAATGCCTTCTAATATTCGCGCAAAAATTGTAGTTATTGGTGAATTGCAAGGACCATTGTCAGTATTGTTGAGTTCCAAGTGCCGTCCTTATGCACCACATAGACAGTAGGTACTCACTCTTTCTCATTGGTGTTATAGATCTTGCTGGCTTGTTTGTGCCTAAGCAGGCCAGACCTGTTGGTAAGTCGAAGACAACCTTATAGAGTGGCTTCACCAACACAATTGCTGTGGCAGTTTGAGTGACTTAATGTTAACCTGCATATTGTGTGCGCAATGGTCATAATAAAGTGCCTACTATATTGTTTTGAATTTATTGATGTTGAATGGTCCTTGTGATTCTAACATGCTGTCAATTGCTCAGTTTTTCATATGGATTCTAACAATACTAACTACCTACTTTCTGAGGTGTCTATTCCATGACCTAAAATATTCCAACTCAGAGTTCCTTAACATTGATTATATACTGATATGGTTCAGACTGTGGTCTTATAAATACACATCTAAGTCAATGCTATATTTATTTTACATTGTGTGGATTTACCTCAAAATAATAAAATGACAACAATTGAAACCCTCTTAACCCTTCAATGCCCAGAAAATGAGACACAATAGATATTTCATTGTTATCCGGCCGCATGCGGCATTTTGGTGAATTAAATATCAGTTTTTATGTTTAATCAGCCACCTGGATCATTTAATGGGAAAAAATATATTAATTGATGTGTCAGTATTGCGGCCAGTGACGATATTTACATTATTAATATAAAATGTTATTCACTTTAAAAAATATTTTATATGTGGCCCCTTCTGTAGACTTAGCTTTAATTACTAAACATCTACAGCAGCCAAAAACAAAAATTCAACAGCATGTATCAGTTTAATTCAAATACATAACAAAAATTTAACAGTAAAGCATTTTTAAATTTGAGATTTTAGCATTCACAATGCTATTTTTATATAATACTAAATAATATACTAGTAAAGCATTTGTTTGGAAAATATATCAAGTTGCAGGACTGAATTTGACTAAGACTTGATTAAGCAACTAATATTCAAAACAGTCCTTTCCTTAATATTGTTTTGATTTCTGTTTCAACTTGGCAGCTAGTCTTTTACTTGTTCACATGACTGTATTTTACAAGTAATGATTCCTTTGCGTTAATAATAAATATGTGTTTTTAACAGTGAAGCAGTGTCAAATGTAATAAATTTCTAATGGTTGCATGTTTATTCCTTAGGCGGAAATGGATGAAGAAGGTGGTGGAACCGAGTCATCTAAATTCCTACTCTCTCATGATGACCCTGAAAGGGCAGTTGACCCGGAGATGCAGGCAAGACTCGAAGCTCTTCTGGAAGCAGCCGGTTAGTATACAGCTTGGTGATATTGCTTATATCTATTTTGTATTTATATTTTTCACTCACATCAAATTTAATATACTTAGCAACATTAGAAGTGTGTTACTCTATACTTTTTCTTAAGGTCACAATGGAGAACACATAAGGGTTTAAATATTATACAAAAATATATGCCTAACATCGAGGCATAGATTAAGTATGTTATATTAGTTTTTATTTCACTTAAAAATACATACAGTCAGTATTACCTACCGCGCTTACGCTACCGGGCGTACATCAATTCTCGATTTCTATACTAAAATTATAAGGAGGAAAGGTTTGTTTGTTCATTTGTGATGAATAAACTCATAAACTATTGATCTGATTTTGAATATTATTTACCTATAGAAAGCTACATTATCAGCAAGTAACAGGCTATATTATAATTTCAAAAATATTTGAGATCCCTATGAAAATTACAATAGTGAATCCCATGGTATCAAACATTTTCCTATAAAAGTAATTATTTAGTGTGCACTGCGAAAACTATTGATGATACATTAAACTAATATTTACCTACAAAAAAATCTGCTAGGCTATATTGTATTTATTTTAACCGACTTCAAAGAAAGGAGAAGGGTATCAAGTCGACGCTATTTTTATTTTTTTTATGTATGTTTTAACATAATTTCACCAGTTGTTAACCAATTTCAATTATTCTTTTTTATTTCAAAGAAAATAATTTGTGTGTGGTCCCATAAAAAAATTACAGAGATCTGGCTAGTAGCTTTTTTATAATCCTGAAAAATATCAATTATTAAGCTCACCATCGCACGAATTTTTACGGATTTTCAGGTATTACTTCTTTGTTTATAAACCCATTTTTTTTGTTCATTTTTAATTGGTTCCAAGGTAGTTGATTGTAAGTCACATCCCATGAGTTGGCACTGTATAGGGGTTTGTAGAATCAACTTCTGTGGTCTAGGTCCAGCATTTGGCTCCTTTTTAGGCGGTTTATGTTTTGATTTTCATAAAGAAGTTCATTAGCCAATTCATTTGTGATTTGTGAGCTTAGTTTGTGTTTGTATTTTTTGCTGCTTTTGCTGACTTCCTTAACAGTTAATATCTCCAGGTATTGGTGTATTTCGGTATTTTTAACAAACCAATGTGCACTAGATACTGTTCGCAATGCGACGTTCTGAAAATGCTGAAGGGTTTCCAGAGGCGTCTCTAGCTCATGTAGCGCCCGGGTGCAATCATTACCCTAGCGCCCTCTAGTGCGTGCTGAGCGCTGTCAAAATGGAACAGTTACAAAGAAATAACGTAGGTTAGGTTATACCACGCCCGGCGGCGGTATCGGCCAAAAATATTTAAGTTAATGTTAAATGTGTTTTGACAGATGTATGTGATACATTGCTACTTTTCTTTGGTAAGTTTTTATTTGTGCCAAAACGAAGTAGCAATGTATCATATACATCTGTATTCTGTCAAAACACAGTTTACATTAACTTCAATGTTTTTAGTCGATAGAGCCCCGGGCCCGGCATCATTTGCTTTGATGTGGTTAGCCCTAGTCAATTTTCTATCTAGGTGTAGCCCCAGATATTTTACACTGTTATGGCTCGGTAGTACACCATTTCCCATATGAACTGGTGGGCAGTCACCTTTTCGCAAATCGGTTCGGTCTGTATTAGATATTGTCATGTGTGGTATTCTTCGATGCTTTCGCTTTTCTTGGAGTTTATTTCGTATTTTTCGGTGCTATAGCTCCGCAAAGCAGTCGAGCGCCAGGCGAAAAAAAATCAGCTGTTTCATACATTTTGATATTTTCGATTTATATTTTTTATGAAACAGCTGATTTCTTTTCGCGATTTCAGAGTTGATCCCATAGTAAAAGTTGTTTAGTTTGATGGTCCCTGTCCATTAAAAACGGCTGATCGGATTTTGATGAAATAAAACAGAATACTTTCTATCCTGGTTAAAGGTTCTCTATGAATATTCTCGAATATCCACGCGGACGAAGTCGCGAGCAGAAGCTAGTTAAACATATATGGCCTTACCATCACAAAAGATGTCAAAACTGTGTTCAACACGTGTTTAACTTAGACTTAGATTAAACAGTGTTTTAAAATCTTTTGTGGTAAGGCCGATAAAGTTTCAATTTCATAGCTCTCATACTTTAGATTTTATTGATAGCTAAAAACCCCGATTTCGTCATTGACTCACTGATGATCATCAAAATTCTTAGG
Source organism: Catoptria pinella (assembly GCA_963556745.1). NCBI lineage: Eukaryota > Metazoa > Arthropoda > Insecta > Lepidoptera > Crambidae > Catoptria > Catoptria pinella. The sequence continues at coordinate 159,957 of OY750766.1, forward strand.
GTACTTCCTGAAGTGCTAGAAAGCTGTAGTATGTAAGTATTAGTACACAAACAGCAACACAATTCGGGTTGGGAGGTAAAAGTTCCAAAACTTTGAACTTTTAACTCCCGGAACTAACTTAAACTAGGGGATGGAAGTAAGACTTCCGCAAATTTTGATGCTAGAGATCTGAAAATTGATATAGAAGCTCCTTGTTGAAGATAAACAGTGGGCTATGAAAAAAGGCACCTCTTATGTGCAATAAATACACCCAAAAAAGAAAAAAGAAGTTGTCATAAGCAACTTACAAAAAAAAGTGAAATCCCACCAAAAACATTTTATGTTATTTGTTGCCATGAGGAGCGCATAATAATATGGCTCGCACTGTCAAACAGTTATCAGACCTCATGTAGAGCCTAGCTTCTAACTCTACACGCCCTAACTCTACACCTTAGTTAATATATGATAAATATGTGCTTCCTATTTGCCGTGTGTCAGTTATAATTGAGAATGTTAAATTTCGCGGGGTTATTGTATGAAACTCCAAATTCTTTCTAAATTCTAACTGACACACGGCGAATAGGAGAAATTATACAATAAATTCGGCAGTAAAGTCTCTAAGTTAACTATTACAGCTTTAGAACAATATCAAATTCAAATAAAATCAGATTGCATTAATATTAAAACCCCTATTTTCTTTTGGTGTTTTCATGGGTTTGCGCTTTTCACATTGCAATGAATTACCAGTAGCGTAGGTATTTATTGTAGTTTCAGAACGATTGAATTAGTCCGACGCCTTGACCTTTTGCAAGTCGTAGTTGCATTTAATTCCGTTTTTGTCCACTCTATTCTATAAAATCGATAACTTTCGTCGACACGACGTAACGACGATTTCAGCAATCAGTGGCGTCATTTACAAATTTTTGCTACTTACTATTTATTTTCACACTTTAAAACGGAAACGAAATATATATTAATTATTATCATTTTATAGAGAACTAGTAGTTCTTATTTGTTCTATCTGCTTCCCAAAAAAGTAGCGTTCCAGCGGATTGTCGATGATACGTGATATTTTTATTTTAAATTTTACTTGTAATATTTTGATGTGGTTTATGTAACTGTGAGGGTCGCAACGCGGGCATTTGTGTGGGACACTTTTTTGAAATCCCGAACAACCAATAGCGTCGTTGATTACACCACAACACCTCGTATAGTGCATGCGGGCTTTGGTAGCTTCACTTCAAAGAATGCCGCGTCTGTACTAATAGTAACGTCATTCAAATCATCACCAACGATCGCACACGCGCCTGCCTATGAATCAAAATTATGACGATACTAATTTATCGATCACAAAATGAAAATATTAATCAGCACAAACATTGGGCCAAATCGAATCTTTCATTTACTTATTTCTTCAAGTTCAATCAAAGGCGTATTCGGTTTCATACTATATATCTACAGGGAAACATAACTTTTTGGACTGTATAACATCGAATGGTTTCGGTTAAGAACTTGTTATAAAAGATATTTAAAAATGAAAATCAGTGTTTAACAAGTTTATCTAGGTACCTATATCGGTTTCCACGTTTCTGCCAAATTTAAGAGATCAACGATAGCATAATGGTTTACTAAGGAGGTAGCTCGGCTCCGGGCGCAGGCATCACTGCACTCACATCACAACAGTATTGTTTTCATTCGCGAATGTCTAAACGTAGTCTGACACCGTAACCTATTTCGGGAATGTCTGCAAGTAGGCTGGCCGCTGTCTCCGGCCTTAGCAAGAGCCTTTTTGTTTAGATACGTTCAAGTGGTATACATATCGAAAGGAAAAGGAATTTGTAGCGTCACGTCACATTTCACAATCTCTGCGTAAAAGTGCCTGTTCTGCGTAGTCTTTGGCATTTGTCTCTTTAGAGAAACTACGATTACCCATAATTATCAACTTAGTAAGAAAATTTAATCTTTTTTACTGAGACTCCTTGCAAAGAATTCACATTTTATACAAAATCTTGTATATCTTATGTTCTAATTGAGATTTATGTTGAGTTGAGGGTCAGATTGTATTGAATAAAGTGCTCATTTATTCGCGTAGATATTATTTAATATAATATTTGCTGAGCACATCAGGAGCATATAAACTCAAGGTGACTGCAGCAGCTGAAAGATTATCTTAACTGACTTAACTCTCACATAGCATATAACATAGCATAACAGGAGTTTTCTATCCGAATTTTTTAAATCAGCAGTTCCTTATGATGTGACTATAAAACGTATCACATTGATACCGCGATACACGGGGCGACCCGCGGCCAATTGTTGTTCTCTTAATAATAACAATATGGTAATTTACATAAACGCTCTTATTTGTTGCTGTTTAATAATCACAAAATCATAAGAAAAAAAAGAAAAACCTCATTCAAAAACCTTAAGATATAATATTCAAATCTGCATTTTTTACTATTTGGTACTTATTTACACATATCTAATATTAAAAAACCGGCCAAGTGTGAGTCGGACTCGCGCACGACGGGCTCCTTACCATTATCTATAAAAACGGCAAAAAAATTATGTCTGTTGTATGGGAGACCCCTTATGTATTATTTATTTTAATTTTTTTTTTTAAAGTGAATGTAATAACTAAATATTCTGTCAATATTTCAAGCGTCTACCTGTTGCCGTTATCAATATTGAGTAAAAACGAGCAAAAATCACGTTTGCTGTATGGGAGCCCTCTTAAATATTTTTTTTATGTTTTACAGTATTTGTTGTTATAGCGGCAACATAAATATATCATCTGTGAAAATTTCAACTGTCTAACTATCACGGTTCATGAGATACAGCGGTGACAGCGGAGTCTTAGTAATAGGGTTCCCGTTTTACCCTTTGTGTACGGAACCCTAAAAAACGTCTTTTGAAGTTGGGTGGGGCCAAAGGATATTTTACTTTTTTAATTTATATAAACTTTTATCATCGTGGTTTAGCATTCTCAATTTTATTTGTTAATTCTTAAAGCCCCACCCGACTTCATACATAAGAATTTTATATCAGATATGCGTAGGTAAGTACTAAATGCAGATTTGAATATTATTTCTTGCTTTTTAGAGCTGTTTATTTTTAAAGCTGTTTTTGAAGGAACTTTTTAATGATTTTTTATTTTTAAATTTTGAGATCCTAGTATTCACAATGCTATTTTTATATAATACTAAATAATATACTAGAAAAGATATGACTCACTCCAGATCATGTTCTCGGACGGGAATCGAACCCGCGACCTTTGGATATCCGGTCCAGTTTTCAGGAACCGATTTTTCAAGTTCTTTAAGACCCGCCGTCCCAAGTTAAAGAAACTCTCCGACCACACACTCCTACTCATGGATCAGAGACGTGAAATGAGGCTCCAGAGCTCAGCGGATGCCCATCGCTATCGGTAGCTGAAGTCTTTGACGAGCGACCTTCGCCAATTTAATACGAATCGTATTAAAGAGGCTTATCGAGCGGAATAAAGGCTCCAAAGTGTTCGCGAGAGATCTGTCTATTGGGCAAAGCCAGATGACGAAGCTAAAAACTGACGGCGCCGACGGTCGCATTATTTCATCGAAGCCTGAATTCCTGAGGGAGATCGAGAGTTTCTATACGCAGTTATATTCCACGCAGACCCAAGAATGCTGATCAGATCAGTTGGGTGTGTATAGCGATCTGAATCACCTCCATTCACTCCCTGGATAGCCATCATCAGATCACAGCTAAGTCAATCCCTGGTGGAGTACCAAGGAGTCAAAGTTACCTCGTTTGTATGAAAATTGACTGGTGTTTCTAATTATCCGGCCACCAATATATGTACGCGATGTGTATCATATATTACCTACTTTCTGCATCCATTATTGCACTGATTTACGATTCCTGCTGATTTGGCGCGTGCGTGCGCCGTTTCAGTACTTAATAATTTCATTCAGAATTAATTACGTTCGAATCTCACGGTGGACTTGGGAATTATTTTATTTCCACAGAAATAGCCATATTTAGTTGATCATGGTTGAGGCAGACCTCTTCACCTTATGTTCAGCGAAAAGGGAAGTACTTCCGCCGAGCTAAATAATGTACTGTGATCTTTTGAGCAGTTCAAGTTTCATCTAATTCAGTTCAGTAGTTATTATTACGGACTATGTCCACATTTTATGTTTTCAAGTTACGGTGCATTTAAAAGGCGGATTAAACATTCTAACCCCCTTACTAATAAAAAATGTATAGCAGATGTATAGTTAGTTACACAGTGTTTTGTCCCTTTCTTTTAAATGTCAAACTTGAATAGGTTGACAGAGAGTAACCATTGTGTAACTATACATCTGCTATAATCTTTATTAGTAAGGGGGTAAAGAATTAACTAAAAAACTTTGTACAAAAAAATAAAATCATCATAAAAAAAAACAATTTAAAAGCATCAAATAATATTTCTACTCCTTATAAATTGTATTACTAAACCTAATCAATTTGAAGTCCACCCTTACTTAATTTTTTGCATCAAAAGTTGGCAGCCCTATGGCGGTTTGTACTTTTCGGCGAATTTACGCACCGCACCGCGTCTGCAAAATCACAGATCGTGGGAAGAGTCCGGTCCGCGTGCGTGACCATGTGAGAACATGATCTGGTGCGAGTCGTATTTTTTCTAGTATATTATTTAGTATTGTATAAAAATAGCATTGTGAATGCTAAAATCTCAAAATATTAATTCTGTACGTAGTACTTATACCTATTATTCTGTGCCCATAGTAAAAGTTATTCAGTTTGATGGTCCAAAGAAACGTTTTTCCATTTTGGGTACATTTTATTAACACTTTGTATATGATATTCGCCAAATGAGCTAGTATGAACGTCAAGTTGCGTGTAACAGCTTCGTGAGTTTCGTGGGTTGGACAGGGCTCGGTAACGAACGACCTAGCGATGTGTTTTAACCTCTCACATTAGGAATTAGGAGTGCCGTATCAGTGTGCAATGAAATAAATGTGATGTGATGGTATATGTGTTGTTGTGTCCCAGCAGGCATCGGCAAGCTGTCCGGGGAGGGCAAGCACCTCGCCGACCCGGAGGTGCTGCGGCGGCTTACGTCGTCGGTATCGTGCGCGCTCGACGAGGCGGCGGCCGCGCTCACGCGCATGCGCAGCGACCAGCCGCCGCCGCACCACCGCCTGCACCACCAAGACAAACCGTTAGTATACAAGTGCTCTACCTGGACTTAGACCAACACTACAAAAAGTATATACTATCCTTTCAATTTATATTTAACAAAAAAAGACAGATAGACATTATGTTTGTAAACGCTACACGCCCACGACTGACAATCGGTGACTGATTTTCTGTCTGCGCAAAATGCAACGATCCGAATAAAAATCGGTATTTAAATGCATGGAAAAGTCTCCGATGTGATAATAGGCCGACAAAAAATCAGCCGTGGTTAAATTTCTAATGATGATCATCCGAGATTTGAGTCGCCCTCTGCAGATCTCTCGGTTCGGCGGTGGTGCAGTTTCTGATTCCCGCCGTCGTTTCGATCGAGACGCAGTTGACTGTGATTTTTGAAGCTTTGATCTTATCTGATTAAAAAAAATTGGTTTTGTTATAATATAATCTGCCTAGTCAAGGGGGCTCATAAAGTTTGTCGGTATAGGGTGCAGTGTGGATCGACGGCGACGGGCACCACGCCGACAGTAGCGGCCGGTGGCGGGAACGCGGGGGCGGGCGCGGGCGGCGCGGCGGCGGGCGCGGGCGCGGGGGGCGAGGGCGCGCCGTCGCTGGCCGAGGCGTGCTCGGACGGGGACGTGGGCACGGTGCGCAAGTTGCTCACCGAGGGCCGGTCCGTGCACGAGACCACCGAGGAGGGCGAGTCGCTGCTGTCGCTCGCCTGCTCCGCCGGCTACTACGAGCTCGCGCAGGTGCTGCTCGCCATGCACGCCAGCGTCGAAGACCGCGGCATCAAGGTATATACACTCAATAAAACTAAGTGATCCACAAATAAATTCTATCATTTAGACAAAAAAAGTAAAAAAAAAAAATATTGTTACATTATTTATAAAAGGTACTTAGCTTAGCTTTTGACCGGTTTTCGATTACTGCAACAGGTGTATCGATTTGAGCTGGTACATGACACACTAACATGAATGTAAGTGTTAATGGTGTGATGCGCAGGGTGACTGCACGCCGCTGATGGAGGCGGCGTCGGCGGGGCACGTGGACATCGTGCGGCTGCTGGTGGCGCACGGCGCGGACGTGAACGCCGTGTCCGGCTCCGGCAACACGCCGCTCATGTACGCGTGCGCCGGCGGACACGAGGAGTGCGTGCGCGCGCTCCTAGAGAACGGCGCCAACGTCGAGGACCACAACGAGAACGGACACACGCCGCTCATGGAGGTACGCCACTTACACGCTACATCTATGTACACACGACGGCACCTCAGGCTATACATGTTGGCCTTGAGACCGCCTTTATGCCCTACGTAATAAAAGCTGTTCTCGCAGTTTAACTGTATAACCTGACGTGCTGTCGTGTGTACGTACATACAAAAAAAAACATTTTATTAGAGACCACTCTTTAGAATGTTGGTCAAAAGTATCAAAAATATTATTTTAAATTATTAAATATATATTATTTATCAGTCCTGTTTTTAAATCCACAACGGGATACTGCTTGGCCTTCGCCTCACCCGATGTTAAGTGACGACAAGGCCAGTGTAGTGCACACCCAGAGTGAGAATTCTGAGGAACTGGCTATCTTTCCTCTTAACTGCCGGAACACAATAATATTTAAATTGCTGTTATGGCGTCAGACTTATTTATTTATTTTAATTTTACACACCATCAACAATAACACAATTCATCCAAAAAATAATAATACATATAAATATAGGACCGCGTGCATTACGACTTAGGTAAAATGGTGGTAGCTAGCCTGGCGGACTTGAAATAAGTCCTACCACCAACCGTACCGAGAAGTTAACGTAAAAGAAGATACGGCCGTTTATGCCGCAAAAAAAGCATATTTAGACACTCAAGGGAATAACAATTTATAAGCAGGGTACTTTCCGTTGTCTTAGAACTGTGAAATTTGGCAAGTAATATTGTCTTATACAACAAGTACAGGGAAAAATCTGAAATTAAATCATAAAAAATATAGTCTATGTTTTTCTTTTAAATTCCCTCATTTTTCTATTCAAATGCGTAGCACAGATAAGCCTCGCCCCTTAGCCCTATTCGGTACGGAACCCTAAATGTGTGAAGTTTTTTTAAATATATTTACCAATGTTAGATGCAGCTATGCTAACGTATTAATGATAGATTTAATCTGTTCGGTCGGCGCAGGCGGCGTCTGCGGGGCACGTGGGCGTGGCTAAGATCCTCCTAGAACACGGCGCGGGCATCAACACGCACTCGAACGAGTTCAAGGAGTCGGCGCTGACGCTGGCGTGCTACAAGGGCCACCTGGACATGGTGCGCTTCCTGCTGGCCGCCGGCGCCGACCGCGAGCACAAGACCGACGAGATGCACACCGCGCTCATGGAGGCCAGCATGGACGGACACGTCGAGGTCGCCAGGTTGCTGCTCGACTCTGGCGCACAGGTACACTGCACTCCCATACTCCCATCCCACACACACTAATTAGTATGACCGCAAGTGCAGGGTAGGTCCGCAGCGAGGACGGGGGCAGAGCTGCCTCCTTTCATAATTTATTCTCAGGCAACAAACGAATGTGCAACTTAATGTCTTAAGATAAGGTTTATTTTTGACTAATGGTTAGATATTTTTGTAATTTGAATGCTCGGATCATTTTGGCGCTGACTGTACGTCTATCGCCGCTTTTTCTTCCCCCGCCGCGTCTATCCCTACCCAAGGCGCGATACAGCGCTTGCGGTCAAACTACGTCGATTCACACCCTGTAAGTGAGAGATTGCCAGAAACGCGCTTATTCAATAAAAATAATAGACTTTCATGTGATAGTAATTTGATGTCATAATCATATTTTATGATAATGAGCGCGCAGAGTACAATGCCGTGAATCCACTCGCCTCGGGTGGCAGTTTTCCGATGTAGTTACGTGTTTCCCTGGCGAGCCAACTCGATAGCCTTATAAGTGCGACTTATTAATCATTTCATTTCATTTCATTAAGGCTGCGTGCGCACCGACAGGCGGCTAGATTAACGCCTAGATATTTCAGGCGGCGTGGGTCGGTAGGATAGGAGCCGTGGTCATTTGCTTATTTGTCAACAAAATGTCTTTTTCTAAAATAATTCGAAAACATTAATATTAATGTATAACGTGAACGCTCCTTTTACTCGGATTCATGTGTAGGCGCTAATGTAGCCACCTGTCGGTGCGTACGCAACCTAATGCGGTCGGCGGGCGTGGTAATGTCGATGTCGATAATGTGTAGTGCGGTGTGCAGGTGAACATGCCGACGGACAGCTTCGAGTCGCCGCTGACGCTGGCGGCGTGCGGCGGCCACGTGGAGCTGGCCATGCTGCTGCTGGAGCGCGGCGCCAACATCGAGGAGGTCAACGACGAGGGGTACACGCCGCTCATGGAGGCCGCCAGGGAAGGTAACCTCCACCGAGACACTACTTTTTTTAAAGTTGGGCTGAATGCTCCGTTTATTATTGTTTGGCAATTTTAAAATTACAATTAAAATACAATTTCATGAGCTATACCGGATGTTACAAAACATCCTGCGATGCCGAATATGATAGATAGGGACCTTCGAACTGAACAGCTTTTACTTTGGAAATAAACTCTGAAACACGAAAATAAAATTAGCTGTTTCATACGTTTATTATCATCGTTATTAATTTTTGTATGAAACAGCTGTTTTTTTTCGTGATTCCAGAGTTGGTCCTGTAGTAAAAGTTGTTCAGTTTGATGGTCTCTGTCTACCATATTCGGCATTGCAGATTGTTTTGTAACACCCTGTATCACTTCTCTAAACACGATAATTGATAGAATTATCATTTTGACAGGTCAGAAGTGGGCGTCCTTTTATTCGGACTAAATTACTAGATGTAATTATCGCTACAAAAAGCATCTTAAGCTAAATAAAAAATACTAAAATGTTTAACAAAATGGCAGCAAATATATCTTGTCAATAATGTGATTTCTGTCAATGTTTCTGTTGTAATATTATACAACTAACTTGCGTAAGCCATTTAAAATACAGCCGCCTTGGTTTAGGTGGGTAATTTCGGCTGAGATATTATGTATGGAAATGGGAACTATCTTTACTCGAGCGGGAGTCCGATCCGAACTTTACGTTGCATTAAGACGAATTTATAAACGATCTATCGTGAACATATATAGTCTGGGTTTATAAAATGTTCTCTTATGGTAGGTCACGAAGAGATGGTCGCGTTGCTGCTGGGGCAGGGCGCGGCCATCAACGCGCAGACGGACGAGACGCAGGAGACGGCGCTCACGCTGGCCTGCTGCGGCGGCTTCCTCGAGGTGGCCGACTTCCTGATCAAGGCCGGCGCCGACCTCGAGCTCGGCGCCTCCACGCCGCTCATGGAGGCCTCGCAGGAGGGACACCTCGAGCTCGTGAGGTAACTACCACTACACTAGATGTGCTGCGGCGGCTTCCTCGAGGTGGCCGACTTCCTGATCAAGGCCGGCGCCGACCTCGAGCTCGGCGCCTCCACGCCGCTCATGGAGGCCTCGCAGGAGGGACACCTCGAGCTCGTGAGGTAACTACCACTACACTGGCTGTTCACGAACGTGTTTCTATCGACCGACGGGTTCGCAGGTGTATGCAGAGAATTCGTCGCTTGTGCGTAACGTTTTTGCCACGTATGCCTATATAACGAGATGAGTTATGATTAGACGCCGTTATAGCAGGTATATATTGGGAGCAGACGTTCTTAGGGATGGGGTAAATTATTTTATAAATAATCTGAACATAGTATTATTTATACTCTGTTTTGTAGATTTAAACTATGTTTGTGTTCAAATATTATTTTATCTACTTAACCAATTTTCCCAATAGAGTATTTCTGTTATTCTTAAATGTAAGAACCTGTTTATTCGTAAAATTAATAAAATATATTTTTTGTCATGTTGTTTAATTATAGTCGAGTTAAGTTAATTTATCGATAAACCAAAATAATTACCAAAAAAATTACTCCATCCCTAAAAACGTCCGCTCCCAAAATGTACCTTCGATTATGGTTTCTACTTAAGATATTATCACATCATATCGTTACAAAAACTACCGCTGAGTTTACTTCGAAATTGTAATAGGTGAAAAGGGATGTAGATATTGAAAACGGAATTAAAGGGCTTCGTGATATGTTATACGTAATATTTTTCGTCTCTGCTTTAGCTTGCAAAAATGCTTTCGTTTGTCTGTCCGGCTGTTTGTTCTCCTCTACAGGTCGCATTTCTCAAACGATTCTCGTGAAGTTTTGTGAGCAGGTTCGATAGTTATACAGTTTTTTTGTTGACTCAGTTTTTCGATTTTTTTTAAATTAGAAAGCGCCATCTGCATCGAGTAGAAATAGCAAAATAATACCTACCAACAGCACTCTTAGTTCTGCTTTCAAAACCTCGTGGCGACGTCTATTGGATTAACCGACTATTGGATTGACTTTACGCACATACGCGAGGCCAGCTCACTGAGCCACTAGTATTATATTCTCGATAAAGAATATATTATGTAAAGTAACTTTCGTCGAATGTTCTGTGTGGTGGATAATAAAGCGGGTGTCGTGTGGCAGATACCTGGTGAACGCGGGCGCGGACGTGCACGCGCAGACGCAGACGGGCGACACGGCGCTCACGTACGCGTGCGAGAACGGGCACACGGACGTGGCGGAGCTGCTGCTGCGCGCCGGCGCCGCGCTCGAGCACGAGAGCGAGGGCGGCCGCACGCCGCTCATGAAGGCCTGCCGCGCCGGACACGTCTGCACGGTGCAGTTCCTAGTCGGGAAGGTATGTCGTATTTGTTGAGCCGAACCGAGCGAGCGCGAAGCTCGCCCACGAATGCTTTCACATGTCTGTCCGTCTGTTCTCCTCTACGGGTCGTATTTCTTGACCGATTTTCGTGAAATTTTGTGAGCAGTGTAGCGGCGCGATCATACCGCCAACATAAGCAATCGGGGTCACCGATGTTCTACACCGGCGTGACAGTTCTGCACACCATAGCCATACCACCCATGGAGCAGCCAGCAGCTCGTCGTTCACGCTTTTCACGATGGGAGACTGGAGCGTCACTGGCGGCCAATGCTTTTCAAGAAGGGGAAGGGGGGGGGGTGATGTAACGGCGCGATCATACCACCCACATAAGCAATCGACGAATGACGAACAAATGCATTTATATAAATTTTTATTTACTTTACTGTGCAGTATAAATAATGAGGAGTCGTGTTGTGCAGGGCGCGGACGTGAACCGCATGACGGGCAACGGCGACCACACGCCGCTGTCGCTGGCGTGCGCGGGCGGGCACGTGGACGTGGTGAAGTTCCTGCTGGCGTGCGACGCCGACCCGTTCCGCAAGCTCAAGGACAACTCCACCACGCTCATCGAGGCGGCCAAGGGCGGCCACACGCCCGTCGTGCAGCTGCTGCTCGACTACCCGCACTCCGTCATGCTGCCGCGCCCGCCCGCGCTGCCCGGTACGTGCACACACCACACTACCTCCACCACGCCCATCGAGGCGGCCGAGGGCGGCCACACGCCCGTCGTGCAGCTGCTGCTCGACTACCCGCACTCCGTCATGCTGCCGCGCCCGCCCGCGCTGCCCGGTACGTGCACACACCACACTACACTGCGCTCACATGTCGTGTCGTTTCCGCTCGGCATCGACAATATTCATGGTGTTCCTTAGAGCCGGATTATTATTACAAATAGTTATGTTGGCCGTCGTTTGTTTGTGTATAAATGCAAGTTAACGTATCCTCATCGTACTTATTACAATTATTTCTAGTTAAAGGAAAATGAGAGGCGGCGCTCTCGTTCGATCGATCGATAAACGCTGCGCATATGAAAGGAATGAACTTAGGAATACCTAATTCAATATCGATTGTGTCGACAGCGAGCGTGGCGTCGGGCGCGGGGGAGGGCGCTGGGCAGGGCGCGGGGCAGGGTGTGGGGCAGGGGCAGGGGCAGGGGGAGGGCGAGGCGGGCGGCGGGCTGTCCGCGGCGCAGGCGGCGGCGCTGGGCCTGGCGCACGCGCCCGCGCCCACCGCGCCGGCCGCGCGCGCGCTGCTGCCCGCCCACCCGCACCACCCGCACCACCACCACCACCACGCGCACATCGCGCCCGCACCCGACCCCGCCGACCCCACCGCCAAACCCTACTACGATGGTATGTTGCGATCGCGACTTATATTACTGCTCTGCGTACGCACCGCCAGGTGGCTCGCTTAGCCCTAGCGCCTAGACGTGTATCGAAGTAAAGGGAACTCACTAGGCTAGTCGCCTACTAAATACATATCGAGGCGTTAAGCGAGCCACCTGTCGTTGCGTACGCGGCCTAAGGCGATGAATTTATCATCTAATTCACAGACTAATGTTTCAGGTTCACACGTTTATAAAATTAAAAATTTCAAAATCATTGACTTGACTTGAGTGGTGCGATGGTCAACATGCCGGTCTACCACGCGAGAACGCCCGGGTTCGATTCCAGCAGAAATTGAAATGATGAATCCTTATTTTCTGTTGTTCTGGGTGTTACTATGTATAATAAGTATGTGTATAAGTATATAAGTAGTATATCAGCTGTCTAGCATCCATATTACAAGCTTTGCTTAGTTTGAGGCTAGATGGCGCTGTGTGGAGTCGTCCAAGCATTCAGTCTAGGCTGTTACAAGACCGGCGTCAGCGAGGCTAGACCACCACCTCGTAAAAGCTTAAAACTTTGCATCAATTGGTGCCTAGCAAATGCCTATTGGTGCTTCAGAATGGGAATTGGTGCTCTTGTACTTTCGGAGATATTCACGTTTGAATGCAATAGTGGTCCTGACGTCAGCGCAGCTGCAGACGTTTTTGCCACAATCAGTGCCTAGCATCAATCGACTGCGATCGGGTCGGTAGTTTTCGAGAAAAACGCCAACCAGCCAGGGAAAAAAAGACATTTACATTTTAACGCGTCGCTCAAAAACCAAGGCCTCGCCCTAGAAACTCATGTACGCCCTACAAAATCAGTATTACATGTAAAAGCGTGGCTGCATAAACCATAATTCGTTTCCTTTTTTTGAAATTAAGAAAACGAAATGTCAATTTGACTTCCGACTTCCGATTTGGCATTTATCTGTCATTCGGTTGACCGATACCACAAAGTAATATGTGAAAACGTACTGCAGATTATGTATCACAGAATAAAAAAAAAGTTTACTACTTTAGTATAAAAGACCGGGTCTCCTTTTTGATTTGTTTGTGCGATCTTAATCAACCGAGTTCATTCCACTCGTATGCTATTTTTACACATATTCCACTTACCTCTAAATCCAAACAAAAAACAAGATAATAGCAGCTCTATGAATGACAGGGCGCAAGAAGCAAGTCCCCGCAGCAGGCACCACGCCGAGCGCAGGTGCTGGCGCGGGCGCGGGCGCAGTCCCAGCGGCGGGCGTGGCGGGCGCGGGCGCGGGCGCGGGCGCGTGCGCCGCGGCGGGCACCAAGCACAAGTGCGCGCGCAAGCAGCGCCCCGCGCCGCCCCACCCCGACCACCACCTGCCGCCGCCGCCGGACATACTCGACGAGCAGGTACCACGCACGCGGCCACACACACGCACACACCACACGACACCTTTCACCATATACCTTTATCGGAAACTGTCGGAAATTGGTAATACAGACTACGTTCGGTGCCGTAGAACGCATCTAGACTGCATAATTCGTCATATGGATGCTACCCGCAGTTTCGACGCACGCTACTGCGACACTCGCGCACATTACTGACTAAAAATTTTACGAATTTTATCTTCCTGCTACGACTCAAATACTAATATTTCATTCACAATCTATCAGAGTTATGATTCGAGTACACCACACCCATTATCATTATTGTTCATTTATTGTGTATCTGTAAACTGCTGCTTTACATATGTTTGTAAGACAGCCACATATTCGCATGTCGTACCGAACCGAATGAATCTCATACTCATTCTCCTTTGTGCTTGCTTTCCACGGTGTAGATACGCCACGGACCCATGGCTAAACTATCGCTCCCACCCGGCTTTACGTGGAAGGATGTTAACAAGAAAAAGAAAAAGAAATATAAAGACATTGAACGTAACTTCAATGTGAGTTTCTCTATTGTTATCATAAAACATTATACCTTGATATGTTTTACACTCGTCGCTAGTTGGAGTGTCCGTAGATTGTGGCGTCTAATTTGTTGTGGTGATGGCAGTAGTGTCGTGTTCATTCGTTCACTAATTTGATAACTAGACTTGTGTTGACAGTCAACTAATCCTGACATTTTTTATTTAGAATCAATACAACTTCTCCAGTTTAAAGAAGTCATTTGATTTAGATATTATCGTAGTTATTATTTGTCTTTACACATAATTAACGATTTCGGTAGGTATTTTGAGGTTATAATTTACTTTAAATATTTTTTTCCAAATTTTTCAGAGGACAGACGTCCTCGCCAGTCAACCGCGCAACGAACAACTGCCAGATACTGAGAGGAATCTACTCGAATTAGCCGATTCTACTGGTGAGTGTAGACCATAGTTTACTGTTTAGAGTTAGAAATTATGATTGTATTAACCTTTCAAGGACCAAAAAACGCTCGGATCGCCGCCAAGATAGAGACCAGCCACGATGAAACTTGACACCCTTTACTGCCTCTCTAAGCACTTGAGCCGTTGTTTTTGTTCCTGCGCCCAGATGTTTATACCTACGGCGACTCAAGTTACCTTTCTAAAAACTTAATATTACCACAGTGTTACAAACTTACAGTGGTCCATCGCCTTTGAAGTTGCACGAAATGCCGCCATCGTCAAGCTAGACATTCGTCATTGTTGCAAGGGTTGTCACATTCATTTTTTAAGTAATATAATTTACAGTAGCTTTCTTTACAGTTAAAACAGAGATATTATACAACTAATAGGTTTTTGCTATTAAATTAATATGATTTATTTAAATGTCGCGTTCGCCATCTTGGATCTCGAAATAGATGTTGTATTCGAAATGGGCACCCCCGAAAACCATCAAAATAATATCAATATTGATTTTATATCAAAAAGTCGCGTCCACCATTTTTGATCTCGATTTTAATAGCTAATTAAATCTTGCCTCAATATTAACGAATTCTATAATGCGTTTATCCACAAAGAAACATATTGAAAAAGACATGCAGTCTCTCACATCACAGCACATGTAGGTATGAACCATTTTTAAATTCGAGTACACGCATTTTAATACAATGAGACACCCCTGACGCGTGTCCCGAGTGAGGTGTATGGCGAGCCCGAGTCGCGCCGTGTCCCCGCGGTATAGAGAGATATCGAGTTGAAATTAAAACCATATACTCAGGTCTACAGTCCCTTGAAACTGTAAAAAAAAAACTTTTAAGTTAACGTACGTATGCGTAAAAAAAATATGATGAGTTTTTACGGCATAAACGCCGCAAAAAACGCATATTTCGACACTTTCAAGGAAATCAAAATTTGTAGGGAAATCTCCGTTGACATAGAACTATGAAATTTGGCAAGTAATATCGTGTTATATTACAAGTACAGGGAAAAATCTGAAAAATATATATTTTTAATGAAATCGTAAATAAATATAGTTTTTGTTTAAAGTACGTAATCAATCACCTAGTTTGTACGGAACCCTCGGTGGACGAATCTGACTCGCACTTTCCGTTTTTTATTATAACAAAATCCGTAAAAACCTAAACGAAAACAGTAACGCGAGTCCATAGACCATGAACGAACTGAGTCTTGATGAACGAAGGACTTTGATGATTCTTTTCTTTTTTTGTTTGTAATATAGACTTTTATGGCATTGAATGAACGTAGAATTTATAACTCTATAGTACGCCGCAAATAGTGTACGAAAATAATACGTATTTCAATAGCATAAGAAAGAAAACCGCGCTAAGTTATGTGAGCATTTTATAATGCCCCCGGTCCTTGACGGTGCGTAATTGGCGCGCATTTTAAAATGCTCCTGGTCCTTCAAAGGTTAAATGGACATAATTATGTTATTACAATTTTGGGTGTCTGTCTCAATTTGTGAAAGTAATACATTTATATAAATGTTCTGTTGGACGGTCTCTGATAGTTCCTTGGAATGTAGGATAGAGACGCGGGCCATGAGTCTCAATAGAAGTAAGAGCAGGCTATGTATTAGAAGTCACAGTGTTTACAATCCATAGAGTAGGGCAACTATGTACTTGCTAGAGAAACGGGAGTGGGGTTATTGCGGGGAGCTCAGTTTGCGCAATCGAAGGTCGAGGCGTGCGGTGAGGGGCTCGCGCCCGCGACCCCTCTATTGCCGAGTTGTTGCTTCATGCAAGTATGTTTGGTTGCACTACTGTATGGGTTGTAGGAGCGTGGAGTAGCATTGGTAGTGAGTGCGCGCGTGTTGTTCGAAGGTCCGCCCACGCTGGCCACGTCCGCGCTGCACGCGCTCGACCTGCAGTTCTGCGCGCAAGGCAAGTGCTACCACGACAGTACATGCGCTGTTTAACCACCCACTACCTGACATGTGCCGATATCACTTTGTCACATTTCATATTTGGCTGGCTGCACACATACGTTTTCCGTACGTACATACCCTGTAACACCAAACGTGTACGCTAGGCTCACGGAATTCTGAATGCGGAAAACGTATGTGTGCGGACAGGGCCCTATTTAATAACGTGACAATTTGCCAATTGTCATGACGATTTGGTTTACGTTGCGGTGTAGCTATGAGTAGTTTGTTCTATTTTCAAATTAGTTGACGCAATGGATATAAAATTGTCAGGACAGGTGACAAATTGTCACGTTTATTAAATAGTGCCCAGCCTTTACTGATGAAATTATTCATAAATCGAATCTGTTAACTGATCGCTACCCACAAAGCACTTTTGACTCTATTTCATTCATATAGCGGTGATAACTGCACATCGCGTGAAAAAAACAACTGTTGCTAAACCATTAAATTGTGAGAGGTTGTGATGGATCATGTTAAAAGCAATAAAACAGTCATGTACTGCTCGTCTGGTTCGAAGCTTTGGATTCGCTTCTGGTGTCGTCCTGCCATTACCTAGAGCTAGCTCATACATTGCTTGTCCCTCGTACACGAACTTGTAACCAATACTAAATCTGCATTGTTTGTTTTTACACAACTAATTAATAAAACTCATTAGCTCTTTCCGTTTATGATTTTATTCTCACATTTAATGAATCAATTTCACGCTTAGTGATGGGCCGACAATGTATTTTCAGCCGATTATTCGGTTATAATGCCAATAACTCTTCAATCATCTTCATTGCTCGCCTGGCAAGTGGCTTATCTATCATGTTTTTATTTTGATAAATCTCTCGTTTTACAGTATAAGCGGCCATACCACAAATCACTCTTTAAATAAGTGTTTTGACAATATTGTTTGTAAGAGACAGCATCACATTTAACCAGTGCCTAAATTGAACAGTGTTTTAAAATCTTTTGTGGTTAGGCCGAAGAATTCTAATAATTACAATAGTAAGTCGGTGTCTTGGCTTGGTCCATCTCTAATAACGAGCATTTTAAAAACCAAAAATTATGTTACTTTGTTCTCATGTAGCTTTTTCTCATTAGCTAATTTATTGTTGATGGTAAGAAAGCTTATCTAATGAGATTGTATTGTAAAGGGTATGGTTTTGTGTCGACACAGGCGTGACCACCGTCCACCCCCCCACCACGCCGCCTTACCCCCCTCCGCAGCAGCTATTCCCAGTGCAACAACTCGCCACCAATCTCAACCAGGTAATTAACTCACTTTATTACTTTTTTTACATATTTTTAAGTGTGTATACGATCGTTTCCGTACTGCAAAAAAAGTCGATTTGACGACCTCCGTGGTCGAGTGGTTTGTATGCCCCCGGTTTTCAAGGTGTCGCCATCTCTGAGGTCCCGGGTTCGATCCCCGGTTGAGTGTCGATAAAACGTATCACGCGATATACAACCTGGAGACGACAATGCGACAGTAAATTAAATGTCGTACAGCTAAGAACGCTCCCATGCAGTCTCATAAAAAAACAATAAAAAATATCCAATAGTTTAGTCACAGAAAATATTTTTCAGTTACGATTTTCAGTACAATTTATTTTCGTGCTATTTAGTTTGTTTGAAAAAAAAATGTTTCATTTCGTTCCTAGGAATTATTTGATTGAGTTTTAAAATACTCCTATGAACTAGTGTCACAAATGTTTTCATTTATTGTCGTCTCCACCCCGTATTATTATTAGTCATATATCGTGTTTCGTCGGTCATGCTAGGGGGGGAGGAGGCTTACATAGTTAATAGTGTTTAAAGTCGATTATTTCAATAGGCGTGTAACGCCGAACAACTCGGCTCGATTAGATTATCCGTATACTTGTCCCCGTTCATCCGGGTTGCTATTTAACAATGAGGAGATATGTTCGACGAAGCATCGGGCGTACTCGTCGTAGTGGGCTGGGCGGTAGTGCGGTACTAAGCGGTCGTGGCCCGTAGAGGGCGTGCGCGGGGCGCGGCGGCGGCGGCGGCGGCGGGCCCGGGGCCAGGGGCGGCTGCGTGTGCTTCGGCTGGACGTTCCTGCTGCGGCAGGCCTTCCACCACCTGCCGCACCGCCTGCAGCAGGTCGCCTACTCCTCCGCACACCTCCTCACTAACTGCTGCGTTAGTACACCACACACGCCGACCTGGGAACGACACTATCGTATCCACCTTGATAAATAAGCTGTCGAATCTCGCTTCAGCTCATTCGTCGTTACGATATTCGTTCTCCGCCAGTCGTCTCGACCCGTTTCTACTTTCATCGGTAGGTTTCGGTTCTGCAAAGTATTATTAGATTTTAGTCAGTACATTAGTTATCGTATAGACGTTAGGTTCATCGTATGTAACTTAAGTAGATTTAAGATTGTCATCACCGTATTAGAGTAAATGGTACGTTCGGTAGAGTGGGTAGATGTGTAAGGTGCGTGCAGTAAAGTGGTGTGGTGTGATTGTAGCAGCAGCTGCAAGAGCTGCAGGCGGCGCAGCTGCAGCAACTGACGGCGCAGCACTCGGTGCAGCACTCGGTGCAGCACTCGGTGCAGCACTCGGTGCAACACTCGGCGCAGCACTCGGCGCAGCACTCGCCGCAGTACGCGCCCGACCCGCTGCACCGGCCCGACCAATACGTGCCCTTGGTCAGTACTCTACACTTCACAATCTAATTTTCACGCTGTATGTTATCGTAACTCATACTCATAATTCAGCCAGTAAGATTCGATGTACGACATTTTAACGGGAAAATACTAAAGTAATCTTTTTAAATGAAGAAAAAACGCGACGCTATTTTTGGCAGATATTTTGCTAGCCATTCACAAAGCATTGCAGGCGAAACGAGAACTTCGGCCGCGTAACTTCGGCATAGTGTCTTATTTACTTATTGTACAATTTCACAATAGGACAGTATGAGGTGACGAAATTGAAAAATAATTGTAACATGTATTTTGCAATCGGCAATCGGGCGTACATTAATGTCGGTTCTCTACAACGTTGTGTCGTGGTCTGGTCCCAGGGCGAGGAGATGGCGGGCGCGGGCGCGGGGGCGGGCGCGGGCGTGGAGGCGCGCGAGCTGGGCGCCGTGCTGGCCTACCTCCAGCGGGAAGTGCCCTCGCTCGTCGCCATGCCGCTCAACGAGCTGCGCTCGCTCGTGCTGCAGGTACACACACGTGGGATCCACAAACGTAACATCTACATTTCGCATTAAAATTCATCACTTTACTGCCTAGTGTTGACTTCATTGTTATACAAAATACTGAATTCGGTTATCGTTCATGAGAAGAAAACATACAAATAAGATGATCTTCTTTGCATGTCGGTTAAGGTTTTACTTCATAGGTATGCTTCTGTTGTTCGGCTGTCGAGATACACACTCATTAATTTTAAAATTTCAATAGCATCATCCCGCTTTCATGCTTTATTGAGTACACGAGTGTACAAAAAGGGTTGTCACACTAACTTATCTTTATTAAACATGAAAAAGCAACAGTGAGTGCTATTCATGTTTTTAGCTGTCTCTCTACTAGTCGGGCGGTATTTTTTCTGATTGGTAACTCGATCAGTGTAAAAGTTAGTGTGCAACCGCTCACGTGCGAGTAACAAGTGTCACGGTGCCGGGGCAATGTTTTATGCTCTGAATGATGCGGTGACGCGCGCAGGTGATGCAACAGAAGTCGCACGAGATCCTGTCGGCCAAGTGCGCGGGTGCGGAGGCGGAGAGCACCGGCGCTGTCGCGGAGGCGGACGCGGACGCGGACGCGGGGGCGGACGACGCGGAACGGCACACGCGCCGCCTGCTGGCCGCCGCCGAGGAGGCGCTCCGGGTGGACGCCGAGTGGGCCGCCGCCCACCCCGACCACCATCACCACCATCACCACCACCACCTCGACCGACCCGTACGTAAACACATTACATAATAATATAATACACGTGACTTATTATTTAAACTTTACTACTTTCGTTTTACAAACGAAACGGTGTCTGCACTAGTATAAGATATTTGGCTCCTAGCTTGGGAGATGAATCAAACAGCCAGTGTTGCTATAGCGCTAAGAAGCTAAGAACTATGTTTATTTGTTTGTACATCTTATATACTAAATTATTACACATTATTGTATGTGCGTCAGCTGGATGTACCTAACACAGTGTGTGTGAGTTTGCTCTAGATACAAAGTCCGAGCTGACGCTACATCACTCCCCCCTAAAAATAAAGGAATAGGGATAAAAGGATGTATATTTACCTAAGCCTATTAAAAGTTGAAATAAAAATTACTAATATTAAAGTAAGCTACGATTACTAATGAACAGGTGTTGTAAAATGACACTCTGTTCACTGACCGAAGTGTTTGCTGTATAGGCAAAATACTCGCGGCGATAAAAATAGATTTGTTTTCATTCAATTAATCATTGCATTCAGTGCATAGGATTAATTGAATTTAAATCTGACGACTGGCTTAGATATTCTACCGGAACGGGTTGTCTTCACGTTTGCCTTGGCTGGCTGTTGACCCTCAGGACTCGTCGATGGTCCAGGCTTCATCACGGGCGGCGGCTGCGGTTGTTCCGCGCTGAGTTCGCCACTCTGCTCATCGTGAAGTAGGAAGGCTGGCTTGAGACGGTCGATGGAGATAGTGGCTGTTCGGTTTGGCAACTCGACGGAGTAAAACTTCTCGTGACGTTCGAGCACTTTATACGGGCCGTTGTAGGGCGGTGTAAGTGCGCTCTTCATTGCGTCATTGCGTACGAATACATGTGAGCAAGTTCGTAGCTCGTCATGTACGAAGATGTTACGCTGAGTATGTTGTCTCCTCGGTGTCGATAGCAGTGACGTCATCGTTTGCTGTAGTTGCTGTAACATGCCATTCTCGTTTTGAGGTGTCGTCCTGGCGGTGAAGAAATCTCCAGGTAGTCGTAGTGTTGTGCCGTAGGTCAGTTCTGCTGCGCTCACTTTTGTGTCGTCCCGTATTGCGGTGCGAAGTCCGAGCAGGATCATGGGCAATTCTTTGACCCAGTTTACTCGGTTGCACTTCGTCATCAGCGCGGCCTTGAGTGTTCTGTGCCAGCGTTCTACTTGTCCATTCGCTTGCGGATGATAAGCGGTGGTGTGGATGTGGTTGATGCCCAGCTTATTTGTCAGCTTCCGGAATAATTCGGACTCGAACTGTCGTCCTTGATCTGACGTAATCGTCGTCGGTGTTCCGAATCTGGCAATCCAACCTCTGAGTAGAATCTGGCAGATGGTTTCGGCGGTGATGTCCTTGACGGGATACGCTTCTGGCCATTTTGTGCAGCGATCGATCATCGTTACGCAAATTTTGCATTCTTCGGACGTAGGTAACGGTCCGATTATGTCAATGTGCAAGTGTGCGAATCGATCGGCCGGCGGAAAGTGCATGATCGGCGAAACAGTGTGACGTTGCACTTTGGACTGTTGACATAATAGACATGTCTTTGCCCATTTTCCGATGTCTGTAGTCATCGATGGCCAGAAATAGCGTTGCGCTAGCATGCGTCGTGTTCCTCTGACGCCGGGATGGCTGATGTTGTGCACGATGTCGAATGCTTTTCGTCGGTACAGCGGCGGTAGGTATGGTCGCATATAGCGCGTCGATGTTTCGCACAATATGACCTTGTCGCTATTCGGTACGGGAAACATTTTAAACTGCAAATGCGGGTTGTTTCGCAATTCTCTCAGCTCGCTGTCTTTTTCTTGCTCCGCCGACAGTTGCTCATAGTCGATGGGTGAAGGGAAGGTAATCTCCTCCACTCGAGAAAGGCAGTCAGCAACAACATTATCTTTGCCGGATATATGTTGTATGTCAGAGCAAAATTGTGAGATGAATTCGAGCTGGCGCAGTCTTCTTTCCGTGTCACATGAGCTCGCTTGTTTGTGTAAAGCAAACGTCAGCGGTTTATGGTCTGTATAAACCGTAAATTCTCTTCCTTCAATCATGTGACGGAAATGTTTTATTGCCATGTATATAGCAAGTAGTTCCCTGTCGTACGTGCTGTACCGTTTCTGTGTCTCGCTCAGTGTTTTGGAGAAAAAGGATAGAGGTTCCCATTTTCCATTCACGTGCTGCTGTAGTACTGCTCCTGCACATGTGGCCGAACAATCTGTCATCAGGCCGAGACGAGCGGAAGTGGATGGGTGAGATAGTGCAACAGCGCTTTTTATGCTTTCTTTGCACTTCTCAAACGCTTCTTTTGACGTTTGTGTCCACTTTAGTTCGCTTTTGTCCTTCCTCTTGGAGTTGTGCAGGTACTTGTTGAGCTCAGCTTGTATGTTAGCAGCGTGAGGTATACACTGGCGGTAGAAATTCACCATGCCAAGAAAACGTCGCAGCTGTTGAACTGTTGTAGGCAAAGGAAAATTCGATATTGCCTCAGTCCTGTCATCCAGCGGACGTATGCCATCTTTAGATATGTGGTAGCCCAGAAAATCCAGTTCTTCTTTGCCGAATTCGCATTTTCCCACGTTTAGTGTGATGCCGTATTCGTCCATTCTCTCCAGAACTTTTCGAAGTAGGGTCTCGTTATCCTCTTTTGTCCTTGATGGGATAAGGATATCGTCGATAAAAACAAATACATCGAGCCCTTTAAAAACCATGTCGACGAAACGTTGGAACGTTTGGCTGGCATTACGTAATCCAAACGTCATTCTCGTGAATTCGAAAAGTCCGAACGGTGTTGTTATCGCGGTTTTTGGTATGTCATCTTCGAAAATTGGGATGTGGTGGAACGATTTTCGGATGTCCAGCTTGGAGAAAACGGTCTTGTCACGCAGCAAGTATATAAAGTCTTGTAGCCTTGGTATAGGGTAGCGATCAGGAAGTGTGACGGCGTTTAATCGCCTGTAATCGCCGCATGGCCTTAATTCGCCATTTTTCTTTGTGACGATGTGCAGCGGCGTTGCCCAAGGACTGTTGGAGGGGCGGCAAATGCCTAACTCCATCATCCTTTGGAATTCCTGTTTCGCGGCTTTGTACTTTGCTGGGTTCAATGGACGAACTTTTGCATAGATCGGCGGCCCCGTCGTATGTAAATAATGCACGATATTATGCTTAGGTGCATTTTTCAGCGTCGACGGCCTTGTTACGTCAGGGAACTCACGTAATAACTCGGCGTAGGGTCCGGTTACATCTATCGTGCGGACCGATGAGTCATTCGAGTGCATTGTGCGCGCGGCAACCGATAATTTCGTTATTTTGTCGATCAATCTCTTTTCGCTTAGATCAATGTTTAGTTGATTTTTAGCGAGAAAATCTGCTCCGAGAATTGATCTGCGCACATCGGCTATGACGAATGTCCACGTGAATGGTCTTCGTAGTCCCAGATCTATGCAAACTGTCTTAAATCCGTAGGTCTTTATTTGCGTTCCGTTGGCGGCATAAATTGCGTAATCGGCATTTGTGGGCTTTTCCTTTGTGCGGGCGAGTACAGATATGTCTGCTCCGGTGTCTATTAAAAATTGTGTCCCACTTTTTCGGTCGGTGACACATAGACGGTAACTTTTTCCGTCAACACCAACTCCCGCCGCGGTTAGTGTCGGAGTTAGTTTTCCGACGGCATATTTCGCTGCGCTTTGTATGTACAGCGAGCCTTATCTGTACATCGCGTCGATTGATCTCCAAACTTTTGGTGGTACCAGCACATCCAGTTTGAGCACACCTTGAGTTTTCGGGAACGTTTCCTGGAGTGGGAGTGGGATTTCTATTTGCGTCTGTCTCTGATGTTTTGCTCTCTCGGCATATGTTGATGAGATTGGCGCATCTCGCGTAATTGTCGCGCAAGAAATTCCACTCTTCTCGACAGGAGTTCTTCTAAGGATTCTGTGGATAGCTGTGGAGACGCCATTGTTGTTCTGAGGATGCCTGTGCTATGAGCTAGCTTGATGTAGCGCTTGACTATGTCTATGAGGCAACTGTGCTGTTTAGCTCGAATCTATGTGCGACTTCTCAATTTGACTGGTGAGACCCGCTTGTGGGAGGCCAGCCAAACCGATCCGCTAGAAAACGAACGACGAAAACAGTTACGTCAGACTGCGTGATTGCGCTTTCCTCAGCTTGTTCTTGCTTGATGGTTACTGGGTGGCTGCGATCTGTTTGTCTCCCTGGTCGACGAAGGACTTCCGTGATTATACGCCTTTTGAAATTTCAATCGGTGGGATCCGCTTGTGGAAGGCCGATTGAAATTGTGCGATCACGGAGAAATCCAGCAGAATCACGTCGGGGTCACCAATTTGGCTCCTAGCTTGGGAGATGAATCAAACAGCCAGTGTTGCTATAGCGCTAAGAAGCTAAGAACTATGTTTATTTGTTTGTACATCTTATATACTAAATTATTACACATTATTGTATGTGCGTCAGCTGGATGTACCTAACACAGTGTGTGTGAGTTTGCTCTAGATACAAAGTCCGAGCTGACGCTACAGATATGTTTTGTCGTGTAGACGGGTCACGGAGTCGTGGGGAGCGTCGGGGCGGAGGCGAGCCCGGCGGGGTCGGGGGCGGGGGCGGAGGCGGTGGCGGGAGCGGGGGCGGAGGCGGTGGCGGGGTTCGCGATGGGCGTGCGGGCGGTGCTGTCGGCGGCGCTGTCGGGCCAGCTGCGGCGCGCGCGCGCCGGCTCGCCGCGCCCCGACGACGCCGCGCCGCCCGACCGACCCGCCAACCACCACTTCCCGCCGCCCGCCGCCGCACAACCACTACCACTACCACAACCACAACCACAACACATCGACGACTACCGGTAACGTACTTCGATCTTATTTATTACAAGTTTTTATTTATAAAATATAACGGACACGATAAATGATTGGGACTGTGTCTAACATGCTGACTCTTGAATTTTGATGCTATCGCGATCCGAACTCGATAAAACGACCCACGACCGATGACGTCGACGGTGAAGGGCCTCAGTCGTGTAGTTTTGTCCCGACCGACACACGACTTACGGCTTACAAAACGGGACTACACAATTAGGTCGATGATATGATAGACAAGTTATTGATAAACGAATACTGACACCAGGTCTGGCACGTTCGTCCCACCTGCGCCGGCGGCCCTGGGCGGCGCGCCGGCGCCGGGTGCGGGGCCCACGCCCGCGGGGCCCACGCTCGCGGGGCCCACGCTCGCGGGGCCCACGCCCGCGACGCTCACGCCCGCCAAACGAGACCCCCACCACCACGCCAACGCCAACGTCGCGGTGCGCAAGAAGCTCAAGGTCAGTATTATATCACACCTCACTCACATCGAGCGTGTAAAAGAATTACTTTGAACAATATTTAAACCACTGACAGTTAAATAATGTTGCGTGTGTAATGTCGGGGTCATACTTTTAAAACTACACGCTAATTATTTTCAGATTTCATACGTAAGTGTTTTTAGTCTATCGAAGTGAAAATTATCGGCTGAAACTTACGAGTAGGATAAAATTGTTGACATTTTTGAGTGTTGCGTCGTTGACGTTTGTATTTGGTGTGTGTCGTTGCAGGGCCGCTGCGCGCAGACGCGGTTCGGGGGCGCGGGCGGGGCGGCGGGCGGCGCGGGGGCGGGCGGCGGCGCGGGGCGGCGCGGCGCGGGCGGCGAGGGCGCGCCGGCCGCATACTCCGCCATGGACGTGGACGGCGAGACCGACTCCAACCACGACACGGCGCTCACGCTCGCCTGCGCCGGCGGCCACGAGGACCTCGCCGAGCTGCTGCTCTCGCGCGGCGCCGACATCGAGCACCGCGACAAGAAGGTCAGCCGCATACTCGTCATACACCACACGAGCGTCCGCTCCGTTCGATCGCCAGCGGTCACCACGACCGCCTAAACGCTCGCGACGACGCGACGATGTGATCGAGGCACTTTTTTTAAAGTCGCAGGCGACTTCGATGTGAATGAAAATGTTCTATCGTGTTCTACCTCACTCGAATGTCTTCTAAGCCTCTTTAAAAGTGCGATGGTATTGTTTATTTTCAAATTTTTTTTAAAGTTATGGGAAAGTATAAAATGCTGCGATTAATTTAATGTAATCGTTATTTATTAACTTGTAATATACCTCTGTGTGGTGTGCAGGGTTTCACGCCTTTGATCCTGGCGGCGACGGCGGGGCACGAGAAGATAGTGGAGATCCTGGTGAACCACGGCGCGGACATCGAGGCGCAGTCGGAGCGCACCAAGGACACGCCGCTGTCGCTGGCCTGCTCCGGCGGCCGCTACGAGGTCGTGGAGCTGCTGCTCATCCGCGGCGCCAACAAGGTCACTACACCTGCACTATATAGTACGTGGACATCTGGTGATCCACGGCGCGGTCGGAGCGCACCGAGGACACACCGCTGATCGACGACGTTCAACCATCTGTCGAACACAGAATTATTTTGTACCTCCTGTTTAACCTTTGTCATATTTTGACCTCATAACTTAGTGTGTATTCTTTCGTCGTCATATAGTTTTATAGAAGATTTGGTTTTGCAGGAACATCGAAATGTGTCCGACTACACCCCTCTGTCGCTGGCGGCGTCCGGCGGCTACGTCAACATCATCCGATTACTATTGCACCACCAGGTAACGTCAGTCGACCGAATATAGATAAACTGTCAGTATTACCGTGCGTTCACTCAGGTCCGTATTTACAGGATCCTTTTTTAACGGATCCGTTGTTACGGATACGGTAAAGATTGTGTGTTTACTGGATCCGATATACTGTGTCGTGTGTGATCAAGCTCGTAAAACTACATACGACATCGCCGAATAATAACGTATCCGATAAAACGGACCTGTAAAACGGATCGCCGTGTGAACGGGCACTCGTAGATGGTCGGTAGTGTCACTGAGTGTTGTCGGTACGATTGTAGGCGGAGATAAACTCGCGTACGGGGTCGAAGCTGGGCATCTCGCCGCTGATGCTGGCGGCCATGAACGGGCACACGGCGGCCGTGCGCCTGCTGCTGGACTGCGGCTCCGACATCAACGCGCAGATCGAGACCAACCGCAACACCGCGCTCACGCTCGCCTGCTTCCAAGGTGCCACAAACCATATATTTATGTGGCTTCAGTTGCTCCATTCGTCTAGCATTTGAGTTAAAAAGTTTCCGTTTACAGTTTTAACAAATACTAGTAACAAATATTATAATAGGTAGGGGAAAAAGTTGAAATTTTTTTAAGAAAATTCAAAACCTTTTTTAATATAGTTTATTTACATTCAACTAGAGTATGTAGGTGCCATTTTGTTCTATAACTTTTTGCCATCTTGTAGGTAGGGACATTATCCCATTGCTATAGAAATTTCGGGGCTTCTGATCAAAATACCGCGATGAGTGGTTTTGGCAGTCACTGCCTAAAGAATTCTGAAGAGACCGAAACTGGTGGAAATCTTAAAGTCAAGGTCAGGACACGGTGGATGCATTAACACCTCCCAGCCAAACTCTCTTAATTTTTGCTGAGTGGCTAAAGATGAGAGCCACAAATGACCTACTCATTTGTACACGGTTCATTAGGTTCCTTCCATTCTTTCAGTGAGTTCGTGAGGTACCCAAATATCGAGCTTTTTTGTGTACCCAGTTTTTTTCAAATGCACCAAAACTGTTTTGTGGTCAATTCCCAGTTCTTCAGCCACGTCGTAACTACTGATATGACGATCTCGCTCAACTTTTTCAAAAATGGCTTACATTTTATCCGAAATAAGGCGACCAGAGCGACGTGCATCTTTGACATCAAAATTTCCGGATTGAAAACGCTTAAACCAAATTTGTGCTAGTCCACTGCACTAAGTCCATAAATAACGCAAATTTTTTTCGTTGCATTTTTACCTTTTTTGTAGTAAAATTTTAAAATGTATAGAATTTCTTCATTAGATTCACTCATCTTGACAGTAAGAAAAACAAATGAACATTTTCCTAATTTTAATTTGGAATTATCTTCTTTAAAATTAAACTTTTGATGATAGCAAAACCAGCCAGATACAAATAGTATAGCCAAAGAGATTTTATTTACAAGTTCATACATATGCGAAAAGATTTTTTCCCCAACCTAATACACGAACAGACTATTATTTATTTATTTATTTATTATGCTATTATCTATTATGCTATTTATAAATAACTTTTTATAGAAATGAGCACGTGAAAACTTCAAATATAGAAAATCGTTAATTTTAGACAGTAATCTTATAAAATGCGTGTTCGTGTTTAGGTCGCCACGAAGTGGTGTCGCTGCTGCTGGACCGCAAGGCGAACGTGGAGCACCGCGCCAAGACCGGGCTCACGCCGCTCATGGAGGCGGCCAGCGGCGGCTACGTGGACGTCGGCCGCGTGCTGCTCGACAAGGGCGCCGACGTCAACGCGCCGCCCGTGCCCTCCTCCCGCGACACCGCGCTCACCATCGCCGCCGACAAGGGACACACCAAGTTCGTGGAGCTGCTGCTGCAGAGGTATGTACACTGTGCCGGGTGACGTCACGCTGCTACACGAGGGCGCCGACGTCAACGCGCCGCCCGTGCCCTCCTCCCGCGACACCGCGCTCACCATCGCCGCCGACAAGGGACACACCAAGTTCGTGGAGCTGCTGCTGCAGAGGTATGTACACTGTGCCGGGTGACGTCACGCTGCTACACGAGGGCGCCGACGTCAACGCGCCGCCCGTGCCCTCCTCCCGCGACACCGCGCTCACCATCGCCGCCGACAAGGGACACACCAAGTTCGTGGAGCTGCTGCTGCAGAGGTATGTACACTGTGCCGGGTGACGTCACGCTGCTACACGAGGGCGCCGACGTCAACGCGCCGCCCGTGCCCTCCTCCCGCGACACCGCGCTCACCATCGCCGCCGACAAGGGACACACCAAGTTCGTGGAGCTGCTGCTGCAGAGGTATGTACACTGTGCCGGGTGACGTCACGCTGCTACACGAGGGCGCCGACGTCAACGCGCCGCCCGTGCCCTCCTCCCGCGACACCGCGCTCACCATCGCCGCCGACAAGGGACACACCAAGTTCGTGGAGCTGCTGCTGCAGAGGTATGTACACTGTGCCGGGTGACGTCACGCTGCTACACGAGGGCGCCGACGTCAACGCGCCGCCCGTGCCCTCCTCCCGCGACACCGCGCTCACCATCGCCGCCGACAAGGGACACACCAAGTTCGTGGAGCTGCTGCTGCAGAGGTATGTACACTGTGCCGGGTGACGTCACGCTGCTACACGAGGGCGCCGACGTCAACGCGCCGCCCGTGCCCTCCTCCCGCGACACCGCGCTCACCATCGCCGCCGACAAGGGACACACCAAGTTCGTGGAGCTGCTGCTGCAGAGGTATGTACACTGTGCCGGGTGACGTCACGCTGCTACACGAGGGCGCCGACGTCAACGCGCCGCCCGTGCCCTCCTCCCGCGACACCGCGCTCACCATCGCCGCCGACAAGGGACACACCAAGTTCGTGGAGCTGCTGCTGCAGAGGTATGTACACTGTGCCGGGTGACGTCACGCTGCTACACGAGGGCGCCGACGTCAACGCGCCGCCCGTGCCCTCCTCCCGCGACACCGCGCTCACCATCGCCGCCGACAAGGGACACACCAAGTTCGTGGAGCTGCTGCTGCAGAGGTATGTACACTGTGCCGGGTGACGTCACGCTGCTACACGAGGGCGCCGACGTCAACGCGCCGCCCGTGCCCTCCTCCCGCGACACCGCGCTCACCATCGCCGCCGACAAGGGACACACCAAGTTCGTGGAGCTGCTGCTGCAGAGGTATGTACACTGTGCCGGGTGACGTCACGCTGCTACACGAGGGCGCCGACGTCAACGCGCCGCCCGTGCCCTCCTCCCGCGACACCGCGCTCACCATCGCCGCCGACAAGGGACACACCAAGTTCGTGGAGCTGCTGCTGCAGAGGTATGTACACTGTGCCGGGTGACGTCACGCTGCTACACGAGGGCGCCGACGTCAACGCGCCGCCCGTGCCCTCCTCCCGCGACACCGCGCTCACCATCGCCGCCGACAAGGGACACACCAAGTTCGTGGAGCTGCTGCTGCAGAGGTATGTACACTGTGCCGGGTGACGTCACGCTGCTACACGAGGGCGCCGACGTCAACGCGCCGCCCGTGCCCTCCTCCCGCGACACCGCGCTCACCATCGCCGCCGACAAGGGACACACCAAGTTCGTGGAGCTGCTGCTGCAGAGGTATGTACACTGTGCCGGGTGACGTCACGCTGCTACACGAGGGCGCCGACGTCAACGCGCCGCCCGTGCCCTCCTCCCGCGACACCGCGCTCACCATCGCCGCCGACAAGGGACACACCAAGTTCGTGGAGCTGCTGCTGCAGAGGTATGTACACTGTGCCGGGTGACGTCACGCTGCTACACGAGGGCGCCGACGTCAACGCGCCGCCCGTGCCCTCCTCCCGCGACACCGCGCTCACCATCGCCGCCGACAAGGGACACACCAAGTTCGTGGAGCTGCTGCTGCAGAGGTATGTACACTGTGCCGGGTGACGTCACGCTGCTACACGAGGGCGCCGACGTCAACGCGCCGCCCGTGCCCTCCTCCCGCGACACCGCGCTCACCATCGCCGCCGACAAGGGACACACCAAGTTCGTGGAGCTGCTGCTGCAGAGGTATGTACACTGTGCCGGGTGACGTCACGCTGCTACACGAGGGCGCCGACGTCAACGCGCCGCCCGTGCCCTCCTCCCGCGACACCGCGCTCACCATCGCCGCCGACAAGGGACACACCAAGTTCGTGGAGCTGCTGCTGCAGAGGTATGTACACTGTGCCGGGTGACGTCACGCTGCTACACGAGGGCGCCGACGTCAACGCGCCGCCCGTGCCCTCCTCCCGCGACACCGCGCTCACCATCGCCGCCGACAAGGGACACACCAAGTTCGTGGAGCTGCTGCTGCAGAGGTATGTACACTGTGCCGGGTGACGTCACGCTGCTCGACGAGGGCGCCGACGTCGACGCGCCGTTAAGCGTTTTATACATTCTAAGTCGCAAAACCATCTTTATCTAATATATCTCTATAATATCAAAAAAGACAGATAAGATATATAGCATGTTTGCATTGTACGTTGCAGGCGAGCGGCGGTGGAGGTGAAGAACAAGAAGGGCAACTCGCCGCTGTGGCTGGCGGCCAACGGCGGCCACCTCGCCGTCGTCGAGATGCTCTACGCCGCCGGCGCCGACATCGACTCGCAGGACAATAGAAAGGTCACATACACTCACTTACTCCACTACACTATTCAATTAATATTGTTTAATTACGATTTTGGCTCTATTTATGCTATTCTTTACAGGTTTCATGTCTAATGGCCGCTTTCAGAAAGGGCCATACCAAAGTAGTCAAATGGATGGTAGGAGTTGTAACGCAATTCCCGTCCGATCAGGAAATGACAAGGTTCGTTATATATTCTGATGTGTTAAGAAGTTGTAGTTTACGAAATATTTTGCATATAATTTGACAATGTGTGTCGTGTACCAGGTACATCTGCACGATCTCGGACAAGGAGCTGCTGGAGAAGTGCCAGGAGGGTGTGCGCGTGATCCGCGCGGCTAAGGAGACGCAGGCGGCGCGCGCCAACCAGAACGCGACCATACTGCTGGAGGAGCTGGAGTCCGAGCGCTGCCGGGAGCAGTCGCGACGCCAGGCCGCCGCGCGCCGCCGCGAGCGCAAGAAGAAGAAGAAGATGGAGAAGAAGGTATGTACGTGCTCTAACGCGACCATACTGCTGGAGGAGCTGGAGCTTGGAGATATTTTTCTCGTACGTTAACTTTGGTGCGCGTCGTCACATGTGATCTTTTCGCCTTAGCCTTAAAATACAGTTATAGTTAATTTTAGTTAAAATGCTGTTAAGGCTTATTAACGTCACATAAAGAGCATCATGTGCTTTTGGCATACCTACCAGTCCGCCATTTTGAAAAAAGTCGGTTTTGGAGGCCTGTGATAAAAGTGGTGCCAATCAATAGAATAAATTATTACAAACAAAAAGTAGTAAGTAAAATAATCTCGTAAGTGATATACTTTCCGAGATATTTGAGTTTAAAGTTGAAAAATAAAATCTGTTATTTTCTAAATCAATCGATAGAATAAGTCATTACAAACAAAAAGTAATAAGTAAAAAAATCTGGTAAGTAATATACTTACTGAGATATTTGAGTTTGAAGTTGAAAAACAAAATAAGTAAAGTAATTTTTAGATCAATCGATAGAATAACTGGAGCACACTTCGTCAGCTGAGCCATGGACGCTTCCTACATACATAAAATAGCTTAAAAACAATCTGCATAGACATAACCACTAAATCCAGAATATGATTTTGTTTATCAAATTCAAACTCGAATATCTCAGTAAGTATATCACTTGCGAGATTTTTTTCTTATTACTTTTTGTTTATAATGACTTATTCTATTGATTAATGCAGAAAATTACAGATTTTGTTTTTCAACTTCAAACTCAAATATCTCAGTAAGTATATCACTTACGAGATTTTTTTACTTATTACTTTTTGTTTGTAATTACTTATTCTATCGATTGACACCACTTTTAGCACAGGCCTCCAAAACCGACTTTTTTCAAAGTGGCGGACAGGTAGGTATGCCAGTCTTCATACATAAATGACCGATGGCTTTTCATTATTCATAAACGTATATTAAGAAAATGTAAACATTGGGCTACTTCATTATTATGTTGTCGTTCTGACGAATTCATAGACAAAACCGGAAGATCAACTGGCTGATATCCACATCCACATCTTCCGAAAAAATAAAACTATATCTGTCATTAAATGTCAACATGTTAGAAATAGAAGAAATATAAATTATTTATTTGCCACAAACATGGTACATTTGATGTGAAATAACGTGAAAGTTGTCGCTTCAATCGGTCATTATACAAAATGATACAAAAATACCCCTAATGCCGAATATGGTATATAGGGACCATCAAACTCAACAACTTTTACTACGGGACCAACTCTCAAATCGCGAAAAAAATAATCAGCTGTTGTTTGGTTTGTAGTATTTTTCGATCATTGAACCATAACATAAAACCTCATTGCTATCGATTGCGTTTTTAATTCAGCGATCGTCTTTTATTTAAGAATAAAATGTATTGATTTTTGCTTTTGACATAACGTATAGAAATTTTCACATAGTAATAATTTTGTGCTTTGAAAAATAGTAAATAAACAGTGAATTTAGTGTTTAAAAGCTGTGTTTTAAATTAAATAAATAGAGAAACAGCTGTACATTTTGATATTTTCGATTTCAATTTTTGTATGAAACAGCTGATTTTTTTTCGTGATTTCAGAGTTGGTCCCGTGGTAAAAGTTGATCAGTTTGATGGTGCCTATATACCATATTCGGCATTAGGGGTATTTTTGTAACATGTTATGTAGTCTGCCTTGTTATTCACTAAAATAGGGTTAAAATAGGCAGCATCCTTCTATAACTTTATCAAAGTTTTATAGAGCGTTTGTCTCTATCGAGGGATTATTAATAATGATTTTCAAGAAATTCCTTATAACAAGCTCATATGCCTTCCGTAACTTTTTATGAATAAGAAGGTTCGTTTATAAGGGGAAATAAAAATATAGCTACAAAGTGATTGTACAGGAGGAGCGGCGTAAATTGCAGGCGGAGAACGACAAGAACTCGACGTACAGCGAGAAGGCGCTCGGCGACTCGGAGGGCGGCGAGCCCGACGACGAGCACGAGCCCGCCGCCAAGGAGGAGGGCGACTCCGGCATCGACGCCAACTCGCAGGTACACACCACACCGACATACCCCTGCCCTATCATCGTACCATCCCTCCGCAGGTACCGTGGCCGACAGCGTCGCTTATCCACTCGTAACGTTAACCTCGCTGGCACGGTTAGTGCGGGCAGGGGCGACACCCGCGCACACAAACATTGTTAGTAACTGGTTAAGCGACGCTGTTGCCCATAGTACAGCTGACGGCGTCGGCGTCGGCGTCGGCGTCGCCGTGCAACTCGAATCAATTTAGAAACCCATTCTTTGGTAACTGCTTATAATATTACACGAGTCGGTGTACAAAGTGCAGGTGCGGTAATCGTGCACTTTTGACATAGTCGAATGAAGTGAGTAGCGATAGAAATGACCGGTGATCGTGTGCGGCAGGGATCCTGCTCCTCGTCGGACGTGAAGGCCCCGCCGGCGCCGAGCGGCAAGTGCAAGAAGAAGAAGAAGGAGGAGAGGACCTCGCCCCCGCCCCCCGCCGCGCCCGCGCCCCCCGCGCTCGCCCCCGCGCCCGCGCCCGCGCCCGCCCTCGCCACGCCGCCGCCGCCCAAGAAGCAGCCGGACAAAGTTATTATTTACCACATACACTTCGCTTCTACTAGATTTCACTATTCGATCTTACACTCGTTTCTCAATCGGGAACGATAAGTTAATAACGTTAAAATCACCTCTTATAATGAAATAAATTTAGGTAAAGATGACTTTTTTTAAGAAGACTATCTGTGTTATTACATATAAATTTTAAACACTGTAATAACTAAGACACACGTTTAAATACTGTCAAAAAGTCACAGCATCACATTCGAACAGGTGTCTAAGTTAAACGATCACGGTATGTTTTAAAAAAATACTGTTTCCATAATCGTTCCGACGTTCCACAGAGCAAATCGAAACTGGAGACAAAGTTAGACAAGGAGAGTTCCCCGAAGGGTGACAAGAAGGAGAAGGAGAACGTGGCGCCCCCCTCCCCGCGCGCCGGCCGCGCGCCCGCGCCCGCGCATGCGCCCCGCGACAAGCCGCCGCCCGCCACACTGTAACTATACTCCCTGATATACGACCGCCTCTACATTACCATGCCATTTCATTTCGTTTCTATATTCTCCTAACTTTTATTTCCGCCGTAGCCGTACGATGTGTCATGAAACAGATCGACGAAATTATCTTACTGCGACTTCGATTCGATACCTAAATTACTCTTCTAGCGATCGTACCGTTCAT
This sequence comes from Catoptria pinella, assembly GCA_963556745.1. Classification (NCBI taxonomy): domain Eukaryota; kingdom Metazoa; phylum Arthropoda; class Insecta; order Lepidoptera; family Crambidae; genus Catoptria; species Catoptria pinella. The sequence continues at coordinate 195,589 of OY750766.1, forward strand.
ATTAATTCGTTTGTGGGTATCGGAAACCGTGCGTATAGATAGCCCCGGTGACCTCTTTGTGTAACCGTCACGGGGAACTGACGACTCGACGGAGATCGGTGGACGCATGTGTTCTCTTGTCGGTTCCCGTCGGCGTTTGTTATAAATGAAACTTCGATATCTTCTCTTCTAAATAGAAAACTTTCTAAGCCTTTCACTAATTTTCACACTTTCGGTGTCATTTATGTTGCGTTTAAATTTAGCTACTTTTCATTCGAGGTACATCGACTCGTAAAATTCACAAAGGGGTATAGAAATAAACTTATTATTCTTCCAGAAAACCCGAAGAGGATAAGCCTAAGAGCATAACGATACAGAATGTTAATAAATACGGAAATAGCTCTAGAAAGAGTCAAGTGTTCGAATCGACTAGGCACAACGTGGACAAAGACGAGTGTGACGCGCCAGACAAAAATAAAAAGACTCACAAGTATCAGTAAGTTGAGATTTATTCGTCCGTTCACGCGCCATCACCCACCAACTTCACACCGCGGCCGAGGCGCGACCTGCGACCTGCGACCTGCGACCTCCGACCTGCGACCTGAGACCCCGGTCCCGACCGCAGCCTCGCCGAATCCTTCCTCGCACGTTCCTATTCCTACTACATCGGTTCGGCGACGTCACCGTCGATCGAGTGTTTTCTCAATGGGAACTACATCAAATCGAACCTAGTGACGGCCTCCGATCGTCGCAACCTGTACGCTCACAAACAAACAGGCCGTAAAAGTACTTATTGAGCGTTTTGTCCCTCGGCATCGAATTCAAGCCACTAGATAGTTATTCGGAGCTTAGAGTGTAGACGAGTGCGTGTGTCGTATGTAACGGTGTGTGTGTGTCACGCAGGGGCGCGGCGCCGGCGCCGGCGGAGGGCGCGGCGCGGCGCGACGACGGCTGGAAGGAAGTAGTGCGCAAGTCCAGCGTGCAGCCGCTCGCCGCGCTCGACCCCGGGTACCGACCACTCTGCTATATTTATTACACTACTTAACTCTATTTGATTTCTCACAGTTGTTTAAGTTTCATATTATCGATCAAAAAATTATAAGTAATGGACGTTAAAAATATTTGTTTCGTTGTAAATTCCATTTCCCCCGTTCGTTTATCTCGAGCGGCGATATGAAATCTACGAAACGAGCGTTCCGCTAAAAATTACAACCGAGTGGGCGGGGCTAAAAATGCTGGTATTTAGTTATACGGCACGAAGCGACCGAACGTCGGTTGCATAACGGCGAACGTAATCTTTATTTTCATAGATCATATTTTTGCTTTCTTTGCGTCTTTTACACCATTTGACTACCCAGGACGTCATTTCTAATAAACTCTCTCTTTTCTTTAAAATACAAACTGAAACTGCAATTACTGTAAAGAACGTTAACGTCTGTCACCGGGCGCGTGGCGGCCCGACTGAACGCTATGCGGGTTGTAATCTTTTGCCCCGTGATGCAATTTTGGAAGCAATATTTGTTTGCAATAACGCTTCCATAGTTCGCTGATGTCGAGTGTTGTGTCTGTCGTCAGATGTAAGAAGGTGTCGGTGGGCTCGCACGCGATCTCGCGCGTGATCGGGCGCGCGGGCAGCAACATCAACGCGATCCGCGCCGCCACCGGCGCGCACATCGAGGTCGACAAGCAGACCAAGGGCCAGGGCGAGCGCATCATCACCATCAAGTACCTACATACATACTGCACACTACACACTACACACTACACGTACCACCTCAACCACACATGCCAGCACGGCATACACTTTACGATATTTATTCAATCACAACAAGATACATAATTTCATTAACAAAAAAAAACTTAACTCGTTGCTATTTCGTGGACATTCTATGCAGTGTACATTCTGCAGAAACTTAAAAAGGATGAAACTAATTTGCATTTTGTGTACTGAGTAGTGAGAATTTTGGGTTTCCAATCGAAGAAAATAAAAATGTGTATCGTTTATCCTTTCGATGATGTTCGTGTCACAGGGGCTCGGCCGAAGCGACGCGGCAAGCGGGCGCCTTGATCGCGGCCATGATCCGCGACCCCGAGGCGGACATCGGCGCGCTGTTGCCGCCCAAGCCCAAGCCCGCGCCGCCCGCCCCGCCCGCGCCCAAGCCCGCCAAGCAGCCCGCGCCCAAGGTACGCCCACGCCCGCGCCCACGCCCACGCCGCCACTACTAACACTGCTACTACTACATTACGCTCCGTACGAAGCGGAAGCGACCACAAACGACGTCTCATGGAATCTAGATTGCAGTCGTTGCGAATGCGCTGCGAGTACAGATACGGACGGTGTGCGATAAGTCAGTATTATATAATATACAAACTGTGTTTCGATATTTCATTTTAGTGTTCGTTATGGTGATTTGTAAGTATTCAATGTGATTATATCTTGGATTTAAAAAGTGTTTTTACAATATTGCACGTGTTCTAAAGCTGACAGTGTATGTTACGGTTGTAGAGTGGCAGCAGCGGCGCGAGCAGCGGCAGCACGAGCTCCAACAACGCCGCGAGCAGCACGAGCGCGAGCGCGAGCGGCAGCGGGAGCGGGAGCGGGGGCGGCGGCGGCGGCGGCGGCGGCGGGCCCGCGGGCAGCCGCAGCACGCCGCCCGCGCGCGCGCCGCAGCCCAAGCACCACGCCGCGCAGCGACCCGCGACCGCCAGGCTGCACGGTATTCACACACGTACACACCGACGCTTCTACCCACTCTGGCGCTTACATCGTTATAGATTGTAAATTGTTATACAAGGTGTTACAAAAATACCCCTAATGCCGAATATGGCATATAGGGACTATTAGGGACCGTCGAACTGAACAACTTTAAAAAAATTAAAATCGAAAATATCAAAATGTATGAAACGGCTGATTTTTTTTCGCGATTTCAGAGTTGGTACCATAGTAAAAGTTGATCAGTTTGATGGTCCCTATATACCATATTCGGCATTCGGGGTATTTTTGTAACACCTTGTACGATAGTAGAACTTGTGGTGGTATTTCAGTATCAGTAGGCGAGAAGCGTGCGTCGTGTGTGTCGGGCGCCGGTGGGTCCGGGGCGGGGGCGAACAAGCCGGGCGCCGCGCTGTCGTACACGGGCGCCATCGTGGGCGCGCGCTCGCACACGTTCGCCGCCAAACTCACCAATGCCACCGCCACCGCGCCCGCGCCCGCGCCGCCCAGCTCCATGCCGCAGCCTTCCTCCACACCTGATAACAAACCTCGGCAAAACACACAGGTAACCATGCGATGGCCTCGCTTTTGGACAGTTAAATCGGAATGTATTAATGTTAAATGATAGGATGTAATCGTTTGATTCCCTTATTTTTCTTGTTCTTTTTTATAACATTAGATTCTTAAAAAAGGGCTTAGTGACGACTTTTTTCATTTAAATATAACAACATTTTTGATCGTAAAAAGCCTATTTGGCGATCAAGAATATTTGCAAACCTTCACAATCGGCACATGACATCAAATTGATAACAATAAAAAAAAGTTAAATGTGAGATAAATAAATTGGATAGTATTGTTTGACTACACAGGCTGTGAGTCCTTTATCGTCGACGAGTCCGCTGAAGGCCCGCGACGCGTCCCCGCCGCGGCTCGACGACGACGCACTGCACACACCCGACCGCAATCTACAGGTATTACACATGGTTACAGTCGATCACCAACTTAATATACAGGTAAAAAACCATACAAAAAAAGATAAGATTGCATGAGGAATATGAATTTACAGCTGATAATGAGAAATCGAAATAAAAAACTTGCAGCCTAACTCCAAATAAATCGGACAATAGTAGAAAGACTGTAGGAATCCGGCATCGTAATGCGATCGGTACGCGTTTCAATAAGTTTAGACTAAAGTGCGTGTAGCTACTTGCTTATGCAAGCGACGAATGTTGAAGAAATGCAGGATCAGCTAAAAAAGTACAATACGTAAACATTACGCACACGTGACGTCACACTACGTCAAGCCAACATCGAAAGCAACATGTATAGAGATCTGTCTCACGATATCGAAGTTTCGCTTCACATAAATACAAATTTCAACATCGAACTGTCCCACCGCGGTCCCCGAGCCCAGACACCTAGGTGGGCGGAAGTAGGTCACTTTTAGTTGAATATACGGTGAAGAGATCACGCCTTAACAGTGCACATAGGATAACGATGAGGTTACGTTGCAGCTGAGCCCCGACAACGCCAGCAGCTGGAGCGGCGGCGACGACAGCTCGTCGCAGCCCCCCGGCCCCGCCCACGCCCACCCCGGCCCCCCCGCCCACCCCGGCCCCGGCCCCGCCCCCTCGCACGTCAGCGCCGCGCACCAGGTACGCATTATTTTATAATTAGCTTTCGCCTGTAACTTAGTGAACGACGTGTATTTGGAAACTGAGTTATGGGCATTGTACCATCGAAAATATATAAAGTTAATATATATCCACACGCTTACATTCCTCAAAAAAGTTGAAAATAAATAAGCTGTTTTAAAATAAGAAAACCCTTTTTTTCTAATCTCATGTCACTGTAAAGGTTTTTGTTTTTAACCAAGAAGCGGAGAAATAATTTCATTTTAAATTTGAAGCTAAATTACTATCTTTCGTGGTAACGTTTTCTTGTAAAGATGTTAGTTCCTAGACTTGAAAGGAGACATGAATTATATTCACTATAAAGTTGCAAGTGCTCATAGGCTGGTTTATTTGCACATTGTAATTTTAAGTGAATTTAATTCGATTTGAGCAATAAATAAAAAGTATATATTGTACTATCAGGGCAGCGGTAGTGGGTCGAGTGGGTCGAGCGCGCAGGAGTACTCGCTGTTCAAGGACTTGTCGGTGAGCGCGGGCGCGGGCGCGAGCGCGGGCGCGGGGGCGGGCGCGGGCGCGGGCGCCGGCGCCTGGCCGCCCGACCACCACAGCGTCGACCCGCTGCCGACACAGGTTACACATAACTACATGTTACTCTATTACAATGACCACTGCTATACTTGTTCTATCTCACGCTTACAGTAATAACACCTACGAGCCGACTCCTATGTAAAGTGAGGCAACTAAAACTGAGCTATAATGGCTCAGTTTTCAGATTTATACCCATCGTACGATACCTAATCGTAACTCAAATCCAAAAAATCGTTACTAATCCTCTAAAGGTAGGTCGATTGAAACTATTTTGTACTTAGGTATGATTAGGTAACGTATGAAGGATAAGAATTTGAAAACTAATCCATTATGGCTCAGTTTTAGTAGCCTCACTTTTAACAGTACGCTTTGTGGCGAACTATCGTTATTATGAATGTTATTAGGCGTGCACATGCATATTATTTTAGTGTGCGTAATACGAGAGCGTGCGCACACTAAGGCCAGTAAGGCCTAAAACGATGTGCAATGACTCAGTCGAGCCAGCGCGCGAGGGATGTCACCGTCACCGCGCAAATGACACGAGTCACTCAGTCGAGCGACGAACGGAATGCGAAAGTGCATACATGTTTAGTTTCGCTATTGAAAATTATTAGCGTACCTACGAAAGTTTCATTTTAATTTAAGTAGGTACCTATATTGTAAGTACGCCTTTCGCCAGACGTGTCTCATTCACCTTACTCCGGAGTTTAAGCATTAGAAGTTTTCAGCCTTAAATTCTTTACTATTTTTTTGCGTAAATCATCCCGAACTTTATACATTATTCCCTAATAATATTATTTTCACACTAGGTACTTAACTAACTACTTAGAAATACTTATTATTATGCTCTTTAAATATGCACAGCTCATTTAGTAGGTAGATTTATTTTATTTTAATTGTATATTCATCGGCATAACGGATGTTTTCTGTGATATCGGTAAGTAGCGAGTAGCAACCCTAACGATTTACGAGTGGTGTCGGATGAAAAGAGCTACGTGACGGAAAGAGAGGCGCTTCGGAGGAGCCATAGTAATAGACACGCTGCGCTGTGCAATTTGAAATTGTACTTCATTGCCGTGCCGCTGGAGTAGCTTATAATTTGATTGTCCTCGCCTTTTGTTCCTTCTATACCTGACTCCAAAAATACCAGATGACCAGTATACCAGATTCCTAATTTATCAGATTCCCACAATACCTTAAGTACATGTTATTATATTATGAAGAAAATAAATGAAAATAGGATATTTGTTTATTTTTTTTCTTTATTGCTTTCAATGAATATCATTTCCATTTTTACTTTTAACCAATAAACACTACAAAATTAATGCTGATCAAAAAGTTATTTTAAATGAGTGACATGACTTATTTGTTTAAATGTTGTTATGAATTAAAATAGAAAATATAAATATCGAGGCCAGTATTAAAGTAAGTCGCTTTAGTTAATTACCTCATCGGTTATGTTCAACTAGGAAATAATAGATAATCTATGTATTAAATTTAATTTTTTTGCATTCACAATGCTATTTTTATATTAAGATAAGTAATATTAGAAAAATACTAGAAAAAATCGACTCACCCGATTTGCATTGTGCCGGAATCCCAAGGGTGCGGGTTCGAGTCCCGTCTGAGGTGCTACGGGTAAGTCGATTTTTTCTAGTATTTTTTCTAATATTATTTATCTTAATCTATGTATAATATAATAAATAAATTTGGTATGCTGGTCATCGGGTATTTTGGTAATCTGGTAAAGAGGGTACAAAGGAAACTCTTATTGTAACTTATTGTTGGAATCTGATTAACTGGTATGCTGGTCATCTAGTATTTTGGGAGTCAGGTATAGAGGGAACAAAAGGTCCTCGCGAGGATGGGCTTCTGTTCGTTTATTACTATTATATATTCTGTGATGTTACTGAGGATACTTTTCGCGATGTTATTCATGAATTTGCCTAGACTTTTTTCAGTTTTAAAATGCTATACTTAGTTTTCTATTTCCATAAGTTAGGATATGAACTCGAGCGTGATAAGATATGGATATGTGGTTGCAGGTGGACTTGTCGAAGGCGCCCGGGTACCGCGGGGGCGGCTGCAGTCCGTGCTCGCGCGCGTCGTCGCACGGCTCCACGCCGCCGCCGCACCACGCGCACGCGCACGCGCACGCGCATGCGCACGCCACGCACCACCCCATGCCCGCCTACCACCACCCCATGCCCCGAGGTAATGTAGCCCATGCTCGTACACGACTACACTTGCTACTTACGTTGTCTTTTTGCGTGACTACTATGTACTCACGCAAAAAGATAACGTAAGTCGTAATACCTCTATACAGACTACTGGAATTGAACCGACCCACAGTGAATTAAAACGCACTTTGCTGAATGACATTAAAAATTACGACTTTCTGTCTCGTCCATCGTTAAAAATCGTCATTACTAGCATCCAAATCCAAATGTCAAAACTAAAATGTGAGGTAAAGACAACCTTGAAAACTTTAAAAGATGAGATCACTCTCTGGTATCTACAGGGTAACACACGATTATTTTTTTTCACAGGCAATAATGTCAACACTATCGACATGAATGCGTTATCACGGAACGGAACTATCTACCAAGACAACTCCCGGAATGGACACAATATGATGGTATGTACTCGATAACTTTACTTACTTTATTGTCTATTATCTCAACGCGTGTAAATTAAGATTAAAATTAAATGCGAATTGGACCACTTGCGCCTAAGCGATAATTTGGTACATTTTGCTCCCGACAAAAATTTGTGTTTTTTATTGTTTGGGCGCCTTGTACAATGAATACAAACAATGGCATTGGTAACTTTTTGAACATAAACGGACATTCCAAAACCGTTTCGAGGAATATGTTTTCAAATATGGTATATTTTAAAATAAGGTATATTTTTAAAGACATTCACTAAAAAGCTTTACCCTTCAATGATCTTTCTATGACGTCAACATTGGAATGGCAGTATTTATGGCAGCCTTTGCCTTATTACAAAAAAGTCTATGTCTTACTCAAACATGACAACTGAACTTGACGTGCCGTCTTTTAGGTATATTCAGCAGCTATTTTTTTTATGTAAAGCAAATCTCGAACTACAGAATACCTATATGACTACGTCTCGAACGGCACTGAAAATGGCAACAAGATAAGATGGTGCTCAGTGCGTAAAATGTTTGTAAAGTTAAATAAAGGTACTCATATTTTTTACAAATTTAGTTATTTTTTTTTTATATTAACCTGCAAATTGATTAGTCCACAAGCAATCCATTACGATCCAAGTAGGTAGCCTACATGTTTGTTATGAACAACAGAGTGGGGCTTCAAGGTCTTGCCTGATAACTCGTTCAACATGAAATTCGCACTACACCATTATTCTCAGTCACAGACATTCTGAGATTGGTATGAATAACAAATCCGTGTTATTATGCTGTTCTTCGGACATGAAGTCATGAAACTGTTTGCTTCCCATCATAAAAACAATATTATTCACGAATTCTCAAATCTAATGTTTATTATCCAGTAATCTGCCGCACAAAAAAAGTGCCTTTTTTGCGCGTTTGCTGAGAAATTCCGCATAATTCCGCGCGGAACTTCCGTTCTGGTCTATTGCGGAATTACGTAAAATACTCTTATAAACCTAATATATAAACTGTATATTGCTATAATGTGTATTAAATTATCTTTAAAACAGTGTATAATTGGTATACATATAGTCTAAAAACAGCAACCGACAAAAAAATCGGTGAGAAGATCGGAACGAGTCTGTGACGGATCGGTAGAAGATAAAAGTTGTTATTTCTAAATAACATTATTTTTCAATATTTTAGAAAAATATTAACGACCTCCGTGGTCGAGTGGCTTTGTACACCGGTTTTCAAGGTGTCGCCATCTCTGTGGTTCCGGGTTCGATCCCCGGTTGGGTCAATTTAGAAAACGAACTTTTAAATATTGGCTCAGGTCTGGGTGTTTGTAATACCACCGTTGTCTCTGATTTCCATACCACAAGTGCTTTAGCTACTTACTTTGGAATCGGAGCAATGTATGTGATGTTTTCATTTATTTATATATTTATATTTATTTAAATAAAGTCAGAATTCATAAAATTAAAAAATAACGATATTAGTTTCTTAAAATGGTAATTGTGATTTCCACTGACTGATATTTTGTGTTCAACAATTCGTAGCATTATTAGGTTGATTTGAAAATCTTGAATTCTAAAATTTTTCTAAAATAATAAGTTTTTTATGATAATTCAAGATATTAATTTATATAAAAAAAATTACTAATTAACAAATAGTTAAACACAAATTATTAGTAATTGGAAATCTCAGGTACTTGCAATTCGTCCGCAATTTGCACCAACTAGTGCTCAAAACGCGTCATGGCTTCTCTTCATTGCCACAACGCGTTGTGATCGTTTGGTATGATGACCACCACGCGAATTTCACTTTGTGGTCTTTCTGTGATTACCACAACGCGTCATGGGCGTTTTTAGAAGAGCCACAACACGAATTTCGCGTTGTGGATTTTGGGCAGTGACCACAATGCGTTGTGAGCGGTTTTTCGCTCAATAAGCGATTTCTGTCTTTTAGCCTAACATATACATCATCATCGAGCTACCATGGCTTTGGTTAGAGTTTATGAATGTGATAGGTTTGTGGCTCGGTCCAGGTATCGATGTCCAGCGGCGTGTCGATGGGCGGCGCCGCGCTAGGACTGAGCTACGTGGGCGTGGGCGGCGTGGGCGTGGAGTCCCGCCTCAACCCGCGCGCGCCAGACTTCGCGCAGCGACAACCGCTCATGCACAAACACAACCCACAGGTGACCATCACACTACCATTAGCCACTTGCTTTATATACCTACGTACATACAGCTCGTTCCAAAGGCTCCACCACCATCACCATATTAGACATAATGGTATCTCTACTTTGGAAATAGAGATGAATTTCTATTAATTTAATAGTCGATTGATGTGCTCTTGATTCTCTGATTGACCATGCATAAAGTTTTATTAATTTTGATGATCGAAAATTTTGAAGTTATAAGCAGTTTGCAATAGAACTTGTGTATAGCGGTCGTTTGTACTGCAGATGTACAGCGGCGGCAGCGGGGGCGGGGGCAGCAATGCGTCCGGCCTGGGCGCGCTACTGCAGATGTACCAGCCGCCCGCGCCCAAGCAGCCACAGGCACACCACCCCTACCAGGTACACACACGGTCATACTTAGATCATGGGCGCGCTACTGCAGATGTACCAGCCGCCCGCGCCCAAGCAGCCACAGGCACACCACCCCTACCAGGTACACACACGGTCATACTTAGATCATGGGCGCGCTACTGCAGATGTACCAGCCGCCCGCGCCCAAGCAGCCACAGGCACACCACCCCTACCAGGTACACACACGGTCATACTTAGATCATGGGCGCGCTACTGCAGATGTACCAGCCGCCCGCGCCCAAGCAGCCACAGGCACACCACCCCTACCAGGTACACACACGGTCATACTTAGATCATGGGCGCGCTACTGCAGATGTACCAGCCGCCCGCGCCCAAGCAGCCACAGGCACACCACCCCTACCAGGTACACACACGGTCATACTTAGATCATGGGCGCGCTACTGCAGATGTACCAGCCGCCCGCGCCCAAGCAGCCACAGGCACACCACCCCTACCAGGTACACACACGGTCATACTTAGATCATGGGCGCGCTACTGCAGATGTACCAGCCGCCCGCGCCCAAGCAGCCACAGGCACACCACCCCTACCAGGTACACACACGGTCATACTTAGATCATGGGCGCGCTACTGCAGATGTACCAGCCGCCCGCGCCCAAGCAGCCACAGGCACACCACCCCTACCAGGTACACACACGGTCATACTTAGATCATGGGCGCGCTACTGCAGATGTACCAGCCGCCCGCGCCCAAGCAGCCACAGGCACACCACCCCTACCAGGTACACACACGGTCATACTTAGATCATGGGCGCGCTACTGCAGATGTACCAGCCGCCCGCGCCCAAGCAGCCACAGGCACACCACCCCTACCAGGTACACACACGGTCATACTTAGATCATGGGCGCGCTACTGCAGATGTACCAGCCGCCCGCGCCCAAGCAGCCACAGGCACACCACCCCTACCAGGTACACACACGGTCATACTTAGATCATGGGCGCGCTACTGCAGATGTACCAGCCGCCCGCGCCCAAGCAGCCACAGGCACACCACCCCTACCAGGTACACACACGGTCATACTTAGATCATGGGCGCGCTACTGCAGATGTACCAGCCGCCCGCGCCCAAGCAGCCACAGGCACACCACCCCTACCAGGTACACACACGGTCATACTTAGATCATGGGCGCGCTACTGCAGATGTACCAGCCGCCCGCGCCCAAGCAGCCACAGGCACACCACCCCTACCAGGTACACACACGGTCATACTTAGATCATGGGCGCGCTACTGCAGATGTACCAGCCGCCCGCGCCCAAGCAGCCACAGGCACACCACCCCTACCAGGTACACACACGGTCATACTTAGATCATGGGCGCGCTACTGCAGATGTACCAGCCGCCCGCGCCCAAGCAGCCACAGGCACACCACCCCTACCAGGTACACACACGGTCATACTTAGATCATGGGCGCGCTACTGCAGATGTACCAGCCGCCCGCGCCCAAGCAGCCACAGGCACACCACCCCTACCAGGTACACACACGGTCATACTTAGATCATGGGCGCGCTACTGCAGATGTACCAGCCGCCCGCGCCCAAGCAGCCACAGGCACACCACCCCTACCAGGTACACACACGGTCATACTTAGATCATGGGCGCGCTACTGCAGATGTACCAGCCGCCCGCGCCCAAGCAGCCACAGGCACACCACCCCTACCAGGTACACACACGGTCATACTTAGATCATGGGCGCGCTACTGCAGATGTACCAGCCGCCCGCGCCCAAGCAGCCACAGGCACACCACCCCTACCAGGTACACACACGGTCATACTTAGATCATGGGCGCGCTACTGCAGATGTACCAGCCGCCCGCGCCCAAGCAGCCACAGGCACACCACCCCTACCAGGTACACACACGGTCATACTTAGATCATGGGCGCGCTACTGCAGATGTACCAGCCGCCCGCGCCCAAGCAGCCACAGGCACACCACCCCTACCAGGTACACACACGGTCATACTTAGATCATGGGCGCGCTACTGCAGATGTACCAGCCGCCCGCGCCCAAGCAGCCACAGGCACACCACCCCTACCAGGTACACACACGGTCATACTTAGATCATGGGCGCGCTACTGCAGATGTACCAGCCGCCCGCGCCCAAGCAGCCACAGGCACACCACCCCTACCAGGTACACACACGGTCATACTTAGATCATGGGCGCGCTACTGCAGATGTACCAGCCGCCCGCGCCCAAGCAGCCACAGGCACACCACCCCTACCAGGTACACACACGGTCATACTTAGATCATGGGCGCGCTACTGCAGATGTACCAGCCGCCCGCGCCCAAGCAGCCACAGGCACACCACCCCTACCAGGTACACACACGGTCATACTTAGATCATGGGCGCGCTACTGCAGATGTACCAGCCGCCCGCGCCCAAGCAGCCACAGGCACACCACCCCTACCAGGTACACACACGGTCATACTTAGATCATGGGCGCGCTACTGCAGATGTACCAGCCGCCCGCGCCCAAGCAGCCACAGGCACACCACCCCTACCAGGTACACACACGGTCATACTTAGATCATACATACAAGGAGAATGGATCTAACCCACCACGAGAAACCTTCGTGTCTGTTCTTGTTGTATAAACGACTTGTTACATTTGGTACAGCAAGAACGGCCACCGTTATTTTGTTGTGTAACTTTGTTAGCCGGGGTTATAGTGCCTGCTATCGAATCGCTTGTTGCTATGCAACGCCTTCATGAAACATCTATAATGGCGGCAGTCTAGACTGCTTTCGCAAATGCCCCGAATATTTCGGGCAAGAGACCCGATTACGAGGGGCGACCTTGTACACTCGCGTCGCACAAGTCGAAAGGAAATGAACGATGACACGAAACAGAACTCGTTGCCGCCGTGAAGTTGTTTTGCGACGACGCGTTCGTAACTGTGAGACGGGACTGTACACACAGGGATGTACACGCTCGGCCTCGCGAAACCCTTGGACTCCTGTACGCGCCCGCACTCGGGATGTGTGGACGGCGGGAGTGTTCTGGCGATTTATCAAGTCGTGTTGGTTGTGCAGTCGCTCCTGGAGCAACGCACCGGGGGCGGTGGGCCGTCGGCGGGGGGCGCAGGCGGTGGGGGCGCAGGCGCGGGGGGCGCGTGGGGCGACGAGGAGGAGCGCAAGCCGCGCCCCATCGGCACCGAGCGCGCCTGGAAGCTCAACATCGACGACTGGCACCACCACCACGCCGCCATGCCCGACCACGACCGCTACCAGGTACCCATACATTACACTACACTACTCACAGACATATATCGAGATAGACGGTAAAAGTGTACGTAATTCGCGTGTAAAAAGTTTGATCCACGGTCAAACTTTTGTCCGGCCTAAGTCAGTCCGCTTGAGACCATTGCCGCGAAAAGACGTGTCACTCAGAAGCGGGAATGGTAAATTGTGCAGTGATTTCTTGCAAGAGCTCATCAAAAACTGTTGGCCGAGAAAATGGTTATATTTCCTTTCACGAGTAAGTATTTTTAAACACAAATAACCACTGATATAATATTTAAACGAATTAATTTAGATTAGTATCACTTGTACCATGATAATTACGTAGTAAACATATAGCTACGCGTAAACTTTCATTGCGGGTTTTAAATGACGCGATGTTTATTGTGTGCCTTGTAAACACGCAATGAAAATCGGAGCTGTCGATACTATTGCGTCCACTGAACGTCATGGTAGGAGCACTTCCTCATTCCTCCGTCCGATTGAGAGAATAGTGTTTTGTGAGAGATTTTTTTACCAGATTCAACAAAGAAGCAGCGAAATGAGAATCGATTTTCGAAACAGTGGAATGAGGTTGTTTTATGTGATCAATAAACAATGTTATTCCTTGCATCCAAAGTTCAACAGGTAAAAGTTAGTATTATCCTTAAAATTTATTATTGTTAAGTTTGTTATCAGAAGAATCTAATTTCAGCTTCGATTGTAGTGATTTAAAGTTTATTAAAAAGCTGATAAAAGTAGCAATACGTTTCATAATAAGCTTCCACAATAAGCTAAAAATATAATAATAAGCTAGAAAATTCCACAATCCTAACGGTTATCGAGATATTTACATATATTTTTTTTCATAGTATTGTTTTTTAAATTATTTCATTTGATATTAGCTTTACAAGAACGCATGTATGAAATCATATAATGTCCAATACATTTTCTTTCAATCAACACCTTATTTAAGTAAATCGGTTGAGTAGTTATCTAGACATACCGCTTCATAAAATGGACCGGCCGCTATCTTTGCTACATCACAGCTCCCCTCCCCCATACCCCTAGGAAGTGACTATTGCACTTTTTGTATGCAGGAAAACTTACCAAACAAGTACATACCACTATGTCTGTATGGCGGATCTGAGTCCAACGAAAATCGTTATTAGAAATTTTTTAAACAAATCAATAAATCATGGGCTTGTACTACAATGTCGAAGGCTGTTTTTCAAAAACTACTTATCGTATCGATATAAATTTAGCATAATTATGTTTAGCAAATTTAATGTAGATTATCTTTTTTTGACAATTTGATCCTAACTGCAATAGTTTTTTCTGTGAAGTGAAAAAAACCACGGCGAGGGATAGTTCAGAGGGGAAAAAGGGGGAAGGAGAGAAGGGAGCGGTTAGCATCCGGAATTTTTGAATTCAGCGGGGTCGAATTAATAAGAAAACATCGGATACTAAAAAGTGATACAATTTGCTTCTAGACCTTCACTTTTTTGTTTGAAGCGCTGTTTTCTCGATCTCTCGATGTATGTCTGTGTTTATCTATGCAGCTATGAATATTGAGCTTTGTTTTTTGACTTATTTTTGATTACTACTATTATTTTATTATTACTACTACCTATTATAGAAATTTAAAATCGATTATCATTCTTCCGTCGAGTTTGACAAAGGAAGTTATTCCTTATATCGATAATCGATAGTTATATCGATTCAGTTCTTAAGGTCGGTTTTGCGCCTTTGAATCGGTTCTGCGCGGTTTTGATTTTTAATCTCGCTTGTGACGTCATCGTAGGTACAAAAAATTCGACACGCTAGGTTCTGATACAGTTTGAAGCGCTATTTTTCGTCTATCTCGATAAATGTCTGTGACACTACTCGTGCTGTAAGCCCGTTTTCTATTTTACGCGGATTTCGTTCGCATGCAGTATTGGTATTTTCTTAGTACTTTATATCTGGTCGCCCGCTTCTATAAACTAAGACCTTAGTAGCGGATGGAATCTACACCCGCATTCGCGTAAGATAGAAAGAAACCGCATTAACGCACGAGCGTTCGTTTTTCATGCGGTACCATTGTACTGCCTCGCCACATTTAATTTCTTTACTATACTAGAATACCGTTGACTCATTTCTTACAAAAAATGATCGATATTACAGTGCGATCCAACTCAGTGGCGGCTCGGAACATCGCGCGAGACTATGCGCAGAACACAATTTAAATTAGATGTTAGCGAGTGGTGGTGCACGTATACGTCCATAGCCTAACCTAGCTAACTTCACAGCCGCAATTAAGTTTGTATAGCACTGTACCTATTGTATTTGATTTAACGATATTCGAAACGTGTTTGGTGCCCTATTGAAATTTTCGTATTTTTATTTATAACTTATGTAGACTGTTATTTAAAGGATTTTTTTAAAAGTACTCGCTAATTTGTGTTTATCGTTCTCAGCTATTTTTTGCATCGATAAATGTAAAAAGCTAACTATATAATAGAAAGTGTATCGAATCGACGACGTAACGTGTGATGTGTCGTACAACAGCAGAGCATGGGCGGCGTGCACGTGGGCGTGGGGGCGGTGGGCGCGGTGGCGCACGGGCTGGAGGGCGCGTACGGCGCGGGCGCCACGGCCGCGGCGCTCAGCCTCATGCACGCGCTGCCGCTGCAGTACCTGCAGGGGGCGCCCGCGCCCGCCCCCGCGCCCGCGCCCGCCCCCGCCCCCGCGCCGCCCCACCACGCGCCGCCCGCCGACCACCACCACTGGGACCACGCGCACCACCACCCCGACAAGCAGGTACGATACACGCGCACACTTCACACACTTCTTCACAGCGATAGGGACACTCGCCCCTATCGCGCGCGCTCTTTGATGATTCACCACTATTATATTTCTTTACACTATTCTTTTGCATTGGACCGATACGAGTCAACGCGCGTTTACATAGTTGAAATCGACTGCTACTACTTTGCGCTCACGACGGACGCTTAGTTCTACTCTTATATTTTTTGCAAAACAAGCACGCTAGCACAGCGTGCGCGTGTCAAAACTTTTATACATACCTACTTATTGTTTTATTATTGAACAAATTATCATAACATAATTTTCAAAAATGTGAATTAAATGAAGTTTTGGGTTGTTGGTTTACAAATATTCTGTCATTTAATATGATGGCTGGCTCAAATATCATGTAGTTATATGAGGGCCTATTTCACAGGTCCCAGATAGTATGTGGCTAAATTTTAAGTAAAATTATTAGACACGCCTCATAATTTGTAACAAAACCGGAGTAACGTATCCACACTTAGAGCGTGTTGTTTGTCGACAGACTTGGAGCAAGTGGACCCACTAGAGGGCTCCGGACGACAGACTGCCTTACGCCGCCGCCGCGGCGACTATCCGACGAGGATTATGTATTAATTGTAACCCTTGGAAACGGTGTAGATATTAGTGAGAAAGAATTATATTATACAGATTATCTATATACATAATAGAAAATGTCCTATCGAGAAGAGAACTACTTATACTGTACGATCGACTGAAGTGAGCAAGAGGGCGCCGGCCGTGGTGCGAGCCGGGATCAGATCCCGCGCCCGGACTGCGGGGCCTCGCCGCCTCGCCGCCTCGCCGCCTCGCCGCATCGCCCCCTCGCCCGGCTCACCGTACACACACTGTTATGGCATAATACGATGTTGATTTCGATGATATTATTATGCTCGCAGACGAAACGGATTATTAAACGTGTATTAATAAATTTGCTTGTACATGAAGATTAAATATCATATATTGATGCACTGTATCCACTGGTGTTTTTAATAATACCACCTGTTTTTTCAGATAATTCTTTTTTTAATAGGTTTATTTGGGTAATTTGTATATTTATAAGTAAATTATTATTATTGAAGACTTTGTCTCGAATATTATAAAAGCAAGATATGCTAGGCAAATAAACCGTTGTCAAAGATAATGCGTGTGTTCTTGACTAGGAAACGTGCCACTGGCATCGTCGCAATCAAAATCGCACAATAGTTGAACTAATTTTATTTAATAAACATTCAACAAATCCAACATCAGAGATTCGTAATTATATACATTATTCAGAAAAAATACAATTATTTTATCTACAAAATAATGTAAATAAACACTAGTATTTTTATATAAAACTATAAATGCTTTTGTTCCTAATAAAAAAATAAAATTGGCAAATCCCAGAATAGTAAAAAAATCGCTAGCGAGCGCATGTAATTTTTGTAGTCAGGAACACTTCAAGTTATACAAAACTGTGAAAAATCTGTAATTTATTTTAATGTTTTCGCATTCATGTATTATTTAATATTTATTATTACCGTGTCGTGGTAGCCCGGTCTGTCACTGTCGTCGACTGTACGTAAGTACATATGTTTCAAGTTTGGGATACCGAATGTCTTGCCTAGGCGCGCTGTACAATTTTTTTAACTATTATTTACAACTGTCGCCAACAAGTGAAACAGACAGAATCTTATTCGGAATTCCGAAACAGAATATCGATCTTTGAAAATTCCGATCGGAAAAGTACCGGATATGTGTGGTAGGTCCATAAATTTGTATGGATTAGCTGCGTTCGGCCCCCTGATTTTGTAACTCTGTTACTAACAACTTTTGATTGTAACTGACAGAAATCGCAGTTACGTTGGTGCTTTAGTAAGAATCAATGTGACAACCATGTTGTTTAAAGCAGCAATGTAACTGCGATTTCTGTCAATTACAATCTGAAGTTGATTGCAACAGAGTTACATAATCAGCCACCGGAATGATTCCGTTTCGGAATTCCGAATAAAAATTCCGTCTGTATGTGGCCAGTCTGAAAGAGTCCCTATAACTCGGAGTGCCTCTCTAGTATGCGGTTCTCGATGTCGGCGTGCATTTTGTCGACCTTGCGCGCGTGCTTCTTGATCATCTGCTGCTCGTGCGCGAAGTGGTCCAGCTTGTCGCCGGTCGCCGCCACCTGCGGGACATCACACAAACACTATTACAATCTGTGGTTATTAACCCGGTTGACATGATCGAAGTCTGCTTTGACAAAGTAATTATGATTACTACTTTGATCATGTAAACGAGCAATCAAAGCGCACTTTGATCAAAATTTTAATGAAAGTAAAGTTGGGCCGAGTTCTACTTTCCTCAAAGCCTGCTGTGACAAAGTAGTTTTGATGACTACTTTGATGTGTAAACGAGCAATCAAGCGCACTTTCACGTCGACGTTCAATCAAAGTGGACATGGAGCCATGTTCAAGAGTGGTAAAAATAAACAAACTGATCCAAGCCTTGTCATCCGGTATCAAAATAAACTTCGTTCAAAGCTTTCCGTCAATGCAGACTTTGAGCATGTCGACAGGTTTCCGAGTAAACTTTTATCAAAACTACTAAATGCCGACGCCAACTGCCGGCACGGCATGGCATGGCATGGCACGGCAAAGGATTTTATTACTAATCAAGTTATTTTTTATCTTATTATAATGAGTTTAGAATTCATGTTACTTTATTTCGATACCACGATGCCGCGACGTGCCTCGGGATGCTGCGGCATGCCACGGCATACCACGGGATGCCACGGCATGCCGTTTCATTCCACGGGTTGTCGCGGCACGCCATTGCATCCCGCGAGACGTATGGGTTGTTGCTAGCTAGTTCAAATAATTTGCTTTAAATAAGGAACAATAAGGTGGTTCAAATAAGGAACTTGTGCAGCGGTCATTTGGCGCGCGCATTTTTTTGTCTCTCACACTGACTGAGCCATGCCACGGGATGCCGCAGTACAACCTGCCGTACCATGCCGGCACTGGGCGCCGGCCTTTAGTCAAAGGTACTTTCATCATTAAAGAAAAACTTAACCAATGAAAATTAAATTAAATTACACACGCAGTACAAAATCAGACTTGATAGAGAGTGCAGTTACTATAGCTTACAGATGCATCATTAAAGGAACAAATCAAATATGCGAGTCCTAGTCACGAGGGCGACACTTATTAGAACGGATCACAATCAGGTAGTCCGATAATGCGCAAGTGGGAAAATACGCATTTCCCCAGAATCGCAACATTCGCAACTAGTTAGATTTTGCAAATCACCAAATATGCAGCTCAACTGATTTCGCAATTCGTCCGATTTTTATCGTTTTAATACAATGTGCTTGGTCATAAAGTGCACAAACAAAAAGACGTGAAACTAGGCTCACTTTTTGTGTGGCCAAAAGCAAGATGGGTGACCAAATTAAGCTCTAAAAAGATTGTGCAGTCACTTTTTTTGTAGCCGACAGGACAGTATCCATCGAGTTGCGTTTTTGCCGAACTGCTCATCTGTCGAACGAGTTGAATATCCGTTATGAGAAATGCGTATTTACCACTTGCGTAACTGACGACCTGCGAGTGATCCTTTATAACGTTTTTGGCTTGAAGATATAAAAAATAAAAAAAAGTAACCTTGCTATGATGTTTTTCTACATTGCTTACATGGTCTGCCTGCAGGTGTCTTAGCTTCAGTAACCGCTGCTCGTAGTGTTGCAGCTCCACCTGGTAAAATAAAAAAAAGTTGGAATACAAGTTAATTGTGTCTTGCAGAATATCCACATCCCAGATCGTCGCCAACTAAGTTTACTTTAAAGTTCACAAAGATAAGTCTAATATTTTTCTTACTAGTCATCAATTTGTAAACAATCTTCATCCACATGACTGTCTTTCTCCAATTGAGTAAGTTGGAATAAATTTCATTTAAAGCTAGAAACAAAACAAACCTTCAAAGAAGCAAGTTCGTCAACAGTAAAGTTGGACGCTGCGGCCATTCTCCATAGACCTTGAACTTTTGGTTCGATGAATTCCCTATTGTTTGGACCTAAAGAAAAATTTAATAATAATAACTAAGAAAGACTGAAAATGATAAGCTATCATTTTTTATTCATTTTAACATCAGTACTTTAATCTTTATTATTTACTACTAGCTTATGACATTCGAAAGTTCCCTAGAAAACCTTTTAATCAGGATAAAGAGTATCCTTATTTATTAATCCAGGCTTTAAACTATATATGTGCCAAATTTTATTAAAATCCGTTTAGTTGTTTTTGCGTAATCAAGTAGCAAACATACAAACTTTCACATTGTACTAATTTTGCAACAAGTTTGGATGTTTGTTAGTTAAAGGTTTCTTAAAGAATTTCCGACAATAGATATTCCATTGTTATCTGGCCATTCGGGCATTGATGAATTAACTTTATCTGTGTACCTTTGGCAGTGATCCTCTGTAACCTATCATATCCATCCCTCAAACCTCTATGCTTATCTCTAACCAAGTTTGCCTTATCTATAAAGTCCTTGCTTATCTCGTTTGTCTCTAACTGGTCATTGATTTCATTGTATTTATCTGTTTCTTCTTCATCTACAGCATCTATATAAAAAACAGGCATGAAAGGAAATATAAATCTAGGAGCAAAAGAGCATATTCTCCAAATTGTTAGCATTTAAATAGGTATTACTTTTATAACCATCCGTGGGCCCACTTTCCACATCTTTGATCAAATCGTAGTACTGATCAATCTTATCCTGGTGGTGGTTGAATTCTTCTCTGAGAGCTGTTAGTTCTTCACTTGTGAACCCTGACGTCTCAGCCTTTAACCATAACTGATTTAACTTTTTGTCCTTAAACAAGCTTTTGTTAATATGGTCATCAATAGCTGAATTTGATGCCTGCGAAAAAATATATTGTTTCTAATATCATTACAATGCATTTAAATTGACAAAAGACCCCAGCGAGAAGTGTGGCCCCAGCATTTCAAATAAAAGTATTTTTAAAAGTATAGTGAAAAATATTGATATTAACATGCATATCTTACTAAACTACCAATAAAAATAATATCATTTATAATAAAATACAAGACTTCAAATATAATGTACAAAATTTCTGTACATCATATTTGAAGTAAATAATAACTGATAATTACTGGATGCTCTTTCTGACGTGCTGCAGTGTCACCAAAATATTCTCTAAGGCCATATGCTGCCATAATGTTTGTGAGTTTACGTCTCAGAGCAGCCTCCTTCAAACCTTCTTTATCTCCACCCTCACTTTTGAATCTTTTGAATGTAAGTTCTTCTTTATCATGTATCATCAAATCACTGTATAGTGATTTAAGTTTAGGTTCAGTCAGGCGCTGCAATCAATGATATATAATAAGCTTATAAATCAGTAGTAGTATCTTTATCATAGCTGTAATCCTAGACAATTCTCAAGGATATTTTACCTCAAATATGGTTCTTATTATTGACGGGATCATCATTCGATACTTGTTGTAATTTGTATATACTACGCGTTCACTTCGTGATTGCCGTCGACGACCGTTAATACGTCACAGCTAACGGTACTGTAGACAAAAAAGTTATCATGTTTTTCATTTATTCTTGTTCAAAGAGTGTCATTACTTTACATAACAAGTTAGGTTCGCCATTATGTAGGAACTTTACTCTTTTAATCATTATAACAACACAAATAACGAACGTAATTATTAAATCAACAGAAACAAAAATTAAGCTTTGCGTTGCTAGCCGTATGACGAAGGCCAGGAGGTAGCGGCAATGATGAAGTGAACACGTAGTAGTGATGACAATGGTAATAAAGACGTGCCGGTATCACCCAATATCTCAATATCAAGTGTTAACAACTTCCATTTAGCAGCAAAAATTGTCAACATCAACAGCTACTCACCTGTTGAGCTTTTATCCATAGAAGATTAAGCTTGTTCATCCTGAATGGCTTCTCTAACGTTCTGAAGTCAACGCCTTTGCTTTTCTTCTCGTTTGCATCTTTTGAATACTTATTTTCACAAAGAACACTAGTTGCAAATAAAAGCACAATCAAAGTAACAAAATTAAAAACTGACATTATAGTCCGTGAGTGATCAATATAGTAATTTATTAATATCTTGTCTTGCTTGCTATTAAATGAGAATTGTTTTTTTATAAATAAACATTAAAAAATAGGATCCGCAGTCCGCGCTTAGAGTAGTACAGTCATAGACTTAGAAAAATTTTCGCATGAGTACAGCGGCGGTATCAGCTAAAAACATTGAAGTTCATGTTAACTGTGTTTTGACAGATGTATGTGATACATTGCTATTTTTCTTTGTTAAGTTGTTATTTGTGCCAAGACGAAGTAGCAATCTATCACATACATCTGTCAAAACACAGTTAACATGAACTTCAATGTTTTTAGCTGATAGAGCCCCTGTAGTAGTAGTAGTAGTTATATTCGTCCTTTTCAGGACAGGCGAAGGTCTAAGCCATACTGCCAGTTCTTGAGTTGATATTATTTATTTTTTCATTAGAATGCGGGTGCGTCGTATTCCAATGCTGCTTGGAGCATTTGCCACCAAGTATATCAAGACATATTACTCGGTTAGTTCTGCCGAGGAAGCCACCACTTCAATAAAAGTCTCAGCTTCACATAACCAAGATCGCACCTATTTCAATTATCCCACATATTCATCCTGAGTTTTTGGCGCCATTTTGTCGAGTTCAGTTTGGTGTCTATTTTAATTATTTTCAAATTGATTCATAGTGGATATTGTGTCTTAAAATTGGTGCAGTTATATAGTACAAGTGTCTACGCAACTGAACAATATGTGGGATAATTGAAATAGGCGCGATCTTGGTTGTGTGAAGCTGAGACTTTTATTGAAGTGGTGGCTTCCTCGGCAAAACTAACCGAGTAATCTGTCTTGATATACTTGGTGCCAAATGCTCCAAGCAGCATTGGAATGCGATGCACCCGCATTCTAATGAAAAATTAAACAATATCTACCGCTGAACTATTTAACACTTGACACTGGCAAAAATTACTTCCAAGAGGAAAGTAGATTGCCATAACAAAAAAAGAAGAAGAAGAACACTTGACACTGGCAAAAATTACTTCCAAATACCGTTAAACCCATTAAAAAAAAAGAGGAAAGTAGATTGCCATAACAAAAAAAGAAGAAGAAGAAGAAAAATTCTAAGGAAAAATTGATTGACGTTGAGAATGTATCACTACACTACATTAGTATTTATCTGTGCACTACAGAATCTGAATATTCTGAATAGGTAGTCTGTGTTCACTTTACAAATAATTCTTAATCAGGTTTTGGCGGGCTTTTGAAAAGTTGGGCGCGATTTTTAAAGTTTAATTTGCAAATTAATTATAAATATTGTATATTATAAATTCTTAGCTGTTAATAGTGTAAATAAATTGAAAAAAGTATATAAATATTAATAAATAAATAGGTAGCCGTATGTAGTGATGGGGAAAAGGAAAAAACATAAATTGGATGGGGATCCAATACCTACCGAATCCGACTCTGACGAAAATAATGAAGTGGATAAGTATAAACCTTTTAAAATTGAAAATTACACCCGACAATACCCTGAAGATGGAGGAAATTTTGAATACCTGGTTATATACGAGAGCATAGATGAGGGAAAACCTATAGGTGATAGGGATTTAATGGCACTTGGTGCTGTCCTAAAAAGACATAACAAAGGTATCAAACGGTTTAAACGGATCAACCGATATAAAGTTGGTGCAATCTTTGAGCGTCCAGGGTTGGCCAATATGGCCTTAAATAACACAAAATCAGCAGCTGAACTTAATGTCAAATGCACAATACCGGCCACACTTACCGAAATCACGGGCGTCATTCGAGGCGTTCCATCTTACATGTCCAACTATAGCATTTATAACGGCATTTCCAGCTCCAAGGACGTCGTGTCTGTGCGTCGGTTGATGCGGCGCGGGCGTGATGAAGATGAAAACCCCATACTCATACCTACCCAGACAGTTGCCATCACATTTTCCTGTCCAACCCTTCCAGATAGTGTAGATATCAACAGCTGGTATTTTGAGGTAAGCCAGTACATTCCTCCTGTGAGTCAATGCTTACGCTGCCTTCGATATGGTCACATTGGCAAATACTGCAAAAACGCACAGAAGTGCTCAATTTGTGGCGAGAATCACCATTTTAAGCAATGTACCAAAACAACAAAAGAAGCCGTATGCATTCACTGCAAAGGAAATCACATATCTATATCGTCAGAATGCCCTAAAAGAAAAGATGAAATTGAAAAAAATAATGCAAAATATCAAAAGAGATCATATGCTGATGTTTTTAATAAAAAGAATTTTCCAGACTTATCATCTAATTCAAATAAACCAGAACAACAATTGCAACACTTGTTACAGTCAGACGTCATTCTTAAATTAATTATTTCCACTATACTTAAACTATACACTCAAAAATCATCTTCAGAAAACTCACCCCCATTAACATCGGAGGCTATTAAAACTGTTCTCTTAGAAACATTTAACTCCAGTAAGCCAAACAATATTTCTAATAAATAATGGATCAGCTAAACATTATTCAATGGAATGCTCAAAGTTTGTTAAGCCATAAACATGTCTTCACACAATATCTCTATCAAAATGATATTCATATTGGTCTCATTTCTGAGACTTGGCTCCAATGCACAAAAACTTTAAACATCAGAGGTTATAAAATAGAAAGATTAGACATAGGTTCTAAACACAATGGTGTTGCTATTTTAATCAGAGATTACCTGCCCTATCAAAAATTACAAACATATTATGATGATTCTTTACAAAATATTGCTATTACATTACAAATTAACAATGAAACTTTATCAATAGTTAGTTTTTATAGCCCCACATCTGCTGCTCCTTGTAACTTTACCTACTCACACCTTAATAATTTAGTTAAGTCAATACCCAAGCCCTTAATATTAGCCGGCGATTTCAATGCACATCACACTATGTGGGGTTGTGCATCTACAGACACGCGAGGGTCAACACTGTTAGACGTCATAAATGATAACAATTTGTGCCTTTTAAATGATGGTTCACTAACAACTGTTGGTTCACATAACTGGCGGTCTAACGCTTTAGATCTTACAATAGTTTCCCCCGCTTTAGCTTTAAGATGTAATTGGCAAGTGCATGATGACTCCCTGTGCAGTTACCATTTTCCTGTTCTTACTAATTTATTGTGTAATCCTGTAAATATAAGCAATAGTGCTAATGTAAATGTAAATTATTCTAAACCAAACTATAAGACAGTTGATTGGAAGAAATTTAAGCAGTTGTCAGATGTTAAATTAAGTAACTGTAATTTTAACTTAAATGATCCAGAAACATGCTATAATTTGCTTTCTGAAATTTTATTAGAATGTGTAGATGAGACAAATTCTTCTAGGAAACGAGCACATCAACTGTCATATAGACAAAGTAAAAAAAGAAAGTTAAAACTCCCTTGGTGGAATGATATATGCACTGAAGCTGTAGCCAAATGTAAAGCTGCTTATATAGAATTTAAACATGACCCTACTGAGCAAAACTATATACAATTTAAAAAGAAACAAGCACAGAAAAAACTAATCATTAATAAGGAAAGGCAAAATGCATGGTTCGAACTATGTAATACATTCAATCGACAGACACCTTTATCTATGATATGGGCTAACATTAGAAAATTTAATAAATCATACTGCAGTCCTCCCAGTAATGTCAATTCTAACAATTGGATTCAGTCGTTTTTAGATAAATACACCTCTAATACCCAATCTCAACCATTAAGTGAGCATGCTGATTATAATCCTGATGCTGAACAATTTTTCATGAAACCCTTTACTTTAATTGAATTATTAGCTGCCATAGACTCTCGTAAAGACACGGCTTTTGGTTTAGATCATATATCTTACAAAATGTTTAAGAATCTTAGTATGATGGGTCATAAAATAGTTCTTAATATTTTCAATGCATTATGGAACAAACTAATCATTCCAAAATCCTGGAAAGTCGATTGCCTAGTCCCTATTCTTAAACCAGGCAAAGATAAAAATCATCATGACTCATATAGACCCATAGCATTAACATCCTGTGCAGCCAAGTTATTTGAGCAATTGGTGAAACAAAGACTGGAATACTATATAGAACATAATAATTTATTGCCTTATAATCAATTTGGTTTCAGAAGAGGTCGTTCAGCAGTTGAAAGTTTGAATCACTTGTATTTAGATGTTCACAATGCTATGGTTAGTGGTAATTTCTTAGTGTGTATTTTCTTTGATATAATGGGCGCCTTCAATAATGTTGATCAAAATGTTCTTGCGGATGAGCTGTTTTCACTGGGCTTACCTGAAAAATTAATTAGATGGATATTTAATTTCTTGAATAAAAGAGATGTGTTTGTTAAATTCCAAAATAATTTACTTGGACCGCAATCATCCAATAAAGGTGTTTGTCAAGGTGGAATATTAAGTCCATTATTATTCATTTTATACATTCATAAGTTAAATAATATATTAGGAAATGATGTACAAAATTTACAGTATGCTGATGATCTCACAGTCTATTGCACTGGCAAAAACATGCGTCAAGTGGAACAAAAGCTTAATAATGCATTGATGAGATTGAAAGCCTATTTTGATTATTTAAAATTAGAAGTTAATCTAAGTAAAACTAATGTTGTAGTATTTAGTAAATCAAAGATTTTACTCACAAATATTTTATATGATGGTAACTTACTTCCTGTCAGTGACGAGGCCAAATTCTTAGGAGTCATTTTTACACGGAACCTTTCATGGGTTAAACATGTTTCTGGCTTAGCAGACAAAGCATTAAGAGCATTTAATATCTTAAAAGCCCTAGCTCGAACGTACTGGGGAGCTGATCCAAAAATCTTACTCATGTTGTACAAATCCATTGTTCGTTCACATTTTGAATATAGTTTTCTCTGTTACTCTTCTATTGATGTGCTTGTAAATAAACTGGAAAAGATTCAAAATAAAAATCTTAGACTTATAACAGGGGCAATGAATACTACACCTATTGTATCAATGCAAGTAGAATGCAATATATCATCCTTATTATTAAGGTTTAAGTATTTAAAATTTAAATTTATTCTTAAACTACACAGTGTAAATAACCACATTCTTTTGAATTTATTAAAAAGTAATACTACTCACACTTTACATGCTTCTTCATCAAATTGTAAATGCCCATATATTCTCCATGACTTTCAAGAAACATCAGCATATATTGACCTTGAAAATAATATAAACAGTAATGAAAACTGGGCTTGCTACTGTGGTTCTTATGAAAGTAAATTTATTCCTTTAGAAATAGACATTGATCATGATCTTCGAACCAAAGAGGCAGTTTATGAAAAGTTATCAGATTGGCAAGAATTTCAAATAATTTACACAGATGGATCGAAAAGTGAAAGTGGTGTTTCAGCAGCGTATTACCATACAAATCTAAAGTACGGAAAAGGTTATCGCTTACCAGCTAATTTTAGCGTTTTCTCAGCTGAAGCCACAGCAATACTGTTGGTCTTATAGTCTGTCTCAATCCAATTTAATGAAAATGTAAACAAAGACGCCATTATTCCGACCATAGACTATTTAGTGATGTGGTAAAAATTAGACCATTTATGAATCAATAAATTAATTGATTGCTTCGATTTAATTAATTGAATGCTATTATGTTGGAGATTAGTGTTAGTGGAGTTTTTATGTTATTAGTTCTCAAGTTTCTATTTAGATAATCAGCCTGCCGAGAATATAATTAATTGAGATTTTTATGATATTTTTATCAATTAAGATAAAGTGATATTTTTTTCGATAACATAACATCGATTCATTATCGATATAAGAAATTGAACTAATAATTGATTTATCTGATAAACTTTTTGCGTCAAACACTATGCGATCACAGATTAGATAAGATTTTTGCATGGTTATATAACCTCACTTTTCTTCTTAAATTTTTCAACAAAATTTTAAAAATGTTAAACAAACGACGATCTTTGGAACAAATTAGTGAGATATAAGTTGAAACCTTCTCATTACTTATGAATGTGTTTATAAATCCATTTAGCGGCCGAAAGTGTGAAAATTTTTAATGAAACAGGTTTGTTTACATTTTCATTAAATTGGATTGAGACAGACTTTACAATATATACAATCTGATGTTATGTGTTCTGACAAAAGCAGATTTCTGATAGTTTCTGATAGCATGTCTGTGTTAAAGGCACTATGCAATCCAGGATTTCACAATTCACACTATTTACTATTCGAGATCAAAGAAATAATACAAAATTTAGCAGATAGCAAGAAAGTAAAGTTTGTATGGACTCCAGCACATGTCGGTGTGACAGGTAACGAAAATGCCGACTATCTTGCCAGATTAACGAATTCTCTGGGTGGCAATATTAAAAACATTTCAATTCCTTGGCAAGATCTGCTTCCTGAATATCGAAAGAAAATCAATAACGAATGGATTGAAGAAAGGACAACTATTATCCAATCAAAAGGAGCATGGTATGCAGGTATTAATAAAGAAGTTGGCCGAAAACCCTGGTTCGCTACATCCGGTAATTATCTGCAAAGGAAGTTCTACACGCAGATAAACAGGCTAAGATTTGGACATTGCAGATTTAAAGCTCATTTGTGTCGTATGCGCATAATATCATCGCCAGTATGCACTGAATACACTTCACAGGAAGATCAGACTCTGGAACATATATTTTTCACTTGTCCGGCGTTCAACATACAGCGTCTGTTACTAATAGATCAGCTCATGGAAACACATAAAACCATCCCGCCATCACTACAGGACATCCTTGCTCGCCCAGAAAATTTCATCCCCATTTATGAATTTGTTATCTCCACTCTTGGAGAAATTTGATGTTACAACTCGGACTTGACTCTCTCGGATATGACTATAAACCTGGAAAAGATAAAATTGATACTTATAACAAGATTTTACCCAAAAATAATCTAAGATTTGGCTTCTTGCCTTAAAAACACCAACAAGACTCAAGATTTGGCTTTGCCTTTATTATAAAACAAGATTAAGAAATCAAAACTCAAGAACTGGCAGTATGGCTTAGACCTTCGCCTGTCCTGAAAAGGACGAATATAACTACTACTACTACTAATTCTTAATCCTTTCTTTTCCCGATCTTCATTTTGCGATATTTTAAGATTTTGAGACTTTTGCTTATGTTTTAAGTGTAAATGAAACTTTAAGTAATAAGCTATTGAAATGCTTGTGATACTTACTGGTTTGTAATGTAGGTAGGTATCATTATATACTCAGTATACTTGGCATTTTGTTTGACGACCTACTATGGAAGCTCGACAAGGGGCCTTTCTTCCCGACCTTAAGTGCATCTGTAACTCGACCCTGGACACGTCCTAATCGCTATCATCAGGCCATCGTTACTTTCTCTCGCGTGCGTTGCGAGACTTGCGAGTCTGTTACTCAATCTGCCGTTGTGCAAAGACTCGTTCACGGGTCGTCGTCGTATGTTTCCTAATAACGGTAGTCAGTCAGTGATTTGCGTGTGCTCATGTCGGTCGTGTGGTAAGACCAAAGACGAATGTGAGCTTAGTGCATAGTGTTATGTTTTCGGATCGTGTTTTGTGATGGTGGAACGAGACGGCATGCGGCGTGGCAGCGGCGGCGGCTGTGGCTGGGGTGGCGGCGTGCTGGGCCGCTGGTCTCTGCGCAGGCTGCTTCTAGATAGTCCACTTGTGGGCAGGAGACTTGCACATACAGGTACTCACCAGCTCCTATTAATCGCCCAATAATCTAATGAATGAAATCATTAATTTGAACACAGACTAGTCCTATAAGAAGGCCAGTCAATTGACTGATAGTTATCATAATGAGACATGAGACAAAACCTGCTGGTGTAATAACTGAAGGACTATTAAATATAACCCAGAAATAGTATGCCTACTTATTCATTTAAATTATTAATATTAGTCACTCACACAGTAGTGGTACCTCCATAGATGCCGAAAAGCCTGGCTTGCCCTAGCAAAAACCTTATTTACAGTTCTAATAAATCGCAATTGCTGACAACAACATAATTATTCACAAATGCCAAGTTTCAATAATAATTCTCCTCCTTGATCTAAACCCTGAACAGTCTCTACGTAAGTCTATCTATATACATATATAAAATTCAAAGTCCTGACTGACTGACAGATATCAACACACAGCCCAAACCGCTGAACCTAGAGACTTTGAAATTTTGCACATAAATATACCTTATACAGTGTAGGCATCGTCTAAGTTGCACATAAATATACCTTATACAGTGTAGGCATCGTCTAAGAACGCCTGCGTGCGTGGCAAACGGTCTGCCTCGTGCGAGGCAGCACGCTTAGAGAGGACCCCCCAAATCACGTTAAAAACGGCTGATCGGATTTTGATGAAATTAAAACATAGTATACTTTTCATCCTGATTATTGATCCCCTAAGGATTTTCTCGAATGTCCACGCGGTCGGAAGCTAGTTTAGTATAAAATATGATTCTTATGATAATATAAAATGTGGTTTAGCCAGACAATTACTGCACAACTTTGTTTTGATGTCTGATGTAGAAGGTTGACCCCAAAATAAATAAGAAATAAAAACAATAAAAAAAGATATGCACAAATAGTAGGTTAATGAGAAAATTCATCCACATTTCTACAAAGTTTACTATTTGTTTCAGCCCACCTACATAAAGCACACATTTGTAAAAAGAAATCACTGTGTAAAGATATAATATTTCAAAAATACTTTCTTGCAAAGTTTATGTTTTAATTAAAGAATTAAAATATTAGGAATTAAATGCGTACGTTATCCTGACTGACCACGGCCGATGCAACTCTGTCATCTTACCATGAACATTCTACTGTACAGCCAGCTGATCTGAACCAAATCTTAAGGTACCTTAAGATTTGGTTCAGATCAGCTGTATGCTGTATCATTGTACTAATGTATGTGCTTGCACCGACACGCGCTATGCATATCATGATCGTTAGTGTGGACTCATCATTTAATTACTTTAGCTGGTTGGTATGCACGCTAACTTATGCGAGATTACAATACGCCCCAGTGATACGGTGCGTCACATTGATACAGATGTGGACCCATCTTATTCAGTAGTCCTACCAAACAGCAAAACGCGGAGCAATCTTAATTAGCAACACAGCTACACATTATCGACGCTTCGTCACTTGCAAGCGGTGAAAGTGTCTTAACTTTTAGTTCATTAAAATATTGTTTGTCTCGTCTCGTCCCCCAACTAGGTAACCTTAATTGTTCTGAGTTATGACCTCGTTGTGGTAACAAATTGACAAACTGAGGACGCTTTTAGAAACCTTGCGTTTAAAATAAAATTTACAAATGCTCAATTAGTTTAAAGTACTTAAATTAAAATAAATATGGTAAACTCTCAATACACGAAAAGTGTTAGTTTGATTGGATCACACGCAGGGCGTCAGAGACGCAAGTGGCCAAATACGCATTTCGCCAGAAAACGCAAGTCGACAGAATCGCAACTTTTCAGATTCGTAACTCAACAGATTTTTTCATTTCATTTTAATATTTTTGTGTGCAGCCACTTTTTGTGTTGCCAAAAGCAAGATGGGTGACCAAATTAGGCATGATAAAGATTGTGCAGCCACTTTTTGTGTGGTGAAAAGCAAGATGGGTGACCATATTAGGCACGACAAATATTGTCTAGCCACTTTTCCTGTTGACAAAAGCAAGATAGGTGACCAAATTAAGTTTGAAAAAAGTTGTGCATGTGCAGTCACTTTTTGTGTCGCCAATAAGTTTCTAGTATAACTATATATAAGTAGGCACAAAGTATATGTATGACTTCGTCCGCGTGGCGTGGACCCTAGGGAACCTTTACTCAGGATAAAAAGTAGCCAATTTGGCTCCTAGATTGGGAGATGAATCAAACAGCCAGTGTAACGTGTTGCTATAGCACTAAGAAGCTAAGAACGATGTTTATTTATTTGTACATCTTATATGCTTATTATTACATATTATTGTATGTGCGTCAGCTGGATATACCTAACACAGTATGCGTGAGTTTGCTCTAGATACAAAGTCCGAGCTGACCCTACAGCCAATATGGTAATCCAGGTCCTTATCTGTCTACCAACCAAATTTCATGCAAATCCGTCCAGCCGCTTGTTTAGGTGTGAAGAGGTAACAAACACACACACACACACACTTACAAACTTTCGCATTTGCAACAATTGATACAGAATCAAAAGTTCAAAACGGATTTTATGAGGAATTCTTCATTACAATTTGTAACCATTTTTTCTTCATTGATATCAGCTCTTAAACCTGTTTAGTGAAAGGTGAAATCAGGTCTTTAAATGTGGACTTAACTTAAACTTGGTTTAACACTTAGTAACTTTTTCCTCAAAGTAAATATTGAAATACCACATAGCTTAATTGAACCATTTGATGCAGGTCTACTAATTTGTTTATATTTGTGTTATACACAACAAAAGCTGTCCACAGTCAAAGGAGCTCTAATGGACGTTGAATAGTGTCGAAACATATCAATTCGCTTCGTAAGCAGCGATGATTGTGTTTATGGTTTATGCGAGAACGTGACTATATGCCATTTTTTGTTACCACCGACCTACATACATGATTATAGTTACACAAAAAGTCTTGTGATTACATTGTTACGATGCATCCTTTAAAAAATGTTGACGGTGTTTACTTCCTTAATTAAGTACTCCTACGTTATACATTTTAACAAACTTAAAATGGTTTATTTATTACATTGGCATTCGTAGGTGTTACAAGGTCGATATAAAAAATATTTGTTTTGCCTTCCGTCGTTATTTTTTAGATGTCTTAATAATTATGTCCCCTAAGGATCTTATAGAACTTACGTCTTTGAGATGAAACCGGCCGTGAGCGATACGTTAAGCTAAAACAATCCACTTTGCATTGGAATAAAGTTGTAAACTGATTTGTCGATAAATAATTTGCTATGCAGAAGCACGTACTTGGTTGTCCACCATCTAAGAGACACTGCGTGTTTGGTAATGACGCAGGATTAAGAGGCGATTGTTGGAATACATAATTGTTACTGTACTGACGCGAAAATATTAATGAGCTTTGGAATTGAGCATCAAATTACGATGCAACGGAGTTGTATTGGAAATTGAATCCAAATATGTACTTAATTAACGACAGAGCCAGGGACCCGTAAACAGCGCTAGTCAAATAATGACAACTGACTGACAATTCGTAGTAAATAACTATAGGAGCGATTCAAAAGAAAAATGCTTCTACTACACGATTGTGGATATTGATACATACTTGAACTTTGAGCGACTGCTGACTACCTCTGTTCCATCAATGTGGTCTGACAATTTTTTTCGTAAACTAAACAATAACTATCTAAGCAGTATATGAATTTTCAGCTTTTAGGAAACTCTTGCACCGGCCTCGTTATGGTGACAACTTATGTGGCGTGCTAACTCAGCAATCTCGACTACACTTCTCATTTTCTGTAGTATAATCTAGTTTATTGTCAATTTTCAACTTTGAGAAAACACTTGTAGAGCATGTTGGAAATTTTACATACTTGAAAGCGCGCCGCCCCGCCAGGTGTTCCACTTCCTGGCCTTGCGAGTAGGTTCTGACTCATGTACACCCTAAACACTAAATCATATTGAATTATGGGCCTTGAGATATCTCTTGCAGTGTTTTGTCGTGAGCTCTGTAACTAATAGTTGGTTGGTTGGTTTATCTTCGTGCGTATCTTCTAGCGTGAGTACAGAACAAAACAAACATATTCTGTTTGTTTTTCCTACGTATAACAGTTTTCTCGCTGGAAAAGTTGTATGTTTCACACGAGAGCAAATTTGTTATGTCTCGAGTCTTAAAACTGTGCTTAGTTTAGTAGTCTGATAATTCTTGATTTAAAGTCAGCACTCGCAGCACCTGCTCTATTGTATAACAAATAACAATAAAACGTCCCCTAATTGCTCCGAATGTGACGTTGTAGAAGATGTGTACCATATTATGATGGAGAGTGTCCGTAATGAAGCTGAAAGATCACAGTTCTTTATGTTCAATTAATTTAATGTTGAAGTTGTTTTATTCGACAATCCGGCATCCTGCGCGCCGGGCGGCGGAGCGGGGCTCCCGTGCGGCGGCGCTCCCGTGCGGCAGCGCACCGCCGGCTCCGGCAGAATCAGGTCACTGCCCCGCGCCCACGCCCTACCATCTTCACACTACTTCTGAGCAGCAGAAAAGCCATTTAATTCGCTTGCAGTCGGCAAGTTCATAATAGAGAGGAATCAATAAATTACAAATTTAATGTAATTTTGGGATATTGTTTGGGGATGTTTTGGGGTGTGGAATCTGAGTCTTTGACCTCACGGGGCCTAAGGAAACTTGGGGAAGGCTAAAAACCTCGGAAATTAAGGACATTTTCAGACTTTCCCTGACATATCTTCTAAATCATGCGCTTCTCGGGAAAAGCGTTGACAACAAAGTTGTAGAGCATTAAAGGCGAATGCTAGAAACCCCTGTATTTTCAGAACCACATAAAGGCTTAGCGTGCCATGAAGTGAATATTAGAATTTTAATACTCTATAATGGCCTAAAGAAAAATTGTAATGGTACGTTTTACTATTATGCTGGGGATAAAAAGTTGATTTTAAAACGTAACCTCAGCACATCCCAACGTAACGTAATGTTATTTAATTGATTATTCTTCTATTGCAACAGACTGATTGACACAAAACAAAGTTAATCTGACATTGATTTTTCAAAAAGCCTTTAGTTTCTGCAAAATGGCGTTTTGTTTCTTGATAAGAAGAATTTATTTTCTAGTTATTACCTGCTTCTTTATGAACATTTAAAATTTATACCAATTAATACCTTAAAATCTGATTTGGGAATGTTCATTATTTTAAAATGTTAAGATGTGGTTCCCGGCCATTCTCTGATCTTTTGGGTAGAAAATGATATTCTGTTGGTGAAAATCATTTTTTACCCAATAATTACCGCGATACAGAAGTTGAAAATAAATGGAACAAAAGAAATAATTATCTTGAAAGTGCCGGCCAAGAAAAAAATGGTACGATTGTCTTGTTAGAACTAACCATTTGGATATTATGGCACAAAAGTTGTAGGATTGCCCAAAAAGTTATCTCCTTTGTTCTATATACCGCACGTTGTGGCTTGTGCGGGACGAGTACAAATTCCAGTACCTACTAATTTGATAAACACACACAGTATTCGTTATCAATGAATTAAGAGTAATACACTTTGTTTGTCCATAAAAAATTTAGTTACTAGTGCTCAAGTCTACCCTTAGAGTTAAGCAGCTTTCTCTATGGAACCACTTGTCGCAAATGCATAGTTGAGATTTAGATTTTTCGTTGAGCAGCAACGTACGTGTAACAACTCGATAACATCGCGGGAGCGCGCGCGCGTTTACAACAAAGCCACGACCTTCGACTGCGAGCAAATAGCTGTTGTTGTACATACATTGCGGGTTTATAAAGTTTTGATATTTAATTACTTGTGTGTAAATTTAGATTCTATGCAACTAAGACAAACTCTTGTGTGATAGAAAAAAAGACACTCAACTTTACATGAATTTTGCGACGGAAAATTACTATTTAGAATCTGTTGACTATACGCTGAAAGTTTTCGCTAGGGTGCTACTAACATCCTGTATATAGTATAGTGTCGTAATGAAATTTCACCCATAATTCAACTTTTAATTTTGTAGGCCTCGGTTGCATTGTTGGTGGAATGATCTTACATCGTCTCCAACCCTCTACCGATTATAACATTTCCATTTGAAAACTGAGGAAACCCTTCCAGTATTAAATTAGTTGGTGTCATGTGCCAATGCTGCATAAAGTGCTATAAAGTAGTATGGTGCGATCTAGGGTTGCCCTCACATTTTCAAGAAGAATGTAGTAGATTTCCTTTTTGCCTTCAAGTCCCGGAAAATGAGACACGATAGATATTTTATTGTTGTCCGGCCGCATTCGGCCGCTCGGGCGTTGATGAATTAAGGTGTCACAAGAAAGTATAAAAAAATAGTATCCTTTATTCATTAGAAACAGTTTTTTTAACTTATTATTATTTGACTTAAGACCCTTAAGGTCTTTTTTGTTATTTTGAGCTTTTTGAAGCCGAAATGGAATGGAAATATAGAAATAATAACCCGACCTGCAGTGTTATTACCGCTGTATTGCTAATATGTATGGCTACTATACAAGGTGTTACAAAAATACCCCTAATGCCGAATATGGTATATAGGGATCATCAAACTGAACAACTTTTACTATGGGGCCAACTCTGAAATCGCGAAAAAAAAATCAGCTGTTTCATACAAAAATTAAAATCGAAAATATCAAAATGTATGAAACAGCTGATTTTTTTATCGCGATTTCAGAGTTGGCCCCATAGTAAAAGTTGTTCAGTTTGATGGTCCCTATATACCACATTCGGCATTAGGGGTACTTTAAATTTTGTAACACCTTGTATATTTTTCCAACAGGATAGTATCTTGGCCCAAAATATTTTAGGATACTATATTAAATAGTAGATTTGGCAACCCTAGTGAGTGCGATCTGAAGTATGTAAATTTTAATAATATTGTCTTTGTGCTACGGATTCTATGAAGTTATAAAAAATCGGCTAAGTAGGCATCCCGCTACGAATTCGTTTGGAAGGCATAATGCCTTGCATTCATGATTGTTGTCATATCATCAAATAGTGTCGTGCTGGCTCCAGTCTGGACCCGGGGAGCCCGACGGGAGTATCGAGCGGGTCGACTCGTGTACAGTGTGAACAAACTAAAACCACCTAAAACGAGCGTTTACAACTTTGCATGACTCGCGTCGCTTCAGATTCACACTCTTTTTCAGTTATGGTAAATGAAAATTCCCTTACTTTTAAGAAAATGTATCTTCTAGAAGTTGATAATATTTTATGAATTAATCTTCTTATCCTATAAAACTGTTTGGATTGAAAATGTTGCACTGAAAAAAGTAGCGAAGGTTCAGTTCAGTTGAGGCACCTGGCACGTGGTGGTATTTCTATTGAGCGCAACCATTTTTACTTTTCTATCGGTGTTCGGTATGCTCCAATGAAGCTGATTTTTTTTATAATGCTAGGTACTCCGCAATCAATTCTTGAGTCGAGTTTGATTATAAAAATTTGTTGTAATAGTCGCTCCTGGCCCTAGGCTAATTTCGACAACCTTTTATTCTTTTCCCACTCGCTGAGTGTCGCTGTGACGCGCCGTACAGACGACGTCAATGAAATAAACAAAATAATAAAAATCTTGCTAACCATTGACATTCAACAATCAGGAATCGAGATCGAGACTGTAAAATTGTATGACACACACTTGGCTCATTATTGATGTATTGCCTTCTCAATAGATTCCTATTAGCGGCTCCACGTTATAACAGACGCGGTCAAACGTTTCACATTACATTCTCATTTGACTCTGTTTTTTATTCAGCCAACTGTATACAGTTTCTTTTTAATATTATGCTAAATGTTCCTTTTGTTTTGCACACAAAGTAAAATATACAATGAGTCTTCTTTTCTTCAGTGACACTGAAAGGTCAAGAGACTTTCACGTTTTCCAAAGAATTTAGAAAAATTTACACTCACTTGTAAAACATTATGCTTAGATTGCTTAGCTTAGCCTCTGGGCATTGTATTAAACAGACTTCATCTTGGAGAATTAACGATATTACGATTGTTGCTGTGAGTAAAATGAAGACAACCTGAGCTGAGCAAAGCAAGTCATACGTCAGTCACCAGTAGTCACCGCATACGTATCAATTATCACCGCGCGATGTGACAATGTTGAATTTGTAGTTTGGAAAATAGTATTCGGATTTCATTGGAGTTTAACGATCATCGTGCGATTGCTATTGAAGGAAAACTGATTACTCTGTGTGATTTGTAAAAAAATATACTGGTGAAATCGCAAAATAAAGGAAATAGGAGGAAAAATATCCGTTCAAGGCAACTCTTAATACAGTAATCGAAGTTATGTTTGTGACTAGTTTTACATTTTTATTCGACTATGTATAAGGTTGCGCGTTATTCGGACGTCAGACGAATATACGTCTTCGTATTCATAATTTTTCTACATTTTTTCCCTATAATATTATTTGATCCTTTCGAATCAGAGAACGCTTTTCTTTTTTTACCAAATAAAATCAGCTATAGAATAGGGAATTTATTGTATGCAAGTTTCCTGCACGGACAGTACAACTAGATTTTGTTTCTGAAAAGTTATGAATAAGTGAATGCTATAACAATACCTAGATTGTGTATTGTAATTGTATTGTAATCGTGTTCGCCCTGTGGTTGGCTCAGCTCATGTTGGGTGTACGATTCAACTAACGTTATGCACTGCTCATATTTACAAATCAGTGGAAGTGGTACGAGTATGAGTAATATTATATTTTTTAATGAAAAGGAAATCCTCTGTCAGTCAGCTAGATATTTTCTATTTAAAATCATATATAATAGGTATATGATTTTGTTATTCGCTTGTTAATTCTAGTGTTTTCTCTACTAGCTGCGTAGGTCATTTGTTTTTACATAAATCTTTTGGGTTGGTTTTTGTTCCTTTTAGTTTGTATGCAATATATAGTGTTTACAATCGCTCGTGCCCGTGCCCGCCGCCGCCGGCGCCGGTCCACTCGCCCGACTGGCACAATGAAGCTGGGAATCTATCAAGTAGAATATTTATGGCGAAACATCTTATTTCACATATGAAGAAGGTCATAGAAAAAATAAATATTGAGAAAAGTAGTGAGCTATTTCAAGACTCGGAACTTACGCACTGGTTATCAATCCGCCTGCTTTCATTCTGCTTAGGGTGGAATTTCCAGGGCCCT
This sequence comes from Catoptria pinella, assembly GCA_963556745.1. Lineage (NCBI taxonomy): Eukaryota > Metazoa > Arthropoda > Insecta > Lepidoptera > Crambidae > Catoptria > Catoptria pinella. The sequence continues at coordinate 234,777 of OY750766.1, forward strand.
ATTTAATAAAGTGTCAATTGTCATGACAATTTGGTTTACATTGTGGTGTAGCTATGAGTGGTTTGTTCTATTTTCAAATTGCAATAGATATAAAATTATCATGACATGTGACAATTTGTCACGTTTAAAAAGGGCCCTGGTATTTTGATATTAAACATCCACTTTAAATGTGATTATATGAATAGGGATGGTGACGAAAGAATATACACTAGGCGTACAGTATGCTAAATACTATTTAGGTAGGAGGATGCCCCTAATATCTTCCTTGTCCTTAATACCAGCCTTTTTCGCTTCTTATAATACGGTTTCTTTCTATAAGTCTAACTCTAATCTATACATTTTATATAATTATTTTAATAAAATCTTGACATCGTGTAGAAGCTACTGTACCAAATGGGAAACAATGGTATGAATATAAAAACAGTAATAGCGAATCAAATCTGTAAGTATGTGTTTGTCGGCCACATTGACCACTTTTTTTTTGCTTAGTCTTGGTCTGACGAGAAGAATGTGTGTTTCGCTTGAAATTGTGTCTGTATCCTATGTGTTGGACTATTGTTATTGATTGATACCGATATTGTTCCGAAAGCTCAACCTTCTAAGTCAAGTGCTAAAATATTCATTTGTGAAGCTCTGCCACCGTACAATAAACAGCCCCTGTGGCAAGCAAAACAGTCTGGATTAAAAAGGGATTCTTCGCGTTCGAAAGAAACAAGAAAACCAGAAACCATTTATTATGAAATAATTGGATGACAAATAAATTTTCAGATACGCCAGTTACTACTAACACTTCGTACTTAAACTTAAGCAACGGAAATGGTTTGAAATCTATAGAGCAACGAAATCCCTCTAGTGAGTGTGCCGCCTGGCAGCTCAGCGGTGGGGGTGACAGTGGTTGGGAGCAAAGGGGTTGTTACAGCAATTATTGAAGGTGTGCAAATTAGAGAGATCTGGAATTAGTTTGCTGATATTATAGCTAATCATGTATTAAATTCGAATATAACAAAGCGGCTGAATACCAAAACGAAGCAACACTACGTATGCTTATTTCACACCGAGTGCTTTTTCAGACTAAAACCTCTATTCGGTCAAACCTCTTTATCAAAAGTTAGCTGTCAAAACAAATTCGAATTGCCAATGTTGATATTTTTATTATTTTGCTGTTCTTTTGGGTCTTCCATTTTAAAAAAATGCTTAACCACCCCAGTGCTATAGCGAACAAAACAAAAAAAAACTATTATTCCAATCGGTCGAGCCGTTTTTCATTGTAGCCAGACTAACTCACAGAAATTGATTTTTATTTACTTATATAGATTTACAGTTACAAAATATGATTTTCAGTATTTTAATATTCGTTTCTACATATACATACACTTCGAAGACTTCCGCGCGCACAGTTCATTAGAAATAAAACACTTTTTACGGATTACAGCGCGTACTTATATTATTAATTCAGGTGCATTATATTATAGTTTGGATTTATGGGTTTTTTTTTATTCCCGACGTTTCGACACTTTTCCAGGGGCCGTGGTCACGGGAGGACTAAAGCAAAAAGGCTGCACATATTTTTTATGAAATTACCCGCTCGGAACTTTATAAAAATGTATTAATTTCCATTCCACAGTTGAAACATAAACTTTTACATTATATTTGCGATTCATGTCACTATCCCTGTGGTACATACAGCGTACTGATTACTATGACTGAATACTGAAGTCGTAATAGCTACTTGGCTTTCATTGGATTAATCAATGACCATATTAAAACACATCATTTGGAATGTACTCTCACTAGCAGCCGTGCATATCGGAATGCGATTTCCCATAATATTTTGTGGCAATTGTAATAAAATTATCGCGTATCAATTTTGTTCTGAATTGGCAAATGATTACCGTAATCACGGAGCCCGATAACAGCTAAGTTTAGGTAAATAACTCGGCCCTGTCCTTTTTTAATTCATAAACAAATATATTTCACATTATACATGCATGAGTAAAACAAGGTATTGATTTCTATTTAACATAGTGTCACGTCGGTTAGAATGGAAATTATTTTATTTTGTTCTTTTTAAAATTCTTCTATGGAATGGAACGATTTCAATTTCATCGTTTTGGCCGAACGGTTTCTGTGAGTTTTTGTTGATGGGCGATGGGCATTGCGTCACCCACCGCGCACCGCCACCGCGCACCGCGCACCGCCACCGCCACAGCGAGGCTCCTGTCCAGGCACAATACGATCGGCCTATAATGTGACAAAACAAAACGTTGCCTTTTAATTATAATGTGCGCCTGAATAGACGGGCGGCCTGACTACGCGCCATTGACTGGGTCAAGTCCAAGGCACGCTCAATTGCACACTATCCTCAGACATTTATTTACATTTTATTTTATTTAACCGCCTCTGTGGTACAGTGGTTCACGCACATGTGTAAGACGCAGGGGTCCCGGTTTGGTTGGTGGTAGGGCTTATTTCAAGTCCGCCAGGCTAGCTACCACCATCTTACCTAAGTCTGACGCCATAACAACAATTTGTTGTGTTCCGGCAGTTAGAGGTAAGATAGCCAGTTCCTCAGTGGTGAGGATTCAGGGTTTTAGTACGCTTACACTTACCGTCTTATCGTCACTTAACATCAGGGGAGATGAAGGCCAAGCACTATCTCGTTGTGGATCAAGAAAAATAATTTTAATAATAATAATAATTCAATATTGCTGTAAATGTGGTCAGTACAAGATTTTAACATTTATCGATTTCGTTTCTCACATTTAACCAAATAACATTGGTATGCAAATTAGAGATGGGTCTTCATTATAGAATTTTATTTCATACACGCAAACGCAACTGATGAAAATAGTCTTATCAATCAATAAATGCCTCTTAAAATGTATTTGTTTTTATTGTTTCAGTTCTGGACCAGGCAGAGTCCAGGCAGACAAAGTCGAGTGCGGCCGAACAGCAGCAAAGCAGACTTCAAACAACAGTGGAATTTATAGCCGAGGACGAGGAGGTACGCCAACCAACTTATGAAAACTTTTTTATTGTGAATCTGCGTAAACTTGATCGCTAATGCGATCAAGTGCAACCTTTTCAACACAGCGAATGATTGAGGGCTAATTTACACTCGTGAGCAGAAAAATGTAATCACAGGCCTATTTTCATACAAACGAGGTAACTTTGAAGCTTTGTTTCTCCGCCCAGGATTAGGCGGGGTGTGATCTGATGATGGAAATTTGTCAAAGAGTGAATGGCGGAGGTCTATAAAAGAAACCTAATGGATTATATGAATCGTTAGCTCAGGGTTAAACTTAAAAAAATAACAGGCATAAATCACATCAAAAGTATGGAAAATGTAACAATAAAAATTCCATACAGTCTCTGGTGGAAATGACTCTTCTGATTCGTTGGGTTTCTTTAGCGATCTGGATGAATGCCTACCATCAACCTTTGTGAAGCGATTGCGTTTCAGTTGAGGTTCCCGAACTGAACCGTTTTATTTCGTACCATGAGCTACTCCGGGGTTTTAGCGTCACTCGAAGTGAAATCGCCATATTGCCGTATCCTTGGCAAAAAACCCTAATTTTTTTACATATTCTTGTATGAACAACTTGATTTCAAAGCCATGGTACGAAAAAATAATGAAATACGTACTTAGCAATTAGCAGTTTAGGTTATCATGAACTAGCGTTGAGTTGGCCACTGCTGACACCGCGGTGTCACATAGCGATGCAGTTCATTAGGACCCAAACTGGATCGCAATAAGAGATTGTAGTAAGCTCCCTAGGCCTCCTTCATTCACTCTTTGAATGGCTATCATCTGGTTGCACCCCGTTCGATCACTGACGAAGAATATGAAAATAGGCCTGTGATTCCATTTTGCTGTTCACAAGTGATACACTGAGCAGAAAGAAGATATGAGAAAGTACAGATATAGACGTATATTACTTATACATACAACAGCAGTGCTATGCGTTTGCCATTCCGGCTGGTGGAGAGGGACAGCAGCAGACTCCTAAGCTTAATTATGAAATTAAAAACTGTAATCGATAGAGCGGATAGGATTTCGCTAATACATCGCATTTTTGCGACCTTCGTAATCGTTGGCAAACAAATACAGTTGTGTAAGCGCAGCGCAAGGCTGGCGCGCGCGCGGAATGCCGCTTGGGCACGTCTTGGCCGCCTTAATCCGCATGCCTCCCGTGTTCTGGCTTTTGCACTTTCCACCACCGACCATGGCCGAATGTCAATCTCACTGCGATACTTATCGAATAACCAATTACTCCATGTGCGATTATCGACATTCCATTACCAGCAACGCCGCCTCAAGTGTGGTTCTAATGCGATACCTAGATAACGCATCAGATTGTAATGATCGCTTTCACTTTTAACACGCGCTGGTTTATTTAATCTGTTGTTTATGTTTCATTTTGGTTTCTTTTCCACATAAAAGCTATAAATATATTCCCCAAATTTCTTTTTTCCATTACTTTCAAGTACTCTCTCGTTGAATTGAAAAACTAGATCTGTTTTTAATTCCAAAGTAGGTAAATTTAATTCCAAATCCATTAACTTGTGCATGTTGATCAAGTCTTACTAAAGATCACTGTCTTTACGTGACCTCGCACGGGTAATGTTGATCAAAGAATTTTATTTATTATCATCACTTTGATATCATATACTCAATTACTTGCGTAACTTATAAGTTTAGTAAATTAAAAAAAAACCGGAAAAGTGCGAGTCGGACCGAGCTTAGGGTTCCGTACAAATTTGTAGATACTTAAACAAAGATTTTTTACGATTTAATTACAAATGTATTGTTTTCAAATTTTTCCCTGTACTTGTAGTATAAAACGATATTACTTGCCTTTCATAGTTCTTGGTTAACGGAAAAGTACTCTATAAGTTTCGATTCCCTTGAAAGTGTCGAAATATGCGTTTTTGCGGCATAAACGAATGTATCTTTTTTACGTTAACTTAGACGTTTGATTTTTTCACAGTTTCAAGGGACTGTGAGTATATGGTTTTAATTTCAACTCGATACCTTCACGCGTTCCCGAGATGAATGGTCTTGAAAGACAAGCGGAAATCAAAGTGATCCTACATAATAAGGGTTCAATTTTTTCCTTTTGAGGTACGGAACCATAAATACGATTGTATGATTAGTTTTTATGTTACAAAGGAAGGCCGCCGCGAATTTTTTGAACGGTAAACGAAAGATGTTGTGCAAACTATGACAATAGGGCGGCAGATACTGTTGTCTCGGCGAACAATGTCGTATTGTGTCGCTCACAGATTTACGCTTCATTACGATGCGGAAACAAACATCACATGGGGCCGTGGCCCGCGCCGCGTCCTCCAAGGCTTGTACGAAACCAACGAAACTACTGGAAGTGTTGCCAAAGACCATTTTTTATCTGTAAAAACAAGTTAAATATTTTTCCCAAAGAACAGCAAGTTTTCTAAGGTTTCGGAGTCAAGTCAACAAGGAACCCTTATAGTTTCGCTTTGTCCGTCTGTCCGTCCGTCCGTACGCGGCTTAGCTCAGATGCCCTAAGCTCTAGAAAGCTGTAATTTAGCATGTATGTGTACATTAATTACGCCGAAAAAGTGGTAGAATAATAAAAATGAACAATAGTTAAGGGATAAAAAATTACTTTCATCAATCTCATATTAATTTATATTGGAAAAGTTTTCGTAGAACAAATTTTATTGAATGGTTAGGTATTAAGTGTGCTTAGTTTAGGCATTAGTTGTGTAAAACAGGAAATAAATATAAGTTTATAGCCATATAGTGATTGTATAAGGTTACTGCGGAACCCTATACTGCGCGTGGCCCGACACGCACTTGGCCAGTTATTTTTAATAATATAATCACCCAGTGGTTTACGTCAAAGCGTCAAGCAGTATAGAAATGATGCAAATGAAAGTCGCTGCACTACGACTTTACAGAAAACCTTGTGTGCGTTTCGATTGCTCGGCCACAACAAGATTCTGAGAGTTGGACTTTATTAAGTCGTAGCAAAAAAATGTAGAATTCTAACGTTCAAAACCAAAAATTTGTAAAAGTAACTGTTCGGAAGTTATTGAGGTATAATCGTGGCCGAGCCGTTGAAACGCGGAGAACCGCGCGGCCACGCATTACTCCTAAACTAAACCTCTTAGAAATCTAATTCTTTTTGTAAATCACAGGCTTTATTTTGTAAAAAATGTAGATAGTACAAAAAACATGAAAGGCTTACTGTTTTGGTAAATACTGAACTTCAAAGTCGTGGCCGCGCCGTTGAAACGCGGAGAACCGCGCGGCCACGCATTACTCCTAAACTAAACCTCTTAGAAATCTAATTCTTTTTGTAAATCACAGGCTTTATTTTGTAAAAAATGTAGATAGTAAAAAAAACTTGAAAGGCTTACTATTTTAGTAAATACTGAACTTCAAAGTCGTGGCCGCGCCGTTTTGTTTTGTACTATCTACATTTTTTACAAAATAAAGCCTGTGATTTACAAAAAGAATTAGATTTCTAAGAGGTTTAGTTTAGGAGTAATGCGTGGCCGCGCGGTTCTCCGCGTTTCAACGGCGCGGCCACGACTTTGAAGTTCAGTATTTACCAAAACAGTAAGCCTTTCATGTTTTTTGTACTATCTACATTTTTTACAAAATAAAGCCTGTGATTTACAAAAAGAATTAGATTTCTAAGAGGTTTAGTTTAGGAGTAATGCGTGGCCGCGCGGTTCTCCGCGTTTCAACGGCTCGGCCACGATTATACCTCAATAACTTCCGAACAGTTACTTTTACAAATTTTTGGTTTTGAACGTTAGAATTCTACATTTTTTTGCTACGACTTAATAAAGTCCAACTCTCAGAATCTTGTTGTGGCCGAGCAATCGAAACGCACACGAAAACCTTGTGCATTATTTGACGTTTATTTCGGTTGAATATTTTAATTTAATAATTACACATTTAATTAGATCACTTTTTTGTTTAAAAGCCAGGGATATGTCATTAATATTAAGTTATTATTAAGTAAAGATAATGTGCATGTAACGATGAAGCACTTAATTATTAAATAAATATAAATAAATAAATATTTGACAACATCACATACATTGCTCCGATTTCAAAGTAAGTAGCTAAAGCACTTGTGCAATGGAAATCAGAGACAACGGTGGTATCACAAACACCCAGACCTGAGCCAATATAGAAAAGTTCATTTTCTAAATTGACCCAACCGAGGATCGAACCCGGGACAGAAATGGCGACACCTTGAAAACCGGTGTGGTGTACAAAGCCACTCGACCACGGAGGTTGTCAATATATACTTAATATTTTCATACATACATACATCAATTACATTTAATAAATAAAATACATTCGGCATTGATTATAATTTTAATTGTTTAATGGGCAATTAAAACTGTTCAAGGGCACTCAACCTTATGAATGTTTCAGACTATAATAGAAAATTGACATTCATTGTTAATTGATTTTAATGATAATGAAATTAATCATTTTAACGTAGGTACCTATCTATATATATAAAAGGGAAAATCACTCACTCACTCACTCACTCACTGATCACGAAATCTCAGAAACTACAAGTGCTAGGAGTCTCAAATTTTGCATGGGGGCTCCTTTTAGGGCGTAGGTGCTCACTAAGACGGAATTTTGCGAAATTCAACCCCTAAAGGGGTGAAACAGGGTGGCAAAGTTTGTATGGGAGGACGCGATTCCTTGGCCCGATTGACTTGAAATTTGGCATAGACATTCTTTCACAAAATTAATTGAACACGTGTTTCGTATTTTTTAAATATTTATCACCTAACAGGGTTAAAAAGTGATATAAAGCTAATTTTGCTGTGATTGACTTCGACGTCGGAATTGAAACTTTTTTGTGCATTTGATTGATTCATTAAGAAAAATAAATATCATTTGTCATCTCAACGTAGTATTACATTCTCTTTGGTCATTTCCCCTGAGAGTAGGTAGAATGCATTTCATTGAATAGTACCTATGGCGTTATTTTGGCAGTGCTGTCATTTTTTCCGTCCTTGCGTTGTAATAAGGTGCAAAATTATTCCATCTAATTATCAGTTTAATTTTAAAAGAATACAATATTCGGTCAAGTCGCCTATGCTATGACAATTAATAAAGCACAGGGACAAAGTTTAAGAGCGGCTGGTGTAGATCTGCTGTGATTGTTTCTCCCATGGCCAGCTCTAATGTCGCCTGCTCGAGAGTCAGCTCGCCGAATAGCCTTTTTATTTTGCAACCGGATAACATGACAAGAAATGTGGTAGGTATAGAACATGTTACAAAAATACCCCTAATGCCGAATATGGTATATCGGGACCATCAAACTGAACAACTTTTACTATTGGGACCAACTCTCAAATCGAAAAATTAATCAACAAAAATTCAAATCGAAAATATTAAAACGTATGAAACACATTTTGATATTTTTTTATTTGAATTTTTGTATGAAACAGCTTATTTTTATTATAGAGAAGTGTTGGAAGATCGAGATTGAGAATCCTGTTAATGCACAACATATTTTTATTTAGAACTAGCTGCACCCGGCATGCGTATATTGCAATGCTCCGTTTTTTTAGCCAGGGACTTTCTCGGTCGTAAGCAGAACAATTTGCCAAAGTTTCATCATAATCGGATCAATGGTTTAGGAGTCCCGCCGTCTGTACACTTACATCTTTTAAACTATGCATAAAAAACCGCATCAAAATCGGTCCATAAGTTTGGGAGCTAGGTTGCCTCAGACAGACAGACACACACAAGTCAAACTTATAACACCCCTTGCGTATGTCGTATATACATATAGTCTTGGCCACATAATTAAGGACACAAGTCGATTTTCATACAAACGAGGTAATTTTGAAGTCTTGGTTTCCCGCTAGGGATTGAACTAGCTGTGATCTGATGATGGCCATCCAGGGAGTGAATGGAGAAGATTCAGATAGCCATACACACCCAACTGATCTGGTCAGCATTCTAAGAGATGTAAGCATAAGAATTTACAGTTGCAAGTTTTCATACATTTCTATACTATATGCGCGGTTTTTTTAAACATATCCTTACATCTCTTAAAATGCTGGTCAGATCACTTGGGTGTGTATAGAAATCTGGATCTCCTCCATTCACTCCCTGGATGGCCATTACCAGATCACCGCTCGGTCAATCCCTGGCGGAGAAGCAATGCTTAAAAGTTACTTCGTTTGTATGAAAATCGACTGGCGTCCTTAATTTTGTAGCCACTACTATACCTATATAGACAGTCTAATAACTTCACACTCACCACATTAGTAACTACATTGTACCCGTGCAAAGCCGGGGCGGGCCACTAGTATTCTTATATTAGACTGTGCAATATTACGACGAAGGATGTGATATACTGCAAGCGGGCAACATTGCACATTGCATGTTGCCCGCACAGTGTCACAGTGCCGCAAAGAAAACGGGTCACTACGCTATTTTCATACAAATGAGGTAAATTTAAAGCCTTGGTTCTCCGCCAGGGAGAGACCGAGATGACGACGATAACATTTGTTACCAAATGTTTCCTACTTCTCCCACTTGTGGGTGTGTGTGCCGCGGACATGAAATTCAGAGGAGGATTTCCCATCCCAATTAAAAATTAACAAAATGTAGATCCGCTACTGGCATTAAGCTAAGTTTGTAAGATAATAATTATTGTTAATATGTAATTGTGTGATAGTAGCTAAGTAGGCTCCTCTGAATAAAAGAGATCTACAATTTATTTTGAACTCGTTCAAACACTTCCTGCTCTCTAGTGACAAGTACAAGTTTCCTAAGTGGTCGCGATATCGGTAAACTCGGACCACATGCGTCACTGAACTTGTTTCATATTAAGTTTTCCGAGCTTCTCACGTTCGTTCGTTGCGACGAATGCGCCTCATTGCTCTCCATCCTTAGAAAATTATCTATAGAAACTAAAGTCCGCGCGCCCATTTTGAAGCACCTTTTTCGCAGCCAGATATAGTTCCAACTCCAAACGCCGTAGTTTTCAATTTACACAACGGAGTTACAAGTAGTGTGCGTGTCGCCGAGCGCAAGCAAGTAATCGTCACGCCTGTGTGAATCGGTTTAGTGCTTCACTTTTGACAGAGCGCTTGTATGAAGACTATCTTTCTATACGTAATGATTCTAAGTTTCTATCCGTAGCTGTTATTGTTCCGACTAGACACACTTCTTCTGGAGTGGTTGTTTGCGGTAATACTGAACGAGACAGTTTAGAGTACATTCTGACTTGTTATAGTTGTTCTATCACACCAAGACCGTTGTGCTATGAATGTGTTAGGCGTGCACATGCACATTGTCGGTCGGCAAAACGGTCTTCGTGAGATAGAATAACTATATCTTATTTATTACCTTCCGAAATCGTATATGCGTAATTGGCGAAAGTCTCATGAAACTGGCATAGCACTGGTACTATGGCACTCAACGAAAAGTAGATGTTTGTATTTTTAGTATCAACCTGATCGATATTGGAGGCATCGGAAAATGTATATTTTTCATTTTAATTCATTTTGGAAACCAACAGACGTGAAAAACTATTCGAGTCAGGCAGCTAAAAAGACACCACCATCAATAGATTTGTTTGCAACTAGTCGAGCACGGTCTTTAAAATACACAGGTGTGGCCCCGTTGAGTTTCACAGTATTTTTATAACAAGTTATAAATGCCGTTATCAATAGATTTGTCTGGCAGGCCAATCGGTCACGTGATTAGAATCGCAGTCGACTCACTTGATGACCGTTGTGATTAATCAATACCATTTAGTATCTGGACTTTTATTTTATTTATGCTTATTATGTTATTTGTGTCCTCAATTCTGATCCTCTTTATCCCGAAATTATTATTTTTTTATTATTCGCAGGAGATTGCATTATATTATCTGTTATTGCATCGCTCCATTTATCTTGCTATCGAGATTATCGAGTGAAAGCATTCCCACCGTTCACTCGATAATCTCGAAAGTTCTTTGTTTTTTAGTAACGTAAAGTATCTAATCGAGCAAGCTTGTTCTTGCGTAAAATACTATTGAATAAATATTGAATTGAATCAGACTTTGCTGCCCAATCCCCTCAGATAATGTGTAGGTTGGTAGGTGCGGGAAATGTGGGCATGCGATTATGCTTGAACCTCTACCTGAGTGTTGCTGATGTCGTGGCACGTGGCTGTCTAAAACACAGATTGACTATTTGTTACTTCGGCCCTTCCCTGAACAGCGCACGTGCACTCTTATCACAGAACAAATAATACAGTGTCTCATATGAACCAGCCTGCACGTGAACCTCGGCACATACTCTACGATTTAGATAAAGCCTTATTTACGCATTACCAGTATTTTGTTGTTGAAGCCAGATAGATATTTTTGACGGAGACTCACAAAAATACAAATTAAATATTTGGGTTCACTTATTCGGTGCCTTCGGTGTATGGGTGCCTTCATATTGTTACGTCGATGTTATTTTAAACTGCGATGTTTTTATTTATGTGTGTTTAACATCTACTAGCGAATTATTTGATGAGACATAATTTGTTAGGCCATTATGTAAATGTTTTTCAAATTATTATCTAATTTGGTAATGCGTTTATAAATAGCTAGACATTAATATCCTTATTGTTTATATAGAGTTTCAATATAAGAAATATAAAATGTCTATTAGAATACATAATTTAAGCATATTTAATATTTAGTCCTTGACTTGATGAGGTCGATCAATGCTGTCCAAATAAATTTCGGCTTTAAGTCAGTTCGGTACAAAATTTGCACCGAGCCCGTTCAAAAATATACCGAAACAAAACGCGACGAGCCGGTGAGCAATGTGCCTAGTGCCTAGCGCCCAGTGCCCAGTGCCTAGCGCCCAGTGCCCAGTGCCCAGTGCCTAGCGCCCAGTGCCTAGTGCCTCGTGTGACAACATGCTGCTGCTGTTCGGCGTGTTGGTACTCCTCAGGTCAGGTAGCTCAGGTACTTACAATCAACTATGTTCTGCTTTAATTAGTCAAATGTCCTTCTCATAGATATTCATTTTATTCATATTTCAAGTTTTTTATTAATAAGTATAAGACGTCATTCAGAAGTAAACATTATGTAAAGTCTTACGCAAAATATTTTTATGATTTTGAGGTGACAATTCACTCTTCCTGTAAAACTGGGTTTACTCTGTGGTGTCCACAGAATAAATAATAGACACTATGGTGATGTAAATAAAGTCCAAGCTAGCATTAGCGATCAGTCGCAGCCTCAAGTCGTATGTCGTAACAAGCAAGACCAACAACGACACAAATACCACCTTTCTCTCGTAGATACTGAATCCTATTCAACAGTCTCCGTTTGGTTCTGTTCCGGTTTCTATTTAAGATTTTTAAACGTATGTAGTTGGTATCTAAAAAAAAGGGACGAACAGACTAGACGTTATCGATTGCTATGACTTTTGTTTCCACACTGTGCAGTAAACTTATTTAAAAGTCAAACAACAAGTGTGCTATCGTTATTGTTGCCATGCCATAGATTCCACATGCTGACAACACAAAGTTGCAATATAAGCCTTGGACAACTAACACGCTGATACAATTTGATAAATACCAGCACACTCAACACATCCAAGTTGTGTGCGGAGCGTCGCGTCGCGTCGTTCGCTCGCTCCGTTTTCCATTTTGTGCTGACTACATTATCTGTGGGTGAGAGCGCATGTCATTTCATCGGTTGATGACTGTTCAGTAGGATAGGAACGAACGGTAACGCAGCGTTCCAAGAAGCGATTGCAAAACGGTGTCGTTTAAACGCCCCATGACGAATTACATTACATTATTACATATTTCATAACGCGTACCTACGATGCAGCACTAATCTTATGAGACGTATTAATCTGATTTTGCATGGTTTAACTATCAATAATTGCGATTAGACGACTTGTGTTCAATTATTAATAATGGTTTTAGAAATATATGATAGGACGAAAAACCAAACATTTTATTAAAACAGATTTCCTTATAATCGGAATTTTGATTTAAGTGGCGCTTGCAATGATTGAGCATGCTAAGAACCAGCTGAGAACGCAGATTTGTCAGGGGCAACCACACCGTGACACGAGCGCCGCGCCGCGCCGCGCCGCCGCCCGCTACACAAAGGATGCGCGCGCGACACGCACAAGAACATTATTTATTTAAATTTCCAACTTACTTCTATCATTACAGGCTCTTAACCTAATGCGATAGCGTAGTCTTATTTACTTATCCTTAAAAATAACTTTTAAGTATCATAACAAATAGCAAATAATGCCGCCTTTGTGAATGCGTCCAGTGAGAAACCGAATATGTCCACGGTATCAGCCATGCTTAGCATCCTCAGTGCTCGCTGCTCGAGTAAATGGCGCTATTTTCAATAAATTAGTGCGCGCGCGCGGTAAAGCAAACTATTTTTTGTAATGAATGCGAGACACATTACATTCTAATCGCATCTTATTTATTTATTTGGACCATCAACAGAGTTAACAAGATCATAATACATAAAAAAATAAGTAAATAGTTTTAGTTCAAGCATCTTTAATTACATACACTATACAGCCTCATCTTGCTTAAAAAAATATCAAATCTCTTTTCCTTGTTCACAACAATGAAGCACTTTGCTTGCTTGCAAATTCTAAAAAAACCGGCCAAGTGCGAGTCGGATTCGCGCACGAAGGGAAAAATCATGTTTGTTGTATTCCCATACACTATTTTAATTTTATTATTTTTAATTTTATTATTAAAACAAATATTTAAGGGGGCTCCCATACAACAAACGTGATTTTTTTGCTCGTTTTTGCTCGGTATTGATAACGGTAAAAGGTAGACGCTTGAAATATTCACAGAATATTTAGCTATATATTCACTTTCAAAATAAATAATTAGATTGCAATAAAACAAATATTTAAGGGGGGCTCCCATACAACAGTTTTTTTTTGTTGTTTTTATAGATAATGGTACGGAACTCTTCGTTCGCGAGTCAAACTCGCACTTGGCCGGTTTTTTATGATTTAATTACAAATGTATAGTTTTTTTCCCTGTACTTGCAGTTTAAGACGATATTACTTGCAAAATTTCATAGTTTTAGGTCAACGGGAAGTACTTTACAAATTTTGATTCCCTTGCGATGAGAGTGTCGAAATATGCGTTTTTTGCGGCATAAACCGTAAACGGCCGTATCTTTTTTACGTTAACTTAGAATTTTTCACAGTTTCAAGGGACTGTAGACGTGAGCATATGGTTTTAATTTCAACTCGATACCTCCACGTGTTCCCGAGATAAAGGGTGACAGACAGACAGACGGACAACAAAGTGATCCTATAAGGGTTACATTTTTTCTTTTTGAGGTACGGAACCCTAAAACAGAATACAGATCACGGTTTTAACTCCATTAGTAAGTGTTCAGTTCAAAGTGCCGACCCCTGACCTGATTGATCAATAAGTAAGTAGTGTTGTGGAAATAAGTTGAGCTAACCAGGAGCGGTGCTCCTATCATGCTGTTAACCAACGTCTCTCAGAAAGTTTTTTCGTACATAAATAAAATAAATGTTTGACCGACGACGTCGGCCGTCGCTCAGTTCCTGCGCTAGGAAAATAATTATTAATTTAAGCGGAGTTCATTACACTCGATGAGTCGTTCGTATATCAATCCAGAATTCACACGCTGTTGTTAGGCAGACCTAATAGAAATTGAGAGTCGAGGGCGTTAACACTTCATCAATCTCACCTGTTTGAAACGACATGCGACAATCTATTAATTTTATTTTTCATTATAAAATCCAGCAAGTAAGATTTAATTGTAACTCCTATCTGACCGACAGAAGACTGTTAGTATTTGTAACTTTTGTTTTGGTTTTTCAAGGGAATTCGTTACAAAATGCCTTCAGCCTTCAATTTTATAGATTTATTGACTTTAATCCATAAATATTTGACTAGGTATTGAAAGCCGATGAATGTCGTTCGTTAATTGAACCGATTATACCGGGATAAGAAGTATCCTATGTTTTAATCCAGGCTATATTAATTATATGTGTGCCAAACATTCAAATCCGTTCAGCCGTTTTTGCGTGATTGAGTAACAAACATCCAAACTTTCACATTTTATACTATGTAGGATTGTACTTCTTCATCGAGCACATCGGTGTGTAACCTTAAAAAAATGAAGTGTCCCACGCGGCTATGGCTATAGCTTGTTTATTGTAGTGCTTGCTTATCATGATAATTAATTGTGTCGCGTATTATTTTGTTGCAATGTCGAATATACTTTGACAGGCGGAGCATATCGGTAACGATTGATTCGATCCAGTTGGCGGAGTGGCCGCACTGCCCCCGCGGCCAGCCAGCGGCCAGCGGCCCGCGGCCCGCGTCCGGCACGCGAACCGAACGCAATTATTTTGAAATCTCTAATATGCTTCATTACTGTATTTAATCAATGAATATCAATGTGGCTTTACTTCGTGCCTTTATTATTGGGTGGCCTACTTAGTTAACCGAGCGAAGCGTCTCCGTTTCAGCTAGGGCAAAAATGTTTCCCTTTGTCTGTCCGGCTGTTCTCCTCGCATTTCTCAGTGAGCAGGTTCGATAATTTTAAATTATTTGTCGATTCAGTTGTAAAACATAATTCGGCCAATTTAAAAAAATGTCACAAACGCGAGGTCTACGGCTCACAGAGCCACTTGTGCGTTAACGATTTTAATTAACAAATGTTTACAGGATAAAGCACTCGAATCGAATAGGTTTCGAAAGCTCAGTCGGTGACTAGGATTAAGACTCTATGTTTTAAATAGAGTTAAAAATATATAGTTATCACTACTATCTCTAGTGTCTAGTGTGGGTGGACTAAGCGACGCTTTAATTAAAGCTTAGTTTTATGTTATATTTCAGGCGTTCATCCGAGTTGTGTATCTCTCTGGTTGTTACCAGTCAGCTACCTCTGGTTCGGTATTTGGGTGCTGATTGGGCTGAGCTTGAAGAATCTGAGTTTGATAACGTGCATGAGTTTCCTTTGGTTACAGGGTGAAATATTGGAGTGTCCGCTATGCCTGTCGGGCGTGGTGGCGGCGGGCGCGGTGCGGCTGGCGTGGTGCGCGCACCGCTGCTGCGAGCCCTGCCTGCGCCAGTACCTCGCCATCGAAATCTTCGAGGCGCGCGTGCCCGTCAACTGCCCCGTGTGCCACGAGAACATGCATCCGCTAGGTATTCATCACAGATTATTCTTGGAATGAGGCAGGATCTCTTCGCCACATATTCAGCGAAAAGGGAAGTACTTCCATCTAGCTAGGTCTCACTTAGTGCTCGGTGAACGTGTAACTCGACGGCGCGCGGCGGCGGCGTAGAAGACATCGTATTATTATTTGGAAGGAGGGACGCCAGCGAAGCCGGACGGGTGATCAGTCTCCCTATTCGGAACCATTTCGCCCAAAGACATCGTAACGTAAGCCGGGCAAGTTTCCATACATTTTTGCCTCGATGCTAATTAGTAGGTGCGATGCCACCTTTGCTGATGCAGAATTTTTTCATTGTTCATCGACTGCTTATCATATACTTTTACTGACTGACTGAGTCAACCACATGACTAATGGATAGGAAAGAAGAGACATAAAAATGCGCGAACACAGAATCAATCGCAGCTTCGCAACAGCTAACCCTCCGAAACTCAGAAATACGATTTAATAATATTCCAGCTTGTTCATTATCTTGCTTGGTAATGTTGGCATTCGAAAACTTTATTACTCATGTTTCCTTTATGTAACAGTAAAAATTCTACTGAACTGAGTGAGACAGGGCTAAACATGAGTCAGACTATAGCGTTTTCTCTCCAGTAAATCGTTTATGATTTCCATAAGCTGAGCTTGTTGTATTGTGTAAGTGGCATGAATATGACTCAAACATTTTTGAGAAATGTACAGTAATAGTTGTTTGGTAAACAACTTGCGATCTCGAAAGTAATCATCTACATCATACAAAACGAGAAACGGAACGAGTGCATTGTATACACACATGCCTCGTACTAGTAACACTATACATACATATATACACCTACGTGAGCATTCGTTTGATGAAATTGCTAACAGTAGTGGTCATAACGAAAACATTATTGATATGTGTTTAAGAGAGTTAAGTGACGTCACGAAACACGTCACAAATAACTTATCGAATACCATGCATCTCTTCAGAGATCTATTTAAGGTTTGCTATCAACAGCCACACATTAAAAATAATAATCAAACCTGCTTGATCGTATCTTATCTATGCAGGGCCAGGGCTTTTCCCTGATACAATCGGAGTAATGTAATTTAATACAAAAATTGTGTTCGATTGAAGCGGTAATTTTATTCTACCTACCTATACCTAACTACTTTGCTTACCTGTGAAATGGTTTTCTGGTTTCTTGGTGTTTATATATTTACGCTTGGATTGTTATCGATGAACTGACTATGTCTTTTAAAAGGAACAAGTAATACAAGTTCCAAATAATAATGATAAGAGGAAAATAAGAATGAAACTCAAGTTTTTTGTCAATAAGAGATTATGTCAGTCGTTGACTTGTTTTTGGGCTATGTACGACTGTGGCGTAGTACCGCTTACATGATGGTAAACGGTTAGTTGTACTGCATCCGTCGCGGTCTGAAACTGTAACGTCACTAGTCTTGATAACCCACGCATTAACTTAAATGAATTTGAAATTTTATAAAAATAGAACAAAGGCATGCCAATGCCAAAGCTGAGCGAATACATGAATTGGTTGAATTGATATGGAAATGTAGTCCGAACCGGTCATCACTGTTTATAAGTGCCGCTCCGTGTCATTGGGAAAACCAGATGCGTATGACTATGGAGACACATTATTTGCCGAATCGTATAAACAGCCAGCGAACGCAAATTAAGCGGCTTTTGGACAAACATAACACATGTGTAAAACTTTAATTGTAAACTTAGCAGCTCCTATTAGCAGAGGCGCTTCACCCAAATACTGAATATCATAAACAAGGAGTGACATCAGCCAATGTGGCAGATTACATGCCTGACACTTGCTGGCCAGTACGAGCGAGACCTAGCCAGCCAGTCCTCGCATCCTCCAACAGAAAAGTACAATATGTAAACATTACGCAGACGTGACGTCGTACTACGTCAAGCCAACATCAAGGCAAAAATGTATGAAGACCTGACTCACGATATCGAAGTTTTCTAAGCGCTTCGCATAAATACAAAATCGAACATCGAAGAGTTGGACCGCGGTCCCCGAGCACAGACACCTAGCTCGGCGGAAGTACTTCCCTTTTCGCTGAAAATATGGCGAAGAGATCCTGCCTCAACACTTACCAATGAAAAGAAGCAATTTTTCACATCCATCTGTCAAATGAAGCCGATAGCGATGCCGACGACACTTGCGCGGTAGGGCCGCTGATTTCAATAGGAGTGTGAAAAACAAATTGAGGAGGTCGATGTTATATGTCGGGTTCCCAGAAGTCGAGTGAAGCCGTTGTATTGTTCTTTGGTTGTTCCCAAGATTTTGTTCCTGGTTACAACAGTCCCCTGAGCCCGCTCGCTGTGTGGTGGGTTACTTTCCTAATACATCCATAGAAAGGAAGGCATGTGCCCCAGCAGCGAGGACATGAGGTCTCATGACGTTGAGTAATATAAATGTAACATTACGTTCTAGACGTGCGCCGGATCCTGGACAACCCGGTGTTGTACGAGAAGTATGAGGAGTTCTCGGTGCGGCGCGCGCTCGCCGCCGACCCCGACACGAGGTGGTGCCCCGCGCCCGACTGCAGGTCAGTACCAGGCGTTTGACTATCAATAGACTGCTACATGTGAATACGCCTTTACACTGCGAACATCATTTTGATACTATCATATTATTCATATATTAGCGTCACGCCAGCAAGAAATTCTGCATGATGCCGACAAATGTTGGCATATTGGTGTGATATTTAAGTACAGCTGGACCGAACTAGATTATTTTTTTTTATAATGTTCGGAATACCAACAGCATGTTATACATTATATAGAAACAATTTCTTAAATCTACATAGCTATTAATAGGTATTCGCCTACTGCAAAAAGTCAAGAAGTTATTCTGAACCCCTGCTAAGCGATAAGAGGGCATCATAATGGGATCCTCCACATGTACAGGCACGGCCTGTAGTACTGCGGTACTGCTGGATCGTATGGCGGTCGCGTCTCCCCCTACACGTTGAGATTTGGTCGAAAACCCCGGAAGGTTGGATGCTGTAGGCCGGGCTTGTGAATGTAGAGGGTCCATTAGTGGATAAAATAATGCGCATCGATGTAATGTTTTTGTTGGTGTCCAGTTTCGCGGTGGTGGCGGCGGGGTGCGCGTCGTGCCCGAAGCTGACGTGCCTGGCGCCCGGCTGCGGCGCCTCGTTCTGCTACCATTGCAAGGCGGCCTGGCACCCCACGCAGACCTGCGACGCCGCGCGCCGCAGCCGCCAGCCGCCGCCGCGCACGCCCCAGCCCTCGCACGCCGACCTCGACCACGGTACTACACCACACTACACACTACACGTGCGACGCCGCGCGCCGCAGCCGCCAGCCGCCGCCGCGCACGCCCCAGCCCTCGCACGCCGACCTCGACCACGGTACTACACCACACTACACACTACACGTGCGACGCCGCGCGCCGCAGCCGCCAGCCGCCGCCGCGCACGCCCCAGCCCTCGCACGCCGACCTCGACCACGGTACTACACCACACTACACACTACACGTGCGACGCCGCGCGCCGCAGCCGCCAGCCGCCGCCGCGCACGCCCCAGCCCTCGCACGCCGACCTCGACCACGGTACTACACCACACTACACACTACACGTGCGACGCCGCGCGCCGCAGCCGCCAGCCGCCGCCGCGCAATGCTTGTCGAATTTCTTCTTGTATATCTCACTCCTATTTACATTATTTACAATACTACTGACTATAAAAAGTGAAAAGTTTACAATTAAAGTTTTTAATTGTGCGTAGGTGAGGTGAAGCCGTGCCCACGCTGCTCAGTGTTGATCGTGAAGGTGGAGGATGGGTCTTGCAACCACATGGTGTGCTGCGTGTGCGGCGCCGAGTTCTGCTGGCTCTGCATGAAGGAGGTTTCCGACCTGCATTATCTCAGGTACTCGCTCGCTTTTATACAATATATTTTTTATTTATTTATGTAATAAATTTAAACACTATACAATTTAGCAGAAAAATAGAATTAGCTAGAATTCGGTTATTACATGCGTACGTTTTTTCACGTTCAGTCCGTCGGGATGCACGTTCTGGGGCAAAAAACCGTGGTCGCGCAAGAAGAAACTGCTGTGGCAGCTGGGCACGCTGGCGGGCGCGCCGCTGGGCATCGCCGTGGTCGCGGGCGTGGCGCTGCCCGCGCTACTGGTGGGCCTGCCGCTGTGGGCGGGGCGCCGCGCCCACCGCCGCCTGCGCCGCGCGCCGCCCGCCCGCCGCCGCGCCGCCGTGGCCGCCGCCGTCGCCGCCGCGGTATGTACACGCACCTGCCGCCGTGGGCGGGCGCCGCGCCCACCGCCGCCTGCGCCGCGCGCCGCCCGCCCGCCGCCGCGCCGCCGTGGCCGCCGCCGTCGCCGCCGCGGTATGTACACGCACCTGCCGCCGTGGGCGGGCGCCGCGCCCACCGCCGCCTGCGCCGCGCGCCGCCCGCCCGCCGCCGCGCCGCCGTGGCCGCCGCCGTCGCCGCCGCGGTATGTACACGCACCTGCCGCCGTGGGCGGGCGCCGCGCCCACCGCCGCCTGCGCCGCGCGCCGCCCGCCCGCCGCCGCGCCGCCGTGGCCGCCGCCGTCGCCGCCGCGGTATGTACACGCACCTGCCGCCGTGGGCGGGCGCCGCGCCCACCGCCGCCTGCGCCGCGCGCCGCCCGCCCGCCGCCGCGGTATGTACACGCACCTGCCGCCGTGGGCGGGGCGGGGTGATCAGGGCGCTTCGGTTCACATACATTTCCCATCAAAGATAGGCGTTTAGAGCTACACTACTCGTATATTCACGCTATGTGACGCCACCTACGTGACGCCGATCCAACGATCCCAGATATTCGTCGGAGACGTCATATGGTGGCGAGGATAAGCCAACGTCTGTGGCGTATACTTAGTGTAGCGCCACGTCTCGGACGTCGGAGACGTCATCCTCCACAGAATACTTTTTGTCATTCTGTCTATGAGCGCCAACTGGGGCAGGTATTTCTTTTTCTAAATTCTTTTTCGAGATTTTTCAATTCCCACATAACAGATAATGCAGTCAGTTAAATTATTAACCAAATAAAACAAAAGTCTCACACGTGTGAGATGTCTCAGGCATGTGCGTCGGCCTAGTAGTTTCCGCTTAATGGTCGATATCGATGGTCGTAACGAAAAATACTTTTTTTGGATGTCGCTTTCACATGGTGTATGTGTGTGTGTGTGCGTGCAGCTCGTGGTGTCGCCGCTGGTGGCCGGGCTGGCGGTGGGCATCGGCGTGCCGATCCTGCTGTTCTACGTGTACGGCGTGGTGCCGGTGTCGCTGTGCCGCGCCGGCGGGTGCGCGCCGCCCGCGCCGCCGCCGCCGCTGCGCTTCGACGAGCCCGAGCCGGACGCCGCCTCGCGCCGCCTCGAGCCCAGCATCGGCGACGCCTCGCTGTCCGCGGGCTCGCACCACGCCGAGGTGCGCGCGCCCTCGCTGGCGGCGCTGGCGGGCTCGCTGGGCGGGCACGAGGCGGCCTCGCCGGGCGCGCTGCGCCTCGAGGTGACGGCGGACGTGGCGCCCGACGCCGCCAGCGCCGCCAGCTCCACGGACGACGCGCCCGCCCCCGCGCCCGCGCCCGCGCCCGCCCCCGCCCCCACGCCCGCGCCCGCCGCGTCGCGCGCCGCGCGCCTGCGCAGCCTGTTCCTGTACGGGTCGGCGGTCCCGCCGCCGCCGCCCGACCCCGAGGCGGGCACGTCGGCCGCCGACCTCGCCGCCGCCGCCGCCGACTACTCGTAACGGCTCGCGCCCGCGCCGAACGGACGCTCGTGATCCCCCGTGGACGCTCGACGGTCGTGTAGTGTCGTCTCCGTCGTATCTCTCGAAGCGGCCGCGGCTTACGAGCCGTGAGTCCGCCTCCGCTGACGTTCAAGTCTCTCTCCCTGCCGAGTATTATAAATGAATTAATCGTGTAGTCGTATGAGCGGTTTCTCGGTAGCTCGAGGCGGGGCCCCGAGCGGTGGTCGTCCGCGTAGAGTACGGGCGACCGTGTACTTCCCCGCCGGGCCGCGTGCTGTGCCGACGGTCGTGCCGCCCGCGATAGATGCTTCGCGCTTACAGTGCAGTGTTACTCTATCCGATATTTGTGATACTTTGAATAATAATTACTATTAATGACCTAAATTATTTAATTTTTCACGTTTGTAGGCAAAAGTAATATTAAGCGATAAATATTACAGTATATAAAATGT
Source organism: Catoptria pinella (assembly GCA_963556745.1). NCBI lineage: Eukaryota > Metazoa > Arthropoda > Insecta > Lepidoptera > Crambidae > Catoptria > Catoptria pinella. Next base: position 257,242 of record OY750766.1, read on the forward strand.
AAACTATGATTAAAATGTGATTAAATTTAACATTTCTTTTACTACGACTCCCTATTATTTATATTATAAACATGACATTAATTAACACCACCTAAACGCCGAGTGTTTACACGTCACAATTTGCGAAGCTATGAATAACAACTGGAATATTTAAACGGAAAGGGCTCACTTCAGTGTTGCAAGCCATTAAAAATCAAGATGAATGGTAAATATCATTGCAGAGAAAAAGCGGATAACAAAACTGACATGTCAGGGAAATGCCAAAATTAGGGACAAACCATAGAAATAGAATGTCAAAGAACAACAATGTCAATGAACAAGTGATCCGAAAAACGAAGTGCAAATGTGTGAGTGAAATAGTGTTGTGTACACTACTTAATAATGTTATCGATGACTTACTGTGTGGCTTACATAGTGGTGATATTGACATTTTCAATTTTTCATCTGGTTAGTTTCAGGTGGTTAATGCACTCAACTCAGTATCGTAGGATTCGTAGGTAGGTAATTAAAGCATTGCGTATAGTTCGAATAATTATTAATGGGTGTGTAATGTATGACATAATATATTTATATGGACAAGCACAAAATAATATCATACCTACAGTATTAACGTGATTTCACTTACGTACACGTACTTTTTTGTTTGAGTAAATAAGTAAATTGATTTTATTAGGTAAGTACTAACATATTTCCACACCTGACGGAGGCAGAATAGCAGATCTTATCTTATATGTCATCAATGTATACTATCATATTCTGGTAAATAAAGGATTATCCCGCGCCTTGTCTGCGTGGAAAGTTTTTTTGCTATCCCTCGAGAACAATTTTTTTTCGGGATGAAAGGTACCCTTTAACCTTTTTTGTACCTCTGACAACGTGTATGCAAAATTTTATGATGATCGGTTCAGTAGTTAAGACATGATGGCGTAACAAACAAACAAACGGACTTTCGCATTTATAATATTAGTAAATTTACTACTGGCACATCTTCATTAAATTACAAAATACCTAAGCAAAATACCCACCATAAACAAAAATAGATACTTACCTTTTGCATAGGTATTTAGATATGTACCTACCTAGTCAGTATCAATCTGATTAATGAACTATAAGTAGTTTTTTTACGATTCGAGTACGTAGGCAAATCAAACCTCAACAAATATGTCAACAAAATTAGCCATTCATAATATCTAAAAACTTTAACTTACTTTTTATAGAAACAACCAGCGCGGCAAGCGAATTCAATAATCACTGCACACTATATCGATGGTGACTTCTCAGCTCGTCGTCTCAACCGATTACCGAATTCGCTTGCCGCTCCTCCAGTTCCGACCGACCGACTGACGATATGGTCACCCTACACTTTGATTATTCATAGTAAATAAATTTGCAAATTTCTCTAAAACGAATGAAGATATCGTGGAAATATGTTTTCGGGACGTTTATCGTGATCAAACGGTTAAGAAAATCTGTTTATTTTTAATCTGAATACAATTTTCACCAATATTTTAGACTTTACATTACAAAAATAGTATGAACTGGAGGTTCGCATGCTCTTAAAACTTTAGATCGCGATATCTTTGTCCCGGTTGCGTTACATGAGCAACGAATGTATTCGTAGCTGTCACAATGAATATGTGACGGCTACAAATACATCAACTCACCGGTATAGGCTCGGATCGATCTGGAATTCGACGATTTAAACAAAACATTAACTCAAAAAGTGGCGGATCTCCGGCCCACATGTTTTTGTAAATAATTCTGCCGGGGAAGCCGTCACAATCATAACGAAACCTAAAATAGGAACGTATATCATCGGTACATTACTTCTAGGTGGTTTTAGGAAGGAATTATGCAAGTGGCACGGACGTTCGCATGCTCACCTTTTTCTGGTGTGTAGGCAAAGACATATTTCGTTGTTCAAGCTCTAGCTACGTCACATCTGGTAAAATTTTAGAAAAGTATTAAAAATAGTCAGAATTAATAAAACTTGAAAATAACGAAATCAGTTTCTTAAAATGGTCTTTATTTAAAAAAGAAATATAATAAAAATACATCAAAAATAAATAGTATGGCCAATTGGACTGCCAGTCCTAGTTTATCGATTTTATCGATACTCGTGACGTCATCAGTTAGTCAAGCCCTATCGTAAAACAACATTTTACTATTTTACGTAAAATAAACTAAATTATTTATTGTACATATAAAATATGACTATATATGGCAAATGAAATTAATAAACTATGTTCCATACTGTTTTCTTCGTCGATAAACGAATAAATGTAGCAAAATTTTGTTTTTAAAGAAATGTGTGGCAATATCTTATTTACCTGTGAAAAGTGTGATTACTTGGATTGTTTCTTTTTGTCACATCACAATTACATAAAGAACAAGACACCGTGGCTCCACGTTACCTTTATTAAAAATTCTAATTAAGATTCTCAAATATTTTAAGCAAAACGTGATTGCTCATTTGCAAGACGGGACGCTAGGGGCTCTTACTGTAAAAAATGTTGGCACACTGTCACTTGATCCTATGTCTCTTTTTTTCATAGACCGTGTCCGTATAACGATAACTTCTCTTTTCCACGCTCTGTTGGTCTTCTTGAGCGCAGCGAAAATTTTTCTAAGTCTATGGGACAAACTTTGATTAGTAATTTTTATGTGTATTTGCATTCTTTTATGGTTGTAAATCGTTTAACCGTAAAGAACAAGATGTAACTAATTAAAATAACATATAATTCATATATGGACCTATGGAAAATTAAAAAATATTTATATGGCAATCATGCAATTGAGCGTGGGGAACGTGCAAAATTGGGTTCCCTGATACGATTACTTATTTATAAAAATAATTAAAATTACCCTAAAAACTTGAAATAGTAAGAAATCCAAAGATGTGTGGATTTTTTGACAAAAATATTCCATCATGATTAAAGTATTTTTAAGAAAAATTATGTTATATTATTCTATACTTAAAAAATAAAAATATTGTTCTATTCTTAATAATATTTTTATTTTATTTATTTAGGATACAAACAGTTTTGTACATTGGTATCGGTATTATAAATAAAAGTCGTTGCTAAAATATAATTTTTAATTTATTTCAAAATTTGAAGCTTTGAATGTTTCTTTTTTATAAAGACTATCTTAAAATTAGTTTGAATTAATTAATTACTTATCTTAATGCAATCATTTCTCTAGGAATGTCATGGACCAGCGACCTCCAATAATAATAAAATTACATTAAAATAATTTAATACCGACATTCAAGTAACGTTTAAATATAAAAATAATATTGTCACTGCACGTGCACTTTCAATAGGTAAAAACAAAAATAAAATCATTGGAATATAAACAAATTGATTTATGTTAATTTAAAATATTTCAACACTTGATCAAAAAGAAAGTAGAAATTACCTATTTATCTAAGTCCGTGTTATAAATAAAATAAACATTATATTGTCTTTGTGTGAATATTACCCCGCACACAACAACAATATGGAAATCTAAAAATAGTATTTTCCTAAAATTGAGTTCCTTATTGTGAGCTAACCAAAGTCCTGTCTGAGGTGTTATGGGTGAGTCGATTTTTTCTAATAATTATTATTTATCTTAACAACCAAAGACTTTACATTAATGAATGATGACTGTTTGTTGATGACCTGCTTACAGACTTTGTAGTGTTTATTGTATGGTCTGTGTCTACTTAGTTACTACTGTTTGGCATATCGTATTTATTTTGTTGTTAGGGAAAGATAGCTATACTATAACAACAAGTGGTTCAGCGTGTGACAAAATGCCTTATTTCGCTAAGCTATGGTTTAATATAATATACACCAACTATTAAGTTTTTATAATTATTATTATTATAACAAGAAACATTATTTACATCAAGCAGCCAACAAATCTTTAGTTCCCCATAAATAGCTGAAAAGCTAATAGTAGGAAAGTCAAGTAACAATATTTTAACTGTTTTTGATTTGACAAAATCCTTACCAGTCTATTATAAATGCGAAAGTACGTTTGTTTGTTATGCCTTCCCGTCTTAACTTTTTTTATTTGGTCTGAGACTCAACCGATCATTATGCAATTTTGCATGTACTCGTTGTCAGGGGTACAGAGAAGGACATAGGATAGATAGTCCATCCCGAAAAAAAGTACTGTTTTCGTGGGATAGAAAAATAACTGTACGTAGGTACGCAGTCGCAGACGTAGTCGCGGACTGTCGCTAATAATATATATACATGTTACAAATATACCCCTAATGCTGAATATGGTATTTAGGGATCATAAAACGGAACAATTTTTACTACGGGACCAACTCTCAAATGACGAAAAAAAATCAGCTGTTTCATACATTTTGATATTTTCGATTTTAATTTTTGTATGAAGCAGCTGATTTTTTTTTCGCGGCTTCAGAGTTGGTTCCATATTAAAAGTTGTTCAGTTTGACGGTCCCTATACCATATTCGACATTAGGGGTATTTTAGTAACATGTTGTACATAATTTCAGATTTGTAATTAATATTGTATACTCAAACGGACCCTGTTACAAGTAACATTGTTTTTAAAGTACTAATTTTTAGAAACATTGACCACATCTATCAGTTTTCTGGGGATTTGAATAATAAAAAGCATAAACAACTTTTGATTAGCGCATGTTGAATATTATATTACTCATTCGCTTTTTTTCACTTGAATGCTTTAAGCCTGTAGTAAACTAATCAGATTTTACTAAAGTTTATAGTCGGTACCAAAAGACAAGAAGATTATTTGTACATTAGGATCATAATTTTATTTTAATATCATATACTTAAAGTAAGTATTATATAATGTGTATGAAATTACCTTTTTAGAATAGATATATATAGGTATTTTTATTTATTACTCTAAGAATTCCATCATATTTATTTACATCTTATCTAGAAAATTAGGCCTTACCGACAAAATATACAATTTTAATCTACATACTAAATTTCATTTTTGTTATTACTTTTACATAAATATATGACTTAGCACCATTAAAAAAACACTTCAATTTAGAGGGCTCTTAATTTGCAAAACAAATAGTATTTAAAGTCAAATTCTCTTTTAATATTTTTATGTTGAAAAAATTAAATGCTTAATAAAAATTAAGATGAAAATGAAAAATATTTATAAGTTTTATCGATCAAAAATAATATACTTAGATAATGTCAGAGTTTTTACAAAATATTTTACATTTAAATTACACAGCAAATAGAATTATACACAACATACATAATAATAATAAGTGGAAGCTCTCCACAGTATTTTGTGGAGAGCAGTTTATATCGACATCAGCCATTTTAATGACCCCACTGCTGGGCACAGGCCTTCGTTGTGGGTGAAAAAGGAGGATGGGCCATGACCCACCACGCAGGCCCAATGCGGATTGGTGGGTGTTAACGACTGCCAATGCAGCCGGGACCAACGGCTTAACGTGCTTTCCGAAGCACGGAGGAACTCGAGATAATACATTTTTGGTCACCCATCCCATGACCGACCCTTGCGAAAGTTACTTAACCTCCGCAATCTAAGGACCAGGCGCTAAACCACTCCGCCACGCCACCGAGCTCCTCAGCAATTTATATAATGTATACAGTTTTTATTTTAAAACAAAACTTATTGGCACTTCATATGACTGTTCGTATTCGCGTAGCGTATTCGCCATGTTCGTTCAAATATTCGTGTAATAAATAACCAAACATTACAAACACATGGACGCAAACAGTGTTTGTGTATTTTGTTTGCGTACCTATTTACCTTATTCGGTAATAGCACAGTATTAGTCATATGACTGTGGTAGTAGGTACCTTTTGTTGGGGCAAATAAACGTATATGAGTAGCTATGTAGAGTCCCAACATCAGAAATAGAAAAGCAAGAGATCCAGAGGAACCGTTACCGGGAAACGAAACTGATTGTGAGTAAAGTTGGCGCGGTGGTTAGTTATAGTTAGGCACCTAAAGCAACCTTGATGATACATCACATACTAAACATTTTAGTAAATCATAAAGGTAAGTTTTCTATAATAATGATTGGTTTCGCTTCTCTGCACATCCTACCGACATGTGTGGCAGTAGTTCGATTAGCAAGACTTAAGGGTTTACATATTTCATCCTCACACAATAATAGGTATTTTATTCAGCATGTTGGGTTACCACAATATGGCAAAATTTCCTCATTGACTTTTAACTTAACAGCCAAGAAGTTAAGGTTTAAAATCAATTGGAGAATTTTGACAGTTTTGGATAGCATGTGCTGTTGAACACCATTTGGTTTTCACTATCTTGAAGATAAATAAAATGCTCATTGAGTGTTGAATAGCACTAAAATTATAAAGAAATAGCATTAGTGTCGGTATGGTAGACAAGAACTATTCAACATGCATCACGATCTGCATCAAAGTTGAAAACCTGTTGTGGAAGCTTAAGTATATCTGGACAGCTTGTTCTATCGTGGTGACACGCGTGGTTAGTACAGTTGGAAGTCGTATGTGGTGGAGCCGTCGCGCCAGGTGGGCTCGTCGGCGACCTTGGCGCGGCACAGCGGGCACGTGTGGTCGCGGTCCAGCCACGCGGAGATGCACAGCTCGCAGAATATGTGGCTACAGCCGAGCCGCACCGGCGTCGTGTAGTCGTCGTGGCAGATCGGGCACGAGTCTCCCGCCGACACCAGCTGCTCGCCAGTAGGCTTAGTGCCCAGGTTCTGGACGGAAACGCTCGGTTTTGATACAAAAGCAATTACTGAACAGAACTCCTTAAAATACTCAAGACTTTATTGTGGACTGTGGCAAGCGTGTAAATTTAGCATGAAATGTTGCTGACCAAATAGATCTAAATTGCTGGAGATTTTAAGATTGTTTACAGATCAAAGTTTGCTGCCTGATATTAATTTATTGCGAACCAAATATTTGTTTGCCAAGTAATAACTGATTATTTGATTAATGGCAGATCAAAAAAAAACTTTCCATTCTTTTTAGAATATATTTTCAATATTATTTAGCATTATTTTTGTTAAGGCAGTTGTTCACTTTGACTGTTTTGTAACACTCTATAAAACAATGTTCATGTTTTCTAAAGACATATTTCAAGTAAAGTAGTTTTTAATTACTCACCACACTCTGCAACAACGTCCAGGTGGCATTCTTGAAGAGCCTTAACCTGACTAAAATTTCTATGACCTTGGCGATGACATAGACAGAGGTGAGGAACATTCCCACCATCTTCTCAGAGCCCTCATAGGACTGCATCAGGAAGAATATCCATGGCTGGATTGTCAATAGTGAACGGTACAGCTGAGAAACAGCTTCCGTAAATAAGTAAACTTTTCCCTGGAATATACAAAGCAAATTAAAATTATTAGTCCACATTAAAGTTTTTTCTATCAATCTCAAAGTGTGGGGTGTCGTTGAATAGTTCTTTCAATAATATTCTAGGTTTATGAAAACCACTTTTTGATTCAGGGATCCGTTTGCGAGTCAAGTGGGGGACCCCTGCCAGGTAAACGGTTGCTTTTGAAAACATGAAAAAATTCAGGACAAAGTATAGACATATTATATTGAAGTCAAAAGGAAAATTATCACTGCTAGGTAGGCTTCACAAGGTAACAAGTAATAGTTGATCATCTTACAAAATTAATTTATATTGGAATAGTTTTCATAGAACAAATTTCATCTAATAGTTAGGTATTAGGTATACTTAGTTTTAGAAGTTAGTTGTGTAAAACAGGAAGTAAATAAAAGTTTGTAGCCATATGGTAATTGTATAAGGTAACTGCGGAACCTTATATTGTGCGTGACCCGACACGCACTTGGCCTGTTTTACAATTCCTTTTTTGGATGTTTTTCTTTGTCAATTTGGTTTTGATATAAAGTAATGTTACTTTACCCTTTTCTGGAATGGTAGAAGGAATGCAGGCATCATTGTGACAACTATTTTAATGTCTACAGTGATGATTTTCACTATTAAGTCAGTGAGCACGACCAGCCACAACAACTCCCACACATCGATGGGGTCCGTGTAGCTCGGGAACATCACCACATTGGGCAACAGTTTCCCGTAACCAAATAGAAAGTGTACAATCACAATACAGCTAAGAGTAAACACTAGCTCACTGAAAAGTGCCACTATACTACGATTCATTTGCTTGCCATGTTCTCTGAAAAAAATATAAATCAGGAATTGAAATCTTGTTTCTTTTGTCAGAAAATATCATGGAATTCTGCTTTTCTAATAAAACAAATTAATTATATAGGTACTAAATCATCATAAAATCACAATTAGCATCAGAACATTATCTGATTACTACAGTAATTATGAATAATTTATTTATTTATTTATAACAATTAAATAAGTTGCATCATGTTGTTACTTTCAACTTTCTTACCTCCTGACAAGACTGTTGCTATGTGAAAATGTACAAAACAAAATGATAAAAGTGAACAACCCCTCCCTGCTATCATACATGAATTTGATAAATAGTAGGAAATAAAATGGTGCATAGCGTATAAGCAAGTTCAAGGTAGCTCTGACATCCACCACCTGAAACAATAAATACAGTCAGTAATAATATTTTAATTAATAAATTTATTTGAATAAAGAAATTATGACTATTGACTATCAATTAATATTATTTTGCCATAATTCACTGTAATATAATAATAGAGTAGGATAAATTATCTTACCTGCTGCGTACCATCATCACTTTGACTGTCATTGTCTGCATTGTCATGTATATTGTTGTTATTTGCAGGATTCACAGAAACATTAATCTCAGAATGTTCTTGTGCATGGTCAGACAGGTTAGACTCATTAGATGGACTGTGGCTCAACCCATGAGTTGCTGATTGAGACCTCTGTGTTGGTGGAGTACCTCGGTCTGTGACCACATATGTCTGAGCCCCGGGACCCAAGTTGACATGTGCTATTGAGCTTTGAGGTCTCTGTATACTGCCCTCACCAGTTTGATGTGTACCTGGTGTATTCCTCGGCAACCAAGTAGGCAAAGATAGTCTTGCATTATTTCCCTAACAAAACAAACAACCACATATAAAGTATTTTTTCTAGACTGAATAATGGCAATCTGGAGAAGCAAGAACAATAAAATAAAAACGTACAAAATTAAAAAAACAATAAAATTGTTGATTACGTATCAAAAATAATGAATTAAGTCTGAAAATATACAACACTTCAAGTGTCCAGATGACGCATAAAACTACTTGCCATGCGGGCGTGCTCCACTAGAGGTCTGATTTCTCTGAAGACACTGTTTAGCCGGTCTCCAAGACCTAGGTTGTTTCTATTTGGAGGCACTGGCCTGGAAACAGAGTCCAGTCTGTGCAGGGCATTGTTTCGCGGGCTACCCTCCGCTGGAGCCTCCGCCTCAATATCAAGGTTCACTTGGTTCGGTTGCGCCATCACATTAACTTATACACTAGCTATAAAAATAGGTTCAAAATAATGATTCTAAGGAAAAAATATCATTTCCAAAATATTTATGAATGCACGGAGGTCACTCACAACACAAGAAGAGAAGTCGCAATTTGACAATTTTGACATGACAAGACAACTGTCCGATTTGATCATTTGATTTTGTTTGACAGTTGACTTGACAAGTCAAGTTGACATGCATGCAGTGTTGCCAGATATTTATAATGTAACTCTGGGGCCCTATCCCTTAGAGCATTAAGAACCTATCCGGCTAACTTACATTTACATGGCTGTCGTGTAATTGACAGATGAATGTAATACACTGCTACTTTTCTTTGGTAAGCTTTTACAGCTTGACCATAAAGAGTTGACAACAAATGAGGGCGTCACTTTCACGTCAAAATCACGAATAACTTGGCAACACTGACTATATTTTGTACTGAAAAATTTTTGTTCCATTTTATTTAATTTCTTCTCTTTCTGGCCAATCTTTTATGGTATTTATTTATGGTATTTATGCCAAAAAGAAGTAGTAATGTGTTACATCTATCTGTCAAATGATGCGATTACGATTGCCATGCAAGTTAGTCGGTAGGACTTCTCTTCTTTATAAATCATGGTATTAAAAAATCTGTATATATTATTTATTAAGCAATTATAAAATTAAAAAATCTGTATTCTTACAAGATAAGGAAAATCTATATAGTGTTAAAATTTGCATGGAAGTTATTTTATTATGCAGCTTGGCCAGAAAGAGTTGAAATTTCAGTACAAAATATAGTCAGTGCTGCCAAGTTATTCGTGATTTTGACGTGTTTGCATAGAAAGTGACGCCCTCTTTTTTTGTCAACTCTTTATGTTCAAGTTGTAGATATATCTGTATTTTGGCAGCACTGCTGCAAATAACGTTCGTAAATCAGCATCGGTGAATAATATGAAAGAATATGAATTTAAAGTTCTTGGGTGCATTGCTGCGTAGGGTGCACTGAGCATATAATCACTACGTTTTCGTAGGTGATTTAAATTCAATGTGGATATATTATCAAGAAGTTTAAAGTCATTATTATAAGTATGAATAAAAGTTCTTGCGGAGCTGCGATACCTATATACTTATCTTAAAGACTTGTATATGAATCTTAAGATGAGCCTTTGATTATTAGAGTTAGAGCTTATTTGTTGGTGCTTTATAGATTGTTTGTGTAAATAAAAAGACAACAAAATGATCACCTCATGATTTAATTTAAAATTATACATACCTTAGTCAATAGACCGCACAGAACCCTAGCTTTTGATACGATGAGCATTAAATAATTACCTAGGTACACTGGTACCACCACACACACAAACATTTTGAACGTTGTAGAATTACCGTAAATTCAGTCTTTGATTAGGCTTCACGCCACAATCGAGTGTGGCGAGCGGGTGTCACTTCGAATCCAATCGTTGTTTTCTCATAATTATACAAATCTTATATATAAAAATGAATTGCTATTCGTTAGTCTGGCTAAAACTCAAAGCTGCTCGACCGATTGGATTAATTATTCTTTTGTTTTTTTCGCTATCAAAGTAAAATTGAAATGGTACGAAGTTCACAGGGTCCACTAGTAAGTAATATAAGTAATTAAAAATACTTTTGTGCTTAAAACATCGTGAAAATAATATTATACAACGCTACGGATGTAACGGTGTAGGTACAGTTACGATTACGACTAACGGTTATTCGCAAATATTAATACAGCACGCACTCAGCACACGTTAGTTTCATTTGAGCGATCCTCACGATTCTGTGTCTGGTTTCAAGGCTAATACGCGCTGTCGGTACAGGTCCCGGACGGCCTCGAGCAGCCGGCGCTCGGCGCGCGGCTCGCCCAGCGCCACGTCCACGCTGCCGGCGCACAGCAGCAGCGCCCGGAGCGCGGCCCGCGCCCAGTCGGGCCGCAAGCCGCGCCTGACCGCCGCCCCCGCCGCCGCCGTCGCCGCCCCGAACCGCCTGCATTCCGCCTCCAAACGGTCGCCATATTCCTCTATGAGCGAATCACCGACAGCCCTTCTCATTTCTGGGGTCAGAGAAGACAGAAGCAGTAGAGCGACGTCATCCATAGGTCTACCGAGGGAAACCATTTGCCAATCCAACACTATACACTCGCTCGCCCCTTCCTTTTCTCGGAACAAAAGGTTGCCACTCCAGAAGTCCGCGTGGGCGAGTGGCGCCGGTTCCGCCGGCCTCAACAGAGTGCCGAGTAGGGAAGGCGCTCGAGCTACTAAAGCCGATACGGCAGCCGCTTCCTCGACGCAGTCCGGTCGTCCTCGCAGAAATGCCTCTAATTGTGGAAGCCCTCGTCTCACGAGACGTAGATATCCCGCAGCGGCTCTTTCGCAAGGAAATAGAAAGTCGAATCTTTGATCCAGTGGTCCTTCCCTCTCCCTCAGCGCCAGGGACAGCGCGTGCAGCCTTGCGGCGGCGTACAGCGCTGACCTTGCTCGGTCTTCCGTTAGACCTTCCGCGAAATCAGCAGATTCGAATCCGACAGCTGTGACATCTTCTAGAACTAGCTCACTATCGCCACCGATTTCATCTGTAAATAGAGATTACTAAAATTAACTTTGTTCATCGAGAAAATGAACACAGCATTTAATAACTATCTAGCAATAGCTGTTGTATTAAACGACGGGATATTATGTTATTGTTTTATGTGTGTCAAAAAGACGCGTTGAGGACTTGAGGTGGATCCACATTTGTACATTTTGACGAGTTAGAACACCGTGCGTTATCATACATCGCTAGTTTGGTAGGGCGTGCGCTGTTGTAATACTGTATCAAAGAGACAATATATAATAAAGACACGGCATTCAGACACACCAAAATGTTACAAGTGTGGATCCACCTTTAACGATGTCGCCGTGCTACGCGATTGACCTTGGAAAAGCTAAAATACTTTTGCTCGCCAATAACTGAAAATCAACGTAAAATATTTCTGGGACCCATTATTTGTTTATTTTTATCATTGTTTCTTTAATTTATTTTTGCAGCCACCCACGTTAACCATTTAAGAAAACCCCTATATTAAACAAGGACTTACTAAAAAAAATATTTTTAATGTCTCTAGTACATTTCTTAAGGAGCATCTATACCTAGATGGGTTCCACTCACACAAAGCACTTGCGCATTTCTTTTATGTACTTTTAAGACCCTCTCCCTGCTAGGGGAGGTATCCGCAATAATCAGGACTATACTCAAGTTGTTAAGACAGTCTAAAGTTTAGACAATCGTTTCTTTCTTATGTCTCTCATTTTACTTTCAATTGACTGAAGAGTGCGAAGATTAAACTACGGGAATCAGATGCTTCAATAAGCCTCACCTACCTGGTAATCTCGCTTTGATGCATTTAGGGACCGGCAACCCAGAGCCTGGCCCCAGCGCCTCCTCAGCGAGTGTGTTCAGCACCGGAGCGAGCTCCGTGTAGAACAGTATCTCGCGCGTGTCGAACTGCGCCTCGGCCACGAACAGCCGCCCGAACGGGTCTCTCGGGGGTAGCTTCACGACCAGCGGCAGCGCCAGGCGCTCGCCGTTGCTCTCGTACCGGACCGTGACGGCGAGCACGCGGCTGAGCGCGCCGGCGACACCAGCCCGCGACTCTACTCGCACCTGACAGATTATGAGCATTTCATTTAGTTACAAGTGGGGAATCAAAGACCACCATCAGATTTGGGGTGGTGGATATTGTCATTAGTGCTGGTTAGTGATCACCATCCCTAGGTTGGATTTTGCTTATCATTGAGCTAAGTACTGTGGAGACCTTTATTAGGTCTCCCTATTCAATTAAACAGAAGATAGGATAAAATAGTTTATTTCATTTATTTTTTATAATATTCCCTACTGATCTCGCATGACCTGTCTCGATGCCGGTCCAAATCAGAATCCGTCAAAAACTACATCGCAAGCCTTCTTTCTTAATTTATTTTTCAAATAATCATATTCATTCACTGACATGAAAAAATTTTTTGAATATGTGGAGGTCAGTGTATTCCATAGACTTAGAAAAATTTTCGCTGATGGTGTATTCATTTAAAAAAGGCTTACCTACTTACAGAGTAAATATTTATTATCAGCTAGTCACAGCCTACAAATTAACTATCCTTACAGTTCCTATACCTATTTAAAAATTAGATAACATTGCATTGATGAATTTAGACACGTCGATGACTAATGATCACGGGCAAAAAATTTGAGTTGTAATCTCAGAAGAATATATTTTCTGAGGTTGTAATACACTGTAAGCAAACTTTTGGTTAAACTAGGTGTAAACTCTCTTCGTTTTTTATAAATAAAGGCAGGTAGGTAATTTATGAGATTGACATTACTAGCAGTAATAACTTATCCGTGCAAGCATCTCTAATTAATTATGAATCATAATGAACAACCTCATTGGCGGCGACTACGCCCGCGCCGGCTAGGAGCTCCCGCGCCCACTCCTCGGTGAGCGCCGCGTCCACGTCGGGCTCGGCTGCCGGCTCGCAGTCGGACTCCTCGCTGCCGCTGCTGGGCGCCTCCGACACAGCCGCGCTGTCTGGCCCGGCCTGCATCCTGCCTAAACTAACTTATCGGAGTACACACATCTCACCACACCACAGTTAAGTATAATGCTAGCTATAGATGAGTTAAGTTTATTTTTAAAAGGCAAATTTAGTATATCAATGAAAATGAATTGCACCGTGTCGAGGCCCGCGGGGGAGTGGTAGCGCGCACGCGCGTGGTTCCCTCAATTATTCATCGAGTCCGAGTCTCCCTCTCCCGTGACGTGCCGCCCGGCGCGCGGCGGAGCGACCGCTCAATCGTCTTATTGCAATGTCTATGTATGAATATTCCTCAAGTGAATGCAATATGGGCAACTCGGCTGGTTTAAAGATAATTACTTACTTAATTAAAAAACGAAAGAATATAGATAATCATCAGGATTCTATATTAAATTTGTATGTATATGTGTAGGTGATACATACTAGTATGTAGTACCTACCTATTTATTTATTTTGGTAGAAGACAGAATGCATAAATAAAACGGGTCGCCAAGAGTTTTGCTATTGAAAGAATGCTAAGCATTTTTTTCCTTTTAGTGGAGTCTGCGGCTGATTGTACTTCCCTAATTTATTAATGTTAATTACTTATACTTGTAAAAAACACCGAGTTACCTCAACTATGTTAGGTAGGTATATACCTATAGTAAAGTTGAAAGTTTTAAACTCGATGTTAAGGTTTAGGAGCGCATACTACGCGTTCATTTCATCATTACCGCTACCTCCCGGCCCGCCTCGTCATACCGCACCCCCTGCGTCGCCTTTCTAGTACGGCTAGCAATGCAAAGCTTAATTTTTGTTTCTGTTGATTTAATCATTACGATCGTTATTTGTGTTGTTATAATGATTAAAAGAGTAAAGTTTCTACATTATGGCGAACCTAACTTGTTATATAACTTTATTATACTCTTTGAACAAGAAAAAAAAAAACCGTTGAAAAACTTGATTACTTTTTTGTCTACAGTACCGTTAGCTGTGACGTTATAACGGTCGTCGACGGCAATCACGAAGTGAAAGCGTAGCAGGCGCCGCCATTGGAAAAAAATATTGGATAAAATTTGGTAAAAAAGGCCACTTTTCGCAAAAAAACTCCATTAAATAAAACGACAGGCTGGGCTTCTCGTGGTGGCCACTGGGCTTTGCTTATAAAAAAATCCCAATTGCCCCATTGTTGCGAATGCACTGATGAGAGAGTGATAAGACAAGGAAAGTGACAACATATACCGGCCGAGCCTTGTTAAGACTTTGATACAAATTTAGATCTAAATACATTATATTTAAAGTTTGGTTTTGCACGAATCGCTCATAAAGCACCCCTGCCATAAAGTTGCTGGTAAAACTCTTTATCTCTTGCACCAAATCACTTTATCTCTCGCACTTACAGAGCATACGGCGAGCTACCGCACAGTGCGAAATTTTTTAGGGTTTTTTTGTTTTTGACCAATTTCATTCTGTCTATATCTTATGCTGCTTAATCCATGGTCTCAACGATATTGTGTAAGTATAAATTGTTTATGAGATATTTTTGAATATTAAGCTTGAGATAAAAAGAAGTAAAATAAACATTATAGGTTTTTATAAGTTCATAATTAATTATCAAAATATTTTTTGTTATACAACATGTTACAAAAATACCCCTAATGCCGAATATGGTATAATAGGTCCGTCAAACTGAACAACTTTTACTATGGGTTTAACTCTGAAATCAGCGGCGGTATCAGCTAAAAACATTGAAGTTCATGTTAACTGTGTTTTGACAGATGTATGTGATACATTGCTATTTTTCTTTGTTAAGTTGTTATTTGTGCCAAGACGAAGTAGCAATGTATCACATACATCTGTCAAAACACAGTTAACATGAACTTCAATGTTTTTAGCTGATAGAGCCCCAGGTGTTTCATACAAAAATTAAAATAAAAATATCAAAATGTATGAAACAGCTGATTATTTTCGCGATTTCAGAGTTGGTCCCATAGTAAAAGTTGTTCAGTTTCATGGTCCCTATCTATCATATTCGGGCATTAGGGTCATCTTTGTAACACGTTGCATACTTACAATATGTAGGTACCTACATGCTAGGCCAAATAACTCTTATGAGTACGTACCAATTTAATAAATATTGTTTTATAAATATTTGTGTAAGTATAAAATAATTAGGAAAATATTTGAGACTGGTGGTAGCGACTGGAAATAACCGTGTTACCTAAAATTGCTACTGTGAAAGTCACAAAATAATAGAAAAATGTTGATTGATTAAAACAAGGATGTATTTAACTATCCTTCTGTAGTAGGTATCGAAAAAAGCTACTTGACATTGACAGTTGACGTTAACGAAAGTCGAATCGAATCGAAAAGCTTGAGTTGATATTATTTTGTGTTTTTTAACTAGAGGAAATAGGGAATACCTACACTGTTATTGGTATATTTCATAGCCGTACTTTAAACAACTATCTCTGAAGTAAAAAATATGGATAATAAAAAGAATCCGAAGCGTCGCCGCAGATCTTCAGATAATTCAAGTAGTTCCGACTCTTCTCAAGAAAAGCGAAAGCTCAGAAAACTGAAGAAAAAACTGAAAAAAGAACAGAAGAAAACGGAAAAGATTTTGAAGAAAAAACTGAAAGAAGAGAAGCGTAAACTAAAAAAGATGAAAAGAACAAAAAGCGAAAGTACCAGTCGTGACGGTGGAGAGGCGCCGGACGACGCTCCTGCGGCTGATATTCCTCTTGGTTTGTGTTTTATTCAAAATGTTACAACGATAGATTAGATTAGAAAATAGATTTAAATCATTAAAGTAATTCAAATAAGTAAAGGTTTTTACGTATTCTTTTATTGATTTTCTAGAGTTGATGGAGCGATCTAAAGCCATGGCTCCCATGACAAAGGAAGAGTGGGAAAAGCGACAGAGTGTAATTAGAAAAGTTCTTGATGAAGAAACGGGCAGATACAGGTTATCCTATCATTCTTTTAAGGCTAACTACTCATTAGATATTTTATTTAGTAAATTTTCTATGGCTCGCTCATTAAACTGGCTCTACAAAAACTTTAAAGTGCAACTACTATGTTTCAAATAGTCTTGCAACTATATACTATGTTATTCTTTCTTTACGTCTATATTAATGCATTTTAAAATATTAACTTCAGAACCATTTACAGGGAATGTTTTACTTTTCTAAATTTTTAATTTAATACTGTCTCTCAGTTCTCTGTTGTTTCCAGGTTAATAAAAGGAGATGGAGAGGTGTTAGAAGAGATAGTATCACGAGATCGTCACAAGCAAATAATAAGCAAGCAACTCAGTCTGATGGCGCTTTCTTTCAGTCACAGACAGTTGATAAGAGAAGTTTATAATTGGATTAACCATGACAATTGGCATGAACATACAGATATATTTATTTTTACAAAGTCACTATTTGTATAGTAGTTCCTATTCATTAGCAAATTGAAAGAGACCTGAGAAATATTTATTTGGGGACTAGTGTGCCTGGATTAATTTTTAAATGCATTTATATTTGAGTCAAACTTCACATGCATTGCTATAAACAGAAAATAAAGATTTATGCTGTGTATTTGTCACCAAGCTAGTTGAAAAAGGTTCATGTCTTTAACATAATTAATTTTGGTAATGATTTCCTTTTAAAATAAAAAAAGAGGACATGAATTAAATTGATTGGTATGCGATGAATGCAGAATAGTGTTGTTGACTAAAATAAAGGTCCAAAAACAAAAATACCCAGTTTTTTCTTTCAAACACACCACCCTTTTTGAGTATCCATTTATCATCAAAATTGATATTGAGGCAGACCGGCAGAAGTTACCAAGTCCCAAGGTACATACACTCAAACCAAACTTAATTTCAGAAGAAAAAAGACAGCCTAACTCCTGACAAGGACAATCATTCATCACCATTGTGTCTCATCACCATCCCTGCTTGCTTTTGGTTATTAACACTACAAATTAAATAATTTAACATGTTTTTATTAAAATAGTAATAAATTATAATTCATCTTTGGTCTTACTATCTTTACTTTGGTTGTTAGAACTGTTTTCAGAGTGTGCGCTGTGTCCGTCCTGCAAGTGCTCATTGACTAGAGACACGAGGCTGTCGAGTGTTCGCCCGCCGTGCTCGATGTTCACTATTTTCTTGTGCTTGTACAAGATGAGAGTTGGCAGTCCATTTATCTGAAACAAAAAACATAATATCGTATTCTTAGATTGGATTCTTGAATGCTCTTTATCACATATTTAATTAATCAACGCCCGAGCGGCTGGACGCGGCCAGACAAATAGAATATCTTTGCTTGTGAAAACTATTTAACAAACCAATTAAATTGCATCAACTGCGAATTGGATGAATCTTGTCTAATAAGTCAAATCTGAACAGGCCCTATTGCCGAAATACTGTGTACCTTTTCCGTTTCACATATAGGTTTCGAGCGCACACAGTCGACATCTGCGATAAGGACACGGCTTTCGTTCTGAAACTTCTCTCCCAGTTTGAGCCACAAAGGCCCCAGCTGCATGCAGTGAGCACACCTGTAAATAAAACAATCCTAAGTTATTACCACTCATCAATTATTTAATTTTTATTTATGTCCACCAAACCAAATTCTATTACCATGGTGCAAAATAATTGATGAACACCAAGTCTGTTTCCAAGAATGTTTCAAAAGTCTCTTCAGATATTCGAGCCACTGGTAATGACTTTTTCTTTTTCATGAATTTTTCAGGGTCATGATTTTCAGCTAACAACATTTTCCCTACATATTCTTTAAGATCTTCTAAGTTATCAGCATCAGCCACTCCCATCTATTATAGAGAGAATATAATATTCTTGTGTAAAATTACATTTAGAAAAAGTAAAATCTATAATAATAACTGTTTTTTTATAGTATAATGGATGCTTTATACTATAATCACAGAATAGAATGCTTTGTCTAGGTGCTTTTCTTGGGGCTAGTCTAATACATTATTATTTATTTATGTTATTTAGCTGATTTTACATATTAAATGTGTGAAAGTAATACTTACAATTCTACCATTGACAATCCATAAAAGATAAGGGTATTGTTTTATATCAAAGTTTTTGCAAGTCATTTCACTCTCCATGCAGTTGACTTTGCCTATTTGAATGTATTCATTATGTGAATATTGCACCGCCAACTCAGCCCATAGTGGAGCTAATTTCTGTAATCAGAACACTTCTTAATTTCAGAAATATTGAAATTTATAACAAGTAATGAAAAAGTCATATTAGCAATTGATTGTTTTACCTGAGAAGCCTTACACCATGGTGTATAAAATTTCACAAAGTGCTGTCCATTTGATACAAACTTCTCAATATTCAGGTCATTCAAATAAGCCATTCCACTGTATATTTTTACCTCACTCGACTCTTTCACAACATCTTTCTTCTGAAACATAGAAAATATAGTAATGTTGTCGGTAGTCCTAGTTACTGACTCACCTCCTTACCTCATTATACTTGCCTCTAATTTCATAGCAAATACTTCACTTAAGAAAATAGTCAAGGACGGCAGATCCCTTGTTCCCTTGTATTCTACAGGTGTGAAGGAGTTTTTATGGAAATACAGTAGTGACGGATAACCTGAAAAGATTATAAGATTAAGATACAAGTTAAATAAGAACTGATCACTTAAATAAATATAAATATTTGACAATATCACATACATTGCTCTGATTCCAAAGTAAGTAGCTAAAGCACTTGTGTTATGGAAATCAGAGATAACGGTGGTATCACAAACACCCAGACCTGAGCCAATACAGAAAAATTTTTTTTCTAAATTGACCCAACCGGTGATCGAACCCGGGACCTCAGAGATGGCGTCACCTTGAAAACCGGTGTACAAAGCCACTCGACCACGGAGGTCGCCAAAGACTTAAGCGCTTAAATATTGTTGTTCATAAGGATACACAACACAGCCCGAGGTTTTGATATTATTAAACAAACTTATGCATTAAGAATTTTGTAGCAATCACCTAGTATTTGCAGTAGTCACTAAGTATTATTATAATATGAAACTCTGAAATACCTGTTATATCATTTTCATGGCACAGTTTGAAGTGTAAGGTGCAGTCAACTTGTGCAATAGCAAACTTTGAGTCTTTAGTATTCACCAGTTTACCAAGATCATGCCATATTGGATAGAACTCGGTGCAATGCCGACACCTAAAAATATATCAACAGAAACTCATTTAAAATTAGTTTTTGTAAATCTTAATAGATTAGAAAGGGGAATGTGTTCTCTTGAGTTGGCTACATGATATATAACGTGATAAGTATTATGGGTGTATAAATCATATAATTCATACCATGGCGCATAAAACATTATGAAATTCCCATCCAGTTCCTCTATACGTTCTTTGAAATTATTGGGGCTATAATCATACACGGCACTTTCCTCCAGTGCAACTAAATACGGTAAAAGGAGCAACGCTAAAACATTTAATTGTTTACACATGTTGAGCGTTGTTTTGTATTATTTGCTTATTTATTTTAATCTTAATATTCCTTTAAATAAATTACAATTAAGGTATCTGCATTATATTTAGCTTTGTTCTAAATTTAATACAAGACAAGGGAAAAAGTATCTAAATCCCAAAGAAAAATAGACAAGACAGCTGACAGACCAGACATGAGATGAGATAGGTAGCTCCACTGTCTCTCTCTCACTGTCATCATGTCTGTCAACGTGATGTCAACTGCCAGTCAGACTGACTTAAGGCTGCGGTCCGCATAGCAATAATATCGATATTATCGCGATAACAGCCGATCCGCATGAACGCATAGTATTTTGTTATCTATTAAGAATTTTAAGCTTATTAAGGCTTCCTAAGGTAGTTGATGTAAAAAGGCGAAAAAAAAGATATTGGGTACACATTACTCAATAATCCAACGCTAATCATCATTAACGTCGCTTTCGAAAACGAAAATAGTTAAGTTTTTTATTATAGCCATAAATCCATCTTGTTTTTGAGATTAGAATGAGATGTTAGTGCGCTTACGAACGGTCCGCATCACAAATTGTCATTTGTCGATTTAGGCGCGATATCAAGGGGCTTGATCGTCTAGGGGCAACATATAAAACGGTCTATTGCCGTTTTTCCTCCCCCCACTACGTTTATCAACACCAAGGTGTGGTACAGCATTTGCGGTCAAATTTTTCAAGTTTGCATAGTATAAAAAATTGCATGTGGAGGGTATTGGTATATCGCTTAATGTAAAGGGGGATGGGGACCGGACGGAGACGGGGACGGGGTAAACTGGGCAGCGTTCTTGATCCCACCTAATCACGTAAAAACGGCTGATCGGATTTTGATTATTATTATGATTAAATCATAGAATACTATTTATTATCCTGGTTAAAAGTTCTCTAAGGATTTTCTCGAATATCTACGCATACGAAGTCGGAAGCTAGTCTTTTAATGTATATAGATTGGTTCTGATTGCTCTAAGTAGATGATTAGCAGTGGCACTGCAAACAGGAGGCTGATTACGTAACTCTGTTGGCAGGCAGGGCCCTGCGTGCATGCAGGGCTTAAAGTAGACCATGGACGGGGTCCGGCAACACTGAGCAGATTCACCTTGCACCCTGCAAGAGACTTAAGTTTTGCTAAGCAGGATTGTGAATAAGACACTTTAAGCTGAAAAAAACAAGAGTCCACGCCAGTAAAGCTTAAAAAAATAAAAATTCTTCAAAATGGTCGCTTTGTATGGTTTGCCAACTTGCATGTCTGTGTTTCAGTAGAGTTCTTTGTTTTCGTAATACGATTGATTTCGTAATTTCTAAGATATACTTGAATCTGCTCGCTAATCAATAAATCGAATTAAACACGTATTTAATAAATCTGTTACTTGTGACTTGTGCTGTGCAAGAAAGATGTCATCGGTAATGTGAGAGCCCTACGAGAGCCTATCGTTTTTATTTTATGGAATTATGACGTTTGTAGTTCTCACCTGTAATTAGAGCGAGTAAATACACGCCAGGTAATGAAAAACTGATAATACTTACAAGATTTTTTGCATGCTACACCATTAAGTTTGTGAAACAAAGCTACCTCTAATTTTGGCATTCCACAATCGTGTGTCAAGATAGATTCCTTCTGAATTAATGTTCTTTTATTTTGTGTATTTATTACTCTGCCTCTTGCGTTTCTTTGCATCAACTATGTAAATCAAAAAGTAACCATTTCGTGTTTGATTTGTATTCTTATCACCCTAAAACGTTCAATAAGTATCGATCTTAGCATTAGATAGATCAACCAACTTGAAGTGCATGACCAGCTTAGTCTAACAATTCTTTATCTTGTTTACAGTGCTTCCAAATTTGTTGCTGTTATTGCAAATTTGGTAATGTCAAATTGAAGTGACCTGAGAAATAAGAAGATTTCAGTGATAATCTTGTAATTCAGAAACTACAACATTATAATAAAAGTTAAAAAGTGTGAAACATATGCAAATGCGAACGGTGACTGATACCTGTGTAGGGTGGGGTGTGCTCATGTGATGGGAGGGGTCGGGTAGACGTCGAGGCGCTCGGGCGCGGGCGCCATGAACCCGCCGGCGCCCGGCAAGACGGCCACGCGCTCCGGGTACAACCAGAAGGCGCTTGCCGAAATCCGCAACTCCTTGCTCCCATTTGCAAATATTGGAAGCTCGGAGCCACCGGGCTCATCAGCAGCAAGCACTGTCAGTTCAGGTGTGAGCTCCGGGTTCAGTTCCTCCTCAGGGAATGGACTGGATAAAGACTTAAATGTGCTTCCACAGTCCCTCAACCAGCTCATTGCTTTGGGATATGATGAGGTATGTACAAAATGTTATAATTCAAGCAAAAGTAATTTAGCAATAAGCCCATTGGGACACCTATTTTAGTTATGTGTCCAACAATTTTTGTCTACTCCTGTTCAATTTAATGAGTGTCTTACTCCTGTGCTATGAGTGACATTACCATATTAAAGTCAATAAGTTAAAGGTCTATAAGTTCACAATATATTGCTTTAACAAATGCTAGTATTATTATTGTAATGATAATAACAATAATAATAACTTTTACTCATGGTGATGATGACAATGTCGTCATCCATAGATCTCTTACAAGTTACTATGGATGGTAGAGTATAAAGAATTGACGGTTTAAAAATATTCTGTGAGCTTATTTGAATAAAGAATGTCATTGTGAAAAGAGAAATATATATAGCTTACTCCCGCAAAAAATATATGCAGGATGCACCGCCCGCCCGCCTGCAAAAAAATGCACATGAACACCACGAAATATCAGTGCACAATACCTGCATTTAGCATCACAGCGACACACCCTACACCTTCACCAATTAGACTACTCTACACGTGTTTGGCCCCAACCCGGAGCAACGCCGAATTCTGAATTTGGCAGTGCATCCTGCATACATTTTTTGCGGAAGTAAGCTACATATATTTCTCTTTTCACAATGGTTTAGGACTTCCGCCAAGTGACGCCTGATTCAATCAAATGAAGAATGTCATTCATTCATTCATAGTAGCAGTTACGATAAGCAAATATTTTGAAGCATCCAAAGTACCCAATAGTATTCATTCAACCAAGATCATCAAGTTATTGAGATATCCCATCCTGCACAAAAATATAGAAACATGACAGCGTCAGTTAATGAGATCACTCAAACCCCTAAAACAATGTATCGAGTAAACTGCCAATTGTATTCAAGCAGTCAGACTACTAAAAAATATAGAGCAATCTAGGAAAATGATCTCTAGCACGAGTGCAATACAGTTCAACTATAAACAGTAAATTTATCGTAATTTTACAGACAAAATTAAAATGGAAATAGAAAATGTGAGTTAAATAAAATACAAATTTTAACACTAATTTTATTAAATAATGACATGCGAATTGCAACCATTGTGCCTTAAAGCAGGCTTTTTGGCGGTAATCATATGATATAATCATAGCTCACGAAACCACCATTTTATAGTTGATTGTAATAGTAATACAATTGTTGATTGTAATAATAAAACAATTATTAAAAATTTGGCAGTTTGAGCAGGGGCTATCCTCACTTAGATAGATTCAAATTAGATACAAAAAGACAAAGTAAAATTATCTTTATTATAATAAACTTAAAAACAGGACAAGTGCGAGTTGGAGTCTATAAAATTTTTTTGGTACAGTCAGCAGCACGTCATACTATACATGTTGACCTTGAGACTGTTTTTATGCCGTACGTAACAAAAGCTGTTTTCGTAGTTCAACTGTTTAACTTACCGTGCTGTTGTGCGACTGTGTGTACTTAAATAAAGACCTTTTTTTTATTATTTAAATAACAAATGTATGGTTTTCAGATTTTTCCCTGTACTTGTAGTGTAAGATGGTATTACTTGTATAATTGATTGTACTTCTATTAAAGTACACTATAAATTTTGATTGAGATTTCCCTTGAGAGTGTGTTTTTGCGTCTTAAACGATGGTTTTTTTTTTACGTTAATTTAGAAGTGCGATTTTTCACAGCTTCAAGAAAGTATAGATCTGAGTATATACTCCACGCGTCCACGCGTTTCCAAGATAAAGGGTTACTGAATATGAATGTATCATGTATAAAAATCAAGACAGATTATGAGCTTTAAAGCGTCTGGTAAAAGTTACCGCCGACGGAAAGTATCTGGCAATATTGATGATTTATTTTTAACTATATTTTCCAAAACATACGTAAAAATCAGCACTGAAACTTTAACGCCTGTAGCACATCTCCGCCGCGAAACACTGCAGTAGGTTCCGCCATGACTTCTGCAAGCAAAACAAATGCGAACAGCCTGTTCTAATACATAGATTACATAGATACATACATACACACATAGACATAGATTTTTCACGCGCGATTCCGCCCGATCGGCTCAGACCGTTGGCACACGCGAAAGTAATGACGCGAAAACGCTACGTAGATGTGATCGTCCTTATATCGTCGTCGATATAAGTCAATTCATGGCGGAACTACCGCGGTTTCGCTGCGGAGGTGTGCTACAGGCGTAAAAAAAGTGAATACTATTTTTACTTACGCACGGGTACCTGTTAATTGGCCGTCTCGGCCCAAGCTGCCAGGTACGATACACTCAAAGTACATCCTTACACTACTTAATCCCATACATTTGGTTTCTGAGAAAATAAGTAACGTCTAGGGGCCCTGGGCATCTTGGCCTATTTTGGTTTTATTATTATCAATTAGATCTTTCATTTGTTTGCTATCCAACTCAACCATTTTTAGATAATAAAATTGAAAAATAATCGGGGGAATAACCCATAGGCACGTACAAATGACTCCATCTACAGCAGCGCCACTAAGCGGGATATTTTTTCTGTCATCCCGCCTTTGGAAATTATGTATTTTTTGTCAACATTGAAACCAAGATGAGATTTATGGAATCTCTCTAAAATAAAATGATGATTCAAGCATTAACTATTCTACTAGGATAATATATCTAATTTCATCAAATTTGCACTTTCTTTGTTTTAGGATTCAGCAGTAAGAGCATTGAAGTTTACTGGTGGTCGTCTAGATGCAGCTCTCGACTACTTGTCGAAGCAAACGGAACCTCTCAATGGAGTCCTCAAAACGAGCAACTTAAGTGCACTAAGCACGAAACTAATAAGGAAACCAAGTTTAGAGCGTGACTTACACCGCGGCAGCCCTGCGCTCGACTCCGGCGCGGGCAGTTCTCGGTCGGACAGCCCTCGGCAGCCCGATGCTCCCCCCCTCCCCCACGAGAAGTTGAGTCGACAATACTCCCCTTCAACCTTTTCCGAACCGCCACCTCCGCCCCCTCCGAGATGTCCGTCGACGCCCCCCGTCCCGCCGTCGGTGCAGCAGCTGATGAAGCGCATGTCCCCCGCACCTCCCCTCCCTCCCGCGAGAGGCACGAGTCCTGTCGCTGCGGGTGCCCCTACCCCTCCGGCGCGCCAGCCGATGATAGTGCAGAATGGACCTCAAGTTCAGCAGCAGTTGACTCAACAGATCCAAGCCTTAAATATTTATCAATCAAGCGCAGGAGGCGCCGAACTACCACCCCCTTACCCCTTATCTGGAGTCCCGCCGCCTCCGTCTTATTCCGTGTCTATGCAGAACAGACAGAGTCCTACGCAGTCACAGGATTACAGAAAGAGTCCTTCGTCGGGAATTTATTCGGGAGGTACGTCCGCCGGCTCGCCGAGTCCGATTACGGTGACGCAATCGACCGGCTCGGCGTCCGGCATGACTCGCCCCACGCCGATACAGGCGTGGACAGCGAGACAAGCGGTCCAACCTCCCATCATAATGCAATCTGTGAAGAGTACGCAAGTACAGAAACCCGTGTTGCAAACGGCCATAGCCCCAGTCGCCCCACCGCCCATCTCGAGTTCGGTCGCACAGCCGCCTCCACCCTCGTACGCTAGCTCCATTCAGCAGAAGCAGCAGGCCCAGACTCCGCCGAGCTACCCGCTAGCCCCCAAGCCGTCCTCGCCCGGCTCCACGCCGCCCGTCGTCCCCGCGGCGACCACTCCCACCGTCCCCACCACGGAGCCCCCTAGCTACGCCATCACCATGCAGGCCCTCGCCGTCCAGCGAGGCATGCCCATTCCTCCTCCACCGTACGGTACGCAGAACGACAACACGATCACTGTCAACTCCCACCATTCTCCTTTACATAAGAAGTTTTCCAATAATTGTGATATCAAAGGTGAAACGTCTCAGGGAGTAGGCGAAATAAAGTGTCTCAATCAAAATTGTACCAATAATTTATTGAAAGAAGGCTGCGTCGCATCGAGTTCCGACAAAAGTTCGAACGGGTCGTCAGAACGCCGACCGAACAAAACTTTAGAAAAAATAAGGCATCAATCGCCCATACCCGAGAGGAAGAATATAAGTAAAGAGAAGGAAGACGAAAGGCGGGACTGTAAAGTAAGAAATTACTCCCCTCAAGCGTTCAAGTTCTTTATGGAGCAACATGTAGAAAATATCCTGAAATCTTATAAACAAAGAACGTTTCGCCGCATGCAGCTCGAGAAAGAGATGAACAAAATAGGGCTAAGCGCGGAGGCGCAATGTCAGATGAGGAAGATGCTGTCGCAGAAGGAGTCCAACTACATTAGGTTAAAGAGAGCGAAGATGGATAAGTCGATGTTTACGAAAATTAAGCCCATAGGCGTGGGCGCGTTCGGGGAGGTGACGCTCGTGAGGAAGATTGATACTAGTCATCTATATGCCATGAAGACGCTCCGGAAGGCGGACGTCTTGAAGCGGAACCAGGTTGCTCACGTGAAGGCCGAGAGGGACATCCTGGCGGAGGCGGATAACGAATGGGTCGTCAAATTATACTACAGTTTCCAAGACAAGGACAATTTGTATTTCGTCATGGACTATATACCGGGTGGCGATTTGATGTCGCTGCTGATAAAACTGGGTATATTCGAGGAGGAGTTGGCGCGGTTCTACATAGCGGAGCTGACGTGCGCGGTGGAGAGCGTCCACAAGATGGGGTTCATCCACCGTGACATCAAGCCGGACAACATACTCATCGACCGCGACGGACACATCAAACTCACCGACTTCGGTCTCTGCACCGGCTTCCGGTGGACGCACAACTCCAAATATTATCAAAGAAATGGTGAGTTTACAACCTAAGCATACACTATACTTTTGGCATTAGCGCTTTCTCGACTCCATTGGATGCTGAAATGAATATTGACGGTTCTGTGCGTCCGATCGTGGTATCGAAACCCCTAGTTTTAGCGACTGTATTGATGATGGATTGCTTTATTTGACTATCTGCATTCAATCGCATAACGATTCTGTCAATGTTGTATAGCATGGCTAAAGCGACATCTATTAGATTAATTTTTAAAACAACATACAATTTGAGTTACTTTTTAACGCACCAACACGAGGTCTACAGCTCACGAAGCCACTAGTTCAAATAAATTTAAAAATTAAGCACTTTTGAATCGTCTATATCAGTGGTTGCCGAACGAATATCGGGCCTCCTTTCTAAAAAAAATTCCGCGCCACCCAGACACTCAACTGACAAAATCTATTTTAAATATGATAAATCGCTATATCATATCGCATTTCGGTGGGTATGCTAGGGGGGTCGGATTCTATATTTTCCTATCACTCGTTTTTTCAGCTGACAAGAAGAACGGGCGCAGCAAACTTATTAGCTTTAACATTTGGTCGGTAGATCACGGGCGACAGGACTCTATGGATCCGGTGGACGGGGAGTGGGGCGCGCTGGGCGAGTGCCGGTGCCACCAGCTAAAGCCGCTGGAGAGGCGCCGCAAGCGCGAGCACCAGCGCTGCCTGGCGCACTCGCTCGTGGGCACGCCCAACTACATCGCGCCCGAGGTGCTGCAGCGCACCGGCTACACGCAGCTCTGCGACTGGTGGTCCGTCGGCGTCATACTCTACGAGATGCTCGTCGGGTCGCCGCCCTTCTTGGCCGCCACGCCTGCTGAGACCCAACTCAAGGTGAGCTCCGTGGAAATAGTTAATCTAAGCTACTGGTTCCCAATTAGGTAGATGTTTCTACGTACCCCTCCAACAAAGACTTCAAACTCGCGTACCCTTATTGCACCGCCCTCCCCCCGTACGAATGAAATATAAATAGATAATGTCCCGCGTACCCCTTGATGCTTCCTCACGAATCCCTTGGGGTACGGGTATAATCCGCGCGCGATGAGAATGAGATATTACCTTTTGGAACAGACGCGCACGGTCTGTCGGCCAGCCGTCGACCGGCTCGGCAAACTAGCGTAGATGCTCGAAAATGCTAGTTGTGTGCGTGGATTTTGTCTGGAGTTTTATTTTAAATGCGAAATTTAAATATTATTGTGTGATTATTTTAGTAATTAATTAATAAAGAAAAGGGGATTTTACTTAAAATTTTTTTTTTTAAAAATAGATTCAGAATTTTTTGCTAACGCTACTTGACTGCTTATCTGTCATTTCGATTTACTTTGACAAGGTCCCATCCCATTCTAATCGCGCGCGGATTATACCACTGATTCGAACCTATTAACCTTTTCCAATAACTTTAGTATGGAGCATACTCAGGAACTGTCCTTTGTATCGTATTTGACCAATCTAAAACATCCCCATTGGAACGAAGCGACACCAAAAATATTCATCTCAATAAGAGACTTCTATTTGTCACTCAAAATTACACCAAAGATTAGCGTGATATGCTATGGCATTTTGATTTTGTATTTAAGCAATATAACGGTTTCATGTTTCAGGTTATAAACTGGGAGAAAACGCTCCACATACCGGACGCAGCGAACTTGTCCCGCGAAAGTAAGGATCTGATCCTGAAGCTGTGCTCCGGGCAGGAGACGAGGCTGGGCAACCACGCGAGCGAGGTGAAGAACCACCCGTTCCTGAGTCGCATCGAGTTCGAGAAGGGCGTGCGGCGTTTGGGCGCGCCGTACATCCCGCGCATCGAGTACCCCACGGACACCTCCAACTTCGACCCCATCGACCCCGACAAGCTGCGCAACTCCGGCAGCTCCGACTCCAACAAGTCCGACAGCGAATTACTCGACAACGGGAAGACCTTCCACGGGTTCTTCGAGTTCACGTTCAGGCGGTTCTTCGACGAGGGCTACACGAAAATAAACCTCGACGACAACGACAACCAGGGCCCCGTCTACGTCTGAGCGCTAGTGATAAAATCGACGACAACGACAACCAGGGCCCCGTCTACGTCTGAGCGCTAGTGATAAAATCAACGACAACCAGGGCCCCGTCTACGTCTGAGCGCTAGTGATAAAATCAACGACAACCAGGGCCCCGTCTACGTCTGAGCGCTAGTGATAAAATCAACGACAACCAGGGCCCCGTCTACGTCTGAGCGCTAGTGATAAAATCGTCGACAACGACAACCAAGGCCCCGTCTACGTCCGAGCGCTAGTGATAAAAGAGACAATGAGACTTACTTGTAGGATGTTCTTTACAAAGTGTGTGCCTTTGACTCTCTCTATTAAACAATTAGTTCTTGTAAACGTAACGAACGTAACGTATTTAAAATTAATGAAAAAACCGTATTGTTAATAATCCCGGTGATAATGTTGTAATATTGTATCGTTATGTATTTGTAAGAATCTTATTTCATTGTAATATATGTGACGGCGGACGCGAGCAGGCCCGCGGGCGCGTGCTCCGTTCTTGTATACTATTTTTGTAACTAGAGAAATTATTTATGAGATAAGAACAAGCTTACTTGAATTAGCGAATGATTTGATATTGTCACTATATTTTCTTATGTATTTATCGAGGGTAGGTCGTTTGTGTGTTTGTTTATATAATTGTAAACCATAATTTATGAAGACTACGTTAACTGCGACGGCACGCGCGAACCGTGCTCGATGTGCCCTCACGTGTTATACTCGTGTATTCTAGATGATCCGATCCACAGAACAGTAGAGCCGGTTTTGATAACCCTACATCATTTAGAGAGTGCAATATGTATTTATTAACATGAATCGATGAATCTAAATCACTTGTTGATGTGTATTTTATTTAAATTAAAGGTTTAAGTTGTGCTCCAATTCGTCGCTCGGTACACTCGAGGCAACCATCGCAATTGCAGTACCTACCTTTAGTCACCTATTTTAATAGTACTTTTACATATTTCCAGCGCGTACTCTCAATAAAAGTGCCAAATAAAAGGTTTTCCCTAATATTACATACAATAATCTGATCGATTTATGAGTATTGATATTAAGAGATCCAATTAATATTTTGTTTTGCACTAACAAAAGCCATTATAATAATTTAGCTGCAAGCTGCATAATTTGGAAATAGACAGACTCATTGATATCCCAAAGCCTGGTTCTAAGGTTTAAAACGTAAGAACTTGTGTTCTGAGACGGACGCAGGACAAGGAAGTTGCGTGTTTGAGGTGTTTGTGAGACCGGACTATTATCGCTTGTACAGTAATATATAAATGAGTCACTTCAACCTTGAATTATGTGTTATTGAATGTAAATTGTTTTATTCTGAAATGAAACATGCTTATAAGAAGTAAATGAAAATAAAAATGTGGGAATTTTGTTAATTTCTTTGTTTAACCCCTGTACATAATATTTCACTTAGGACAATGATCATTATGAAGACACATCTTCAATTTTGTAGTAGAAAGTCTTGCACAGTTTTATTAAAGTCTTCGGCGAAGCTCAAATGTATGTTGTGCTTTCCTTTTGGGTACAATTTCACTCTGGAAAATAAACAGTAACGTTGTAATTAATACAATTTAATTTAATAATCTCAGGTCGCGGTTTCGACACCAGCAATCAAAGACAAACGATATTGGTCGTTCGCATTTACTTAATTTTGAAGCATTGATTGGTGAAGTGTGCGTTGATGGGGCTAATGACAAAGGCTTCAGTAAGTTTCCAAATGTCCTAACATAGAGGTACACACTGACTAGGAGGCGGCCGGACAAGCCCAAAGGTACGGAGCAATGCAAAGGATAGAAAATGTAAGCCCTTTTCTTTTGTATTACTCCGTCTCTTTCGGCCTCTAAACATCACTTCTGAAGGTATCGGATTTGATTTCCAACCCTCACGCGACACGCACCTAGAGCCTGTAATATTGGTATGCAGGTGCGACGTGTGGGAGCTGTCCACCATCGGGTCCCTCTCTCCATACAGGATGAAGGTCGGACACTTGACGTCCTTCAGCAACTCCGCGCATAAGTTGCCGTTATTTTCGTTGTACAAGTGTACCATGCCGTCGACCCACTGGGCCCAGTATTTTGCGAACAGATCTTCACCATACACTTCAATCATAGGCTCCCTCATTCGTTTTGACCATGTGTTAATGTCTCTGATTTCTGTAACACGAAGACATAGTAATATCGAGATAATTAACGAATAAGATATACAGCCAGCTGCCTCCTAGCATGACCACTAAACACGATATACATCGCGTGCGTTGCGCGTATATAGCATTTTATTGACACTCGTCTGTCAAAATCCATTGTCTTTTCTCAGTTAACGCGAAACGCGATATGATAATGTAGCAATTTATCACGTATAAATTGCTGCCTCATATAGCGTGGTCATGCTAGTGGGGTGGGACAGACTTTATTCTGTCACTAATGAAAGTTAAGGATCAAGTTACGTTGAGCGTCGGAAAAGTGGTCGTAACCTTTTAAAAGATATTAAATAGCAACCTTAAAGTGTGTTAATAGAACTGAAACTAGAATGCAAGAAGAGTATCAAAGGCAGAGTGTGTGTTAAAAAGCTCACAATTAGCCTTCTAACATTTAAAAAAAATCAAAGTTTTTGCGGTTCAATGTGAGTTGATCCTTGATCATAATTTATGTTTTCCGATAGTTTAGTATAGCTACTATACTAGTATAGCTTATCAAGTCAAAGCTGTAAGATAGGGTTTAAACGTATTTACTTTTGTATATTTCTAACTCATGTGGCAATATGAGGGCGTTAGTGCCCCAGACTACCAGCTTGTGGACTGCCTCAGGGTGCTTGGCCGCGAGGATCAAGCTCGATATGCCTCCGTCACTCCAACCCAGCAAAGAGTACTGTGGGATGCCCAAGGTCTGCAATAATCGAATTGTTCCTGATTCGTCGTATTCCTGTTTCGCCGGATTCCAAAGTTGTTAGCGACTACAAAAGCACCTTTGTAGTGTGACCAATCACAGAGTACCTAGTTTACTACTTTAAGGGCAGACCTACTTTCATAAACTGGTATGCCCATTCAGCGTCAGTTTCGTAGAAGTTGTTATTTTTGAAGTTTTTCTCTGGCGGGCGACTCTTGCCGTAGCCGGGCGGGTCCCAGGCGACCAGCGTGAACTTCTCCCGATCGAATCCCTCCACTTGCGGCTTGAAGTCCGTCCATATGGTCCCTAGAGCGCCGGGCACACACAGAACATTATGTGGCCCATTCCCAACCTTCACATAGTTTATGTTACAATTTCCCACCTTTATCTTTTCTTCCTGTAAGAAAAAGGAATAAAATATAAAACAAACTGAGTGACGAACTAATGCAATTTAAACTTTAATGTACTCGGAATAAGTAATTAAGGAATTAATTAAGTACAAAGTAAGATCGTTACCATATCGTGTGCCGTATCGTTGTAATAAGTATAAAATTCAGAGACAACAACACACAGAAGAGTTACTGAACTAACAAGTCTCACCTTGGGAATGCTTGCAGTAGAAAATGCAGCTCCAATATATCTTTTGAAATATACACTTTGCAGCAATTTATTTAATGTTTTCACTAGCATATTGAAAATATTAAATAAACACTTGATAACTGATTATAGGAATAGATTTTGTAACAGAGTGGTTAACAAGTCTATTCACAACAAAATTTCATTTTTATTACACCTGCTCAGTGCTCTAGTACAATTTTGATCTATATATGAATAGCAATAAGAGTTCGTTTTGAACAGAAATAGATAATTATTTGCAATATTTTTAGAGATAACCATTTGATAGTGTTCTGTTGACTTGACTGACAAATGCTTGAAGGTCATTCAATATTATGTGGTACGGCTTGTTCCACTGATAACAGTATTTTCGCTTTCAACGGTAACATTGCTCTTAAAAGATCTTAGAAATAGGCGATTATAAATAAGTTTACAGAGCCGTAGGCGTCGTGTTGAAAAATAGTAAAAATTGTACAGATCATGGTATGGTCGGTACGATGACCACATATCGGATTATACATTTTAGACCACCGAGCGCAATTAATCGTTTGTGATGGAGGGGCGTTACTTCTTGACCATAGATTCGACTGGGGCCTAGATCTATGAATAGTAATAAAAACACAGAAGTAATAATAAAATTATATTTATTGTTTTATAATAAGTAATATTATTGACATAAGTGACAAACCTAGCGATTTAAAACTAGCATTAGATGTTAAAAGCGTGTTCATTAAATTAAGGGACATTTAATCAGCAACCGTGGGTTGTGACCGTGTTTGTATAACTTTAAATAATGAATTAATTATAACCCATTAGTGAAAATTAATTACTTATAAAAAAACATGACCGTCTTTAAAACAGCTGATATCATTTCATATCAAGGCGAAAATTATAATACTTGACAGAAAGTTCCGTAAATAAAGGTATGAATAGTTTTATGAAAACAGCAATTGGTCTCTGTATGATAATGAATGTGCTTAACTAGCCCAACCATTATAACCACAGAAGGATAAAGGATATGCAACAAACACTCAGGCACATCAGGCATTCGACATACATCACAATATATTAATAAATCCGCACACTGTTCAAATTCGCGCGTATATTATGTTGCTATCTATTACATACATGTAGAGATATTTATCATGTTTAACTATGAAAAGGGTCCTTGCATTTGTTAAAAAAAATAGTAGATACTATTTAAATTTTTCAGTTGCTAGAACTTTACTGAAACGTAATGCCCAAATATGTTAACTGTTATTAATAAAACTAGTTGTGTTTTTAACCATCAATTTCAAACAAAATTCATTCTTCTAAAACATAGTTTCTTCCGAGCGAGTCCCACGAAGCACAGGCACGATCTTCAAGTCCTTTTTTATTAGAGAGACAAAAATAAAGTCCCATTCATATGTAATTAAATTATTATTTAGACAATTTAAATTGTTTATTTTATCTTAATCAGAATCATAAAAACAACAATAATCCTAATAAAATAATCAAAACAATTTTAAATTTGACAGGCATTTTTGTCTCTCTAATAGAAAAACAGACTTTAAATACTGTGTTTATCCATTAAGGCCCCTATACACCTCAAAGTGGCACCCTCGTCTTAATTAAGTTAATTGCTTGCTGTATTGAAAATTCACATGTACAGAATGAAGCTAAGGTTCTATAGTTTTTTACAAAAGTAACCTCAGTAAAAATATAGTAAAAAGCAAAATGTGGCCTGGCCACTATAGGTACTTTTGCCTACCACTACTATATTTTACTGAGGTTATTGTTTATAAATAAACTATAACACATTAGCTTCAACTTGCGCATTTGAATTTTCGATATATTATGTACTTAGCGAGCAATCAATTTAATCAAGACGAGGGCGCCACCGGAGGGCTCTAGTCGGCTTAATCGAGTTCCCCAGCGTTGCAGGCGTCCTCGTAGGACTTGCCGCGTTGCTCGGGCGCCAGGCGGATCATGTCGTCGATGCGCAGGATGGTGATGGCGGCCTCGGTGGCGAACTTGAGCGACTTGACCTTGGAGATGGCCGGCTCCAGCACGCCCGCCGCCAGGTTGTCGCGCAGCGTGCCCTCCGCCAGGTCCAGCCCCACCCACTTGAGGTTTGCGTGCTCCACCTGAGGGTTCGACACTCTCGATGACACTAGCGCGGTTTTAAGGTCGAACCGCACTACAGAGGCGCGTCGCGACACAGCAGCGGAGCGGCGCGGACCGAAAAGTATTATTTCTTTGAATTTGTATGAGCCTAACCGCGCGGCACGGCAGCGGAGCGACGCGACATAGTCGCCTCCGAAAAATATTTCGACGCGCCGCTTCGCTCCGTTGCCGCCAGTGCGTTATACAACAGCAGCGGCGTGGCGTATTTTTTTGTCAGTTCCTGATTGTTTACAACCCGCGAACGATTAAATACGATGAATGAAGAAAAATAATTAATTTTGTAAGTGGATATCCTTAAATATGATTTAGAAAATAAACGAAACAAAAGAAACAACAAATGGAATGAGATCGGCATCTTGTTGGGAGTGTCTGGTAAGTAAACACATTATATTTATTTTGACAAACATGCTTTTATAGTAAGTAGGTTTTTAAATCGTGTGTACCGGTTCAACTGTATTGCTAAACTGAACAGAAATGCCGCGCCGCTTCGGTGTAGCGCCGCTTCGCGCCTCTTTAGTGTGGTTCGACCTTTATTGAAAGTATTTCGGTGAGTAGTTGGTATTTAGCGTGGGACGGCAGTGTACCGCGCCAGGTATAGCATTGCGAAGCAGAGGAAGTCACGTGGGTAACACAGGCTTAAGTCATCTCCGCTATCGGTATTGAAATTTACGGTCATTCATCTACTGTTTCGTTTGCTAAGAGAAACAAATCACAATTAAAATACACTATAATAATTTTGTAATGAGTGTCACAGAAAAAAATCCTTCATTCTTTGCTTGTTACTATAAAGTCGCACAACTGGATAGTGACGTAAGCCTGTGGTACTCCCGGAATGCCAGACCTTGTTTTCTTGAACCATAACATTAAGTTGTTTTTTTTATTTTACGTCGTCGGTTACCAAGTGCCAACTTAAAACAAAGTACAGGTCTGAAAGAGACCACGACAATAAATTTCTTTAGTAAGCATTCTGACGCTGTAAGCAGCCGACGGCGTAAATAAGAGACCAGAGCCACAGCGTTACAATGATTATCAAAGAAATGTACTGTTGTGGTTGTTTTAAACGCTGACGTCGGCGTAATAAATTTATAGGAATGTTTACGCTGACGTCAGACGTCGAAAAGTCGTTTTTTGTCTGTTTACGGAAAAATTGTAGAACAAATGTTGATGTTTATGATGTTAGTAATCTAGTCCTGTGTGGATGTTGGTGTTTCACAAACAGGGTTGCCAAATGCCTTACCGGTCAAGTCGCCACTTCGCGATGAAAAGATAGCCCAAAGTAGCTCAATTTAAATAAGAATTGGGGTACTTAACATTTTCATGGTGAGTTACCAAATTTTCACTTATTCATTTATTATGCATATTCATCGTGAAAACGTGTCGCTCGACAGGCGATAAGGCGCCATTCCATAAGTTTTAGTAGTCGCGACGGCCCCCAAGATAGCTCAATTGGCTACTTGTCGCGTAGACCCTGTTTACAAATAACCCTGTTATTCTAGTACTCCGTCTTCCCGTCCGTCCGTTCCCCGATAGTCATCCGTCTGTCTCTCCGGTACGTCATCCCCGTCAACATCTGTCAGCCTGTAAGTCACTAGTCGAAGGAGGCTGGACGCCGCGACTCCTGTATTGACCGAAGCCAATGAGTGAGTAGATGTGTGGCCGTGGTCACCTTAGTCTGCGAGGAGTTGTGGTAGGCGCGCAGCTTGGCCACGAGCTCGGTGGCGTCGCGCGCCGCGTTCACCGCGAGCGTCTTCGGGATCACGAGCAAAGACTGCGCGAACGCCGCGATCGCGAGCTGCTCGCGCGAACTCTATCACACATACATACAAATTTATTTAGAACCATACAATAGTATAAGCTTATAGATTATGAGACACTATAATAAACTATCATCTACCACTCATATTGATCGAGTGGATTTCGAGTTACACACATAAAATGATTGTGTCCGTGTGTGTGGTAACGTGGTACTGTGGACACGCTTCAGCAAAGTTTCCTAGCCCCAGCATAATAGAGCTCGAGAGGGTGTTTGCTCATAACGAGTACTAGCGAACACTCGCCACTTTGTCCGCGTGGACCCTAGGAAACCTTTAACCAGGATAAAAAGTAGTCTATGTTATTGCAGGTCCAAATCTATCTACCGACCAAATTTCATCTAAAATCATCCAACCGTTTAGGCGTGAAGATGTAACATACACACAAACTTTCGCATTTATTATTTTGTAGTAGGATAGGATTTCAAAACAAACATTTATTCTATCAGGTTTGTCCATCATCATGTATAGTGTGTGTGTAGTATGTGTGTAGTGTGTATATATGCGGAGTCTCACCAGGGTGGTGGCGAAGTTCTCCAGGTAGATAGAGAGCGCGGCCTCGACGGCGCCGCCGCCGGGCGCGAGGCGGCCGGACTCCAGCACGCGTCTGACGGCGCACAGCGCGTCGTGCGCGGACCGTTCCATCTCGTCGCAGTACGCGTCCGTGGGCCCGCGCAGGATTATCGAAGCCGCCGTGCGCGCTACTGGACTGAAATAGTAGTTACACGTAAGTTTCATTTGATTATGGGGCGATCGATGTCCCCAAATAAGTTTTTTTATGCCGCACCCGCTCCCAATAAGGCCACGCCCGCGAGTTGCGACCGTTTGTTCTGCCGGGGTCGAGCGTTTACAGCTTATGAATACGACCTTTTTCACACGGGCGAACGACGCGCTTTATGTGCGTAGTAGCAGAATGTGAAGTTTTGAACTTGCGTTAGAATTGCCTCTCATTTGCGTTTTTTATAAATGTAAACGAGCATGGTCTGCTTCATTGAAAAACGCTGTATGTGTAGTTTCTTAATAATTTAGCCAAGATAGAAAGTCCTTTATGATGGTAAAATAATACATCATTATCATAATTATTTATAGTTTAGATCATTATCATAATTATTTATAGATGTCGCCTTTTAATAGACTAACAAAATTTAAACAACAGCTTACCCTTTGATTAAGATGAGCTGGTCATCGCAGATCTGTTCTTGAACCACTTCAGCAGCTTCTCCAATCATGTTTGGTTCAAATACTTCTTCACCTGTTAAGGGATTTTTCAAACATAATATAAATTAAATATCAAAATTATTGAGTTATTTAAACTTTGCAAAAAATATTTAATGTAAGCATTTATACAATTTTATTCACATAACCAACTTACCCTCCATATTGGTAAGTGAAGTCAAGAATGTAGCCCCAGTTGCTTTAGCGATCCTCTTCAAGTCAGCCTTCTTGCACCGGCGCACGCCCATCGCGCCCGCCTCCACGAAGTACTTGAGGCAGAGGTCGTCGATACCGCCCGAGCATAGAATTACGTTCACTCCGGTTGCGAGGATCTTATTTAGGCGTTCCTTTGTGATGTCCAGTTCTCGGGCACGGATAGCTTCCAGTTTTTCTGGGTCATTGACCAGCACCTGTTAGTAAGTTTGTAATTTTGAAATTATTTCTATAACCTAGTTGATGTTGAACTTAACAAAAATGATATTAAATAATATACTACAAAAAAATCAATTGGGCCCTACCGGCTAACTTTTCGAACTTCGGCGGGTCTGCCGAGCTTCAACTTAAAACAGATAAATCGAAGAAAGGAGTTTCGTATTATACTATTCGCCAAAGTTATTTAGAAGATATCGATGTTTGTGTGACATCATGAGTTGGGGTTCGCCATTTTGGCCCGATTGGGGCTTGATTTATCTGTTTTAAGTTGAAGCTCGGCAGACCCACCGAATTTCGAAAAGTTAGCCGGTAGGGCCCCAGGCGGGAATCCAGAGACCTTTGGAAGTCCGGTCCAAATAACAAAAATGAATAAAAGTATCATACCTGTACACCCATCCTCATCTTAGTTTTCTGCAGTGAGAAGTCCAAACAAGCAATTTTAGCATTGACTATCTTCTTAGGCATGGCCTGTGACGCTACAGTACAGTTGAGGGCGTATCCCTTTACAAGGACACTTTCCCTGGCACTGCGGCCATGCGCCTTCAGGATGTTCACTGCCTTGATGGGGTAGATGGTGTTGCCCCGAGGGTCCATGGTTTTGATCGCTTGAGCAGCATCTACTACCATTTCGGAGAAGAAGTCTGCATCACTGTTTTTGTGTCAAGGAATATTAGACATGACACATTATGTATTTTACTTCTACTAATATTTTTTCCATTATTTTACACTTGAAACATAATATTGAATAATGGGTGAAGTGGAAGTACCTAATTGTTTAATAATTGAGTTTTTTTATAATTATAATAGGTAGTATGTACTACTTACTACCTACTAAATAGGTACCTAATTAATTAAATGATGCATGTACATATATTGCTAGTATTGTTAAAAGCCAACAACTATCTAACTAAGTAAGCACTCTTCAATAATAAATAAATAAATGCTTGGACAATTTCACACAGCGACATCTAGCTTCAAACTAAACAAAGCTTGTAATATGGGTGTTAGACAACTAAAGTATATACTTTTTAAATAGGTAACAGCCAGACCCGTCACAGAAATTAAAATTAATCTTTTTAAATTCTGCCCAGTTAGGAATCAAACCCGGGACCTCTTGCGTGGTAGAGCATTTTGACCATTGCATCACTCAGGTCATCAATGTTTGTTCATCAAGAAAAGGATACGCTCCGATGAGTTTCGAGGACATTGTAGTTTTGGCAGCATTGATGAGCGACGGTCTGCCCAGAGACTCTACTGAGACTGTGAGGTTATCCTGCACATATTTGACGGCCTCCTTGCATGCCAGCCTGTACCCTGAGATGATGCTTGTGGGGTGGATCTTGTTTTTGACTAGTTCATCTGCATTCTGTTTTGAGATTAAAATAATATAAGACTCTTGTGTAGATTGTTTATACATATCATTACATTTTAGGATGGGTTCATAGAGCTGTTAAATCAGCCTTACTATACAATGAATTCATAATTTATTTATTGCATGAAGGAGTCGACATTGACAGATATAGCCATTTGACTACATGAATAAGATTTTGTGATTTATAGGGTTGTTCAATAAAATCAACTGAAACTCTACACTTAGTTAAATAAGCACAATTAAGTTATCTATTATTATATTTGTTAGTCATTAAGGTAGGTGACAAACCTTGAGCAACTCGGCTGCGATGATGACTACAGAGGTTGTACCATCTCCGACCTCCTCATCTTGAAGCTGAGCCAGTTCTACCAGTACTTTAGCAGCCGGGTGTTCTACTTCTAACATTCTGTTTAAATATAAATATTTGCTGTTTTAAATATTTCACATTCCAACTTTTTATCAGGTATTTTGTTTCATGGCATCATCGCTTACCGCCAGGCTTGAAGCTGTCAAGCAATGCCTATCTATCATTAAAAAAAGATCTAAACTTGTGCCTAATAAAATTTAATTGTTAAAATTATAAATTCGGCTCTGTATTAATTTGATTTATTAAATTGAAATTTTCAATTCTGGTAAAGGTAAGTAAAAATAAATTACTCACTTCAAAATTGTAGCACCATCATTTGTCACTGTAACATCTCCAATGTCATCTACCAGCATTTTGTCAAGCCCAACTGGACCTAAGGAGCTTTTCACTATGTTTGCTATAGCTGCCGCAGCCATGACTAAAACAAAACCACATTTTATATTACCTATAAGTTTGAATATATCAGTGAAATTGTCTTATACTCTATTATTAAACAATAAAAATATACATAGTTTAATTATAAGTGAAACATTACAGACATTCATGTAATTTTTGGAAATAGTGTCTTTACCAATAGGTTATTTTCAATGTATATTTATTTTTCTATTGTATTTCTAGAAGAAATAAATTTGTCGCGTTGTAATTTATAACTCCATGATGTAATATTATATAAAATAAAGAGGTTTATACTCGAAATACAATATTTTTTAGCATTATTTCAACCAAGTGGT
The DNA here is from genome assembly GCA_963556745.1 of Catoptria pinella. Classification (NCBI taxonomy): domain Eukaryota; kingdom Metazoa; phylum Arthropoda; class Insecta; order Lepidoptera; family Crambidae; genus Catoptria; species Catoptria pinella. Next base: position 298,583 of record OY750766.1, read on the forward strand.
AATGCATGTGATCAAACCGGGACTCAACACCTCGTGCGAGTTTTCACAGAAATCTTACCATTTTGAGTTCTGACTGGTGCACCAGATGACCTGGTGCCAGCGACGTGTAAAGGTGCAGCGAGGGTACTAGACATTGTTTATTTAGTTTAACTTTTTTCCACAAATAATCACAAAATAAAAGCTCGTCACACTTTTTGGATCAGGAAAATGAAATGGACTGATGTTGCTCGCCGTAAAAAATATAATGAAATGATTAATGAATGACATACTATGACATAGGATAGATAGGTTGCCACTTACAAAATATGCACTGCGTGCGGAATCGTCGTTGTCAATACCTAGCGATTATTCTTTGTAGAACAAAGCTTATTACAGCTTGGCTAGTAAGAGAAGAAATTAAATAAAATGGAACTAAAATTTTTCAGTACAAAATATAGTCAGTGTTGCCAAATTATTCGTGATTTTAACGTGTTTGGATAGAAAGTGGCGCCCTCATTTTTTGTCAACTCTTTATGGTCAAGCTGTAGTTATAGTTAATTCGGTTAATTCCCTTAGTTAATTCCTTAATGCTCTAAGATTAATTCATGTCATAGACTAATATACGAAGATTTTTTTTTATTTCATGTAACCTTTTAGCTGTTTTGTGAAATGTTTAGTATCAATCGAAATAAACTATCAATGTCATATTTTTTTAAATTACCGCCTTTTCCATTTCCAATCCTTACTTAGTGAAGTAAGTTTTTTGCAAGTGTTTGTTAGTTGCTCTGATGACTGATTTGGAATCATAATCGTAATTAAATATACAAAACGCATTGTAAACAGGTATGTTTTGTTGTTTATGTTTAAAATTTAGTTTAATTGAGTTTAATTGTTATTATTTTAAAGTTCTGACGACGATCAAAATCATTTATTTGGGTAACATTGAATACAATAATATTATTATAGTAGATACTCAGACCAAAAATATTTTTTTTGCCCTGATAGTAGATGATGGTATGGGGAGTTACAACTTATTATGTATGACAACTGAGAAGTGTGCAGGCAAGGGAGACGTTGAAGTCCCGAAAATAAAAGAGTGTACAGTCATATTGTGTCTTTAGAGAAGAGGGTAGTTTGTTCCCAGGAAGGTTACAAAAAGTTAGACCCTTTCAAGTCTCTGTGCACTTTTTAGGAAGGTGGTCTTGGCCTTCTAAAACTGAAATAAGTAGAACCGATGAGTCCAATATTAGTAAGTATTTTAAAAGAGCAGCAGGTATCCAGAAAAGGCGGCAAAATTTATATTGACGACGACTTTCTTTTTATGGAATGGGGTGAATTAACCAACCATTTCTGGTTGGTTTCATTTCTTTGCTTTGCTGTTTTAGTTGAACAGGGGCTACCAGCTAAGGCATCGAACTTCGGAAAGTCTGACGGGCTAAAACATAAATTGAGCCCCAATCGGGCTAAAATGGTGAACCTTAATTTAAATGTCACTCGAACATCGATATCTTCTAAATAACTACAATACGAAACTTCTTACTTCGATTTATCTGTTTTAAGTTGAAGCCCGGCAGACTTTCCGAAGTTTGATGCGTTAGCCGGTACGGCCCCAGCTAACGGTTAGTTTGTCTCTGGTATGCTGTAGACGCTTAGAGCTTAATGCTCTAAGCTGTAGACGTAATGCGAAAACGAGATAACTCTGTCTCAAAGAGAATGTAACCACTCCGTTTCTTTCTCTGTCTCTGCCAATGAAAAATTGAAAAACCGATTTTAGTAGGTATAAGTATTTAATGAGAATATGAAAAAATAAACTATTACAACTTCATATTTAGACCTGTAATAAATATAATATAATTAGCCGACAAAGTTATTATCGTGTGTGTATAATTTTACCTACTGATTTTGTATTATGTTTTCGAGGTGTTTGCGACGTTTGCTGGCCTATCATAATATAAGATTATGAACAGACGTCGAAGTTCGCTAGAAAAAAAGTTAGTCAAGTAGATAATTAAATCAGTCTTCTAAAATTTTGTTTGAAACGCAAATGCTGGCTAGGTATTTCGCTCTCTTGGTTGTGTTTCAGTGCTCGTCTACCTGTAATAAAAAAGAAAATTTATTAAGTATTTCAGTTTTTTATTTTCAATTTCATTGCACAAATAATTATTTGATTATTATTATTCATAATTACATAAAATGCGATAGGTAAATTACTTATTTATGGGGTCTCACCATTTATTTTTATATTTTAGTGAGAATCAACTACCTAAATGGAAGACGTCGCGTTACCTATAAATACACTAACATTCTTGAAAAAGTTTATCACGTAGGAACTTTTTATGAGTTGCTTTATTTGACATTACAGACGCTATAAAAAGTTTTTAAACTGTCACACTGTTCGTCATCGTACGCTTCGTCCATACATAAAAAATGGTGAACGGTTTTAGAGCGTGTATGAAATAAATCGAGGTCAAAGTTAAAAAAAGTAAGGCAGTTCAATATAAGTCCTGCTTTAAGAGCTCATAGTAAGCTCCCAGTTCTACAGTTCCACTAGAACAGCAAAGCAAAGAAATGAAACCGGTAGGTCTGGGGCCAGCCTAAGAAAATGTTACTAGTAATTACGATTTTGATCTCATTCAATAGCCAAATGAATGTATTTTTTGTTATGATATAATATTTCCTAGTTTATCTTGATTTAACAAATATTTTATAAAAAATAAGGATTCTTTTTCTACCAAATTGGTCCACTCTGATTCATATGGCAAGACTGTGTATTCGTCATATTTATACGTCAGTGTAGATGTCATTTCTTTTATTTTTTAAAAAACGTTATACAATTTTACCCAAACCTTAAAATATTCGAATAAAAAAGGTGTTTCATACATTTTGATATTTTCGATTTTAATTTTTGTATAGAACAGCTGATTTTTTTTCGCGATTTCAGAGTTGGTCCCATAGTAAAAGTTGATCAGTTTCAGATCAAAAAGACTGTAAAAAAATTTATATTTTTGTTTGCTTATAACATTTTACAAACAAAGTATTTAATTATATTGAAATTTGAGTAGGGTACCCCCGACAGCACGGTAAGTTAAACAATGCGATTAAAATCAATTCATTTAAATTCAATGCTTTATTGCTGCACAATGGTTGTTTGAGCTTTTTAACAAAATATACATTATGGGCCCTGTTGGGCGCAGCAAATTAAAAAAGAGAGGAGTGTAACGAGCCCCCTGATTATATAACTTTGTTGCATTCAACTCTGACAGAAATTGCAGTTACATTGTTGCTTTAGTAAGAACCAATGTGACAACTAACTTACTTAAAGAAGCAATGTAACTGCGGTTTCAATCGATTTCAATCGAGAATTGTTAGCAACAGAGTAACATAATCAGGGGGCGGGATGCGACGGGTTTCAATGTCAAAATGTATAAGACTGACGTGGAGTTGACTGTACTTACATCGAATCTGTTAAAATCAAGTTCCGACTTGTTCAATTCGAAAATATACCTAGAGGACAATGGACGAAAAATTTATTCCAGGGGTCTCCTCGAATGTAGTAAAGTATAACTCAAATAGGTAAGTAATGTAAGAAACTTGTAGCGTACGTGACGCGAGGGCCGTACGTGGGTCTGACCCGCGCCGGCCTCTAAACGTATTAGAAGAAGGCCTGACCCTCTACTTCAATGGCCGTCCCACTAAAATTAACGCTAGTAGAATAGAATAACAACGTATGGGAATGACATAAGCTAACGCTTAGCTCTTGTCAATCCCATACATTGTCATTCTATTCTACTAGCGTTAATTTTAGTAGAATGGTCATTTAAGTTGGCCTTCCGACTCTTATGAATCGCCAAACGCCTGAAGGTTAAAAAGGAAAATTCTTTGTTCTGTGTTTTTCCAGTAAGCCAGCTTTATTTCATCAATGTTCTAAGGATAGGCCTTTATATTTATGAAAAAGAAATGAAAGAAAATAATTACCTAATTACACTTGACCTCTTGAATAAGCACAAAATTAAAGGAATGAAACAAACTTATTATATAAAGCGCTTTTTTACGTAAACGCGATGGAGACAAAATATCGCCACAACTGTGTGTGTACTTTTGATTTTTATGTAGGTACCCTTACAATAAAGTCAAACAACAAAAAACCAAACAAATAAAAATAATTTTTAAGGTAAAATAATCTTAAAAAAAATTGAGCGCTATTTGCAAAGTTTATTTGCTACAGTTCTGGCAAGCGATACAATTAGAACTTCTCAATGTATTTACCTATCACTGGGATTCTCCCCGTGCTTTTCTAATTTCTCATTTCCGTTGGTTTTTCACAGTAAGTACAATGGAGTGAGTGGAGCAAAACAAATGGCGGACACATAGAAGTATGATGATAAGCGCGCGTCCGAGATGTTTGTACTGATAGTTACAGCGCACTCAAACCATGAAACATTCCTACACAAACAATGCGGATGCTACGAAAAGCCGTAGTCATCCGTAGTCGTAGCGAAATATATACGGGTGGGTAGTTTAGTTAAAGTAAAGAGTTTTCTACCGTGGCGGTTGTTCTGTGGCCTGGAGGTTGCACATGCGCGTGGCAGCGGCGACACGCAGGCGTCACGGCGCCTCGCGGCAGTCTCGCGCCGACCGTCGCCGCGTTCACGCCGTGCGACCACTCACTGCCGCGCTTGCCTCACGCGCTACATGGCGCCCAAACCGGGACCTCGCTCACGCGGGTAAGTACACCCTCCCTAAATTAGCCAATATAATTTTCTTACCACCAGATGATAAATGTGGTAGTGGTCCATACAGCATCCCTGCGGAGGGCGTGGTAGCACTTCGGGAGGGGGGCACGGAGTCGGCGTGCTGGCGATAGCTCTGATAACGCTGCAGCCCTCTGTCAACAAACGTATCGTTACTTATATAAAGCTGCGAGAATAAGCTGAGAGTGATCTCGAAGACGTGTCTATTGATTTTCGGCTGGAGCCCGCGGGATGTGGTGTCGCAGGCCGCAGCCTCTTTAGTATTCAGGTGCGGAACTCGCGATCAGGAATCAGCTGCCATTGTAAAACGTTGGGCTGTGCCTTGATTGTTGGTCGTTATCGCGATCAGCGATGCCGCTCGTCTCTCGCTTCCATTCCGCATTATAATGAAGTTATTTTCTTATAATCTCATTTAAATATCTGGGATGCTTTGCGGATATCCGATTTCACTAAGTATATAAATTATAGCCACTTGGTTTATTTTATATATCTCAGTGCAGTATCTACAATCTTTCGTTAACGATAATGATTGTGTGAGAGCTTTATACGAATATTTTCTGTATTAGTTACCAACCAACTTTACTTTATTTCAAGATCTAGTTAATCTAATGTTGTGCATAAACACTTTACTTAATTTAATTTTGTCAATAATAGAGACACTTATAGTTTTTTAAATTTGAGATTTTAGCATTCACAATGCTATTTTTATACAATACTGAATAATATAAGTACTAGAAAAAATACGACTCGCACCAGATCATATTTTCGGACGGGAATCGAACCCGCGACCTTTGGATGTCCGGTCCAACGCTGAGCTTCCGAGTCACCGAGAACTTATTTTAACGGATGAACCGATTTTGGTTTAGTTTTTTTCTAGTATATTATTTAGTACTTGTTTATCGTTTAATCATTCGATATATAACATATAAACTGAAGTTGCATGTGCTTTCATAAATTGCTCGGTATGAATTGAATCTTGTCAACTAGTTGACTAAGAATTCTGAGGTATAATTATGAATGAAAAAGTCTCAGGTTTAGAAAGTAATACGAAGCGTTGACAACGCTGGGCGATGTTCGTCCCTGTGTTTCAGAAACGCTAGCTACTTCGTTAGTAGATCGATGAAAAATATTTGGGAACATCTGAGCTCGTTCTGGCCCTCTGTAGCAGAACGTGCCGCTCAGTGACGCAAAATAACAAATTTATCCGTAGCTATAAAAGTTACCAGATGTGGTATTTCTATTTTAAGAAGTTTAGTGATAAACACATCACGTCATAACGCTAATAATAAAAAATTGTTTTGCATTGCTCCTAGTTGTTATTGTTATCATACATGTACACATCAAAGTTAAGATGAAATTATTTTAAAACAATAGTATTTATTATATGGTCTTTGAGTGCAGTAAAATTTCATTTGTTTTGAAAGTAAATGATGAAACATATAAATTTTTGTTTCTATTATGAAAATTCATTCTTAATAATTTGTTTATATTGTAAAACACAACACAAGTAACTTTAACAATTATTTTAGTTATTGTCAAAGTAATAAACTATACTTAGTACTAAATTACTGTAAAAATAATTTAAAAATGATTGTATTAGTTACATACATATAAAAGGTTGATTCAATAAATAAAACATTTTTTTTGCTAATACAACCAGTTATAAGTAATATTACTTATAACTGGTTGTATTGTTATAACCAGTTATAAGTAATATTACTTATAACTGGTTGTATTGGCAAAAAAAATGTTTTATTTATTGAATCTAATAATATATTATAATGTCCCGCACACGACCAACTATGGGATCGTAATATCCCCGCAAATTGCTAATGCGCAGAAACCTTGCCACATTAACATCCACGTTAACGTCATCCGGAACTAAAAATGACATGGAATAAGAAAATCCTAATAGGTAATTTAATATATTAATTATTATTTTTAATACGATAGGATCTAGGTGTTTTTCCTTTTTGAGGTTGAAAAATGGCCGCCAGGCGCATTAACAATTTGCGGGGATGAATACAACATTATGAATTCCAGTATATCAACGCCGAATTTCTCATAAAATTCGGTGCTACAAATCCAAATAAAATATCGGTTCTAAAAATACTTCATACGCTAAAGTTATTATTTTTGATCCGATATAATTTCTTTTTCCAAGTAGGTAGTTTTCTCATGGGGAATATTTTAACAAAGTGCCTAATAATGTTATTGTTTTCCTACAAAATAATCTCATAAAAAGAACCAATATTCATTCAATTGAAATACAACCAATTTTGCTCGTATTTTTACGCGACTGCCCAAAACTGGAGTGTATTGTGTTCACGGTTCATGTATGTATGTGAGTTTCTTTATTCTACCATAACTTTTAAATACCTGAACAGATTTGGTTCTAAAACTATATAATTTGTCACTAAAAATTGTATGAAATACTTATTTTTTTCAAAAACGCACTGACACACGACTTCCCTGCCCAAAACGATCTAAAAAGTTATAATTATAACACCCCTCTTTTTGTGCCAGGGGTTAAAAACAAGACATGTCATTGCAGTCGGGGGACTACTTAGATTAAAAATTGTTTCACAGAACGGTCCCCCGACCGCAATGACACTTGAGATTGTTTTTGCGCATAGCAGTCGTGTTTTTTACTTTTTAATTTTATTACCAATTCTTCGGCGGTTTAGAGAGATAACTTTGTGATCAAAAATCTGCCAGGCAGCTCGTTTTCTTATGAATAAATTTGTTTTAGAGTTAAAATTGTTACTCTTTACAAAGAGTTGAAAATCATTTTACAAGTCTTTGAGAATAATTTTTTACCATCGGTCGATTGTTAATATAAGGGTGAGTATCCACTTAGGTTCGCGAACCTCTTGCTCCGCTAACCTATGTTTCATGTTCGCGGAGCTCGATGTGGACGCTATTGCGAACTTCTACTTGCCAAGGGGGGCCTTTGTTTTCGTTCGCATCGGGTTGCAAAATGAGGAGCGCGCACCGAGGTTTGCACACGTACACGTCATTATGGCGCAACGTTGCAGGTTCGCAGAGCGCGCAGGTTCGCGAACCTAAGTGGGTATAGGTGGGTACCCACCCTAAGAGATGAACCTATAACCGATGGTAGGTACTGCAGTAATTTATCACTAATCTTACCTGATCATCAAAAGATAAAATTGGCTCATCAAGGAAACAAGCAACAAGCCATGCAAAATTTATGAAAAATTGGTACTGAATTTGCGTTTATCAATCTACTGTAAATTGAGAGCCATTTTGGTAATGGTTACGAGCAATTACGACCATTACATCTGTCTGTTTATCACGACATACCTCCGGAGGCGATCGCGATCCGATTTATATGCTAATGCCCGCCCAAACACATGCAGAAGCTCTTCCGAATGGGACACGCGATTTTAAACTTATTAATGGTTTTATTTCCTGATCGAAAGGACTTACCTATTCATATTTTATTTGACAAGATCAAAGTGTCCAATAACAGTTGCGTCTACTGTTGGTACTGTGTAGTTTTGCCTTAATATAACTTTGAACTAGGAAGTTGAGATTGAGGTGCATTAAACAATATAAAATAAAATAATAATTAAACTTTGTGAAACAGGTTTCAAGGTGGTTTCAAAATATAGCATGACTAAATTAAAACTAAAATTTAGAACAATTTTGAAAAAAGTTAATGCGAAGTTTAAAGTGGTAAAAAGTCTGAAAATTTCGAGGTTTCTGTTCTTTAGTCTTTCGAATTGCAAAATCGATTGTTCTACCCTAATAACATCCTATAAATCAGTATTAGTGCAATTTTTGTGATCTCCATTGTTTTAAATAGTTGACTTAGAAAAAAAGTTTTCACTTCCTATTTGTTATTCTCTAAATTAAGATTTATTTTTGTAAAATAATTACTTACAATAAGTTTAATTTTCTGCCATCATTTTTATTTATTTTGGAATAGTTTGTAGGTACATGTAGGTACTATTTAACCCCGTGAAGGCGCTATACGATTACAGCGAGATAGCAACGAGAAAACGACGCGCGCGGGAGCCAGACCGATTTGGCAGATTAGGCGAAAAAAATCACGAAGTCTATTCGTAGTACATAACTAAAGCAATTAAAGAGAAATGCTTCTACATGATTGTGAATATTTATGATGCATATTACTCAAAGCAATCTCTACTTGAATACCTAATGTTGTTTTCAAATAATTTTATCTTATGAAATTTGAAGAAGTAGGTATTTTCGAAATTAAAACGTATCGAGCAAAAATCATTGAATCATGTTTCTGGTTCATATACGTGTTTGGATAAAGATATAAAGAAATATATATCTTAATTTCAGATCCGTAGGAACTTTTAGCGACTTTTGGCATTGCATCAAAAAGTGTTAATTTTCTTTAACTCTCACCTTAACGTGATATACGTGACATCATTTTTGTTGTAATAAATTTATATACCTTCCCTTTCTATAAATCAAATCTAAAACCGTTTATTCAGTGTGAGTGAACCTTACGAAGGGTGAGTTGTTAACGGTGAAGGGTTATAGCAGGTAGTTAGGTACTTACACAAAACATCGATGAAAAATTATCTTCCACAAAAAACTAAACCAAAATCGGTTCATCCGTTTGGGAGCTACGATACCACAGACTAATGACTTCAATTACACACATAGTCTTTGCCACAGACAGATACACAGATAGGTACACACACATACACAGACATATTAAACTTATAACTCTTTTTGCGTCGGGGGTTAAACATTATAAAAATTAAACATTATGTTTGTTCATTTATGCGATAGTCTACAAATTTTCAGACGTAGACAACTATAAAGCCATTCACTAATAAAGATACGTTTATACTACTGAAAGTTTTTATTGCGCATTTGTGTTTTCCTTCTCATTTTAAGTCACACGATATTTTGTAGCTTTTCTTGGCTAATCTTTTACATAATTATTAAGACATAATTAGTAACAGTAAAACCATATAAAAATTAAAAAGAGAATAAAAGCAAGACAATGACTTTTGCAGGGATTTTTTGTTTGTGGTCCGAATCGTTTGTTTTGACCTAAGGTTTTGATTTATATTGTATTTTGCTGCACCGCGTCATTGGATGTTTGATTATGTGGGAGGTTTCAGTGTTCGTTTGGACCACCTTGGACCTTCGATGGTTGTCGACAACAAGCTATCCATATCGCAGTGCTCGCTCGCTCGCAAGCGATTTGTGTTGACAAGAGAATTCATTTGATAAATACGCTCCATTTTTCGTCAAAGCTGTGTTTTTGTTTCTGATTTTTAATCATTTTCTTTGATTCCACTGGGGTTGGCCTTGTAGGAATCAAAAAAATGGTTAAAGTCCGCCGATATGCACTCATAACTGCATTTTTTTTGAGTTGTGGAAAAAAATAAAATACTTATTTAACATTATTTTTGTGGTTTATAAATGAGGGTAAAGTGTAGCAGATAAGCTTTAATTTTAAAATTAAGTTCTAACTAATCTTAATCTGCTTATACTATTTGTGAGTAGGTTTTTAATTAGAATGTTTTTTAATTAAATATGTTGTTTTAATAATAATTACTTAAGGAGTAGGTATAGGTATTAAGATTTAAAACCTTTGTATGTTTGTGTTTCTGCTATCGCACGGGAACAATCTATAAACACGACTTGAAGTTTTGTAATTAGATTTTCTGCATTCACAATACTCTTTATTTTTATATTATGATAAATACTGAGGTGCTACAGGAAAGTCGTCTTTAGGGTTCCGTAGTAGGAACCGTACCGTAGGAACAACAAGGAACGCTATGTCCGTCTATGTCCGTCCGCGGCTTAGCTCAGAGGCTCTAAGTACTAGAAAGCTGTAGTTTAGCATCAATGTGTATATTAATTATGCTGAAAAAGTGGTAGAATAAAATCTTGAAAAAATTTTCATTAATCTCATAGTGTGTGGTGTAGATAGGTATTTCAATAATATTGTAAGTTTGTCAAAATCACTTTTGATTTAGGAATTCGTTTGCGAAATATTAAGCTTTATAGTGCAAAAATTTGTTGGAGTCAAGTGTCCCTTTCCCCCCTAGGTACCAGGGTAAACGGTTGCTTTCGGAAACGTGAAAAAATTCAGTACATAATAATAAAGTTAAAAGGAAAAATATCTCTGCTAGGTAGGCTTTATAAGTTAACTAGTAATAGTCAATCAACTTACAAAATTAATTTATATTGGAAATGTTTTCATTGAATAGTTAGGTATTAAATAAGTATACAATTAGTTTTAGTCTTTAGTTGTGTTAAGTAAATATAATTTTATTTTATAGTCATATGGTAATTGTAATTGTATGGTAACTGCTGAACCCTATACTGCGCGTGGCCCGACACGCACTTGGCCAGTTTTTTCTCTGAGCACCTATACAGAACAGAACAACGACAGAGTTTCACGACTTTCCATCACTACCAGACTCACGGAATTTTAATGCGTAAAATGAATGCATGAACCACGCACTCGGCTCGAACTTCGGCCCAACTGTATTTGTATGCTAATATACTTACTATACGGTTCCGACTTCACTTTAACAGCTTGACGATTCGGCTAAACGAAAAGTTCCGATTACAATACGAATTATTCGGCGCACCTGTGTGAAAACTACAGCCTTAAGTAATGAAAGGCTGGTATTTAGTATGTGTTAAGATTTTGATTCAAAAGTAAGTTCCTGTGTTGGGTTCTAGTCGACCTACATTCTAGTATAGTTACTTTTTAGGGTTCCGTAGTCAAGCTAACAAGGAACCCTTATAGTTTGGCCATGTCCGTCTGTCCATCCGCGGCTTAGCCAGAGGCTCTTACGGCCGAATACTCAAAGGCTTCTGAGCTAAAATCTTATATAAGGTCTACTTGACTTTAAAGAAGCTGTCAGTTTCAAAGAGTTTCTGTCAAATCTAATAACTTTTTAGGATTCGGTAGTCAACAAGGAACTCTTATAGTTTCGCCATGTCCGTCTGTCCGTGTGTTCGTCCCCAGCCTAGCTCATTTTCAGCTTTATCAGATGGAACGATATGAATATCGTTTTTTGACCTTACATTCATATAATTTTACAATATAAATACTTAGATTAATAAATGAATAACATTATTTAAATAGATCATTTCTTAATGAATCTATTTACAGGGTTCGAGCTAAATTTAGTCATTTATTCAGTCTAGGTAGTCAGAAGCAGACCCATTTCCACTGGCAGCACCCGTTCACGAGCATGACGCATGAATCAGCCATCAAGTATGTCATAGTATTGCTATCAAATCGTTTATCGGATTTCGATAGGATTGAAGCAATGTTGTGGTTCTTGCATTTGCTACTTTCTACAAATAGGTTGTACCATAGAAGTGATACCTAAGTGTAATAAAGAATAACCGTATCTTGTCTCACAAGATATACGACTAGCGTGTTTCTAAAAGGATAATTGTGTTTCAACGGGACCGGTGGCTCATCGCGAGACGCGGGTCCAATAAAATTTTATTACACGAACCAAGTGGGGTCGCGAAGGCTTATGAATAAAGAATTGGAGCGATCCAACGGCCGCTCTAATATGCAGCGTTATCGTTGACACAAAGCTACATGCTCAACGTGGCCGGATTATAATGCATATTATACTACCTCAAATACCGTGCTTGCTATTCCCAGCAACGGAGAAGATTGCATTAGGGTTTTCAGAGGTTAACGGTTTAGTATCGGTTTAATTTTACAGCTAGGGACTGAGACTTAGTGCTTGACATAAATATCATAACGCGTTCCTAAGAAAAAGGGTCTTGACAAGCAGACATTCATGAGAAGGACGACACGAAGGGTTACATTTCTGTCTTTAGAAACTGCGGGATCCTAATATTTTGCTAGTTTTTTTTTAGTTATGAGTTAACGAAAATAAATGCGGTGATTTAAACCCCTATCCCTTTCCCGTTGTAATCTAACGGTTATTATGATTTTACGGTGATATAATAGGTAATAACAGTCTTTTTAATAGACAGCGAGGAAAATGTTTTTTTATGTTTGTTACCTTAGTACTCCGTCATTTATGGACCGATTTGGACGGACCAAAGACGTTCGACTACATTTGAGCTGCGAAGGTACAATGGAACTCTTTAACATCACAAATATTGCGAATGTGGTATTATACCATTAATTAAAATGTGTGAAATAAAAAAAAAAGATTTAATATCATAGCTTACATACCACAAAAAAGTTGAAACTAAAAAGCTTATTGAAAAAAGTAAAACTCCCTTCAAAAAACCATTCAAAAACAGCTTTTAAAAAAAAACCGTCGACTTGATAACCTCCTCCTTTTTTGAAGTCTGTTAAAAACCAAGAATAGTTGTTTGTTTCTAGAGACCAAAGTCAATTTGTGCTGCGAGTGCCGACTTAAAATTACGAACTATTCTAGATTCGAATATAGCCCTCGCCTGCGAACGTCAACTCGTTTTAAAAACCTCCTTACCAACTTTGTATCATAAACTACTCTTTTATATAGACGCACGGCAGTGTCTGTGTGCCAGACAAGTTCGGAAAGAACGTAACTCATTAAATCCCTAATAATTTTAATTGCAGTAAAGTTGTTTTAGCTAGGCGCACGGCAGTAGATACGGCAATACTACTTAGTCCCTTTCAAAATTAAGAATTTAAATAGGAGCAACTCTAGTGAGTCCGACAAGTTTAGGTAACAATTTTCGAGGACGGCGAGAGTGGTCCTTCTGTAAATTCAATATTTTGTGCTACTGAGCACAGTCAGTTCCTCTGGCCCCACCCGACTTCTTTTCACCCGAGTTTTTTAATATGCGTACATTAATTGATTAATAATAATGCAGATTTGAATATTATTTCTTGGTTTTTAGAGCTGTTTTTTTATGTTTTTATAATTTTGAGAATAATTATGCCCATATCACTCAATTAATTTTGGGCCTTAGAATTAATTACATTGCCCTGAAAACGTGCAATTGTTATCGGGAATCGGGATGGCATGTGAGAAATATTTACAAAGACCGTCAGCTATCCCGTCCATTCCTGACACCGGTGGAGGACGAACTACCTACCGTGCATTCCACACGACTACTCAGAATATTATTACCTACCTATTTAATTTCATAGATCAGAGGGCCTACTGCAAAAAAATCAACGTGATAATCGAGCGAAATGGGCTGTTTGATTTATTGAATGTTGGAACTTATTTCATAATTCAGTAGTGATAGTAGACAAAGATAAATTTTACGAGGCAATAACACAAAATATTGAATTTACAGAAGGACCACTCGCCGTCCTCGAAAATTGTTACCTAAACTTGTCGGACGCACTAGGTTGCTACTATATTAATTCTTAATTTTAAAAAGGAGTAGTTAGTAGTGCCGTACTGCCGTGCGTGTAGCTAAAAAAACTTAACTGCAAGTAAACTGTTATTTGAGATTTAATGACTGACGTTCTTTCCCAACCTTAGCTGGCACACTGTCATGCGTCTAGAAGTAGTAGTTTATGATACAAAGTTGCTAAGGAGGTTTTTAAAAGGAGTTGTTTACAGGCGAGGGCTTATAATCGTCACGAGTTTTAACCCTTCAACGCCCAGAAAATGAGACACAATAAGTAGATATTCCATTGTTATCCGGCCGCCTGCGTCCGCTAGGGCGGATAACAATGGAATATCTATTGTGTTATGAATTAAAAAACCTTAACAACCGTGATAGGTACCTACTGAAATAAAAAATATATTTACATGGTGGTTCTGGCGGTGGTGATGAATTATCATCACCATTAGGTGATGGTGGTGGTATCATCACCAACAACACCACCATCACCACCACCACCACAATCACCACCACCTCCACCACCACTACCAAAGGCGCAAGCAAGCAACATGCAGCTTGCACTTGCAGCATGCAACATACCTATATAGTAAAATCTGGTTATAAGTGCGATCCGAAAAGTTTATACATTTCTTTACTAGAACCTGTAATTCACTATCTTATCGCCTAATCGAGCCCCCTGGTCCGGACTACATCTCCTTAATCGCTAGGTGGTCGGGCGCATTCCTTCCGCTCGGTTCACTCGATAACATTCTGCTGAGTAACCCGCCATTGCCCATCACTCACCCGCCGCTGTGAGTGACTGCCGATATTGAGCGTCATCATTCGATTTTGCCACTCGTTTGTACACAGCCTAATATTGGTCGAAGCACTGCCGTAAATTAAATTGTGTTATAATAAAATATCACGTGAAGAAAAACCACTATTCGGCAGTAAGCAGCGTAAAGTCTGATTTAAATTTTCAGAAACAACTGGTCGTGTAGTGTCGTGTCTTGCAATATAATTTCTTCGGCCCCGGGTTCAAACGTGTCTTAAAGACATATTTATTCTGTATTGTCTCGGATCTGGGCGTTGAGGTCACTGTCAAAAGTGCTGGAATAGATTCAATGGTCAATACAAACAAACCTACATCAATATTATTATCATCTTCCTACCGTCATCCCAATTTATTTAGCGTAGTAAGTCCTTCTCTTCCATTATTTCCTGTCAGCCATCATCGCCTCATTCACTTATCTCTTAAATTGGTGCTGATTTGTCTAATACTTCTGATCTGTTATTTTGGAATAAGCAATAGTCTGTTATAGCTATAATTTTAAGCAAAAGTTTTCAACCCCAACCCTGTGTACAGTTCTGGCATTGTGTGGGTGCAGCGCAGTGTCGCAGGACACGACCATTGTTCCCAATATTAATGTGAACGAAGTATTGGCCGGTTGTTGGCTTTTGTTCTGCCGGTTCTATGTTAGGGAAATGCCAGTTACACTTCAAGAGGACAGTAGATTAATTGAAATAATAATTCATGTAATATATTAAATGATGGGAAATACACAAACGTGTCAAGCTCGATGTGCTGTCAAGTATACATTTGGTGTAAGTTTGTTACATAATTTCCTTGTGAACGTTGTGAATGCAAAGTAACCCTCTTTCGTAGCGAGGCTCGTAGCCATAATTTCGTAGTCGTAGCGGCTCGGCAGCGTAGCGCTGCAGGGCTGCTACGAGCAGCTACTTGATTCGCCGTAGAAAGGGTTTGCTGGTTGTTTTAGCCCGAGGGCTACTTTTACGCGTTTGACTGTAGCCGTTTTGAAAGCTCCTTCTTCCTCTTTAGTGAGGTAAAACTTTATTGGTTACGATTTTGCTTGATTTAAGAAAACAATGGATAATTGTAAGAAGAAATATTTGATGTAAATCAGTATTTATTTAAATTGTTAATTAAATATCCCCAGATAAAGCCATAAATAATATTTGATAATGCTTACATATCCATTTTGGTCCCTTGACACTTGACAGCACATCGAACTTTGATTGACTCTTAACTTTTTATTTTTTTTACTTAGGCCCGTGAAACTATTTGACTTTTAATATATATTTTTTTTATTAAATTCAAGGTGTTTTCCAATAAATAAATACAATAGTTAATGAAAAAAATTATGAGATTATCTGACTAAACACTGATTGTATTTTAATTTAAAATGCTGTAAACCTAATTTAGTCTAAAATAATATCGCCTTCACTTATTTTAAGTTGCCATTGTCTGTTTCTAAATACTCAGAATTCAGTAGATTGCATAAAATAATTTTAATCTATTTTAGTTTGTTTATTGGAATTGACTACTGCAATTATCTTATCGTAGACTGCAAATAACTTATCGCCCCGGCGCGCGGCGGGCTCTAAGTTATTAGATCGGTGTAACTTAGATCTGCTAATATTTGATTATTCCACTCTAAGTTAATGTTCGTCTGCCGCCGGATGGACTCGAGGGGTACATAATTGCTTGAGGTCGGCCGGGGGTGCAGTCCTTGTGACCTACTTCACATAACAAGACAACACAATATCTTGGTGGAAAAACAAGTTAAATTCAAAATTTCTTTATTTAAAAAATACGATTTTTCGATAACGAAGCAGTTTATAATTAATTATCTATACCTATTAATCGCATTTATTGTAAGTATTTTAAGTATGTAACGCTGGTGTTTGTTGCAGGTGATCTGTGGTGGGCAGCGGTCGGCCGCGGCGCAAACACATGCTGACGATATGGTCAGTAACATTGTTTTATTTTATTTAATAACCAACATAATAAACATTGACGCAAGCAATAAGGACATAATTATAAGAAAATTCAGTGTAATGGTGAAGACCTCATGTATAAAAAGCAACAAAAAATATTACAAATAAAAAAAAATATACAAGGTGTTACAAAAGTACCCCTAATGCCGAATATGGTAGATAGGGACCATCAAACTGAACAACTTTTACTATGGGACCAACTCTGAAATCGCGAAAAAAAATCAGCTGTTTCATACAATTTGATATTTTCGTAATTAATTTTTGTATGAAACAGCTGTTTTTTTTTCGCGACTTCAAAGTTGGTCCCATAGTAAAAGTTGTTCAGTTTCATGGTCCCTATACACCATAATCGGCATTAGGGGTACTTTTGTAACACGTTGTATACTTTAAAAACACTAATTAAAAAAAAACTAAATGTGAAAAGCCTAATCTAAAAACAATCGAAACATTTAGAACTATAAATTACAGTGCATAATGGCATGAGCCCTTTTTGGGTTCCGTAGTCAAATCAATAAGGGACCCTTATAGTTTCGCCATGCCCGTCTGTCTGTCCGCGGCTTAACTCAGGAAGCCTTAGTACTAGACAGCTGTAATTTGACATGAATATGTATATTAATTACGCTGAAAGAATGGTAGAATAAAATATTGAAAAATATATTTTTTAGTGTAACTCTCCTACATGTAAAGTGGGGATGGGGGATGATTTTTTCTCATTAATCTCATAGTGTGGGTGTCGTTGGATAGGCCTTTAAAAAGTGTTTGCGAAATATTAGGCTTTGAAGTGCAAAATTTTGTTAGTTTGTGTCCCCCTCCCCCCCGCCCCCCTCTACCAGGTAAATGGTTGTTTTTGGATACGTGAAAAAATTCTGAAAAGAATTAGAAGGAAAAATATAACTGCTCGGTAGGTTTAACAAGTTGACGAGTAATAATCGATCAACGGAATAGTTTACGTAGGTACAAGTTTTATTGAATATTAGAAATAAAACACATTTTATGGATTACAGCGCGTATATCACAGTCTCGATATGTTTGTGGCGTATATTATTAATTCAGGTGTTGTTTTAGAATTATTACTAAATACAATACAAATACAAACTATTGTATACACCTTTTGTAGACACCTTTCCAGGGGCCGTGGTCACGGGAGGACTAAAGCAAAAATAATTCTAAAACAACACCTGATTTTTTATTGAGTAGTTAGGTATTATAATTAGTTAAAGTCATTAGTAGTGTAAGCCAGGAAGTAAATAACATAAGTTTATTTACAGCCGGTATAAATATACTTATGTTATTTACTTCCGGAACCCTATACTGCGCGTGGCCCGACATGCACTTGGCCGGTTTTTAAATTTGCGAGTGCCATCTAAGAATAAATCCAGATTTTTAGTCCTACTCATTATTGTTGCAATAACTAATTAATCACGTGATGATTCCTAGCATGACCACGAAGGATTTTCTTATTTTTTTTTGGTACATATTCATAAAAATAAATGTACTTTAATGTACTTTTGAACAAAAAAATTGTACTTGTCTAGTTTGGACGTTCCGGCATACCTAAAGTGGTCGTGCCCGGGACGAGTTTTCTGGCACGACCACGCTAGATTTAAGGATATTTTGATCAATTTAAGGATAATAAAGAGGTACAAATTGTAGAAAATATATGTACTCAACTTTAGAAATCCAATTACAGATGAATTAAGCGGTTTTAGCAGTATTATTCCATTTCAATACTTCTGATAGGTTTAATAAGCTTCTAATGACATCCTTAACTAGAAAAACGTCCTAGGTAGGAAGGAAATAAGAACAATCGCATATATTTTTGAATAGTGTGCCGGTATGCACAAGATAGCACACGTACATTTTATAGATAGCAATTTACTTATCTAAATAAGATTAGGCGCGTAAGACTAGCGATAAGACATTATTGTATTTTAGTATTTAAGCGCATAGTTTACATAAGAAAAGATACTTCTACAACATCCACTGGAGTATCAATACCTCTCCAGTCTCCTCCGTCGCATGGTATATCTGGTGACCCCGACAAAGAACAATACCTTCTGAACAGAGTGTTCATGCGAGTCTGAAAAACGGAATCAACATGTCTCAACCATCTCCCTGCAAAACGAACACATGCTCCGCCGAATCTCACGAAGTGGCCACTACAACCGTCGCATCAAGGATTCCAGAATTTTGGAAGGATCAGCCTCGCCTATGGTTCTCGCAACTGGAAGCAGTACTCACTCCTCAGAAACAAGGCGACGAGTACAAATACAGCATCGTCGTCTCAAAGTTAACTAAGGACGAAATTATCCTGGTCAGCGACATAATCACGGCACCCCCAACGACAGGAAAATACGCGACTATCAAAGAACGCCTAATTAGCTGTTTCGAAGAATCCGAGCAGCAACGCCTTCAGAAGCTGTTGACCGAAATTGACCGCATTGTGCATTTGTGCAAAACAGACATCAGCATATTTACAGTCAAGGCAAGCCAATGTTCTTGCGCGCTCAGCAAAACGACAACAGCATAACGTAGGTCAGTGTTTAGTATCAGCAACTTTTTAATAGTGTTTCATTTGTTTGTGTTTAATTTTATTCCATTATTGTTATATTACTTAAATTATTATTATTTTTTATTTTTTTTTAAAAAGGGGGGAGTACTGTGCCGGTATGCACAAGATAGCACACGTACATTTTATAGATAGCAATTTACTTATCTAAATAAGATTAGGCGCGTAAGACTAGCGATAAGACCTTATTGTATTTTAGTATTTAAGCGCATAGTTTACATAAGAAAAGATACTTCTACAACATCCACTGGAGTATCAATACCTCTCCAGTCTCCTCCGTCGCATGGTATAAATAGATTTATATCATATTTTAGTATTTTATTTTTATTATATTTTATTATATCATACCTTAGTATAACAAAAACAAATAACAATTACCACTTTCCATACAGTGTTAAGTTGTTGACCTGTCATATATATTTTTTTATTGGATGTATAATGATAATTATATAATAATTATATTTGAAGAGTTTTTATGACCGTAGAACATAAGTATTTATTGATTTTTAATTAGGCAATCAGAAAAATATGTAGAAAGCATTAGAAGCTTATTAAACCTATCAGAAGTACTGAAATGGAATAATACTGCTAAAACCGCTTAATTCACCTGTAATTGGATTTCTAAAGTTGAGTACATATATTTTCTACAATTTGTACCTCTTTAATATCCTTAAATTGATCGAAATATCCTTAAATCTAGCGTGGTCGTGCTAGAAAACTCGTCCCGGGCACGACCACTTAAGGTATGCCGGTACGTCCAAACTAGACAAGTACATTTTTTTTGTTCAAAAGTACATTAAAGTACATTTATTTTTATGAATATGTACCACAAAAAAAATAAGTAAATCCTTCGTGGTCATGCCAGGAATCATCACGTAATTAATCATGCATCAGGTTATAAATCCTTATTAATATCATAAATGCGAAATTAAGTTTGTTTGTTTGTTTTTTTGTTATACGCCTTCACGTCTAAACTACTCAACTGATCATCTTGCGTATACATATTGTCAGGGACACAGAAAAGGACATAGATTGGGTACTTTTCATCTAGAAAAAAAGTACGGTTCCCGAGAGATACAAAAAGTCAACAGTGTGCCGCCCCATGCATGGTTGATCAAATAATAAGTACCTAGGTCGATAGGTATTTATCAGTCGCTGTGTAAGTATGTAAGTCAGAAATCCTAGCTAATGCAGTTCTAAAAAGGTACGGTAGTTTACTTGAAGACATTAAAAGTAGCCACTGAGCGTTTTTCATAACACCCCTTCACTTGAAAAAATATTTGAAAGCATCCAAACTTGGTGTTTTATTTTATAGCCAAAAAATGTGCAGATAAGTAGGTAATCCAAAGAGATAAATTAATGTGTGTTACAATTTTGTTTTACTTAACTGAGATCAGCGCCATCTGTATTATATTTCTTGAAGTAAACGCGAACTTCCCTCTCAGTTTCAAAAGCACAGTCAGCTATCAAGTTCCAGCACCACCCGCTAGATGGCGGTGCTTTCAAAAGCGCCCTCTATTTACACAGTGTTAACTCTTACTTCTCCGAACCTGTTATGTATTCGTATTTATTTTTTCTGTTGTTTTCGGGGAGTTAAAGACTGAACATTACTTTTATTGATTGGCAACAGGATACAGCATGGCCCCGGCACATCGGCTCAACTCACTCGGATGCCTGTCACTCTCGTTGCTATGTCTCTTCGCAACCACCCTTCAAGTCACAAGCGGTAAGTTAAATCAAAGTTAAGTTCTGACATTTATTACTTCGGTCTGAAGTTACTATTATTATAATAGTATATATTCGTAATCCGATCTTTTGCGAATCTGAAATTCTGTATAACTTGTACTTCCGACGGTAACCGTAAGCGATAAATTAACATCACATCACATTACAGAAATTTAAATGAGTAGATCTAGGTTTGGCTATATAAATACTTTCAGATTTTTCGAAGTTTTAAGTACCTACATACCTACGTAAATTTATTTCAGATAAGCCAATAATGTTGATATCGTAATGCAAAAAGTGTACAGGGTTATAAAAACCTTAATTTCAACATGAATGGATTTATTTTAGTAATTGGTTTATTTTCAAGACCATACACTTTCTAGGTTATATTATATACACATTAAATAAA
The DNA here is from genome assembly GCA_963556745.1 of Catoptria pinella. Taxonomy (NCBI): domain Eukaryota; kingdom Metazoa; phylum Arthropoda; class Insecta; order Lepidoptera; family Crambidae; genus Catoptria; species Catoptria pinella. The sequence goes on from OY750766.1 coordinate 320,115, forward strand.
TCAATAATAAGAATCATACATATTTCAGTATAACTTAAAATTCTGTGGGATTCTGTATTGTTAAAATTAGAACCCAGAGTGGATTAATGGTATTTGTTCATTCCTAATATCTAAGAATTTATGTTTTATTGAAATTAGATTTTTTTTTTTACTAAATAAAACACTAATTTTTTATCTTACTTGTAAAATAACTTAAGCAAGGCATCTCTAGCTCAACCCCAAGTACCTTGCAGCCCTGTTTCGTGGCTTGAGATATCTAAAGAGGCGGCGGGTGGCTCGAACGATCCGATAATGCGAGATACATGGCGACACGCTTATCTCCTCGTTTAGGACCGGCTGACTTATACTAGTGAATCTTTTCCTTTCGCCGATCTCAGAATATTTGAAAGATATCAAGATATGATATCTTCATATCTTTGATTTTTTTCTCTAGAGAAGGCTATGATGTACAATGCGATTAAATTGACAATAGTCAGTAATACGCGGCAACTTCATTCGAGAATGTATACAGATTAAAATAGGTAACTACATCGTTTTATACCGCATGCGTTTATAAGTTAGTCACTTCTGTTTACAAAGTTAAATTTACAGCACTGTACCTACGTGACTTATTTATCTTTGAAGCCATTAGAAAAATATCTTTCAGTACTTAAGTTTAAAGTAGTAGAGTTTTGAAGTAGCTCAACTAAGTATTCAGTAAGTTGACAAAATTAAATAAAAGAAGATTAGTGACTGAAATGAATAAACTTAAACGCTTTTGGAAACCGGAAGACACGCCAGCCTTGTTTATTATTTTTCACCAAAAACTAAAGCCTCAAAACTCGACATTTTCGATTATGTTTTTTAGAATTTTCTAGTGAGGTTCGTAGAGCTACAAAATAACATAAATACTCCTTTGATACCGAAAATTATAGCTGTTCGATTGGAGTACTTATTGAGTATAATGATAATAACTGAAATCAGACAACATTAGTTAAAATCAAATAAATTAACCCTCTTTTACTAATAACTACATCTACATATGACTGCTATTAAAGAACCCATATTAAGATCAGATAATTTGATTGGACACATGTCAGTGGTCAACAATACGGGATCACTACTTAATCCACTCATCCAATTAACTTGTCATTTAATCTAATTTAGACTGTACATTTCTTTTGGTCAGACTATAGATTCTTTTTAATTATGTAAATTAATTCAAAGCTTTAATTACTTACTCTCTGATTTTATTAAGTTGCTTAACACCTGTTTATTATTTTATTTTTATTTTTGTATTTTGTATCATTAATCCAAGTCAGTAATTACTCATATCAACAGTAAGAATTGATAAAAAAAACTATGATGTATCATGAGCACATCCAATCCAAAAAGCTCAACTCAAAATCATAGAGTGCTTCACGTATGTTTAGCTACGAATATCCTTCGGGATCACAGGACCTTCGGGACCTCCCGTCCTCTTCAGATACTCGAAAAATGATCGCGTCTCTTTCTCTCGCGGCCGCAAAAGTGTTCGCGTCTCTTTCTGTCGCGGCCGTAAGCGATCAATAAGGATACCGATTATAAATTCGAGAAACCCTCAGGCACACGACGGGAATTAGTCTAACGATGTCTTCTGCCTTTTGCTTTAAAGGCGATAGCTTTTTTGGGTTAGCGAATTATTTTAAGAAATGAAGAATTAAATCGAGAAGCTGCTGTCCTCTCGGGATTTCAAATAAGGATGAACTACCTAAAAATTCAGATCGTAGTAATACTTAAAGTTAGTAATGCCATTTTTTTATGTTGTCAATTATTTATTTCGTGATGTTGCACCTTTTTTATTCTCCATGAAATTGAATAATTATTTTGATAGTAATATTTTTTCTAATTAATTAAAAAATATATAGATCTCGGCAGGAATTGCAATGTTCCAACTAATCTAAAGCTTTATTAGTTTCACAGTAAGTATGAAAAGCTTTGGATAAGTGAAACCTCCCCCGATACCTGTTATATTTAGTACCTATGGTTTTGGTTACATGATTTCCACTTTTTAATGTAGATGACTGTCTTCTAAACTTTTTAATGAGTTCTGCCAAATGAGCGATAGAAACAAATAAACGAATACCGTCCAAGTTATTATTAGCTACATCTCAGTTTTAACAAGTCGATTCTACTTTACATATTCCTTATTGTTCTTGCCCGATCCTTGGCCTTCACCATTTGATTACGATGCTGAAACTGGTTGAAAATTCGCTGACGTGCCGCGGCGCCCGAATGAGTTTCAAAAGACGCACAAGAATGGCGAGCAACTCATTAAGACATGCCTATTGTTATACATTCTATAGGAGAGAACTCTATTTCGTACGGGGATTTTTTAATAAATGCTTCGATTTTTTTGTATTTCTTTGATAACGGCTCAAAGGTTTATCGTAATGAAATATCGAATACTGTGTCGTATCAAGTTGTCCGTTAATGAACAAATCCAGGCCATTTTATACATACATATTTCATATTTCATTCATGCTATTTGATGGGACATTTCTATGGTACATGACCCAATTGCATCGTGCATATCTTCTCTCCTATGGAATGTATAACAATAGCCATGTCTTAATGAGTTCATCGCCATTCTTATGCGTCTTTTGAAACTCATAAATAAAATTTCTTTTTTTGAGAGATATCTCTAAAACAATAATTTTTAGAGATATCTCTCAGACAAACGAAATTTTATTGGAACTCGATCGAAACAATTTTCGGAGAGCTACTCGTACATACCGACCCATAGATGCAGAGAAAAGAGTTTATTTACGGCAAGATGACCTATTTTGTGGAGTGTGAACTTCACATGGGACTTAATAGTACGCTAGTGATCTTACCGGATCTGGGTCAGACGCCGCCGTCGCGCGCTAACTAGGCCGATGAATTTTGGGATTACTACCGTATAGCTTAAACATATTATAAAACTTTTCGTTGAGGAGTGAGGACCGGATGACATAATTGTCATAATGATTAGACGAAGGCTTGTTAAAGTTATTATGTCACCTACAATACTATACTACAAAATCCAAATCCCAAGTTTCCTTGAACCAGCAGCCGATATCGTTTAATTACCTTTTGAAAAAAAATCAAAGCTCTGTAACTTTTTCAGGTTTTTATAATCTACTTTAAATAAACAACACAGAATAAGAAATAGTAGACGTAGGTTAATTACTCGTGCCTACTTATGAAGACGTCTCGTTACTGATTTGATAAGCGACGTCTTAGCTCAGAGGCCTAATTATACCCAGAAATGCTTAGATATTAAGCAATGTAAATAAAACAAAGTGAATGATGACAGAAATAGAGTAATTTTTAATTTTAATGTTAGTGATTTTAAATGAGTGATTAGATTAAGAGTCATTTAGTCAGTCTCGTGTCTGTAGGGAGTAGAGCAGTCACCCGTATCGCAGGTGATCTCTGATTGTTTGAAAGTGGGTCGGCCGTGTTCCCTCGATACTGACCCCTGAACGGAGCTGTGAATTTTTCATCCACTCTATTAATTCATTTCTATTTGGAATGCAGGCATTAGAGACAACAAAGGTTTCGTGTTATTAATCTAGCTAAATAATTAAAAACACGATGATCGAAAACCAAATCTGTTAGACTTAAAAATTCTGATGCTTCTAATTATTCAGCTTCTATTTCAAAAGATACGGCCATTTATGCCGCATTTTAATTAAATAAATAAATGAAAACTTATGGGGTTCTCGACAGGAAGCAAGGTCTTATATTAGCAAATGTAAAGAGAAAAATCTGATAATCTACGTTTTATAGTACATCACAAAATAACTGCTTTGCACCACTCTTTAGTCAATGCGATGACTGAACTAGTATTTTTTTTTCGAGCAGCAGAGTGAAAAGTTTTCATTGGGTCAAAGTAATGCAAATGTTGTCGCATGTGAAAATATTTCGCGATATTTTGCTACCGGCGAACGTGAAATATCATATTCCGTACTCGGGTTGCAGCGAGATAAATTGCTCACAAGACCCCAAACTCGCCGGCGTGATAAATCAAATGCTGGGGAAATTCGAACCCTAATCTGCAGAAAATAAGGCGCAGTGCGAAGATACAGTTGAGCAATGTGCAGTGAAGTTGAGTCGGAAATAGATTCAGTTCCTGTATAGGGCGAGACGATGCATCGTGCAATGAATATTGCATGCTGAATTTGATGTAAAGTTCTAAATATGTATAGCTCTTACTGTACTTAAAAAGATTCTTAGTGTAGATAATGCTTAAAAATTATGACACTCGTTTTAATTAACAGTTTTGGTTAATATAGAAATGATACTGTAAATAATTAATATGCTTTAATATGTTGTTTTACTTTCCTGAGCTTTTTAAAGTTTTTATGTTTTCTTGAGATGAAGAGGATTTAATAAATAAATAAATATTTGACAACATCACATACATTGCCCCGATTCTAAAGTAGCTAAAGCACTTGTGTTATGGAGATCAGAGACAACGGTGGTATCATAAACACCCAGACCTGAGCCAATATAGAAAAGTTCGTTTTCTAAATTTACCCAACCGGGGATCGAACCCGGGACCTCGCAGAGAGTCCAGAGAGACCTTGAAAACCGGCGTACATAGCCACTCGACCACGGAGGTCCTCAAGTATTCATTTATAAATTATAAATATCAGCAAATTGTAAAATGAATAATGTAAAACCTTAATTTCAATTATGTTAAAACATATTATAAAAAAAATACCGTCGACTTGATAACCTCCTTTTTTTGAAGTCGGTTAAAAAGAAAACATATGGCATAAAGAAATGAATATACAACATGTTACAAAAATACCCCTAATGCCGAATATGGTATACATGGTATATATTACTGGTTATATGGCAGGTTATATGAACTATACCTATTATTTTAATACAGATTAAATGTAATGTTGCCAACACCACATTATTGCCATACTTGAAATAATCAAGGTCTTCAGGCAATCATTAAACGGACCGTCACCTCCCAACATTCACTACAGATTGTCGGTGCGGTAATGCCTCTAAAGGTCACATCCAAAGGGTTATTGCAAACTTAAGGGGCCGTGTCGTTATCTCACAGATTTTCAGCACTTTCAAGCAGATGAAAATATCTGGTTAAGTGCTCCTCAATTTTTCATATAAACCGATCATCAATTTTCCGAAGAAAAATATTATTGAAAGCGTAAATGTTATTACAGCGAACGATTTGAGCGAAGCGTGCGAGTAAATATTTGTGATGCTGTCAGTACATGTATTACTATTTGTGATGTATTTATTGTGTTTTTCTAGTCAGTTGCTTACTGGATTGTACCTATTAGATTAAGTTCGATTGACTTATTAGTTCTGTGTTTGTTTCTTCATTAGGTAGCTTCTTTTATTTACGTTTGCTTTTAGTTAACAACTTTGTTGCAAAATACCTGTTTTCTTCAAATCCACACAAGCGATAGCCTAGAGGCTAGGAGAGATAGAACTTCATTTATTGTTTTTTATATAGTAACTAAAATATTTAAAAATGGAATTGAAGAGACTTTGCTGAATCGTTTAGGAATATCATTAGCTGTTTGTAATAGAGGATAGAGGATAAAATAGGAACTAGTAAATACAAGGTGTTACAAAAATACCCCTAATGCCTGATTTTTAGTGCTGATGGATAATAACACCGTTTCGCTACGCACCCTTACACCGCTCAGGGCCCCAATCTACAATAATTGTTTGCTATTTTGGTAGTGAAAATACCCTGAAAATTAAAAACAAAAACAGCTTCAAAATTAAATACCTCTAATTATTAATAAACAATTAGTGTCACTGAATTTGTGTTTTTATAAATAACAAATTTGTATTTTGCGAGGGGACCATAAGCTGGGATTTTTTATAAATTGTGTATTTATTTACAAAGTAATTATTTTTTTGTGGGAGTGGCGCTAGTGTTGCATATAAAGTCGCCCTAAGTCACATGACGCTAGTACAAATAAGCCTATGGTCACATACTTTTTTATATTTAAGGTTAACGGCTATAGCTGATATCTCCATACAGTCTATTCTACAATAATTTCTTCCTTATATTGACAACTATTGGTCAACGAGCGATTCAAAAATACGTATATTGTCTAAGTCGAATGAAAATAAGTGATAAAAAGTGCTCGACGTTTGAAACTCACACTAATAAAGCTGAGGCAGTTAATTGTTTTTTCGATTGCGTTTATAGTGCTCGAACGGCGTCTGCCTGCAAGTGACAGTGGGAAGTGTGATAAAAGCCGAGTGTGGAGTCAGTCACTCGAGGCGGGCTCGAGGGTTTTATGTTTGTTCGTAAAACCCACTGCGTATGACTTAATGACAGCAATGAAGCCAGTGGTGGTAGGGCTCCGGGTTCGATTCCCGGCCGGGGAGAAATTGAAATGAACAATTTTAGTTTCTGTGACGGGTCTGGGTGTTACTATATATTATAAGTATATATTTACAAAGTATATAAGTAGTATATCAGTTGTCTAGCACCCTATATTACAAGCTTTGCTTAGTTTGGGGCTAGATGGCGCTGTGTCAAATTGGCCAAGCATTTATTATTATTATTACAAGTCCCGTACCTTATTAAGCAATTTACAAATAGGTATCTAGCATGTCCTCGTACTTTAGAAGCGGTTTCAAACTACAAGAGGCATGCCAAAAGTGTTTAGATACCCTTTACTCAATAATTTGACACTGGCAAGTTATACACCATCGTAAGCACTGGTTATATAGTGATTTAAACATGGAACATATTTATTTATTAAAAATGAAAATCTCGGGTCCTATTTGTAAATCTTTTACTTGAGTTATTTTGAGTCAGTCACAATTGACAGCTAAATCGCACTCCGAAATAGATAAGAATTATTAGAGTCCTGTCCTTTAATTATCTAATAATTCTAGAATAAAGGAATTCCCTATTTAGCACGTGGACACTTAAATGGATTAACATTAATAAACTGAACCTCTCTTTGTCTCAAAACTTTCCGCAATGAAAAATCCACAAACTATTCCAGAATTAATTTGTTCCTTTTAACAGCTTTATCTATTCAGAAGAAGTCGCATCATATCTCTCAGTTTCCCGAAATTTAATAACGAATCGGTGACGGTCGTCTCTGCTCGGCCATTCATTATTTTCGGTACATTTATTCGGCCCCACCAAATTATACTCATTTATCTAGGAACGTGACTTTAGGGCGTACTTTCACCAAAGCACCGGAAAAGCTGATTTCGCAGTACACGACTGTTGGTGACGAAGATAGTTCTGACGTGGGCCGTAGTCAGCGAGCAATGTACAAAGGTTGGGATTATGTTCAGTTTCGATTTTCGGATAAGCGCTTTCGTCCCGCTCAAGAGTGACGTTGGTAATTTCCGTTACAGGAGCAGTTTAAAATGGCTGCAGTCTCGCGTGGTTTTATTGGAGTCAGATCATAAATCTCCGTCTGTCCCGTTCGTTGGAAAAACCGTATGAAACTTTTCAGCCGTGATAATAGGATTTCAGCGGTACATTGAAAGCAATGTTTCTGTTTCGAATTGAGCTAGATTATCTCAGTTTATAATATTTATATTACGGGACTGTTGGATTGACAAAAAATATTATGAAAACAGTCAATTCGGTAGCTTACCAAAAAAAAACAGAAATGTGCGAGACTCGCCTACCGAGGGTTCGGTACAAACTCGATGTTTGATTACATACTTTAAATAAAGACTATATTTTTTAAGATTGAATTACAAATGTGTAGTTTTTAGATTTTTCCCTGTACTTGTAGTATAAGACAATATTACTTGCCAAATTTCATAGTTCTAGGTCAACGGAAAGTACCTTATAAATAATGATTCCCTTGAGAGTGTCGAAATATGCATTTTTGCGGCATAAACGGGCATATCTTTTTTTACGTTAACTTAGGAGTTTCAGAGACTGTAGATTTGAGTATATGGTTTTAATTTCAACTCGATACCTCCACGCGTTCCCGAGATAAAGGTTCCTTACAGACAGACAGACTCAGACAGACTGACAACAAAGTGATCCTATAAGGGTTTCGTTTTTTTCTTTTGAGATATGGAACCCTAAAAATGATATATTTACATAACTTGTTTAGTTCGTACCTTAAAGTTACGGACATGGCATAATATGTTAAATACAGAATGTCTTTGATGAGCTAGTGTGTGGATAGGTTAATATTTGCTCCATGAAAAATGCCTATTAATTGAAAAGAGAAACAGCATATTTTTGCCTTATGGAAAATATATCTTTGAAATTATACATCATATGTTTCGATATTTGTATATCACGCGGTAGTATTATAAAACACCGACAAAGCGGAGGCACTCTTTGTTAAGATTGATAGGCCTCAGTCCGGCTCGGGAGGTTCCGATCCTCCATATATCTTGATAAGAGGAATTAAAGGACATCTTCCATTAGGCAGTATACGCATCACATCAGCGGAAGCGGGAACAAAATTAAATACGAAAAGGCATTTTTTTAACCAAATCAAATTAAGAAAATACTATTTTGAAAGATTGTTTTAAAATAAATGAAAAATTTATATTAATTACTACTACTCCAAGAAAAAAACAAGTTAATATCAGAAACACAGAGCATAGAATTTAATGATATAACATGCAGTCGGAGGCATATAATTTAATGATAAGTCAAATCATTCATAATGTCACTTTATACATGCATCCGACTGCATGTTATTATGTTGCCTTTAATATTTGATCTTGTTTCCATCTTTTCAGTTGCCTTGTCTTTTGACGCAAGAGGATTTTTAGTTCTTTGAATTAATTAATTTTTTGAAAATATTATGTTGTTTGTAAAGATAACTTTATTTTGTTACGAGTCAAGTGTATCCTTCTATACCAGGTAAACGGTTGCTTTTGGATACGTGAAAAAATTTGAGACAATAGTACATAATATGATAAATTTTGAAGGATACTTTTTTATCACTACCCAGGTGGGCTTTACAAGTTAACGAGTAATAGTCGATAAACTTGTAAATTTTATTTAACATTGGAAATGTTTTCGTAGTTACAAATTCCATTGAATATTTTGATTTTATTATACTTAAATTCCTTGGTTGTGTAAAACAGGGAGTAAATATAAGTTATATGGTTACGGAATCCTGTATCGCGCGTTGCCAGACATGCACTTGGCCGGTTTTTAATAAAATAAAGCAGTCGAAAAAATAGAAGTCGCTAAAGGTTCTGCGGGTGGACATTTTTTAAATTATTCACCTTTGAGTCGAAATTGTATATTTTTGATGATAATATATCAAAAACAAAAGTGCTGACGCAAGCACAAAGTTTGAAAGGAAAACTCGATATATTTTTACGGCTAAACCGTATTGATAGTAAATCACACGCCGCCGCCGTCTCCGGTTCCAGAATAAATAATTTTGCGCCCACAGTCCGCGTTGTGAGAAATTGCTCAATCTTTTATTGTGGATGTTGGGGTACCGACGATCCGTGATGGTGTTGCCTGCCTGTGCAGTTGTGGCTATTTGTTATTATTACGGGTTAGAATTTTGAGAACTATAGTTGTATTGAAACCAGACGGGGTTGGAAACAATGACGATACTACGATACGATACATAAGTGTGAATAGACAATAGAATAAGTCATTCCTTACTCTGTTCAAAAATGGACATAGTATTATTTTATTACAATATATATTTGTGTGTGTGGACCAAATTAACATAAGGAGCAGATGAAATGATAGCAAGAGGATTCATTAATAAGTTTCTTGAACATAAAAGATAAGGATTATAGGCCATTTTCAGATTTTGGCTGACAAGCAAGGGCACCTCTCATCGAACACGTGACACACAATTTATCATATTCCTATGGGTGTGTCGTGGATCGTTCGTAATCCAGCCTCCTTCGGGAGGCTGCAATTAATAAAACTTCCCCCGGATTACGCCCGCAGTTCCCGGGGAATTGCCGAAAGTTGCCGGGATAAAAAAGAACTCCTGTGCCCGTGTACCCACACAATGGATTCTCTTAAAAAAGTTGTAAATCGCTAGAATTGCTGTTTGTATATTTGTTGTTCCTGTTTCGAGCTAAAGATTATGTCGTGTCGCGTCTATTTGGTTTTGTGTACTTCTTTTGTTTCATTTTACGTTCCGTTTGCTAATGGGAAGTAATCCCGTTCGCAGTTAAAGGTTTTTCTCAGCTTATTGTGGTCCGCTATGGAAATAAAACAAGTGTGGAACGTAAAATTGAGGATTGTGTTCAGTAAAAGGTGGATCGCGCGAACATATCGATGTAGTTCAAAAAGTAAAAATGGGATGGTAGCAATTTCTTCAATAAATAGGTATTTATCAACTATCTGACTTGAAATAAAAAACGAACTAACTTACACTGTTTATGTATCCATATGGAATAAGAAAGGAAAACAAAGCTTTTAAGGTTTTCCACATTTACAAGTTTCCAGAGCAAAATATCGCACCGCACGATGGGTGTTTCCGCATATAGCATCAAATAACCTCTCCAAACAACTCGTGTATTAACTACCAAGCCCGCGGCTCACATCACAACTTCTGTGTGTACACCAATAGAACATCATCCAATGTTGCCAAGCGCTATAGGGCCATGTAGCGCTGCGTGTTTCTTCATCATTAGCCGACTGCCATCTCGAAATGTTCACATTTTTTACTGTCTGCCACGTAGAAAATTAGTCGTGAATAATCGTTAATCTTTAGAACAATAACATCGAAACAATCACCGCTACGTACTTTTGTGATTTGATTGACCGAGCGAACGCGAAGCGTCTCCGTTTTAGCTTGGGCAAAAATTCTTTCGTATGTCTGTCCGGCTGTCTGTCTGTTCTCCTCTACAGGTCGCATTTCTCAACCGATTCTCGTGAAATTTTGTGAGCAGGTTCTATAACTAGTGACTAAGTGAGCTGTAGACCTCGCTCAAATTGTATGTTGTTAAAAAATTAATCTAATAGATGTCGCCACGAGGTTGACACTGCTTTTGAAAAGCAGCTTTATGTGCTGTTAAAATTTCTAAAAGTTTTTTATTCCTACAAACGAATAATCCAATCTAATTACCTATTAACGTCTATAAATAAAAAGGTAGAATATCTATTTTTGACACGAATTTTACATGCTATTTTGCAAAAGATCTCCGAAACGCAGGTGTTAGCTGATAGTAAATGCGCAGCTACGTATTTTGTGTCAAATGCATGCACTGCTTTAGATGCATCAATTTTATAAGATAGTGAGTTAAAATGTCCTTAAAAAGTCCTCAGGTTTTCCTAGTCCAGCCAGAGTCCAGGGTGTAATGCTGAATGCTATATTATGTTTTTTATTTTCCCTTGCCCTGAAAAGTAAGTGGTAGTTAGTGACTTTTACTGAAATAAGTACTTAAATTTTTACATTACCGACTGTTAAAAAAATTAAAACCGGCAGCTAATCCATTATGGATCCATGTAGGTCGTAAATATGTGTGTTTTCCCGATCCATCTCAGCGGCAGATGTCCGTGCATGATTGAAATCCACCCCCGCCCGCCCTACGGCAGGCTTCAGCGTCGCTCGCGGCAGTGGCTGTCAGAACGTCTCGCCATTCGCGCACGCAATCTGTGGCACCCCGCGACTTTTACTTAAAAAGTTACCGATTCAAATTAAAATAATATACTTAAAAAAAACATACAGTACAGTAGGATCGCGGCAAAAGTTCAGTAGGAAGTGTCTTTCGATAATTTCAAAAAATCGTAAAAAATAAATAATTTTATTGGTATTAGTAGTTGATTATACATTTATGTAAGTACGTGTTTTGAGATGCAAGTGTAATTTATACAACGTTAAGGTATTTTTTCTATTAGTGTGAAGTGAAGTGCCAATTTATCATAGTTTTTTGACTTAACTCTAGAGTTAAAAAAGTTTTATCAAGTTTTCAAAGTCGAGGTAACATCTTTTATGTTTAACGTATTTCGGTACGAATGCAGCATCTTTCGCTTCGGTGTCTCGTGTGGCTAAATAAGTGCCCTCGTATGCCTACACTATATTTAGCCTTTTCCCGGATAAAAGTATACGACTGCCATCTCTCGTAGTCAGGTGTTGGGTAGAAATAATGAAATTTGCTACCTCAAAGCTACCTGAAACTGTATTTTTCTTTTTCTTTATGAAATTTTACACCAATTTGCTTCCTAGGAACTTTGCAGTTGTGGTAGAAAAATTATCTTATGTTTGTTAAACATTGATTTGAAATGATGCTTAACAATACTCTTTCTCGTTGTCAAATTGTACAAACAGTCCACACAATGTTTTTAATAATTATTATTCGATTACTGTTTTGCGTACTTTGTTAAATAAAAGTTATGGTATGTCTCTTTTGTAATTTAAACTGTTTACTCGAGATGATCGAATGTTGAATCACTCAAGCGGTCGAATAAATCGGGACTTTTAATTAATTGGTGGGTTGGGGACTTGGGGTAAAGGTGTATGCAGATGATTCCTCACCTCGCCCGGCCCGACGCGGCGGAATGTAATCGCTGTGTCGACCCTTGTCAACATCTTCGGGCCCTCCTTGCTGTCGCACTGATTTTGTTTGTTTGTGAAATACGTGTATTGAATCTTGATGGTACCGTACCACTCACATTAATATTCAGTAATTTTCGTTGTAAACCTAATTTTGAAAGACAACGTGTGTTGGCGGGACAAACTTGACATGAAGCTTAAGGAGATAGGAAAACCAACCCTTTTCTGCAGAGATCGTTCAGCATATTCCTTGACGTTTGTAGTTGAAAGGCTAGCAACGAGCCTGCTATCAGTACCTATAAGATTCTTGTTGAGACTGGTCTTGGTGAGATTGTCAAACAAACTGTCTATACAATATGTCTTGAGTTTCGCTAGTTGCAATTTCAAACGTGTTTTAGCTCCTGAGATCGTTGTTAGAGTACCTACTCGTAATGTATAATTATGGTTATGACTAACTATCTAATCTATCCCATAAAAATTAGCATTAGTGTGAATGTCATTGAGTACGCCCGCTAACTTTTACTTTGATATCCCTTTCCCTTACATCCTGCTTAAAATGCAAGAGCTGTTTAATTTATTTTCAAGTAGTTTTTTACCAAGTAAATGTTAAATCGCTAGTAACGGCCCGGAGTGTGTGACGTGCATAGAAATGAGTTAGACACTAACTGAAGTGAAATTTTGGGCAGAAACAGGGATATGCGGGGGACGGTTGTAGGTTCTGAACGCGAAGACAGCTACACAAAACCAACTTAAAAGGTTTAGGGCGTGGCTGGAATGAATTATGTCTTTTAAGTCCGCGGCTCCATCCGTGTGACATTCCACTTTCCCGTGGAGTATCTGGTAGGTATAGCATACATCACTCAGAGGTAGGTTTCGGAGATTATCTCCACAGTAAATATATATGGTCTTTACATATGAAATTGGTGTTCTTTTCTCACACACAGAGAACTTGATAACATCTGTGATTTAAAATATTCATCAGTTGCTGGATATGACATAAAATTATGACCATAGCCGCCAACTATTAGCATCATTAAAGTCTATTTATTTTGTTTTCTTAGCATTAAAAAATATCTTGAAACTGACTCCTTTTTTTGTTAGCGAAAATTACCACTTTATCCGTTGTAACTTAGCCGAAACTTATTTTTTTCGGTTAAGTTATGTTGCCTAAGTTAGCTTAATGTTCAAACATTTGTACATACAAGTTTTTTGTTAGTATGAAAAATGCAATTTGTTAAAAATTCTCCATAAAAAATGTCAATTTCATAGGTAAGGATCTTACTGTGTTATCTCCTACATCTAATCATACAAACTTTTTCTCTTAACAATATTAGGCATAAATTGACTTCTAGACAGATCTTGGCATTAAAAGTGTTTTGAAATCGACCGAGTTGAATCCAACAGCGTTAATAATAGTCATAACGGAAATTCTTTACATTGTTCCTTTTTCTTCACATAAATTACATAAAAGTAATTTCTTCATAATGTATTATGTGTTTTGATTCGAGCTAGTCAATTCGTCTCGAGTCCCATATAAAAAAATGATAGTTGTCATGCTGGCTTTCTGATCGATTTACCCTCTTCATAATATATAAAGTACGCTCCATATCTTATATTAAATCATATTACTATACAAAAGTAAATAAGTAACAACCAACTAACAAAGTAAAAAGCAATCAGAGGCGTCCCTGGGGACTGAAGACTTAGCAATACCTAGCAGAGGTTAGGCCAGACTGTTTATATCGGTAATTTTCCGAGCAAGAAGGTCCTACGGGACTATAAACATTGGACGATTGGATGTCCCCAATAAGGTTGAGTTAAAGTATGTAGTTCGCCCTTTATGCTAATGCTAGCTATTGCTTCATGACTTAAAGTGTATATGGGTTTTTTTATTATATTCCACTTTTATACATATATCCGTATTTTGTAAAACGGGATGGGAGGACCTTAAGATAAAAGTTGATTTATTGCCCCGTGGGTAAAAAGATATTCGTAAAAAACAATGTTGAAAAAAGGCATAAGTTGTACGACATAACGAATTTCGAGTAGGTATTATTTATAAAAACATCAGTTTTCAGACTTGCAATAGAAACCTGAAACAGAACAACATTGTACTTAGGTATCAGTGTAACGACTTTCATATCTTTCATCTTGTAATTTTTTACTAAAAATATTTCAATCTAACCTTTCCCGAATTTCAAGGAAAACATTTCTCTATAATTTTCATAGGAAAAGCATCAGATAAAAACTCATTAAAAGAATCTGTGTGATACTTTGTAAGAAAATCTGTCAGTAGACCTTTCAGCATAAAAATATACCTAGTCCCAGCACAGTTTGTAAAACGTTCAAGATCGTGGACAAGAGGGCAGTATTCTTTGTCCGGTTTCTTTCTAGATAATGAGCCGAGGAGCGCAGAAGTTAAAGTGCTCTTAATGTTTCCGTACACAATGCTATATTTTATTTGACACAAACTGATGGACAGCTGCACTGTAGTTTATAAAGCCTGTTGTTTACAGTAAGATCATTGATTTAGTACATTTATACATGGTTGAGTAAGATGAAACATGTAAATTGTTAAGTGTTATAATTCTTCGAAAAGTTTAATATCAAGTGGATGAGTAGATAATGCTAATAAGATGACAGGATATCAAATTATATATATTAGATACTTGCAGCAATAAAAGCGGAATACACTGTTCCGAGTGTTCCGTTCAAATAGCGTAAGAATGACCTTTGTCATGTGATCTGCATTCTCTTTCAAACTAGATAAAACATTTTATAATGCTAACTACTGACAAATACGTTGCGATCCCTTTGATCGGAACGTGGGTAATATCGACCATTGAAAGCGTATCTCTAGAGGAGTGTCGTACGGGTTCGTATTGCCTTCATTATGCTATTAGCCAAGTTAATGAGCCACCATCAGTCCTATTATGCGCCTAATCTCGTTTACTTAACTTACGATTTGCCCCAGCCGCTGGCCGCTGGCCGCCGCGCCGAGGCTGCGGCGACCCTAATCCGCCATATATCAATATATTTAATGCAAAATGCTGTCGATTAGATGCTTTTATCGTTATTTATATGGCAGTGTATTTATATTCGATGCTTCAGACTTATGCAATATTTTTGCAATCAGTTGCAATTGTAACTGACGTAAATACGATGTCATAAACTGCTACCAAATTATGCTTGTTTTTGTAAAACTATTACTGTTTTCGAGTACATGGTTTTCTTGATTGATCAATGTATAAATACTGTCTAGTCTAGCACATTCCTTTCGTAGAAACGGCTAAGTACTTATATATATTTTCTTGTAGATGGATTTTGGTGGTAAGCGAATAAACATTCCCTATTACAATCAGTATTAAGAAGTTAGCAAGATAGAACGTAACCACTATCCTAGTAGGTATCTGTGATTATACGGTTCGTTTACACAAACTAAGTTCTTATGTCTAAGTAGCGATGTAAGTTTGACGTTAATAAAATACTTATTAGCCTTATGCGTGGGAGTCGTGAAAAAAAATTACTCACAAACATGATATATTATGAGTTTCACCAAGGAGCTCATATTAAAAACGAGTGATCTCAGTGTGGTAATCGCCTTACGCTGAAATCTTCTGGAAGCTTCACCGTTTTTTTTTATATTATTAGAGCTAAAAGCTTTATCACATTGTCTGTCTATCTTTAAGAACTTTATTTAAACAAGAATATGATATTTCAATGCACACGGCAAACACGCTTATAAAATGCTGGATGAGGGAGCCACCTGGTCCTTGCACATCTAGCATTCATCGAGTGGTATGACATACTAATTGTCATAAACGATGAATTCTTCGCGTCCTAACAAAACTAAGCTAACATGTACTGCAGTAAAAACGATCGTTTTAGTCCAAAAGCCCAAAAAACTACCGGGATTTTTCCAGCTCCCGGCCCACCGGGAAAAGTCCCGTTGGTCCGTAGGGCCAGACCGACCGTGGTTAGCATCTTATTCAAAATGTTTCCATCAAAAGCATTCTTAGAAGGAAATATTAAATTCTTTATCAAATTAATATCTTTGAATGTTCATAGTATTTAAAATATGCGTACAAGGCTGTAATATTCATAGCCATAAGTTATTTGGCGTAATTTAATAAAAGCTGCGAGGCCCCGATATGACATCACACGCGATTAATGCTTAGCGATGACAAGATCTTACGCTTCGTCATGGCACGTTATATGGGGTACCTATAATATGTCATAACATGAATATCAGCCGGTAAGGGATATCATCTGTACCCATAGCACGAACATCTATCGAGAAAAAAACACACGTGAAAAATATTAGATAAAGTAATTTTGTATGGGAAAGTACAGCGCCATTTACCGCCGAAAAGCGTATTCTCGATAGATATTCGTGTTAGGGGGTGTTAAATGTCCTTGAACAGTTTATTGAGGCATAGAATACAATCGATGTGGAAATAACTGACTATCGAAAACACATGACTTTTTAACAATGTAATTACCTCCCTCAGAATAACTCCGATATTGTACGCTACGCACAATTCAATGTTATTTGTGTCCCATCACACACTGAAAACTAACTACCTATCAAGTATTCACGATCTTGAAATCGTTCGTGAATTTATATTTTTAATTATTATCATGTCATAATATTATTAACAAGTACCTATTTAACTTATAACTATTCAACGTACGTACACTTATTACTATTCAACGTTTATAATAACATATTTATTTATAAAATATTTATGTTAATTTTAGAATCTAGAAATTATTTTGACAGAGTAAAAACATTTCTACAAGAAAATTAAATAATTTGCTTTTAAACAAATTTAAAGGGATGTAAAGGAATGCGGTAACTTATTATAAATTCTAATACAGCTAGGATACCTAACAGTTTTTTTATACGTTTGCATTCTGGGTAACTATTGTTACCCTGCCACGGTGCTTGCCGATTCGAAATTATTTTTCTCTTTAAATAGATATGGAAATACAACATTCCATAATATACATGGAGAGTAACCTGAGTAGATTTGAGTTTTGGAAACAATTATCTGCACGATGTCAAGAGAGTGGCCTCACCATAGACTTAGAAAAATTTTCGCTGCGCTCAAGAAGACCAATAGAGCGTGGAAAAGAGAAGTTATCGTTATACGGACACGGTCTATGAAAAAAAGAGACATAAGATCAAGTGACAGTGTGCCAACATTTTTTACAGTAAGAGCCCCTAGCGTCCCGTCTTTCAAATGAGCAATCACATTTTGCTTAAAATATTTGAGAATCTTAATTATAATTTTTAATAAAGGTATCGTGGAGCTACGGTGTCTTGTTCTTTATGTAATTGTGATGTGACAAAAAGAAACAATCCAAGTAATCACACTTTTCACAGGTAAATAAAATATTGCCACACATTTCTTTAAAAACAAAATTTTGCTACATTTATTCGTTTATCGACGAAGAAAACAGTATGGAACATAGTTTATTAATTTCGTTTGCCATATATAGTCATATTTTATATGTACAATAAATAATTTAGTTTATTTTACGTAAAATAGTAAAATGTTGTTTTACGATAGGGCTTGACTAACTGATGACGTCACGAGTATCGATAAAATCGATAAACTAGGACTGGCAGTCCAACTGGCCATACTATTTATTTTTGATGTATTTTTATTATATTTTTTTTGAAAATAAAGACCATTTTAAGAAACTGATTTCGTTATTTTCAAGTTTTATTGATTCTGACTATTTTTAATACGTTTCTAAAATTTTACCGGATGTGACGTAGCTAGAACTTGAACAACGAAATATGTCTTTGCCTACACACCAGAAAAAGGTGAGCATGCGAACGTCCGTGCATAATTCCTTCCTAAAACCACCTAGAAGTAATGTACCGATGATATACGTTCTTATTTTAGGTTTCGTTATGATTGTGACGGTTTCCCCGGCAGAATAATTTACAAAAACATGTGGGCCGGAGATCCGCCACTTTTTGAGGTAATGTTTTGGTTAAATCTTCGAATTCCAGATCAATCCGAGCCTATACCGGTGGGTTGATGTATTTGTAGCCGTCACATAGTCATTGTGACATCTACGAATACATTCGTTGCTCATGTAACGCAACCGGGACAAAGATATCGCGATCTAAAGTTTTAAAAGCATGCGTACCTCCAGTCCATACTATTTTTGTAATGTAAAGTCTAAAATATTGGTGAAAATTGTATTCAGATTAAAAATAAACAGATTTTCGTAACCGTTTGATCACGATAAACGTCCCGAAAACATATTTCCACGATATCTTCATTCGTTTTAGAGAAATTTGCAAATTTATTTACTATGAATAATCAAAGTGTAGGGTGACCATTATCGTCACCAGGTCGGTCGGAACTGGAGGAGCGGCAAGCGAATTCGGTAATCGGTTGTGACGACGAGCTGAGAGGCCGCCATCGATATAGCGTGCAGTGATTATTGAATTCGCTTGCCACGCCGGTTGTTTCTAGAAAATGTAAGTTTAAGTTTTTAGATATTATGAAAGGCTAATATTGTTGACATATTGTTGAGGTTTGATTTTCCAACGTACTCGAATCGCAAAAATTACTAATAGTTCATTAATCAGATTGTTACTGACTAGGTAGGTACATATCTAAGTACCTTTGCAAAAGTTAAATACCTATTTTAGTTTTTGATGGGTATTTTGCTTAGGTATTTTGTTATTTTATTAAGATGTGCCAGTAGTAAATTTACTAATATGATAAATGCGAAAGTCCGTTTGCTTGTTTGTTTGTTACGCCTTCATGTCTTAACTTCTGAACCAATCATCATGAAATTTTACATACACGTTGTCGGGAGTACAGAAAAGGTTATAGGATACCTTTCATCCCGAAATAATAATTGTTGCCGAGGTATAGCAAAAAAACTTTCCACGCAGACAAGGTCGCGGGCGGTCGCTAGTCATAATCATAATCCTTTATATCCCAGAATATGATAGTATACATTAATGACATATAAGATATTATCTGCTACTCTGCCTCCGTCAGGTGTGGAAATCTGTTAGTACTTACCTAATTATAGAATTTAAGAAAGACCTAATTAAAAATATTAGCGTCATCAAAATCAATTTACTTATTTACTCAAACAAAAAAGTACGTGTACGTAAGTGAAATCACGTTAATACTGTAGGCATGATATTATTTTTGTGCTTGTCCATGTAAATATATTATGTCATACATTACACACCCATTAATAATTATTCGAACTATACGCAATGTTTTAATTACCTACCTACGAATCCTACGATACTGAGTTGAGTGCACTAACCACCTGAGCCATCGACCTACAATACAACTACGGGTTGTAGTTGTATTGTAGGTCGATGGCGCAGATGAAAAATTGGATTCAAAATGTCAATATCACCACTACGTAAGCCACACAGAAAGACGTAAGTAGGTACAGTCATCTATAACATTATTAAGTAGTGTACACAACACTATTTCACTCACACATTTGCACTTTGTTTTTCGGATCACTTGTTCATTGACATTGTTGTTCTTTGACATTCTATTTCTATGGGCCTCACATATAGCACGGACACATTGTTTCTGTGCTATAAATGCTCATAGAGAATTGCTCCAGAGAGACCATACTTAATATTATATGCGAAATAGCCATGACACGGCTTTTTGATTCACTTGTTTGTCAACCGCCAAAGAGCATATATGTATAGGTGTGCAAAATGATTTATTTTCTTACATAGCCTTGTTTTTGCGTTTTTTCCATCTGCATAGCTGAAGAATTCTTATTGCTAATAAGAACATAACAGCAGTAAACAAATTAAAATAACACAGTTCAAAATAGTGGTCTCGCTTAAGTTTGCGCTGAGCAAAACAAAACTGAAGCACCTCGTAGAAAAGCATGTACCTATAGCCGAGCCGCTCTTTTGTTATAAGAAAAATAACCTCGCAGAGAGGCCTCTTGACAAAAACTAGAGGAACAGTTTCTCATTTGACGTAATGGGTTACATAACTCAAATGGTGGTTGGTGGGTTGGAGGTACCCGTGTTGACAGTGACCTCGCCTTTGTGCCCCCCTAATAGCTTTTAACGGCTAATAAAATTATGTTAGTGAGGCGTTTGTATCCCAAATATAGTCTACGACGGTCGAACTATGTTAGTCATTATTCATAGGCTTTTCTATGGTGTGCCGTCAACCTTTGTTGTGATTTTATGACGTTACTTTAAGTCTAGTATTTTCTGGTTCGATGCCACAGAATAGAGAGTGTATCAGTGTCTAAAATTGTTATCATTACACGCAAGTTACAATAAGTCCATTGTGACATTAATGCCCTTTTTAAACATGAATAGAATGGATGAAAGTGTATTTTTCGTCGATGTCCTTACATCTAAAACCTATTTGAAAAACAACTAAAAACTAAATTTTTGTTGTAAGTTGCAAAAGTTGTTGTTGCAAAAGAGCAATAGAGGTGATCAATACAAATAACTCAGCAGATATTAACCATTTGTGTAGTTTCTAAAAAAATAGTAATGATATAATTTAATATTCCCCTTTCTATCCATTTTTTCAGACAATGCTTTAGTCTGAGATTGATATTTTTCTGGCTAGATAACAAAAGGGCTCATAACACAGATTACTCCTAAGAAACGAGATTGATGAATCCGAAAGGGCCGACAGTCATCGCCGCCGCAACTATTTCCGATTGGTTGGCTCCTTTCATGGGCCCAATTCGGTCGCTACTGTAATACATTTGTCACTGGACTTATTGATTCCGACGGAGACAAAAACATCCGTATCATCGGGCCATTAACTTACAAACTTCGTGGCTGACGTGACTGTACGTAAGTACATGAAGAAGTTAGACAGTTGAAAAAAAATTCTTAATTTCGAAGACGCAAATCAGGGATTTTAATATGTAAATTAATTTTATTTTCCTGGCCAAATCTTTTCTCATACATAAGTAATGTAACTGTAAGCATTTTAGTTTTAAGTTTCTTAGGATTCTCTTCATATTTCACAACATTAATCATAAATAACAGATTTAGGGTGCTGGCACATCTGTCTGTCTGACACCACGTGTTAGTGTTAACACGCCGTCAGATGACATTGGTTTTCATTTGATAGTAAATGTGTGCACTACTTAGTAGCACACTTATCTTATAACACGTCCATTATACGGCGTGTTAACACGTGGCGTCAGACAAATGTGCCAGCTCTCTAAAAATGATAAAATAAAGTTACGTACATTTATAAATCTGCCTAGATACTGCTTATTGGTTATCCTTTAGTATAAATAAGTCTATAGGTCCTCCCCCGTATTCAAATGACCAAAATTCTATACGTTTGAACGCTACGCTTACTATTCAAGCTTTGAAATAAGCAGTAAAACTATAAAATTACGTGCCGTAAGCTTGTCAATTCCATACAGGTTTTTATAGTCTCGATTTAATTGGAGCGAGCACAAACGTAGCGCCGCCGCCACGCCGCCGGCGCCTGAGGAAATGGGACCCCGAATTGGAATATGCCTCTTGCATTTTAATTTTGAGATGGTGGTCATTATGAGACCGGTAACAATTACTTTCTTGTCACGCGATCCGAGAAATTGAAATGTTTTTCGAAGCATTCGATGCTGTATTCGTCGTTATAACGTAGATTTAATGTGAAATAAATATAAACACCATTTTACAAGCGGCATTCAGCTCAAGAAAAAAATTGTTTCATATTAATTAAAGTGAATGGAAGACTGAAATCAAAGCCTGAATTTTCGCATAGTGAGTGTCTTGGTGCAAAAATGGTAACGTTAGTGTATTCGTTACGTTAATAAAAAGCTGACAGTCCTAAATTCAAAATTGAAAATTTTCTTAAATCGTGTGACGTGGAATGGACTTAGCAAACAAAGAAGGATTTGTTGTATACAGTTTTAATACCCGTCGAATGAGTTGGTAAAGAGTGAGAAGGAGATTTAGTTGTGGTGGTGGTGAGTCGGCCGGCACGATTAGTGCGCCCGTGGTCGCAGCGACGCTAACCGCGGCGCGCTCGTGCGCTGCGCGGGGCTCAGCCAAGCTGGGCGAACACGCGGCGATGCTCGCGGTTGCCATATGCTGCATCCTGGTGCTGCTGCTCGTCTTCATCATCTTGATTATCGTAGTCGGACAGAACGTGGACGTGAAGACTGGCTCCTAGCGGAAAAGAGGTATTGTAATAATTTGTTTGCATTGCGTCATGAAAAAGACAATCCATCTACCTGATAAGCTAAGATATATTTAGACTATTATATCTGTAGAGCATTTTTGAACGTTTTTCGAAATGGAAGGAATAAGATTATTACCCATATCTCCGCCATTTTGAAAAATTTAAATAACGGACTCGACAAATACTTATAATTATAGAACCTGCTCACAAAACTTCACGAGAATCGGTTGAGAAATGGGACACCTAGAGGAGAACAGAACTGACGGGCAGCCGGACAGCGGGACAGGGACGGACATACGAAAGCATTTTTGCCCAAGCTGAAATGGAGACGCTTCGCTTCGCGCTCGCTCGGTCAAATTAATAAGGACTGCCAGTTATTTTTTCAGTCGTCTTATGAAAATGTTAAGCATACTTAGAACCTTGTTATGTTAAAACTTCTTTTATACATGTCACTGTCACTGTTTGCTTTATCTGTTATTTAATTTGACACAGTAAAGCCGTAGGCTGGGACATGATGTGTTCTTCTCTTTTAATCATGCCACCTCTGACATCTACCTTAATAATTGGCAATAAAATAATAGTGCGTGAAAGCCACACGTGTTAGTGAAAGGCCCAAAACACGGATATATAGTGCTATGTATGAGTCTCGGCTGTAGCGGCGTGGCGGCGCGGCGGCGGGCGCGGCGGCGGCGGCGGGCGGCAGGAGCGTGCCGTGTATGAATACCCTATCACGTCAGTGCTTTCTATTTATCGTAGAGTTCATTTTGACATAAGGAAATAATTAACACAGTAATCATTTTGAAAATTGCAACGGAAAAATATTTTTTTATAAAATCAACTACATAAATGTATGTGCGTTTTAATAAAACAAGTACACAAAGCGTGTACATACATACATTTCACTTCTTAAAAAAAAGAAACACAAATCATGTTAAAACAATTTGAATTTCAAACGACTTTGATTTCGAAGTAATTCCTCGATTAAGGATTTAATAGAAGTTTCATAGAAATAATACTTTGCAATTTTCTAAGTAGGTATGCTCCTGCTTAAAAATGAGAAGAAAAATACATGAGTGTTGTGTTTTCGACCGTAAATTCTGCTGTAGTTGCATCTTTAGACATTTGATTGTACAAACACTAAAAGCGTAGAGAACTATTTTTACAATAGATTTTTCTGACAGACAGCGATTCCTTTTGTATTAAGCACCAATCGAAAAGCCCCCTCTCACGGTGTTGATTGCACAAAGCGAGGCAAAGGAAACCAAATTAAAAAGTCAATTTTGTCAAATCCCCAAGCGGCGCCAGTAGAATCACAAGTTTGGTAACTTGAATATTGAAACTTTTCTTATGACGCAGGTCTGTGGTGCATGCCTGTCAAGTGGGAAATATAATTTACTGAAAAAATAACACTATATATTGAGTTTCTACAAAAGTTTCTAAAAATTTTCGCAATTTAATTTCTTTCAGAGTTATCGAGTTCCATTGAATGCGAGTTGATATAATTTTTCAATAAATATTTATTTATTTCTTAACTTTTAATTTAAGTTTATTGTTTGTTAAACCCCATAATTTAAAGACTCCTGTTACAGACTAAACTGTTAAAAGACTGTTGTTTTTCTTTATGTTGAGCATTGTAATTACATACCTACTTATTTGTCAACTTCTACAAAAAACCGAATTCAAATGGCCTCTACGACAGTTCATGTTAAAAACTATGTACGTACGTCTTCATTATTTTCACACTAGCTGGTCGCTTTGATAGTTCCTCAAATGTGAGCACACAGATCTCAGTTGAGCGGCTTCTGAAACCTTTGATTAATTGTGTGTTCTGTCTGCCACTGATTCGTCGTTAGGGGCACGAGAGCCTTCGGAATCGGAATGCATCTGTGTTCATTACTGACGACTGTCGTCGACAGACGTAATTGTGTCAATTTAGGTTCAGTTGGAGAGCAACTCGAGTATTATTTATTGTGGATTTTCAATCAATCAGTAGTGTAGAGATCAATGATTAAACAATAGCATTTCAGAATCTGTACTATCGTTGGCATTCATCATGTGAAATTGGTGAAGGTACGATTTACAAAGTGTCCTTTGCTCTATAAATGGCAAAGATGTTTATCCCGCCAGTCTTTGTTAAGAATTTTTAAAGACGTCATTTGACAATATGTATATTGTTCTGAGTGAGAATAATACACCATCGTAAATAACCTACTAATTATCGCTGTTAGCCTATTTTTAAAAGTGAGTTAATCACATAGAATTACCCTATGAATACCTCACGTATATTGTCACCTTCAACGACGAGTGTAGGTGTTCCGGTTCAATATAGGTGACGGCGACGGGTTCGTGCAGGTTGCGAAGGCGCTTTAACGGTTGAAACGCACAATCTCTCCCATTGAGCGAGCAAAGCCGCTTACATGCCTTATGAATATTTCACGTACGTATCTTTTGTACATCACTCACACAGTATAATTTCACCGAAGCGATAGAAAGGTTTTTAAAATTTATGAGGGATTACGTAATCATTCCCTTAACTCTTGTGGGGAGCAACCAAAGGCTTTTGAATATTATACTATTATGATTAAGAAGCACGAAATGTTCAAATAATGTAATACATTTCGGTGACCACTAACAGTCCTTGTGAATCGATCAAGTGATCGTTTTAGCGGCATCTTACGTAAATGCCGGTAAGCGGCTAAGTGCGCCCATTTGGGCCGAGTCGGGACGCGCGTGACGTGACGAGGGTGACCAATGAGGCCTTATTGCGTCCCGAGTTCGCTGAAATTGCCTCCTGCCTGATCTTGACCACTGTAGCTAATCGATGACTTGCTTACGCTATTATTATAATTATCTCCTTTACAATGCGTAAAACATTTCTGCTCGATCCACGTATATTAAATTTATTTAATCATGAAGTTTTTATAGAAATTGTACGTAAATGAATAACGCGCAATAAACCATGGAATCTTTTCAAAAAAATAATAAATAACTACCATTATTACGTTGGAAGTCGGAACCAGTGATGCAGTAATATTTGTATTTATGCGGAATATTTCGAAACACGATTCTTCATAGTTTTGCATTATAGGTTTGGTTACTCTAAAATACACATATATGAACATTTTTAATATTATTTTGCCAAGCATTTATAGTTGTATGTGTAACAATTTAAGTAAAATTCTAAGTGGACAGTTAAGGCCTACTACGTCGTAGCAGATATTCTGCGTCGTCGTAGCTGACTCCAGTGATCAGTCGTAGCACGAAGCTTATCTCTAACGATGGTTCGTAGCACTCATGCCGTATTATGGCCTATGTTTAATTTTGACACTCCAAACACGGCGGCGCCCTCCAGCTGTTGCGAAAAATCGACACGTTACTTTTGATTGCGTTCGTGGGCTGGAATATCGCTTGACGGTGATTAGAATGGCGTTGATTGTTTAATTAATTTAGAGTACCATATTGTGAATTACGTAAACATATTCTATACTACCTAGTTGTGGTAGCAATTTATTATATTTTTTCCTAGTTACCCAAAACGTATGACAGACATATTTTTATACTTGTAGTATGGTATGTACGGTACTGTGCTTCTACAATTTATATTAGATTAAAATAGCTAAAACAAATTAACACATTGGTGTGGTGAGTGAGGCTGAGGGAATAAGTGGCGGTTGTGTAGGTACAATGTACAATGGTACTGCTAGACAATATTGCTGAATCTCTTTTTAGGGTTCCGTACCTGAAATAGAAAAACGGATCGCTTTAGGATCATTTGGTATTCCATCTGTCTGTCTGTGAAGACCCTTTATCACAAAAACACAACCAACTATTCGAATGACCCCCTTCGATAGAACTGTAAAGTATCAAGCTTCTAAATCAGGCCTCCTCCCGTGACCACGGCCCATGGAAAGATGTCGAAACGTCGGGAATTAAAAAACCAATGAATCCAAACTAAATAATTCTAAAATAACACCTGAATTAATAATATACGCGCTGTAATCCGTAAAAAGTGTCTTTCTTTCTAAATCTAAATCAATTTAATCATTATAACACCCCTCTTTTTTCGTCGGAGTTAGAAACGGTCATAAGTCGCATATTTCGACTCAGAATAAACCGAAATTTATGGGTTATTTCCCTTTGACCTGAAATTCAACAGCAAGCAAGTAAAGGTTACCAAGAAAGGAAAAATCCGAAAACAGTACCTAGTACAGTCAATACGGAACCCTCTCGCACTTGGCCAGTTTTAGGGTTAATTCTCGCGACAGATTTGGTGCAAATTTAAGGGATCACTGACGTAAGTAATTTCGGGCTGCTGGCGTGTACAATTGCAGTGAGGGTTCACCGACGCCCCGGTGCTGCTTCGGAGGTTCTAATATGTACCTGCATCTACTTTTATAATTTATATTGCACTGGCTTTTGCCCGCGATTTCTTGACTCTAACAAAATTTTGCACTTTAAAGCTTAATAATTCACAAACCAAAAATATGTTTCCACAAACCCGCAATATTTTTATAATTCTATCCAACGACACCCCACACTATCGGGTAGACAAAAAAAAACATCCCTACTTCACGTGTAGAGGAGGTAACCTAAAAAAATATTTTTCAAAATTTTACTTCACCACTTTGTCGGCGTGATTAATATGTACTTATATCCATGCCAAATTACGGCTTTCTAGTACTAAGAGTCTATGAGCTAGGCTGGGGACTGACAGACCGACAGATGGACAGACGGACATGGCGAAACTATAAGGGTTCCTTGTTGACTACGGAACCCTAAAAACTTGTTTTAATGACCATTATTTTTTACCTACAATACATACTGAGGAATTTGCTACAATAAATGTTATTTAACAGCATCTTAAAAATACTCGTATTAAATTATTAATATTTTATGAAAATATGTGCTTTGGTTTTTAATTTTTTGAAACTTCATTCAGTTTTATTTTTAGCTTCATTTAATGAGTAGACATCATTCGCGTTATTTATTATAAAATTCTGTTTAGTGAAGTAGGTTACTAAGCATAACTTTGCCCGCGAAATGATAGCGCAAACACTGTCTGCAAATATTGTTGCGCTCCAGAATACAACGCTCACTTTCAATTTGCTAAAACAAACAGATTGTGTTTATAGCGGTGTGAAAGATTTGATTCAGTTTTTGGATGCGATGACACTTTTTAACACTTATTAAAAAGGATATGTTTTAGCAACCGCACAGTGTAATAATAGCCCTTGGCATCAGACATTCTTTGTTAGTTGAGTATACCCGCACAGTGTAGAGTAATAATTTCCTGGACGCATAATATAGTAAAAAATTCAAAACTTATTCATTCAGTCTAGGCTGTTACAAGCACTTGTGAATTTCAAAGAAGCTAAGCCATCGGTTCGCAAACCCTAAGCGGGAGACCTCGTAACGAGAAGAGCCGGCAAGAAACTTGTCAAGGGCTGCTTTTTTCTCCCTGTATATTTCATACAGAATCGTCAAAATTTGAAAAATGAGCTCGGCATTTAAAATGACGTCATTTTCTATTACAATAATTAACAAAGTTTACATTCAATGGGTAAAGTGGAATGGCCATTGTATCAGATTAAAAAATATATATTATTTTAAGCGTGACCCTCTTCAATACATCATTACCACTAAGTAACAGACAAAACCAAACACTCCTGCCGAGGACCACCGAAATTTATGCGTCCCGCCGAAATTATACGCACTTGCACAATTCTATAGGTTTCCGTTCGCCCCTTTGACGGCGGCAAGGGCACTCCCAATCAAGTGTTAAACAAAACGGGAGCGGGGACCGAGTTGAGGTCCACGATGCTGAACTAAAATAGCCTCTATTGTGTCCTCGTAAAGTTCTTCTAAAAATGGAAGTGTAATGGTTGGCGTGTCACCCACCGTACGAGCAATACTGGCTCCTCAAGCTGCCTCCGCCACGATTTTCTCGCTGACCCATTTTCTAAGTAATTCTTTTCTTTTTGCGCACTAAATATAGAGCATAATTGCTTCAGCAACTGCTGCGGTTTAAACGTTACCTTACCACAGAATAATAGTACGTGTAAGATTTAAGGGTTAAAAAAGCTTTGATGTTAAATTTGATATTAAGTTTAATATAAATATATTTGCTAAGAGAAATGGACGCTGCTAGCGGAGTGTACTGAAGTCGGGTGGGGCTTAAAGAATTCAAAAATCAAATCAAGAAAGAGAAACCACGATAAATGTTTATATACATTTAAAGAGGAAAATATTTTTTAGCCCCACCCGACTTCAAAAGACGTTTTTTTAATATAAGATATGCGTAGCTGTACTTGAATAGTAATTATGCAGATTTGAATATTATTTTATTATTTATTAAAGCTGTTTTTTTTAAGGTTTTTTTTTTATTCTTATTTTTATAGAATAGACGTGTTATATTGAAATTGATATGCGTATCTAATGATTAAATATTATTTATTGCTTTTTAGAGATATTTAATTTTGAAGTTGTTTTTAATTTCATTAAAAACAAAAAAGCAATACGGGCTGCTCTCAAACCGTTTTCAGAAATGCGCCAATCGTTTCTAAACAGGCCTGAGTGTATTAAGGTAGGCGCACACAATAGGCACATAATCTCTCATCTAATTCATATTGTGTAATCGTATGAGTGTAAAGTCGTCGTTTACCGCGCTTAACGGTAACAGTACGCGGGATGTGAACGGGGATAATAAGTGCGCGGGGGGAGGGTGCCTGGGAGTTAGCGGCTATTTAAAACCATTGCTGAAAATGGTCGCGGTGCCATTATCGTTAGTGTTTTGTTCTATACAAGGTGTTACAAATATACCCCTAAATAGGGACCATCAAACTGACCAAACTTTTACTATGGGGCCAATTCTGAAATCGCGAAAAAAAAATCACCTGTTTCATACATTTTGATATTTTCGATTTTAATTTTTGTATGAAACAGCTGATTTATTTTTCGCGATTTCAGAGTATGTCCCATAGTAAAAGTTGATTTTTGTAACACCTTGTATATTGTTCTTTTTCAAAACCTACATGAAAGATACGATACTTTGCGTTTTTGGTTTAAGAGTTTTATTTGTTAAAATAGAATTTAAATTTTATTTGTTCGAAACACTTGTGATATCTATCATTCATATTTCAACATTCGTGGTAAGGTGGAAACGACGGTGCGCGATTCTACAAGCCGCGCTGCACCGAAAACCGAGATCGTGGGAACGACCTGGGGCCGTACCGGTTAACGCATCGAACTTTGGAAAGCCTGCTGCCTGCTGCCTGGGCTTCAAATTAAAGCAGATTAATCGAGCCCCAATTAGGCCAAAATGGGGAACCCCAATTCATTATGTCACCGGAACATCGATATCTTCTAAATAACTTCGGCGAATAGTACAATACGAAACTCCTTACTTCGATTTATCTGTTTTAAGTTGAAGCTCGGCAGACCCGCCGAAGTTCGAAAAGTTAGCCGGTACGGTAGGGCCCCTGGTTCGGTGCGGCGCGGTGCGGCGCGGTGCGGCGCGCAAGCCGCGCGAATGCCGTTGCGCGAATCGCGCACCGTCGGATTCCACCTTAAAAATCAAATTACCAATTTCTAAATCGCTCCTTCACAAAAGTTTTATTTAAAGACTGATAGATACTGGTAGCCAGCCTTGTTTAAGTTAGTGAGCAGTATTCTGCTACACCTTGAGACAGAGTAAACCGAAAAAAAAAACGCTAAAAGAACGTAAAAGTATTTATAAAGTTGTTGGCGATCAAGCCAACCTCCTTTTAGACCTTTATATGTTTTTATACTTTATTGTGTTACCATAAATAAAACAGTTGACGAAAATACGTCTAACATTTAGAAAAGTAGTAAAAGTAACTATTACTAGTAACATAAATAAATTCTTCAGAATAAAAGCTAAAAGTTAAATCGCGTTGTAGCCGAGATTTCTTGCTACAAACAAGGTGCAATGGGTGAGACTGGGTAGTTTTATAA
The DNA here is from genome assembly GCA_963556745.1 of Catoptria pinella. Classification (NCBI taxonomy): domain Eukaryota; kingdom Metazoa; phylum Arthropoda; class Insecta; order Lepidoptera; family Crambidae; genus Catoptria; species Catoptria pinella. Next base: position 350,782 of record OY750766.1, read on the forward strand.
TTTCCACGGTAGCCAGCGATTCTCCTGAGCTTAGAGAAAAATCATTTTTACGGGCTCATGAGTCGGCCTTGCACGATTGCAACTGGCCCCTGAGTCCTTGACTCGACAAATATTCGATGCGAGCTCTCTATTCGCAGCGAGTGCACTCCATGTACGGAATGATTACCGTACACTCGATGAATTCTATCCCACTTCGATGTACCATCGGACTTAAAAGCTCGTGTGTACAGCTCTTCATCTGTATCTGTATTTTCCAAATGTTTTAACAGTTCTATGTCCATTGTAGATGCATAGAACATTGACTTATATATTAGCATAGAATTTAGATAATAAATAAATAATTGCTGGGACAAATTCAAGCAAAGCTTGTGCTAGACAACTGATATATTACTTATATACTTTTTAAATATTATTATACTTATTATACATAGTAACACCCAGACCCGTCACAGATATTAAAATTCATCATTTCAATTTCTGCCCGGCCGGGAATCGAACCCTCTTGCGTGGTAGACCGGCATGTCGACCACTGCACGACTCAGGTCGTCAAAACCCGAAAGTATTTTCGATAACGAGGCCTTTTTATTTACACGTTTCTTTTAATTCATTGCTCGTTGAATATTTCACTTATTTATTAAGACATTATTGAACAAACCATAAAATTCATATTGAATCCCTTTTATTTTTTTACCACGCACGAGGTAAAGGCCTCTAAACTAATAGAATGGTTTTATTATTCTATGTATTATCAATCCCGACAAGTTAACGAGTAAGTAATCATACTGTCTGTTTGTAAGTAAAAATGTTTAAATAGTTTTTCTTCTAAAGTGGTTTTTTATTTTCTCTTTTCTTTGTTCAGGCAATTAGAGGTTACATCATCTTCGATTGCCAAAAGTCAAATATGCGCTTTTTAGTACAACATACAAATACAATCACCATGACTGCGTTTGTAGAGCCACTGTATTGAGATTTTACCGTGAACGCATTTAGATTCAAAAATTTTGATAAAGTTACTTAAAATCCATTTATTTAAGAGAGTCTTATTTGATAAACGAATATGGCGGTTTGAGCATAAAAGACAATAATATTGTGTGTGACAATACAACTATAATCCCCAGATGGTAAACGCAATACTTACTTGTAGTAATAAGTTTCACTAAGATTTTGACTCTAATATTTTGCTTTTGATTTCTAGAGCTTCGAATAAAAAAAAGAAAAAAATATTTTTCTACCACAATTTTACGCTAATAGCCTATGAAAGTAGAGGCTCGCAAACTCAGCTAGACCCGCAATGGCCTGTTTTACCCGGGGCTGCGTGCTCTGCAGATAGCAACCTTCGCCGAGGATTTACTGCCCCCCTCCTCCCTCATATGGACCAACGACAGACAGATAGAATAGAGCCGAAATTCAGATGGCCAAAATTCAATTGGTATGGCTTGACGTTGATGCTTACAGAGATCATGGAACCACTCAAATAGTTTATTGTTGTTTTGGATGTCTGGAAAATCATGTTAATTTGATCATCTGGTGTAGTGTGTACTTATTAAGAATATTCATTCTCACACACATCGATCACACAATCCAGCTTATAGAACACTACCTAGGATAAATAAAATCCTAAGATATAAGCACTACGTGTTGAAGATAGGATTAGAAACAGCAATTGTAATCACATATTGTCATCAGTTTTAATATTACTGTAACTAGTTAATTTTATTAAGTCCTTAGATACTTTACTCAAATATGGGTTGCCTAATTAAAAAAAAGTTCGCTTAAGAAAAGCTCCACATTGATTATATACTTAAAATATATGAAAATATTATTAAGTATTATTTTCTTCTTCGTCTTATTTGTGCATAAAGTTGGCCATTGTAGAAATGATTATCGGTATCGGGTACATTTTTATTCAATAATATTAGTAATTTAAATCGAAACCGTCTAAAAATAATATGGTTTGGTAATGCATTGTAGTTAATTTATATTTGGTATTTTCTTTGTTTCAGGTAAGCGACGTTATTGAATTATTTAAAAAGTAATCATTATTATTGGTATGTAAAACAACACGTATCTCTATTGATGAAATTTGTTCTATCAGTGGTAAATTTCAGAGGTTGACTTTTGAATTTGATTAAGCATTTTTTAAGTAATAAATAAAAGCAATTCGCAGAAAGTAAATAGTAAAATAATTTTACCTGAAAGTGCGGTTGAGTGGAGATGCAATTAGTGCAACCTCCCCGTCACTAATGAGGTCTCGCCGCCATCTTAATCTACACATCCAAACAAAATGGTTGGCTCATTCTCGCGCTCTTTTCTTTCCGCAAACCTTTGGAAATGTGTGTCATAAGAAGTTATGTAGGCACTCGCAGTTGCCAGAATACTTAAGAAAATAATTATCATTTTAACTATATACGTACTGCTTCTTAATATTTAAGGGGTACTTACTTTCAAACATTAACTGTTGAAGTCTACACTATAAGTACGTAATACGTTGTAACTGTATTTGATTCCAAAAGTAGGTACACATAAATATACCGTTTTTACTTTTTTGTAAAATTTTAATCAATTCAATGTGGCTTATATGTAATGTACCCACAGAACAAAAAAAATCATGTAGACCTGCCTTGTATATCTACCTATACCTACCCAGAATATGATGACGGTAAGATATAATGTTAAACGGACAAATTTTTCAGCGTTGCAAAAGTGAAGAGCCGTCAATATTAAATCGGATTCAGGTTGTCCCGTAACACAGTTGCAGACAGGTGCGATTTTAATAATAAAGTCACTCTGGGACACTCTCGGCTCCAAAATAAATAATGAGCTCAGGTGGTGGGGCGCGGTGCGTAAGCGACGCCTCTGCGCTAGTTAATTGTCGTAACAACCATTAGGTACCGTAAAGTAAATACCAATTACGATAAATACCATTAACAATGTAGCTTTTTTCATAGAAACTCTAATAAACAGCTATAAATAATTTCTTAATACTTTATCAAATGGTTACGCACTATTAGCTTATTCGAAAAGGTGTCTAAAATAAAGCAATCGGAGCTTTTTATGAGCAAAAGATTTACTACAAATATGCAATAATAATTTGTCACAGGAATTGGTACGATGTGCATTGACTTAGCTAATGTAAATTTATTTGTTTGAATATAAAAAAAAATCAGGTCTTGCTGAATCGATGCTAAAAACTCCCGAATTTTATAGGATAGTTTATCATACTCTAGGTTCTATTCTATCTTGCACGTAGAAACGTACTCTACCTATTAAAGATATATACAATTTCCTTTAATAGCTTCAGAACCTACTGCATGAATTTTTCATGATACCGCAATAAATTGCGAAACTAACGAAACGTCATTTCGAATCGAACCACTATATTTATAGATTAAGATTTGTGAGATCTTTGAGCCTTTTTGCTGCGCCAGCTGATGCAGTTTATTACTGAACCAAATCTGATAAATATCGTCGTGACATCACAGTTTATGCCACAATTGAAAAGTAAATCAAGTATTAATCGTAAGATAAATGAATTGTAATCGTCATCGTAACCTAACCCGAAGCGCTCAACGCTCAATGCAAGATAATTATTTAGAATTGTAACCGATTTCAGGAGCAGCTGCGGTGCGACAGCTCTTTTGTTTCAGCAAAAAAGTTCAAAATTAAAGTTTTCTTTAAACATTATCCGGGCATTGTGGGGCACAATGGCGCGATCTTTGCCGCCGACCCCAAATTATCTCGGACCACTGGCCCCAGATAAAGATTAACCCATTAAGGATCCCTTTCAAACCCTACCTGGCTTTTAATGTGGATTATTTTTCGAGCCTTTCCAATTATATTCGGACGAATAAGTTAGTTGCTGGTCATCAAAGATAATAAAGAGCAGTTTTCTCAAAAACCAGTTTCTAAGTATAAGGCCCTTCGCCAAAGACCAAGTCATAAACTTGAACGACCTAAATATAATCTCAGTTTGGCACATCGCAATACTTGCTCGATGGCGGTAAAATTATTTAATGCACTTCCTGATCATCTAAGACAGCTAAATGGACCAATTTTCAAAAGAAAACTACATGAATATCTCATCGAAAACTGCTTTTACTCAGTTCAAGAATATTTAAATAAAAAATAGTCAATATGGGTATAGTTTCTTCGGTTTTGACATCTTTAATTATAATATATTTCAATACAATTTTAAATTTTGCATGCTTAATTATAAGTAGATTTTGACGGACTCTATTATCTAAGAACGCCATAATCTTGTACTCAAAATTAATGCAAATAAAATATATCATTCATTCATTCATCACTTGTTCTAGATACACCTTTAATATTCGTAACAATTTAATCCTGAAAACACTATGCAAAATATAATGCTAAAAAACTGTAGCTGTAACTGTAGAAATAGTATTTCTAATTTTACTAATTTTTAATATTTAAAAAAATTTAAAATACTTTTGCAACTTCTTTAATTGAATGGGAACGTACTTTTAACTTTTTAAACCAATAAAAAACACTTAGCCTTTAGGTTAAATTCCTACAGGAAAAAAATAATAATTACTCTCTACTAGTAGTGATTACAATGTCTTTGCTCTCTACAAGCTGAAATTTTAATCATTCGGTTTCAATCATTTCGAGATATCAGAGTTGGCCCCATAGCACAGAATTAGTATAGTACTGGTAAAGTTGCTTGTAATCATGAGTGAACCACCCCACTGCGGGAAAATTCACTCTTTATAGATAGGTATTTAGCTGTTTATTAACTCACGAAGTGACACAGGATGAGGACCACTCACGGTATTATCTTCCTATTTTCGGAAACGGCGAGTGTCCTCAGTGTAGGTACAAGAATAACAGACTAGATAATTGCTCTCTTCGGAAAAACTCGCTGTCGAGCCGATGGCAAATGTGTACTTCAATAAATTGATAATTATTTGACTTGTCTATTTTTACACAGTCTTCCTTCGGGTGTTTCTTCTCATGACTACGAATTTTACTTTTTCGTCAGATTTTTGGGAATTAGATCAGTCTTCTTCCGTAATAACTAGTTTTTGTTATTTAAATACTAAGGTTAAATATTCTCAGTTCTGCTAAATTTCTAATTAAGTATTTATTCGGTCAAGGCCAATTAGAACTTAATAAACATGGAAACCTATTAAATCGGTTTGTGAATCATCAGTAGGAGACATTGCACTAGAAGAATCTAAGAGACACAGCAAGATCAAAATTAATGCTTTTTGTTTTCTTAAATGCAGAGTCATCATATCCGTCGAATCAAATGGCGTTGCTAGATTTGCCGGGTCAATGACAATTACCTACATAAAAAAACCGGCCGAGTAGATACTACCGGTTTCACACACCTGACAACGTTATTTAAGTAGTTTCCCAATGAGGAATTTGTGCTGCGCCAAGTACATTTTATAAGTTGGTCGACTGTTACTCGTAAACGTGTAAAGCCTAATTAGCTGTGATAGTTTTTCTTTTAACTTCGTCATATATACAACCACCGTGAATTTTTTCACGTATCCAGAAAGAATCATTTGGCTGGCAGGGGGTGGGGACACTTGACTCTAACAGAATTTTGCACTTTAAAGCTTAATAGCACACAAACGGATGCCCCATTAAAAAAACTGTTTTCACAAACCCGCAATATTTTTAAAATTGTTATCCAACGACACCCCACACTATGGGGTAGACAAGAAAAAAAATACATCCCCACTTCACATGTAGGGGAGGCCTTAAAAAAAATATTTTCCAAAATTTTACTTCACCACTTTGTCGGCGTGATTAATATGTATATCCATGCCAAAATACAACTATCTAGTAACGTCTATGAGCTAGGCTGGGGACGGACAGATGGACAGACGAACATGGCGAAACTATAACCCTTGTTGACTACGGAATCCTAAAAAACATAAGCGTGAAACGAAAGAAGACGCCGAAAGAGCGTTAGTACCTACTACCTAGGTCTATTTTTATTTTTTCCCGATAAATCTCGAACTCAACGCAGTGTCCGAAATCAAATAACATATTATAAAAGTTTGGGCGGGCTGCGTCGTCGGTGTGGTAACTCAATAGACACGATGAATGTGAAATTGTTGCGATGTAATGTTTGTTTGTCGGCTCATTGTGCGGGCAGCCCCTGCTGTTCGTTAGGTGTGCATTGTTGTCGTAATTCGTTTGTCCACATTATGATAATAAAACACAATTTAAGTGTGTTCACTAAAATCATGCAGTTTCACCAATTTTTATTTATTTAGATTCAATAAGTAAACTTTTGCTTTGTCAGTTCTTAAAAGGTTTTTAAACTTATTAAATCTAGAATAATGAGACCATTATTTACGATTTTCAAACGTTGAAAAAAATCTTGTAAAGACTTCTTGCTATCTTTTATTGTTAGCATTTGCCTATGAATTAATAAATAATAATAATAAATAATAAATATTTGACAACACAATCACATACATTGCTCCGATTCCAAAGTAAGTAGCTAAAGCACTTGTGTTATGGAAATCAGAGACAACGGTGGTATCACAAACACCCAGACCTGAGTCAATATAGAAAAGTTCGTTTTTCTAAATTGACCCAACCGGGGATCGAACCCGGGATCTCAGAGATGGCGACACCTTGAAAACCGGCGTACAAAGCCACTCGACCACGGAGGTCGTGAATTGTTTCCATTTAGCCTTGTTAGATGAATGATCATACATTTGTTCACAGCGTTTTTTGGTTGTTAATACAACTTTCTATCAAAGCATCGTGGTCCCTCGTAGTGAAGCAACATAATTTTCATTGTATTGTATAATAGTTGATATTTATGAGGTTTACTTTACACCGACCAAATCCAATAAAATAAATATGTACTAAAATACTGGACATTAATTTCACTGTAAAACAGACAAGGCTAAAATTTCAAACAACAAAATAAATCCTCAGCTCTACCGATGGGTAGATCCTAAGCTCTACAGACACAGCAAAACCACAAAATGCCATTTACCATACATCAGGTGGGCCGGTCGGCATGAGCGGCACGAGGCGCAAATGCCGAGAAAGGACCCTTGCTACCTATTCCCGAGAAATCGAAGGTATTATATCTATTAATCAGTAACATTGCAAATTCTCCATACTAATATTATAAATATGTCAGTAACTCTGTCTGTCCGTTTGTTTGTTAAGTTATTACGACTAAAACGCTGAACGTTTTAGTAGGTTGGATCTTAAAGACGAACTTGCTACACAAATAATATTATTACGATATTCACACGGAAAAAGAAGTATCGGGCAATCGGTAAAAAAAATATATTAAATCATCAAAATGTGAGAAATTATTTTAAATTCTAAAAGCATATTTTTTTCTAAAACTAAAGTAGAAATCAATTCAAAGAACATTCAATAAAACCGCGCTGTATCCCTTAAATAAAAGTGATTTATTTCAATGTCTAGTCCTACGCTCGTAAACCTGAAGTACGCAGTACTCATTATTATACTATGCCTGAAATGAAACTATGTAAGTTATAGTTATTAACTTTAAATTGAAAACAACATTTTTCATCTCCTTAAACCCGAATCCGAATATCACAGACAATAAAATTATTTAGTCTGACCGCAGACGCGCAGCAACATGGCCGCCACCGGATGTGCCGCCATCTTGCATGGGTACCTACGAGATAATATTATTGGAAATACGCGCAGGCTGGTTGATTGGTGAGATATTGCTTCCACTTGTTTGTTCCTCTAATGTGGGGAAGTTTTAGATATTGCCTTGCCTACGCTGAAGCACCTAATGCTACAGCGTAGGCAAGGGTATTTTAATTAACTTTTATTAATGCCGTGTGCGCGCTGTTGGTCTTCCCAAAATTAAATAAATAAAAAAATTAGACAACATCACAAACATTGCTCTGATCCCAAAGTAAGTAGCTAAAGCACTTGTGTTATGGAAATCAGAGACAACGGTGGAACTACAAACACCCAGACCTGATCCAATAGAGAAAAGTTCGTTTTCTACATTGACCCAGCCAGGGATCGAACCTGGGACTTCTGAGATGGAACCGGTGTACAAACCACTCGACCACGGAGGTCGTCAAATAAATATTATCTCATACTAGCTTCCGCCCGCTACTTCGTTCGCTTGTACATTCGGACATATGCTATGTTTAATTTAGGCTATAAACTATATAAACTGACAAATTTCATCCAAATCCGTTCAGCCGTTTTTGCGTGATCATCCAAACTTTCACATTTATAATATTACATAAGTAAGATATTAAATGCTAAAAATGAAAACGGATAGTTGTGATATAAAATAAACACACAGATATATAAAATATTACGCGCGGACGTGGTCGTGAAAATCTTCTTATGAGTTGTCGCAATAATTATTATGCATTTATTCGTATATTGAAATTAAAGACTTGTTCAGAAACAACGTGCGTGTTTTTGAAGTATAATTACTTGAAAGTTAAGTGATTAGGTAGGCGAGGTGTATCACTCAGGTAAACATATTTATGAATCTATGTTAATAGTAACATGTATGAATGTAATGTCGGGAAACGATATACATATTTGTAAATATCGGTTCTTCTGATAAAGCTGATAAGTTTTTTGCGCCCATTTTTCTTGTCAGATAAAAGACGTCGTAATGGGTGGTAGGATAAAAGAATTGACGATTTAAAAATGCTTATTACGTGAACTTATTTGAATAAAGAATTTTTCAATTTCATATCTCCATAGTTAAAAGAACCTTTTAAACTTACAATCAAGTAAAAGTGAATATCAGTACCTATCTATAAATCATACGACTGGTAAAATGTTTTAAACAATTAATATGTTTGAACGGGCGTCCACACTTGGAAGATGTCATATAATGATTGATTGCGTCGAGTCGAGCAGCCGCAAAACCTTCGCGAATGAGGGACGATTTGAGCCGAATATTTTGGTGGCAGATTTCATAAATCTTTGAATTAACATGAGGTGTCACCACACGACTGATGGGACCAGGGCTTTTTGGTGATATATTTGTTGCATTTTAAGTTGAAAATCCCATTGCAGTACAGAGCGGGCGATGGTCTGAACTGTACAGGGTTTTCATACGTATTTAATTTGAAAAACTCTGTGCGGTACACAGAGTAGACAGTGTCTGTACTCCACGGGCATTTCTAATGTCGCTGCCCGGTGCAGTGCCGCCGGGCGGGAGCTAATTCAATATATTAGGTCGAATCAAGAGCGGGGCCTCTACCCGCCGATTGGGTTACCTAATAAAATTTCCACACCCATTGCTGCGCTAATATCACCGCGAAAATTACAAGTGATAACCATTTAGCTTTGCGATATGAATTGAAATGCAGCTGTATTTGATTTGAATCTTTCTATGATTATGATAAAATTGTTTAGCACATTAAAATTTGCTCAGATTATTTATTTATTTATTTATGATAATAAACAGCGTTCACAATGTAACTAATGATCTAAATATTAGTAAAACAAATTTGCTTATTGCGAAGCCCACACCATCATCCACGGGTTAATCGTGTGTTACTCATTACTTACTATTGTGAAAAAAGCTAACAAAAGGAAAGTAGGTGTCTTAAAACTTAAACTTAAAAAAAAAGAATTATGTTTACAATAATAGTAGAATACAATATTCGGTAGATTATTAGATAATAACTTTATAAGGTAAATTCAAATAATATACTAGAAAAAAAATATTGAAGACTGATTGAAATCATTCAAATTTATAAGTCCGTAATAAGGCCAGTAGTCATGTATGGATCAGAATGTTGGGCTATGAAGAAGATGGATGAAAGAAAATTACATGTAGCAGAGATGAAAATGCTGAGGTGGATGTGTGGTGTGACACGAATGGATAAAATTTGGAATGAGTATGTGAGAGGAAGTTTGAAAGTAGCACCAGTGATAGAAAAGTTGAAAGGGAATTGTCTGACTTGGTATGGGCATGTTATGAGAAGGGATGAAAGGCATGTTACTAGAAGAGTAATGGAAATGGATGTTGAGGGTTGGAAAGTAAGAGGAAGATTGCAGAAAAGATGGATTGATTGTGTGAGGAATGATATGAATGTAAAGGGAGTGGATGAGGAGATGACGAGTGACAGGAAGAAATGGAAAAGAAGGACATACTGCACCGACCCCAAATAAATTGGGATAAGGGCAGGAGGATGATGATAAAATGATTCAAACGGAGGTTAACTCCCAAACTGGTCCCAATTTTTTTTAAATTTGGAAAGCTATTGTACGTTTTCAAGTAAAAACTGTATTATTTATAATATCGTCGCTTATATAACTACCGCTTATAAACTCACGAATGTAGTGATTACATTTTTTGACTACCATAAAAAAGATAAAAATAAAAAGCATTTTACAAAAAAAAACCGTCTTCAAAAAACTAACAAAAAAGCTTTAAAAATAAACAAACAAAAGTGAAATCACGATAAAAAAAAATATTTAAAAGCAAAAAATATCTTATGGCCCCAGCCCTCTTTAAAATACGTTTTTTAATATCATACGAGCGTTATAAATAATTATGCAGATTTCGAATATTATTACTGGGGAATATTGTGAAAATACATTAAGCAATAGCTTTTTTCAAGTGGCGTCACACGAACAAAATTACTTTTCTGTATTTAGATAACCAGATGAGAGGTAAACAAAATGCATTCATGAATGCATTTGGTTGATTAGGTAATAGTCAGCCATATTATTCTGTGCTAGACCGGGATGGGTTATTGGTTTACTGAATTTGAATAGCCATTGTTCGGTTAAATTATGCAAGTTATTTATACATTGTGTACGTAGGTACTAGGTACTATGTCATGTGTGCATAATATTAGCTCTTGCAGACGACTTGCTGATCTGTCGGACGGAAATCGAACCTTCTTCAAAGATGCTGAAATGATACACACATAGCTTAGAAGTTAATAAATACTTTATAACGGAATAAATCCATGGCTACTAAATTTTTCTTCCGATTCATCTCTAGAATTTCTACAAGTGAATAATATAAGTATAGAATGTCTTTAACTACTTACTTATTACATAGTAGTTTAAGCACTACCTATGTACTGCTCAACTTAAAAGAAACCAATTCTGTACTCAAACTGGACTATACACTCGTCCAAGTTCGCGCTACTACACTTTTTGTTGTGTGTTACCACGAACTCTACACACATAGGTAAATAGAGCTTCCCAGTAGCACAGGTAATGTAATTATTATGTAACGCTACGATGATGGATCGGCCGCGCTGATAGATCGCTCCTATTAATCAAACATCTGCGAAACCTGATGACACCGATCACCGATCAAGATCGACCCGTACGATAACCGCTTCACCCGACTGAGTGATTATTATCTAATTATACCCAGTGATATGTTAAACTGTACTATGAATATAAAATCCCATTTATGATAGCCACGCGTTCTAGCGTTTCACGTTCACGTTTCGAAGTCTGCATGGTTATCGCTATAAAATGAAAGGATGCAACAATTAAATGCAAAAAGCCCAAATGATTTCTATCTGACCAAACCCTTACACTACTTTACAATTCGCTGCCTCGGTAAATTGATAGTCTGAACATTTGTGGTTTTGATTGCCAAACTGGAAGAAAAGTTTACGTCCGTCCGTCCGTACAAAGTGAAATCCGATTTCTATAAACATCGCCAGGCTAGGAGCAATAGGTAGTAATAACTGTGAAGTGGTTCCGTGGTGAAGTTGGGGTAAAAGTTTTCATACTATCGACTAACTTTATAAATCCTTAACATTATTTAAATACGAATGCGTGGTTTCTTTTTCAAGCTATTTACGCTCAATTACTTACAAAAACCAACTTTAGTGGGGTTTGTTGTACTCATTAAGATCCGTGTCATTCATAAACGGGTATAGCAAGAGAAGTTGTCCCATGTCACCGATTAGATACACGTACATCCAGTCTAATTATGACCTACAATTTTCAATTTGTAAGTCAAAATTACTTAGCTTAATGTTTTACCTGTCTGTGGTTTGTTTTATAAGTAGTTCGGCGCAGTAGGCCGCCTCCGCGCCTCCCGGCGGTAATTCCCCATTGTTTTCAGGAACTAATCTTGAGCTCGATTTCCGATGACGGCTAATCACCCATCACTCTCAATATGCATCAGTGTTTTCCATCATCATTTCCTGGGAATCCATCCGTGAGCGGGTACTGCGTCGCTATTCTGCTAACTAGAGTTTTCATTCAGCATTTTTCAAAAAATAATACCTCTGTTTTAGAAAATCTTACTTGACCACTTGAAATTTACGAGTTAGATAACTGTCGCGTCTGAACAGCGGCAAAGTTGCTTACTCGGAGTTGAAGCATTGTTCGACGGTTCGCAACAGACGGCAACATGTCCAACTGTCCTAACTCCCTCAAGCCGACTGGAACCGCGAAAGTCGTAATTGACCTTGTTTCTAATTACTCTCATACACAGAAATTGCGACCTTGTTCGATCAAAATAAGGCTCATTCGGAATTTTTCTCCAGGTAGTCGTGAAGTATCCAACTTATATGATGAATGACTTCTATTATTAAAGTCAGTAGAACTATGAGTGCAATTCACATGAAAAACGAGAAAGTCTTTATACCTTGAAACTTCTTAGAATTAATTAGTTGAATGGAGCATTGTTAAATTCAATTAAAAGACGACCGTAGAGCCATTTCTGGGTAGTCTTATACGCAATTAGACATTCAATGTAAATTAAAACTAATGTAATCTCTTTTGGTATGTTGAATTCTACTAGGCACAAAATTAATTGATAATATGGATTAAGAATATTTATTGATAGAAAAACTTTTTTTATAATTTAATCAAACAAACTTAAATTAAAAAAGAAAACCGGCCAATTGCGTGTTGGACATTGCACATTTAGTGTTCCGTACAAAATAGGGCTAATCTGTGCTACCGCAAAATAAGTTGGTAAGTAATAAGAAAATTAGGGAATTTAAAAGAAAAATCTGATTTATATTTTGGTACTTGTTGGTAAAAATACGAAATAATAAACTTACATTATCATTACGTAATAACAAACAATTAAATTTCAAGTTCACAGTCAATGGGAAGTTAAAAAATACTTCGGAACTGGGAAAATCCTGACTATGGCGGCTTCTCATGGCTTTGTTATATTTTAAAAACAAAAAACAGTTTTTCTTTAGTCTTACAGTCTTTCCACTTCCAATAATGATAACCCACACGGGTAAAAATATGTTATTTCACGCCCCCCTTCACTTCCTTCAATTTTAGAGGGAGGAAATTTACCCTCAAAAATAATAATAATAAATGTTTATACTTTACCTGGCTTTTGGTTGGAAATACACACCTTTGGTGCAAATATGAAGCCTGAATCAGTCCTATCCAATCAATGTCCGACCTATACAAACTGCACCGTTATAATTTTGTAACAAAATAAAATAAGAGTTGAACAGGAACACATTCCAGCAGCTGTCAACCGGAAGAGTACTTCGACCAATGAGAAGTCCGAGCAATTCCACGTTATTGTAGCTCCCAACTTCCAGCTTGTTGCCTCAACCTAGTTTGGTTTCAGTTGTGATTAATACACCATACCAAATAAATTGTTTGACCAGTTTTCTCACATTAAAAAGGAGGATAATAAATTCAGATAATATATGTGATATTTCTGTTTCAAGTTTTGATAAGTTTTTGTTTTTTTCTGAGGTTGTGTCATAAGAACTTTACTTATTTTTATGTTTTCATGTATGTACCTGAATATGTCACGTCTTATAACGTAAAATATTCCAGTGTTTCATCTTTCCGACTTAGTACGAACTTTGTTAATTGTTTGAAAATTCTTCTTCCTACTCTAGAAAATTCTTCGTGAAGTTACCAACAATGTTATCAAGTGGAGCACTTAATTATTTACAAGTTAAAGACGCGCTGGTGTATTAAGTTGTTAAGTGGAGATCTATCCACCTGATAATGTTATATCTTTGTCGTAGTATATTGACGTAGTCTCTATATTATCAAAGTTTTGGTAATGTGGTATTACCACCACCTCATTGAAATTAGGTTTGTGATTAGATTTTACAAGCGATTGTCGATAAAAAGCGTTAATTGATTAAAATCGCCTGCACAGTCGCCTGCCAAGGCCACCCGTGTAAGCATTGCCTAAGTGTTGAGGAATTTCTTTACACGTTGAACCTTTAAGTACATGTAAGAAGAAGATACTCAATAAAGATTTTAAGAATTACAGGTTTGACTAAACGAAATCGAAAAATACCTTATTTAAAGAAACTTCGTTTTGCCATTTTTCTCGAGAATTTCCACCGATATCGCGCGAGAAAAACGTGAAGTACCTAGGATTACTTAATGAGACTTTGTGGCAGATTCCAATATGTCTAACTGTATAAATAAGGTACCTAACATACTACTACTTAAACTGATTTTATAAGCTAAAGATGGAATATTAACGCACATTCTGAAACTTAAATTTTAATACGGTTTAATTGATATAATCTAATACAATACCTATAAACTATAAACGAGGATGCGTTACCACAGTTAACATACTAGGTTACACAGTGGTCAGACACAAACAAGTAATGTTACACTGACTGTGGTTGTTTGTGCAGTGCGCGCGGGCGAGAGCGCGGGCACGGAGGCGTCCCGCGCCGCGCCCGCCGACCCCTCGCCCACTAAACTGCCAAGTACGTCGTAACGCTGCAATAAGATCTCGTAATCCGATCTTCACATACATACCAAAAATATACTGGCATTTAAAATAGAAATTTAAAAATACTTGAGATTCATTAAGTTGCGGTCTAAACTAAAACACAGTAGTTTATAACTAATATTTAAGCGCTATGCGAAAAGCATAGCAGCAGTCTTCAGTTAGCATTTGTAGCATAGCATTACCAGTAAGCCCCAGCTGTCGGATTTCGCAAACTTTGCAAATGGATGTTCTGACCGCAGCTAAAGTTACTCTTGACAAAATTATTCGTCTGTAAGCTAAGATTACTACGCTAACAGCCTAGTGATTAACGCCTCCCACTAATCTTACACGAATTTGCCAGATTGAATGAGATCTTATTTTAGCGTGAATTTTACTACCCAATCGTATAGCACTATGTTTACGCTCAGCACAGACCCCGATTAAATCCCACGCTCCGATGAAACATCCGAAGTTCCGTGCAATGCAAATAAAACGCTTCATAAACTAAAAAATAACGAATTGTTTCCAAAACATATCAATATTGATGAGCACCCGAATGGTCGGCGCAATGTGCGGGCGCTTCGGAATACGTAAACCGTTGTTTGGCGTTTTTCCAAATACGTGTAACACCCTGGCACAATATAGATTCCTATCACCGTTCCATTTGCGATGAAAATAATGCTCCCACTCTTCCCACCTCCCACGTATTTATCTTGATTTGTGTTATTACCTCTTTGGGAAAACGGTCGCATTGTGTTGGGTGATCGTTTTTTATTTGAAGTATGAAGTATGTTAGTCGTTGTAATGATTAAGTAATATTAAGGTAATATCGTCGTTCTTTTGTTTAAAAATATGGGAGATAATGAAGTCATCTATAGACTTTGACCGAGCGAGGCGCGGCGGCGGCGGCGGCGCTGTAAAGTTTTAATGGGCTCACACTGGCCAGCCGAAGCCACAAAGGTAGAGTTACCTGCCCTCGCTGTCTCTACGTGTGGCCCTTACAGCCTCAGGCTCGTATTAAATATCTTTTCTGAAAAATTTTGTCTGAAGTAAGTGCTTACTTACCAAGTTTCGTTTAACGTTTGTGGTCTAGGCTAAAAAACTAGGATAAAAATCCGTTGTCAGCAGGCTGCGGACTCTACATTATGCTGGACAAAGTTAACCTTTAAAAAATCTAGGTATGAATAATGTTAAATAACAGAAAAATTGCATTATTACAAGCGAACGAATATTGTTAACTTTACTTGAACGACACTTTTGTTATTCATGTATAGTACTTTTGTTATATATACATATTTCTATAGGTCCTTTTTGTTACTAGACCGGTTGGCAACAAAATTTTATAACTTTGCAAACAAACATTCTTAGTTTTACCCAATGATTTCCAAAGTATCACATACTTATAATTTAAAAAAAATTGCTGATGTTTTATGGTATGGACTATGATGCTAATAATAATATCAACATTCGCTTGGCTAGGTGTTTCCTTTTATAAATTCCTTTTGTTTTCCCTTCACCAAAATATAAAAGCTAACAAAATATTTTCTGAGATGCAGGTTAAATAAACAGCTTACTCGTGATGGCGGGTGCGGCATATTATCGCAATTTTTCAGCGAAATTAAACAATGTAACAAAGGTTCTTTGTGGCCAGGAAAGGTCGCGATACGGCGGGTTTTAGGAAATTCTGGTGTGGACTTTGTTGGCACATGGGACTTTTGAAACCCGACTTTTGAAGCTTAATTCATACGCCGACACATGGCGGTGGGAAGGGATGCGGATGGAGAGATAACCGGACTCACTAAAACAATATATAATTTGCTGTTTGGTTCCCTAATGTATGTATGTATGTACCTATGTTTAAATAGTTATTTGTTATGCTAGAGACCAACGTAGTGATTACGTTCTCTCTGATCAAAGTGCTGCGAGTGCTGACTTTAAATTGAAAGAATTGAATCACGAGCACGAGTTATCTATAGTTCAAGCACACCTATGCTGAAAAAAATGGATTCATAGAGTAGGTAAAGAAGATTCGTCAATCAATCAATATTGCTGCATAAATGTCTCAATAATGCTGCATAAATGTTACCTTATTATGTTATACGCAGAACTCAAAACGGCTGAACTCTTTCTGTCTGCACAGGCCCTAAGGAACACGGAACACCCAACGCAGAACTCGAACGGCTGAACTCTTCTGTCTGCGCGGGGCCTAAATAATTAAGTTCAAAAAAATCTGGTTATGTACTTTTGTCCATTTATCGATCATTGTGTTAACCGCATTATGGCGTCGTTGTTAACCCTCGCGACCCGTGCACCCACCGGGTCCACCCGACAAGTGGGTGCGCGGGGAATTACTTTTTACCCATTGACCCACTGCATTTTGGCAGGAATCAAAGTTTTAAAATTTGAATGTTGTGCAGAGTGCGACCGCACGTTCGTGAGCCGCGGCGGGGCGGGCAACGGCACGTTCCACGCGCCGGAGCTGCTCAACCCCAACAACCACAGCCGGCAGTGTCTGTACACGTTCCTCGCGGCTCCCGGCCAGCGCGTGCTCGTCGAGTTCCGCACCTTCGATCTGCGCGGGAAGCCGCCAGAGTACGTCTGCATGTAGTACGCTGGTAGCCACAGCTTTCCAGGGTTGCCGGAGTGCCATTTGCAATGACTACAGATATTAAATTTATTTCGACAGGCCTAACGCTGGTACTCAAAATGAATATCTGTAGGCATTGCAAATGGGATCCCTGTTAATTCCCTTTGCCAGTTCTGATTCACACGAGAAGACATAATATCGACGTTATCCAACTTGATATTGTTATGGTTAAAGTACAAAATGTCGCTTGAAAACTATTTTTCTGTATTCTTTTCTCCGATCTCATAAAACAATATCAAATCCCGTAAATTAGATCATTTCGGCGACATTCCCTGGATGTTAACGGAGAATAACGTCTTTACTAAACCAATACTTGTTTTTTCTAGTGGAGCCGCGGTGGGGGAACTTCCAGCGTGAGTACCTACATTATCTGTCTCGTTCTTATCTCCGAGTTACTATAAATTACGAGACACAAACATGTTTTCCTCCGTTAAGTTATTATTGTTCTGTACAGCCTTCAGGCCCTAGAATTTGGGTCAAACTCTTCGATGAAGCTTGATAAAGTTGTTTCGATTTATTTGTGATAACTCATTTGCTATTCATAATAAACAACCTTAGAAGTTAGTCTGTGTTCTGATACTCTGATATTATGTAGATAATGTTAGGATTATACGAGTATTTTCACCCTTCAAAGCCTGGAAAATGAGACACAATAGATATTCCATTGTTTATTGGTTTTATTTTAAATCATACTGCTTCAACAACAGATGCATGCACGAGTATATGGACATCTACTCGGAGATGGCGTCGCTGGAGGCGGTCGAGCTGGTCAACTCGGCGTTCGGCGGGCGCTACTGCGGGCCCATCCCGCCGCGCCGCCGCGTCTCGCTGCACCGCGCCGTCGCCCTCTCCTTCTACACAGACAAAACGTACACGCCGCCGACACTCTTCACAGGCACCTATCGCTTCATCAACGCAAGTAAGAACACTAGCATTATACCTACTTTTACTCAAAATATTTTTAATTTTTATTCTATAATGTAGCAAGTAGAAAAAACTATTACTCATAACTATTGGAATCTTTTTTATAGAATAATAAAAGAAGCTGCTGCATTACAACAACCATGTCGCAATAAAATTACTATTTCGTTTCCATAAAAGCCTAGTCACACTTTAGGCGCCAATAAATATTTATTGGCGCCCAAACGTGGTACCACTTAAGCGTATTGGAATTATTTTTAGATTTGTTGTGTAGTACAAATACATGGGTACAGAAACCACAAAGTTGAATTATTATTTTAAAACTAAATGATACGTCTTGACACTTGAATAAATGTTAATTATAGCGGAATTCGAAGTGGGAACACCAGTGCCGAATACGTTGTGCTCGTTCGTGATCGAGGCGAGCAAGCGCAAGACGGGCTTTCTGCTGTCGCCAACGTACCCCGGGATCTACCCCAAGGACATGACCTGCAACTACCTGTTCAGCGGGCAACCCGGCCAGAGGATACGACTCGAGTTCCGCGACTTCGATCTGTTTTTCGGCGGGCCGCAGTGAGTGCAAATCTGTTTTAATTTGATTTTATAACTGCTACGTTATCTGGGTCTTTTTTTCATACAACAATAAGTGCTCAATCTGGTAGCAATATAATCACCGATTCACGTAGATTCCTATTATGTATGTAATTTTACCACCTCCCATACATTTTTATTTACTTTTATGCAACATTCCATATTTCATTATAAAGTGAGGTTATAATTTTGTATTTATTTTGATATCTGCTTGTTTTTCATGACATTTTATTTTATCTGATTTCCTTGGTAATGTGAACGTAGGTTTGTATATCTGTTTATAATTCTTCTCGCTCTTTCATATTGCTACCGAGTGAGTGGGTACACAAATTCTCATTTCAAAATTATGTATATTTTTTCTTCTACGCGATTTCTTTCGGTTTTCAAAATTCCTAGTGTGTATAAAAGGTCCTGTTTCGTTGATTCGGGAGTCAATTCATAGAGTCGAGTTGTACTACCACATAACGTTAAAGTTGCCGAGACTCAAGAAGGCCCCGCGCCGCGTGTGTTACCTGTCAGAGCTCCTACCGCTGCGGGTGCTGCGAAGTTTTCAAGGCTCCAAGTTCTAGCTCCAACTGCCCTACTCGCGCTGCACGTAACAACGGCCAACTCTATCGGTCTTGCTGCCGCTGCTCGGCCTCCTAGCGTCCCTCCTACGCGCTACTTACGTCCCCTCTACGTGAAGCATACGTCCCACCTACGCGCCGCCTACGTCCTTTCTACGTGAAGCCTACGTCCCATCCCATCTACGTGCAGCCTACGTCCCTGCTACGTGAACTTGAAGTCTACGTCCCGTCTCTTCTTTTTAGAAGATTCCCCAGAAGTCTCGTCCTCCCTCCTCCCTCTCTCGCTCCCTCTCCCTATAGTGTAAAGTTAGTTTTTTAAGTCGTTAGGTTTTGCTTTTAATAAAATTCTTTCCTTTATACTCTACTTCTTATTAATACCTTTGTAGCATAGAATCGTCATGTCTTTCTATCTCTCTCCTTAAACTTCTCCTTTCTCTCCTTCGTATCGTTACACGTAAAGATAAAAGTATCAAGTAATGAATAACAGACTTCAACGCGTGTGAGGAGGCTATAAGACTTGTTATTAGGTTTCCTACAAAAACTTCAGTAAAGTGCGCAATCTATTTAATGGATGTCATATTAACGCGATAAAGGGGCTTTTTAGATGTTTTTACTGAGAACCTACACGTTTTTTATATGAATGTAATTTTGGTTAATGACTAACGTTACGAATTTTTTGCGATAGGTAAGTCAGAGAAAGAAATTAGATGAGAAAAAATGTTTAGGTACACGACATATTTTTTTTCTACATGCCATTATATTATTCGAATAACTTTGGATAGCGACGGAATCAAAGTAACTAGTACTGCCAGCATCGGGGGAGGAAATATTACAGAGAGAGAGCAAGCAAAAGGGTACTATGTATGAAATAAAAAAAGAGGGTCAGCATTTTCTATTAAATCTACTTCGGTAATTGATGACAATGCAACCTCGAATCTGCAATGCAACATGAGTTCGTATTTTCTTAGATTGTTAAATAATTCATTTATTTATAAACCACTCACATTCAAATTATTAAGACTTGAGCTGATTGGGTTATTAATTAGTCAACTTCTCTTGAGGTGCCAATGTAATTTAAGCATAAGGTAATTGGAGTAACCCGTACAGCTGCCCGTTCGACTGGGTGCGCGTGTACGACGGGCCGGACAACTCGTCAGCCGTGATCGGCACGTACTGCGGGCAGCAGCGCAACCTCGTGCTGTACTCGAGCGACGAGCGGCTGCTGGTCACCTTCTTCACGCTGCCGCGCTCCGCCAGCACGCAGAACCGTGGCTTCAAGGGTATCTTCGAGTTTTCAGAGAGTTTTGTTAAGTTAGGTGAGTCTTCTACCATAAGAATAATAGTATTTTTCTCACCGGAGTCACCGGACATAGATGACGCGGCGAAATCTTTTCACCAGATTTGTTGATTGAAAACTTGATACCACTTTAAATTTATTGTTAATTTTTTTCAATTTTGAGATTTAAGCATTCACAATGCTATTCCTATATAATACTAAATAATATACTAGAAAAAATAGGACTCGCACCAGATCATGTTCTCGGACGGGAATCGAACCCGCGACCTTTGGATATCCGGTCCAATGCTCTGACCGCTGAGCTACCGAGTCACTTTTTTATATTTTTAGTGACTCGGTAGCTCAGCGGTCAGATCATTGGACCGGATATCCAAAGGTCGCGGGTTCGATTCCCGTCCGAGAACATGATCTGGTGCGAGTCCTATTTTTTCTAGTATATTATTTAGTATTTATTGTTAATTATATGCTTAGATACTGAATGTAAGAGTTACACCTAATTATGATGACAAACTAATAAAAATGACTTATTAATTTCAGATTTTATAAGTAAACACGACGCCGAGCATATTAGGGGCTCCGAGTGCGACCAGAAGATCCTGAGCAAAAAGGAGTCCACGGGATTCGTGTACCATCCAAATTATCCATTCCCCTATATACAAAAAGTTGTTTGTAGGTTAGTATTACATAGATAATCACCATTTTCAAAAAAAAGATGGATTTTTTCTGATCATATTCTTTTTACAGATATTTTATATACGGTATGCAAGACTCGCAAAATTTAGAGAGAGTGCGTTTAGAGTTCCAAAACTTTTCCATACCGAAAGGATATAACCCCAAACCGGAGTAAGTATTATTTTTATTTTCTGTCTTAATTTATAGCTTCAATTTCACATACGCTTTCGGTTTTAATCGATTGGATCGAATCAGTAAGCTATGGTATCTAAGAATCTTAGATTCAATCGACTCGCCTAAGACTTAATTTATCTCCTGAAATAAGTAACTCTATATTATTATAAATCAATAATTATAAAAAAAATTGGCAGTTCGTGCCCGGACGGGTACCTGAAGGTGTACCTTCGCGGGCAGGAGGCGACGGACTCGTACGACAAGCACGACGCGGAGTTGTGCGGGGAGGGCGCGGGAGCGGGCGCGGTAGCGGGCGCGGGTGCGGGCGCGGGCGCGAGCGCGGGCGCTGCGGACGCGTTCCCGCCGCCGCTGCTCTCCGACGGGCCGCGCCTGGTGATGGTCTTCAGCTCGGGCGAGCTGCAGGGGAGGGGGTTCAAAGCCAAATATACTTTTGAGACTGGTATGTTTATGTATGGCATTTTGGTCTGAATGAGTTTAAATAATTAAAATCAGCTACATTGTTGCTAAATAGGGGTGGCTCCTCGATCCTAAAGATTGTAATATTTTTTTAAACATAAACCGTTTATTGCAAAAGATTTTTAAACACTGTTTAACTTAGATATCCGTTTAAATGCGATGCTATCACTTTTTTGGCAGTTTGTTTGAAAGGAACTGCATCACATTTTTTTATATATATTTAGAGGACTGGTTGTCTGATTACAACCTATTTCGTAGAATACCGAGTACCAGGCACGGCGGCGCCGGGCGGCGAGTGCGCGTTCACGTACCGCTCGGAGGCGAAGAAGCGCGGCGAGTTCAACTCCCCCCGCTACCCTTCCAACTACCCCTCGCACACCAACTGCACGTACACGCTGGACGCCACGCCCAACGAGCAGGTCACGGTCGTCTTCGACCACTTCAAAGTGAGAGCCGACGCATGGAACGCCACCGCTGGCCTATACGGGTATGGATTTCATCTTCAATTTCAGACCTTTGAGATTTGAACTGATTTATATGGGTACCGTTATTATTATTAATGTCGTTCGGTCCGGCTCGAAGGACCGACATAGGAGTGATAATAAGTTGTTGTAATAACTTGGGTAATAACAAATAGATTAAAGATTAGATAACGTTTTGAAATACTAAAGTTTTCCTTACTATACATCAAGTCGAGACGTCTTTGCGCTGACAAGAAATTTTTTTTTGGAGCACGGGCTAGTGAGTATGCCAGATAAATAAATAAATATTTGACAACATCACATACATTGCTCCGATTCCAATGTAAGTAGCTAAAGCATTTGTGTTTTGGAAATCGGAGACAACGGTAGTATTACAAACACCCAGACCTCAGCTAATATAGAAAAGTTTGTTTTCTAAATTGACCCAACCGGGGATCGAACCCGGGACCTCAGAGTTCGATCCCCGGTTGGTAACAAAATGGTACTCTTAAATAT
Organism: Catoptria pinella; assembly: GCA_963556745.1. Lineage (NCBI taxonomy): Eukaryota > Metazoa > Arthropoda > Insecta > Lepidoptera > Crambidae > Catoptria > Catoptria pinella. The sequence goes on from OY750766.1 coordinate 373,793, forward strand.
AAGGTGGAACCAAATTAACAATACTGAAACAGGTGATAGCGTTGCTTAAACTGAACAACTTTCTCCAAGGAACATAGGTCTAAAAACGAATTTTCCATACTAAGTCGATCAGCTGACCGATACATTTTGTATGGGAGGATGTTTTTTTTTTTCGTATTTCGACCTATGTTTTTTGGAGAAAGTTGTTCAGTTTAAGCAACACAGTATTGTTACTTAATTTGGTTCCACGTTATACAAGGTGTTACAAAAATATCCCTAATGCCGAACATGGTATATAGGGACATTTTGATATTTTCGATTTTAATTTTTGAATGAAACAGCTGATTTTTTTCGCGATTTCAGAGTTGTTCCCATAGTAAAAGTTGATCAGTTTGATGGTTCCTATATACCATATTCGGCATTAGGGGTATTTTTGTAACACCTTGTATAGATAGATTGATTTGTTTGGTGGTGCCAGCGGTGCGACGTGCAGCGAGGACTGGGTGGAGGCGTGGTGGACGGGGCGCGAGGGCTCGCAGGTGCCGCTGGGGCGCTGGTGCGGGCTGGCCACGCCCGGCCCGCTGCAGTCCCCGCGCGGCGCGCTGGGCCTGCTCATCGCGCTCAGGACAGATACAGACAGCGTCGCCTCCGGATTCAAGGCGCGATACGTGTTCGAGGTCAGTCCCGGTGCTCTAAGGGTCAGTCTCTGTGCTCAGTGTTACCGAACCAAAAAATATAAATGCGGTAGAATTACAGCCGAAAAATCGGAAGAATTCGGGAGATACAGAAGAAAAGATGTCACTTTGAAAAAGGTTTTTATCATAACATATTGTAATAGACGATGTAGCGTTTTAAGATGTTTACGAGAAGATGCCGTCAAAACTTTAAAATTCAAAATGGAAAAACCGGTTTCCACTGAACTCACTTAAGTTGTCAGTCATACAGCATACCGTCACTTTCTGATTCGTACACGAAGCGAGTGAAAAACAGAGATGAGGATAGGTATTCCGCTACTTTTAATAATGGAGTAGGGACTTTCTAAGGAATGTGTGACGAATGATGCGTTCAATGTTTAGAGTAAAAATGAAAATAAGGGTAGGTACGTTCGTTATTAACTCTGGTTTTACACTGAGCATTGGGTAAATACCATTTATTATCAAATTTTTGGAGAAAAGTAGTGCTGATCGGGAGATGAAGTACAAAATTGGTAGATCTACCGAAAAATCTGGAGGTTTGGTAATACTGTACAGTACGTTAAAGAGGCTGCCGTGCTGTGGACTTGCTCTACGCTACGCATCGACCTAGCGTCAGGGTTCTATGACTGCCCTAATCGATCTTTTCAAAGTCGACAAGTGTGAGATAAAAAGGTTCATCGTGTTAAACACACTGGCTCGGCTAGTTCTCGGACTATTCAGTATCGCCGGACATAATAATAATAATAATAAACGCCGGTGAATAACTTTGTTATTCTTTTCTTCGTAACTTTATTTCACGACAATGGAAGGTTATGTCGTCGTTCGTTCCAGCCAGCGAAATCGATATTCGGCGACTGCGGCGGCAACATGTCCGGCGCGGAGTGGGGCGTGGTGACGTCACCGCGGTTCCCGCTGCCGTACGAGCCGCCGGCGCGCGGCGCCGCGTCGCGCGTCTGCAACTGGTTCGTGACCGCGCGCGCCGGCAAGAGGCTGCTGCTCAACTTCGAGCACTTCGCCGTCGAGGGACACTTGACGGGTGAGTGCTGAGCCTTATGGTCGATACTTATCCGCGTTAGCCTTCTTGATGTCCCCACTGCTGAGATATGAAGTATTGCTATGCTTCTGAACCACGGAGGAGCTTGAGATAATAATAATAAATGCTTGGACGATTTCACACGGCGCCATCTAGCCCCGAACTAAACTAGTAAAGCTTGTATTATGGGTGCTAAACGACTGATATACTCATTATACATAGTGACACCCAGCCCCGTCACAGAAATTAAAATTCATCATTTTAATTTCTGATCGGGCGGCTATCGAATCCGGGACCTCTTGCGTGGTAGACCGGCATGTTGACCGTTGCACGACTCGGGTCGTCAAATAAATCGTCATAATAAAATAATTGTTTGATCACCTATCCGTCGTTCCAACTTAGCGCAAGTTGCATAATCTCCGTAATCGCAGGCCGAAATAATGCGCTATGTTACTGCTCTATCGAGCTCCCTAATCATCATAACAGTCTACTAAAGTTTGTCGTAGTAGGACGTAGGTCTGTTCCATTAGAGAATGTTGCCGTTGAATATTCCTCGCTCGACAGGCGGGTTGAGGTTATTGTAGCGGCGCGATCATACCGCTACATAAGCATATGACGAAGAAATGCAGGATCAGCGAAAAGTACAATATGTAAACATTACGCAGACTACGTCAAGCTAACATCGAGGTAAAAATGTATGAAGACCTGACTCACGATATCGAAGTTTTCGCATAAATACAAATTCCAACATCTTACAGTTGGACTGCGGTCCCCGAGCACAGACACCTAGCTCGGCGGAAGTACTTCCCTTTTCGCTAAATATATGGTGAAGAAATCCTGCCTCATTACTATTCTACTCATTGAAAATTGGCATCATTTTTGAAATGGCGATAATATAGAGTCGTGTGGTGGTTTAGAGCGCGGGTGCCCGGCGGCGGTGCTGCGGCTGTGGTACGAGAGCCCGGGCCCGCCGCTGGAGCTGTGCGGCGAGAAGGCGCCCTCCGACCGCTGGCAGTACCTCTCCTCCTCCAACTCCATCCGCCTCTCGTGAGTATACTCTCTATGTCGAACTCGGCGTAGGAGTCTCGAACAAAGTTGAAAAAGTATGTTAATAGGTAACAAAAACATACTTAAATTGTCCAGATGTGAATGCAGTGTGCAAAGAACTAGCTGAAATAAGTATTTGAAATTTTGTTGAGGTGTCAATCCTAGCCGTCGTCGAAAGCCGTTTTCTGCTGAATTATAATCATAACCGACGTCGTCTCGATCGCATCATCCACGAAAGTGAAACTCGCGTTGACGACGAATAGGTTATCTTCTGACTGGAGGTGTTTCACCACAGGTTCATAATAGCGGACAAGTCGGTAGGCGCGGCGGGGTGGCGCGCCATCTGGACGGAGGTGACGGTGCCCGAGGCGGGCGGAGCGGGCGGGGCGGGCGGGACCTCGTGCCCGGGCGCGGCGGAGGGCGGGCGGGGCGGCGACTGCCTGGGCGCGTGCCTGCCGCCCGCCGCCGCGTGCTCGCGCCTGCAGCACTGCGCCGTCATGCCGCCGCCGCCGCCGCACTCACACTGTTAGTATGCACGCTTACTGCACCGACCACATTCACCACGACTAAAAGATCGAACCTACTCGCGACCTTGCCGAATCACTGTACGCAGCCCGATGATTGAAAGAGAGATGGATTGAGGGATTCTCATGGCGCCTATAGACCGACTATAGTCGAATTGATTCATACCTATTCACATTGAATCACCTGTTCAGCGAACATGGTGATAGACGATTATCTACCAGTGAGCACCCATGTTGAAATGGAATACGAGATTTACTTATGCGATTGTATAGATGCGCGCACGACGACGTCGGCGACGTGATCGGCGATCGTTTAGAAGGGCCATCGATTTCATGGAATCCCTGTCTCTTTTAAACATTAGGCTGCATTACGACTTTCATTTGTTAAATCGAACTAGTAGGTACTTTTATTTCTGGTTGCGTAACAACAACTGGTAGAATGGTATCGTATGCTAATATGATAGAGTATTTGACGAGTTCTGAATAACTAAAAAACTCGTGACGTAAATTTTTACATCTGCCTAAGTCGTTGCTCGTAAAAGAAACAAAACAAAGTTAAAAAAGGCGTACATAGCAAAACGCCACATCGTTGTCCGTTGTACAGTCGCGAACGTTCTTCATTAAGATCTAGAATGGGTAAACTTTATTAGTCATGACATAAAAGAGCATATAAAAGTGGATGTTGGGCGCCAAATTATAAACTGGCGCCCAACGTGGGACTGTATTTTGAATTGTTAAAATTTATTATTCTACTACATCACGACACACAAAAAGGCCCAACGGACGTACAAAATAGTTTTTCTTTTATAAATTTTAGGATAATACAGGGTTTGAAAAGATCACTTAAAACTATGTTTTAACTATTTGTTTACCTCACGATCGAATTATTCACAACTTATTCTCCTTTAGGGGAATCAGAACAAACTTAAAAAAGTGGGCCTAACTAAAAACTTAATCTAATAATCTTAATAAGGTCAATATTTCTTCTTCTATGTAGTATAAGTAGTGTAGTAAATTTTGAAGATTTATCCATTTCTAGGTATTATAATAAAGGAAGAAAACATATTTTCATTAGGATTAAAGATACAAATATTGAACCTATTACAGTAACAATATTGTTATACATATCGATACGACGGTAATATGTCAACACGCTCTCAAAATGTCGGAACTCAGAATGCTCTTTATTGAATTTCGTTTTGTTAACTCTAATGAAGAAATCGAATTTCAGGAATGACTTTTCAAAATTTCTTTGCCTCAGAAAACTTCACTGTATAATAATACAATTGGCACTGCACTTGCATTTCACATAATTGTATCTACACCATGCATTTATCGTCGCATCATAGGGATATTAATGATGATATATTTATTATAAATATCAAATATAATGATGTAGCTTGTTGATGACATAATTATTAAGGAGTAAGCAGTACATGTTTGAGCAATGCGTTGACGCGGCACCGAGCGGCTCTCGGGTTGCTCGGCACTTGGCACGGACACATTTGCTGCTTACTCTTGCATTTTTCTTCTATATTGTTGTAAAATATTGTACTTTAAACACTGTAGCTCTGTTAACTAATAATCTTTTAAATCAACTATAATGTTATGTTCACTATACTTTCAATTACTATTGATGGTTCAATGCAATCTTTGTCTCCAACAGTTTAGGTAGTGATGTATGACGTTAGGTGATAGTTTGTGTAAGGGTTCAATATATTATTGTTGGTGAATTAGCAGAATATATCGACTATGTTGCAAAGATGACCGATATTTTTATTTACGAGCGTCCTTTTTAAGACACATTTTTTTCAAATTTACCTATCTAAATGTTATCATTTATTTCACTCTTACATTCATAATCTCCGCTCAATTTTCTACAGTATTTTTAGTAATTTTATCAGTCTTAGTGTTTCTCAAATACTGTGATGACTCAGGAGAATTAAAATAAAAACGTATCTATACAAAATTTTATTTACTTATCACCTTGTGGTCGTTTCGGTGTCTTTAAAACCTTGTCGTTTCATTAGCAGTTTTGAAGTTTGATACGCAAAAGACGAAGCTTGCATTGAGTCATCGCACTATGGGGCCGGGGTACCGAGTCAACCGACACAATTATACATATTTATCGGGTATAATACTTTCTGATCGAGATATCCCTTAAAAATAGACAAAAGAGATCTCTCGCAGAAGACATCTCTTTTAATAAACTTTGTCGCATGTGTCGTAAACTAAACATATATTAAATAAATAAAATTAACCATCACCAATAACGAGGAAGTACGCCCTCAGAACCGAAAAATCCTGCTCGAAGGACCATTCGTTTCGTCATTATCGAATCAACTGTAATATGTCGGTCGCGAAGGCTAACCTCGATTAGTGGTGTGGACCGGCAATCAGAAAGTATGTCGGGTTGGCTCGGGCCAGGGCCGGCGCCGGCTGACGCGGCGGTGTGCGCAGGCGGCGCGGCGCTGGGCCGCGTGTCGGCGTCGGCGTCGGCGCGCGGCGCGCTCGTCGTGCTCTCGCTTGTGCTGGCCGCCCCGCACTGACCGGGCGCTGCACACGTGAGTCTATATATAAACCCGCACCCGCCTCGAACCTGCTCACTCCGCTCCTCCGCCGCACGCTCTTCCTATCTCGCTTCTCATTCACACTAGCCCTACTACTCTTGTGCACACTAGATCTTTCTTTTGCTATTTCTGTAAGAAGTAATACATCTTATAAAATCAGAAACTCTTAAGGTGTCTCCACACAGCCGGCGTGACGTGGCGGGACGGGACGGCGACGCGACGCTGAGCAATTGTAATGTACTAGATATTACGGACGACGTCACACCGACTCGTCCCGCCCGACGTGATGCGACGTGACCTGTCTGTGTGGCGTCATCCGCAATATCTAGTACTTACATTACGACTACTCAGCGTCGCGTCGCCGTCCCGTTCCGCCACGCCACGCCGGCTGTGTGGCGAGACCTTTAACGGAAGAAGTAAGACACGCAAGAGAAAGTTCATGAGCGCAGTAATGTCGAGACTCGAAGGACGATCTCTCGCATCTTTTTATTTTGCTGCCTTTTGATACTTATTTTTCCATCTAAAAGCCAAGCATATGAAATAATTCATCAATTAATAGCGCACTTCTTCACTGTAAATTAAAAGCTCGAAGGACCAATTTAACATTTAAGCATTAGTCAAGTCAAATCCATCGAGTGCTTTTACAATTCAAAGTGGCTAAAATTAATGCGCACCAATTGCCTTATCTTTCCAAGAAGTTGCGAATTAAACACTTAACCACTACATCTAGGAAATTTAAGGCATTATCTGCTTTTCCCCAACGTCTAAATTCATTGCTACAGCCTCCTTTAAACAAATACTTTAAAATATTGTGTTGCATGTTGTAAAAGTTAAACAGTTTAAAAGAAATGAGTATACTAGGTAGTAGCTAGGTAAACTAATAAGTGGGAACCTACATTCAATTTTTGTCTTTCTAAAATGCATCAAATTTGATTTTCGCCTTTTAGATGAAAGTACACGATTAGGTAGGTACACATACCTAAACTAAAACTTTATGAAGCATCCCAATCTGATAGTCTGTATTCCCACTGATTCTGGTAAACATTTGTTTAGCGATGTCTACTGTTCCTCATCCAGTTACCTAAAGATTCACATACACGTTTTTAGAGTAAACTATGTAAACAAAATATGAGGGACGATCGATGGAGGTACCTAACAAACTAAGGTCACGCTGTTCACCGGTGGGCCCAGACTATTCTGGGGTGAGCACGGCCCACCCGCCCCTCCTATCTACGCCCATGACCGCGGTCCGGTAGTAGCTGCGGATCAGTGCAAGTGTAGTTTTAAAATATTATTTTCTTCATAATTTTGTTTTATCAAAAGACTTCAAAAAATGTCAGCAGCCGCCACCTACCTACCTACTGGTATACCCTACACCTCGTTTACATTCAGCATTGGCTTCCGTCACGCCACGCTGCTCAGAAAAAACACCAGGAGTTGTATAAAATTACTGCCACGTATGAAGAACGTCGCTGCGAAGCAACAAGCCGGACGTAGTTGGCGACGCACGCGAGCGCAATAACGAATCGGAAGGTGGTCGCTTCGTAGCAACGTTATTCGTCATCGTAACCTAGGGTTCCATAGACGATTCGGAACTGCGCTGAACGTAGACGGAGGTTTAGATCGTGAACAGCGGCTGAGGCATAGATTGGCGCAGGCGGCGGAGGCGAGTCGAGCGGGTCGTCGGGGTTCGGCGGGGGGCCGGCGTGGGTGTGGGGCGGGGCGGGCGCGGCGTGCGCGGCGGGGGCGGTGGGCGCGTGGTGCAGGCGCCGGCGCCGCCGCCGCCGCCCACTGCGGCCGCCGCCCCCGCCGCGCCCGCCCCCGCGCGCCTGCGCCGCCCGCCTCGCCGCTCCCGCGCCGCCGCCGCCGCCGCCGCCCCCGCCCCCGCCGCTGCACGACACCGTATGACGACGCGCTGCGGCGACGAGCCGCCACTTACAATTATTATCAAATACAACACTTTAAAGTATACCAGCGATTTTATTTCTACCTGCCTGTTAAAATTAAATGAAAATAAAAACGTCATGCTCCCCAGCAACCCCTATAACTGTTTTAAATTTTTTTTTCAACCAACGCGATTGTACACAATGAGTTCTCAATTAGTACACTTTTAAAATAAAATGTACCTTTATAGATTTGGGGCTGCTGTAGAGCATCTCCCCAGCAACCTCATATTGAATTTCAGGTAATTCAGCGCAAATACTAAGGTTTCAGTAAGTAAGAGGTAATTTATAAAATGTACTATTGCTCAAAAGGAGTAAAACTATTCTAGTCACTTAGTTTCATTTAAAAAACTATATTTATTTTATTATTAAACAACGCCTAATGAAAATATATCAAATTCTATTTCAAGCCTTTCATAATACATTTTTTAGAAGTACCCTCAATATTATGAATCTTTCGTCGTGCCGATTCTAGTGTTGTTTACTTATTATTATAAAGGAAAATATCATAACAGGTATACCTAATTAATTAATATAATGATCTACTAACTGTATTAATAGGTTTGCGTAAATACTATAAAGTGTTCGTAGTTTGAGCAGCGCCTTTATATTATTTTGTATTATAAAAAGCTTGAAATAGAATTTGCTATTTTTTATAAGGCGTTGTTATTAATACAATAAATACAGTTTTTTAAATGAAACTAAATGACTAGAATAGTTTCACTCCTTTTGAGCAATAGAACATTTTATAAATAACCTAGTACTTACTGAATCCTTAGTATTTGCGCTGAATTACCTGAAATTCAATATGGGGTTGCTGGGGAGATGCTCTACAGCAGCCCCAAATACAAATAACTGTACGTTGTAATCTACAAAGGTACATTTTATTTTAAAGGTGTACTAATTGAGAACTAATTGTGTACAATCGCGTTGGTTGAAAAAAATTTTATAGTCATAGGGTTGCTGGGGAGCATGACGTGTCAAGTTGCAATGACGCGTGCCGACGAAGGTACAGGGTCTAGAAGGACGTGAAAAAAACGACTAGATAATAAGGCAAACACAGTTTTGCAATTTATTCCACATTAAACTGATACAAGATTGATACAAGTCAGAGTTCTAACAGTATGGACATGCTATGTGGTCGTAATACAAATAAAGTTTAGTAGAGCAATTAATAAACATTACAGAAATCCTGAACTTTACAATACTACTTCCTCACACTAATGTATTTAAAGGGAAATATGTAATAAAAATAAAGCAAAAAACTAAAGCAGGAACACAGTCGGGAAATGTTATCGATACAGATACGTGACACGGGTGGTTCTATTTTAGCCGTAATTGAGTCATCTAGTTCATTTCATTCCATCAATAATTCATCCTCATGTAACCTAAGTTGTAAGTATGTCAAAAAACAACAGTCAAACTCCTTATAATATAATAATTACTGCTAAAATACACATCACATCGCAAAATGCGTTCGCAGGAATAAAATATATTGAATAACATGTATTAAAAAAACAGTCGACGGGTCCGAGACCCGAGCGCGCGGCCGCAAACAGGCAACCGCGGCCTCGCGCCCTCCACATAATATAAAGTATATATTAAACAATATATACGGCTAATACGACAGTGAAAAACATAAGCATAACGGAAAACTTACATTCGAAACATTTCATAACTTCCTACTTTAAGATTTTTACGGAATCGATGCGATACAAAATCGAAAACTTGAAAATCAAATAAAAAACACATATATAGAAAAAAGGTGCGACCCCCTCGTTACAGAGCGGGGGTCGAGCGTAAACGTAACCGTGGTCCGCGGCGCGCGCTTGCCGGCCGGCGAGCCCCCCTGCGTGTTTGTCGTGCTCCGGACAGGGGGGCGGCGGCGCCGCGGCGGGGGCGGGTCGGGGGTGGGGGGGCGGTGCGCGGCGGGCGCGGCCACTAGCTCGGCGGCGACGGCGTGCCCGAGCCCCAGCCGCACGCCGCCGCCGCCGCCGCGCCCAGCCGCCGCTTCGTCTCCCCCCCAAGGTTCTGGTGACCCCCGTCGTATTTACGTTTACCTGCAAACACATCCTCCCATCAGCCGCCACTAGCACAAACGGCAGAAGTCGAAGCCCCTAACTCTCTCGGATTAGGCCTCACAAAGCTACATTCGCAAAACGACACATTTGCAAAAGACACCAAGAGACTAACAATCTTTTCAGTAATTTTTATGTGGTGTAATGGCATTTTGAGAAAGTTGCATTTTGCCAGTGCGGCATTTTGCGAATGTGACATTTTGAATTTTGGGAACGAGATATTATGCGCCTAATCCTTCACTCTTCAAGAGTTAGCCGCAGTTTCGATTTCCGCTACACCGCAAGTGATTAGCTTTCATCGAATGATGAATATCGTGCGATTAAAACCTATTAGTTCGATAGTCGAACTATTTGGACATTTTTTTCCAAATTGTTAGGACTGGCGGAGATAACCGAACTGACGACTCTTTTTAGTTAGTAGGCCATCTTCGGCAATTTCTGTTCCTGTAGCGGTCGCAGTAGCGTGCGTCGAAACTGCAGCCTTATGGCAGGCCACACCGCGCCCAAGTTAGTTCCGCATCTTTTCATACTTAACTTCGCTCGTGAACCAAGTACAACAAGAAGGGGAACTACATCTGTTCGCTCGCGGCGTCGGTTGCGATTTATATTAACTACAACATTGGATGAGCAATAAGAATTTAAAGTAGCAATAATGTCTTTAAAATAATATACAGAATATTCTCTATCAACGAGACATATAGGTAGGTAGGGTAGGTATATGTATAAGTTTGGTTACGTCGTACTTCTAACTACATCAAAATTAATTAATAGCCGTTCATGGACATATCCAAGCAAATCTAAACATCACACAAAAAATTATAATATGAATTATACAAGGATAATGTCAATGATGACCTCTTGTCGATTAAATAAAAGGCCTCCCACAAACTTTCGACCTAAACAATGGACTCTCGCTCGATCGAGCTCTACAATGCTTTCAAAGTTTGTGGAAGCCCTAAGGAGAGGATAGGGAAAGGAGGGTAGTTACCGATATAGTATATTTTTTCCGGATTACACGCAAACCATCAAACATGCTGAAAGGAATAGAAAAGTTTAATAATGGGTTGGATAATATCCAGGAAATGAAACGAAATTTGATAGATTCGACCGAGAAAGAGTCCAAAGTTTTCAGAATCAATTTAGAATTTTGTAAGATTTTAGTCGTAACTTAAATAATACAACAGGCAAAATATCAACTTTATTGCCATTATGACAACTTTGTTATGGTTTCCTGCTTCCATGAACTGGAATTCACAAGGCGTCTAGTTTGCATTACGATAAAGAAAAAGCCCATTATGACATAATTATCGTACCTATCTCTAACTAGCTCTGAAATTTTGGAAAATAATTCCGTGAGTCTAAATCAGGGATATTTTGGGCAAGAAACTCCTTTTCCGAAATGAACTGATTCCTCAGACCTTCATAGCCAAATTAGTTTTAAAATAATATCAAGAGCTAATTGTTTATGTCGACCCCTGGGACACCGATTTCGAACCCAAGAGGGATATCGACCAATTTGAGAATCCCTGGTCTAAAACAAAAGCTGTAAGTAAGTAAGGCCGTACAAAAGAATTGACAAAAAATCAGGGCGTCATTTTCTATGCAAACACGTCAGAATCACGAATAATTTGGCATTTGGCAACACTGACTACATAATTTTTAGTTACATTTTATTTAATTTTTACTTTTTCTGCTCAAGTTGTACGTAAGCTGCCCCTCACATAAAATCAGATATTAATGCAGAGCACAGTGACTACATAATTTTTAGTTACATTTTATTTAATTTTTACTTTTTCTGCTCAAGTTGTACGTAAGCTGCCCCTCACATAAAATCAGATATTAATGCAGAGCACAGTGACTACATAATTTTTAGTTACATTTTATTTAATTTTTACTTTTTCTGCTCAAGTTGTACGTAAGCTGCCCCTCACATAAAATCAGATATTAATGCAGAGCACAGTGACCTAGAGTTAGCTCATTTGAAACCGGCAAAAACAAGTAATTAGCCTACAAAAATCAAAACAAAAATTCGTAATAGTATTTTTTTAGTTGAAAAGGCCATTCACGTTCACTTGTCCTCGCTGAAAGACGACAGCAAATTTTTAGGCCGTGAGCCAAGTCGCCTTTGATGTCGATAACAGGCCACTAAAATGGTATAAAAGCTTCTCATTTTAATATAGATAAAAGCTTCATTTGCTTGTGGGTTTGTTACAAAACTTAAAAAAAATATAAATAAGTAAAATAAAATTTCGCCTATGAAAAAGATTTACTGTATTGTTGGTTTTTATATTATAGATTTAGGCGACTGACTTCAGTGCCGGTGGCGAACAGCTATTGAAAGACAATCGAATTCGTATCGACCCCATTATTGTATGGGAAATCTTAGTTCGCTTTACGGCGGAAGGTGGCGCTATATAAACTTCAATACAAAATACTCAATTTACATATTTTACGCTAGAACATTTGTCATTTTATGTGATTAAATTTTAATGTTTATTAGTTAGGACATGCTTTTAAATGTTAATATGTTATTGTATTTGCATTCACAATGCTACTTTTAATGACAAATCTTGTCTCTAACTACTCAGGCAGGAATCGAACTGAGAATCAGGTGATAAGCCGCTTTTCCACCAAGAAATGTGCGCAAGAAAAAAACTACTTCAGACTTTAAACTGCAGTTTCCCATCCTCGCTCATGCTGGAAAGGTCTAGCGAAGCGAAGTGTTCGTACACACAAACAAAATAAGAAGCTAGAGATGTGTAAGATCGATACGACTGAGGAATGTGTGGGGAGGGGACGCTAGCATAATATATAAATAAAGTTTTCACCAGATGGTGAAAACTATCACACCGTATCACAGCTTCGCTACGCCATTCTCGCATGGCTTAAACTTCTTGGACACCTCTGATGGAAATGCAGCTTTAATGTCGTTTTACTGTCATAAGTGCTGTCATATCGTGTGTGTGTGTGTTATGCGCAAGCCACATTGAGATCGAAGCAAAACGAAGATGAGTCAGCAGTACGCTTCGCTAACGTCGCTACCGCGTCTTTTCATATTTGGGTTGACACTGATGACAATCAGCTGTGCAGTTCACGGTGCGAACCCAAGTATGAAAAGATGCGGTAGCTACATAAGCGCAGTGAAACGATTTCACTTGTGGCCTGTCCCGAATGGTATGTGTCGTGTCATGTCATGTCTGTGGTGTGGTACTGACCTGGTAAACTTGGCTTGGCGCGCGGGTTGCCACGCATGGCGCTGGGCGTGCGGCGGCCACGCGCGGCGCGCCGCGCACCACCACGGGCCCCAGCCGCGCCCGGCGCCGCCGCCCCCGCCGCCCCGCGCCGCGCCCAGCGCCCGCCCGTCCCACATGACCCAGCCCCCTGCACAACACCCGACATCACCACCCGCCCGTCGCCGGCGCCGGCGCCTCGTCGCAACGTGACACACACCGACCACGACGCACGCGCCACCGTGCACACGCCACGCTCGTCGTACCGAACTGCTTCACTTGCAAGGGGTTTGAAATTTTTTGTAAGGAGAATGGCATAGTCCTCGTATGAATTTCTTAAAACTCGCGTCGCTCTATGAAACTTATATATTTTTTCCAATTAAGGTCTAAATATTTCTAAAACGTGACGTTTTAGAATCTTATATTCCAATATATAATTTTTGTGTTTGTCTATATGTCCGCAATCGAAATATACAAGTTTCATAGTGCGACGCATATTTTAAAATTTTCGGACGAGGACTATGCCAAAAGCTTTCAAACCCCTTTAGTGACCGACGGGGCTACAGTTTGGGCGCCAACATGTCAAGTAAAACTTACATTTACTTGGTGGAACTGAAGAGGCATTTCGTCAACAAAATATGATGCAACTTCTTTTCGCTGTTAGCTTTCTTCCAGAGCGTGGTGTGCTTAACGGAACACGAGATCTCGAACTTATAATTAGGGCACATTCTACCAATAACAATATTCCACATGAAAGTGGCTGTTTACCAGATGACACTTAATTTTGCCAACAAAACCACCGCAGGGAGAGTAATTCGTAAACGCTTGGCAATACTAATTCAAAACAACAACATGCAACGGTAATCTTACTAGAAAACGTTACGAATCATATATAAGGCACATTACTTAAAGCACTACGTTATATCTTAATCAATATAAAACAGTGTCGGTAGTTTTGTTGACTTGAAGATCGAGATCTCGTAGCAGTCGCGATGAAGCACGGTTGCTTTTCCTACCATCATTGTGTACACATTATTGAATACAGAAAGCAATCGCACTACGACGCGCTTGCAACACAGCGCCGCGCCGGTCGTCGTGGTCGCCGATAGTGCGTGCGAGACAGCGCCGTCGACGTCGCCGTATTCACTCCCTCGGCTTATCAAGACCCACGCCCATTTACTCTACGAATAGTCAACAACACTAGATTCTCACAGTAGGTATCGGGACCTTAGGGCGATAACCCTCGTCCTATCAACTCTCTATGGTCTCCACGAGTGACCAATGGAATAACTCAATACTATCGCTTATATCACAACAACAAACTGGGCTATCAATCTTAAACAACCCGAGAAAATGGAAACGGCCTATATTCTGACAACAGAGTATAAATAGTACTATGCGATATCGAAAGGTGTCGACTAAATCGGCTCTCAACACAGCCGATTTAAGCGACACGCGCTCAACACAGATTACAATTATCTAAATAATACAAAATTACAATAATCAACTTTGGGCAATCTTTCAAATTGTTACGTTAGTATAAAAAATTGCCCAAACCTGTCTTAACAACTTGGAGAGGCAACTTCAAATTCAATTATGAAAAGAGGCAATAATTACTAAGCAAAGTCGTCCATCACCTCGCCAAGTTTTCTATAATATGGCATGCTGCAAAATAAAAGATCGCGTTGCAATACTTTCAGTATATAATATGTAAATTTACTAAGAATTACTTAACAGCATTCCACAGCAAAAGATATAGGTATTTTTCGAGACAAATCAATATATAAAATAACTAGAGGAAAAAAATATATCTATATCTTACGTAACGAATTATACTTTTTACCTTTTGCAGAGGAATCTAAATAATATAAATTATTTGCTATTTTAACTGTCTGATTACAAGTATTAATAAAAATGTACAGTTGCGAAACAATCAGGTACCTACTAAAGCTACTGTATCCGAAGAGTATTCACATTCTAGGAGAGGGCTACAAAACATTCGAGTCTTTCACATAACAGAAAATCTAGGCTACTTAGGAATCGATAAAGTCTATGATACATCGATACGATATCGACTAATGTACTGTAATCGTTCAAGGTATAGTGCAGTCCGGTACCTGAATGCCTCCGGTTAGATCGTAGTAAAGCGAGTTGGGCCCGAGGCCGAGCTCATCGTCCTGAGTGAGGCATTTACCAAGCGGGTCAGTAAGTCTTCTTAACATATTCTCTATCTCGTTGCGGCAACGAGAATAACATAACGTTACACGGGCGTCCCGAGCAAAGGGCATCATTCCTGAGCTAAGTGCGAGGGTGGCCAAGCTCCAAGCGTGTTATCGGTTAGTAACAGAGCAAGCGAACGAAGCGAAGCTACGTGAGTGACAAGCGGGGATGATGCGGCGCCAACGGGGGTGGGGGTGGAGACGGGGTTAGTCGGAGTGGGCTCAGCCATATAGGCCTGATGGTGCGATCGGCCGAGCCACCCCGCCCGCTAACTTTTCCCGGCATTCAAGAGTCCGAGGCTGCGGCCGCCCGCCGCTACAATCACCACCGTCAGGCCTACACACTACCGTCTTTACCGAGTCACTGACTCCGTTCGAGGATGGGATTAAACAAAAACAGATGAAAAATAAAATTTGGCAAATCAAAATCGAAAGAACGATGATGAGTACAGCGACTTGTGACTATGACTAGTAAATAAGAGTGATAATTAGTGAGTGTGTGTGGGACCCACCGGTTGCGCCCTGTTGGGAGGCTGGCGGACGGCGGACGGTTGCGGCGGCCCCGCGTAATCAAAATAGAACTCATCGTACCGGTAAAATGGCTCATTGTAGCCACCTCGGTAATCACCGTACCCGTAATAGTCGTAATCATAATCTATAAACACACAACACAGGCCTTTTAGAGGCTAAGCCAAACTATCTCTAACTTACAATCTACCGAATAGGCTGGCGGTTTGCGAGCCTCCACGCACTCGTACCGGGAAAAGATTAACGATTAAACGCATGCTAATTGACATAACTGTGGAAAGGTGCAGCACACTGGGTTAACTCCGACACCTGGGCTCCTTAGCGTACCCACACAGCGGCACTCAACACACGCACGACATGCGTCGCGAGTCGCGGCTCGCGGCTCGCGGCTCGCGGCTCGCGGCTCGGCGCCGGCCGCGACCCATCCATCAAACGGCTTCTATTACTTAAGACGCTTCGAGCCAAATCTCTTGCTTCTTCGTATCCCACCACCACCTACTCTAATGCAGCATGAATCTCGGCAGAAAAAGTTCTGACATCAGATAGGATGAACTCTTTATGTTTGAAGCATGCACTGGAAATTGTTAATTTTGTTATTACAATACGTGTGTCACCCTGCGAATAGTAGCTAGTTCGATGTTCATAATTATTTTAATATCGATTCTCCTGATTCATGCATTTGATCCTAATCCTAGCTCTCATTAATTCTAGCTTAGGAAATAGCGTTAATGAACATGTTTCGGCCCCAACGTTACGCTAAGAATTTCTCTTCAACGAGTTTCGGAATGGGAAGACTTCGTTGTTTGGACAACACTCGTGAAGGGATATTCAGATGTAGATTGGCGCCATCTTGTTAGTAGGGGAAGTAGCAGAATGTGCGAGTGTGCGCGTGGAGACCACACCGTGTTGTTCACATTTGTTCTTGTGGACGGTCCGTGAAGGGAGACGGAGATTGTGAAAGAGCTTCAAGTCTAGATGTCGCTCTGTCTCCCTTCAAAGCCGTAGTTCTACATTGTATTTTGTTTGTGTCGTCATGTCGTTTCAATATTTAAGCGATAGGTCGATTTTCAGTCTCATTTCACTTTGGCCTTAACACTGAGAAATATTTACACTAGAAAACTTATAAAATATACGTTTCACATCGTCACTTAATTCACCAATGCCCGAGCGGCCGAATGCAGCCGGACAACAATGTCTATTGTGTCTCATTTTCCGGGCCTTGATTCCGGGTTAAAATGTACAGTTAAGTTTTGTGCAATGAGCAAACGGATACGAATACCTTCCCAGAAGAAAACTCCGAGAATCCACCTATCGCTGCCAAAACTCGTACAAAAAACACCAAAATGATTTAAAGAGAAAAATATTAAACTTATTACTCGGAATCGGGATTCGGCAAATGTATATTCGAATGTACACACGACAGCACCTCAGACTATACATGTTGACCTCGAGACCGCCTTTATGCCCTACGTAATAAAAGCTGTTTGCACAGTTTAACTGTATAACCTGACGTGCTGTCGTGTGTACAATGCGTACGATTTCTTGTAGTTTCACTGATGTCTAGTGAAGAAATAAAATCAAAGTAAACGTGTTTCTTCTAGAATGTAGGTATTCTTTTTTTACTTGTTGTTATTTAGATATCTAACCAATTACAGACAATATTTGCCAAATGATTATATTCTTTTTAAATCACTTCCGTGTAATGACATCGCGTACGTAGTGTAGTGTAGCAGTGTAGTGTAGTGTAGTAGTGTGGTGTGGTGTGGTGTGGTGTGGTGTGGTATACGCACCGTAGTCGCCGCGCGCGGCGGGCGGGCGCGGCGCGGGCTGCGGCGTGCGTCCGCGCAGCGCGCCGTGCACGGGCGAGCAGCTGCACCAATCAAATCTGACAGTTAATAGCCACATGTTAGCCGCGCCGTAGGCAACCGCTACAGGGCCACATGTTTCAAGCCGTCACCGGGGGTCGGTACCGTGAAAACAGATCCTATAGATCTCGAAGGATAGGCTTATGTGCCGGATGAGTCGGACGATTAAGAGAACAGAGAAAACGTGTTCGGTCCGTTGAGAAATAACCTGTAACAGCTTTGAGATTATTTTAACGACTTTTAAAAAAGGGGGGTTTTCATTAAAGTTGGAAGTGGAAGTGAATTGTCATGACAGTGTTTTTATCACAGATATATTTTTATCTAATTTTTGCCCTTTAAGGATCCTATGTCATTAAAAAAGCTAAAAAGTCAAATCGAATAACATATTTTGTAGATGAGAGGGAAGTAAGATTTTGAGAAGATGAAATCAGTGGAATTGACAAATCTAAAATCTTGATATTCTGCGATTCAAAAACACATTAAAGTACCATTAAAAATTTTATAGCTAAAGGTGCTTGTAAAAATGCTCTAACTAGGTGGCAGTAAAATAAATATAAAAGCAAAGAAACTTTGAAACAAATGGCCCACAAAAGAGATACAGTACAAACCATAAGGAATCGGTAAAAATCTACAAGTTGTAATATTCTTATAAAGCATAAAAGAAACAAAAAAGCGAGATAATTAAAAAAAAAATTGTTTCATGCGGTGTAACATTAAATCAGTGATTTGTAAACGATACAATATAAACGATATAACATGATAAGGAGATAACTAACAAGATTTAGCTAAATAATACCGACACCCAATTTACACATCAATTTATTCATGGCAATATTTTTAACCATTTATTTGTAAAGTGCCCAGTACCGAGAAGAATCGGCAAAAAACTCTGCAAGGGCCGTCTTTCTTGTCTTATTATTTCTTATAGTGATTATGTAAACTTTATTTTCGTCAAGGAATGAATTCTGAATGTTTTAACTCGTGAGATAGACTAGGATTCAAATTGGTTGGCTGCTGTAGAGACAAAAAATAACCTGTGTTCTAGACAGAAGGTCCACTCTGGCTGTATTCGAAAACGCAACCGTCACCGTTGTGTGTTTTACTGAGCTAAGAATCCCATGGTAACTGTTAGAATACTGTATATAGTCTGGGATGGCCGGGTGATTGGCCGTACTAAATGTTTATGTGTGAGTAGTAGTACACGAAAAACGGCGGTACTTGTATACTTTATATTAAGATAGAGTCACAGAATAAAATTTCTGTAAAGACCAGATAAAAAGCTTCTATAGTGTTCCAAGATGTTCGAAATTAAAACTTACACCCCAACGTGTCAATTCGCACTCCAGCGGGCGCCAGTGCACGCCCCGCGTGTGTAATAGCCGTGCGTGTAGTGTACTTGTACAATACTAAATAATATACTAGAAAAAAATCGACTCGTCACCATAATTGTCTCAGGCGGGAATCGCCCCGCGACCTTTGGAAGTCTAGTCCAATGCTCTGAACGCTGAGCTACCGAGTCACTAGTGGTATCGTCGAAACCTTCCTAGTATAGAAATAGTATTGTGAATGCTTAAATCAAAAATTTAAAAGTAGTGTATTAGTGTTTGTTGTCAGCTGGTTGTGTATGTGTAGTGGTGGTGGTGGCTAGTGGGGAGACGTACCCGCCGCGGCCGTGGATCATCTGCATCATGCGTCTCTCTCTCGCGCGCAGGATTTCCTCCTTCTTCTTCTTGTCGGAGGGCGGCTTGGCCAGCGACACTTCAAGTCGTGCCGTCCCTATTTCTTTACCGTCTAGCTCTTGCATCGCCTGCGAATGAGGACACATCCGAATACTTTAAAAGAGAACTTACCGAGTACACGGAACATAAAATGTGATCGCTGCCTGCTTCATTAGCAGTTGGCGGGTACGGGCTTTCCTTGAGCATGTAACAACATAAATGTCTACATAACAGCATAATAGTGCTTTTCTTAAGAAAAAAAACTTTTTAATTAAAATTTAATGAAATATAATTAACATAATTTGTTATATAGGGAAATTTGTACAATGACATCTACCGCTGAGAAGCGAAATGAACTTTCCCATAGACAAATCCTCTATCGATAGAGTTATTGTCTATGGGAAAGTTCATTTCGCTTCTCGGCAGTAGGTGGCGCTATACCATTTCCCCATACTAAATTACTCTAATAGGGGATTTGTCGATGAGAAATCTCATTTCGCTTTTCGGGGGTAGATGACGTTGTACAAATTTACCTCACAAAATTACTCTATCGATTTTTTACGCGCGAATACATGCCATTGTATTTCGCGCACTTCTGGACTGAATTTCAAATTTATAACGTGATCACCAGACTGCCACGTAAATGTGGAACCTCTGGCGTTTCTTTTTCAAATGTAATGATCATATTTCAGAGCACGAATGTATTGTGCGAACAGTAAATTTTCACAATACGCTCATATTTTGTGAAAATTGATAGGAAATTTTAGCTCCAAGTGGCTTTAAGGTAAGACCGCTGAAGGCTTTAGAGGAGACCTATGTCCGAAGGCGTATTAATCTGAGGTTGATATAGTCAACTTCAAGGCAGCTCATTTCGAAGAAAATAAAAGTATTTAGCTCCAGTGGTGTAGTGAAATAAGACCGTTTTTTTGGGATGAACATAAAATGTGAGAAGAGATGACTATGATGATAGACTACATTGGTGGAGAGTAATAGATATGAATGTTGATATATGGATATCTGCAGAACGACTGCAGGAAAGAATACTGTGAGAAATGATGTGAAGTGAATGAGCTGATGACAAAGAATGCTGCGCCGACCCTAAATACATTGCTTGGCTGGGAAATAAAGTGTGTTCATTCTGCTTTATGCTTTTTTAGTTGCACAATTATTACAGAAAGATCTTGGGTTGTGATTGCAAGTGTGTGTTACCTTCACTGCACAGTCCCGGTCGTCGAAGTGTACGAACGCGTAGTCCTTTATCTTTTTAACGCGTTCCACCGTCCCGAAGCGTTCAAACTCTTCTTTCAGCGCCTCTTCCGTTATTTCTTGCGTAAGGTTCCGAACATATAGTACTTTTACCTGTAAACGATTTTGAGAAAAAGGAAACAATATTAAAACAGTTTTTGAACGGTTATAAAAAAAATCCTAGAAAACAAAATCAGTATACTTTTGCAATTCCTCTGACCCTGCGACTATTGAATAATTTATGAATGATTAACTTTCTCGAGACCCCGTTTCACTTAGACCAATAACTTTAAAAAGCTAACTTGTTATGATTTATAAAAATCATATTTCATCGTGTTAAGACAAAACGTCATTACAAAGTACTCACTTTACTCATAGTTTGCTCGTCGGGTTCCTCTTGGGGGTCAGCCCAGTCCACTATAATATCACAGCCCCATACCTGCACAGCAAGAGAGACTCTTTAGATCGGGGACAATACAAACTCGTTATCGACACAAAATGTAGGCAAACGGACTGCGTCTGAACTCTCAATATTTCTTTAAACCTGCATTTTGAACACGGTAGAAGCGATTGCAACAGGACAAACTATCAGTGGCGAAGGGTCCACAAGAAATCCCTCCCACCGATCCACTATGCAGATCAAAACATTTTTATAGAACGGTTTACCTTCGCTATAATATCACCTCTCGCCACTGCAAACTATGGCATTAACTTATCCATTTTACTGTAATCTGCGCTTGCACAGATTATCACGGTCAGACGACAGCCTGTGCAAGAACCGTGATCAAACTTTAAATTAACAGATGAGCTCGCAGCACAGACGCAGGCCGTCAGCGTACTGCTCCTGACAGGGGTACGGCACTCACCTTTATTCTACCAGTTCCCAGTCTACGTTTCGCTAATGACGCCGCTTTGTGAGACTCGTATTCCAAAAAACAAAATCCTCTATTTTTCTTCTTATCATCGGGCGAACTATATATAATAACTTCGACGAGTCCCGCTGCAATCACACGGATCGGTTAGGAGGAGGCGGCGCGAGCGAAGCGAACCAAAGTAATTGAAAGCTTCCCACGGCCCCGACGCGCGACATCGCGAGGCGACAAGCGACGCGGCCGGCGGAGCGCGGGGCGCGGGGCCCGGGGCCCGCGGCCGGGGCGCGGGGCCCGGGGCCCGCGGCTCCCGAGCCCTACGCCGACAGCGCTTATTATGAATTCGACAGGACTTACGTGCGTGCCTAGTAAACTCCTCAAACAAATCGTCCCGATCTCGATTCTTAGGGATATTCCCCACGAATAACCGGTGATTGTTAAAGGAAACGGTAACGCCAATCTTTTTCCCCTTTCGAATTTCATAATCATTCAGCTGCAAGAACAAGTCGAGGGAATAGCCGACGGGCGGAGCGAGCGCTCGGCAAGCCTCGGCCGGCCCGGGGCGAGCGGGCGCGGGCGCGGGGCGAGCGGGCACGGGCACGGGCACGGGCACGGGCACGGGCACGGGCACGGGGCGAGCGGGCAGGGACAAGCGGGACGCAAGCGGGGCACCCAGCGGTCCACCAAGCCCCACGCACAACCCACCAAATCTAAACTCCTTAATTCATTCGAGTGACACTTTACCTGTTAATTTACCAAACTCTTCCAGTATCTCCTCTTTGCCTTTAGACTTGGGAATGTTGCCGACGAAAAGTCGCAGATTCGGTACGCTAATCTTAATTCTCAGAGTCTTCCCAGGTTTTATTTCGTGATTATCGAGCTGTGGGAAAAATAACAAGGGAACAATTTTGAAAAGTCTGTCGGTTCGGATGATGAGCCGAGCCGGGATCGTCGGCCGTGAATTTGGAAGGAGGCGCGCGGGCCGTCGCGGTTAGAGCCAATCTGATGAGTTAACTGAACGCCATGAGAAGCCGAGGCGGACGGAGCAAAGAGGAGAGCCTGAGATATATTACAGTCTCAGTTGGAGAACTTTGAAGCCAATCGAGTTAACCCTGTAAGTGGACCGTTGATGAGGTGAAAATAAAAGAAGCGGTTCGTGTGAATGGTAACAAAAAAAAATAAAGCAACTTAAAATTGAACGAGGTGCACAGTAAGAACGGGATTATATCTCAGGAGAAGCGAGGCTGATCAGTTTAAAGGTGTTATAATTGCACATTTACACAATTCAGTGATTACATATGGCGAGGGCGGCTGCGAGCATCTAGCGGCACATGGTATCTTTACAGTGCCAATATTGGAGTATCGCACTGTGACAGATGCCTTCAACCACCCTCTGGTGGGATATTAATGACATGCTGTTTAAATGATAAAAGAAGCTTAAATCTAAATCTCCCAATAGTGTGACTGTGAACTTATTTGACAGGCAAATGATTGGGACTTGCAAAATTACTGGCTGATGAGGACGAGTAGTCTTGCAAGTGGAACCTTAGTTTGGGGACTTCAGCGTTAAGAGAACTCCACCAATATTTTGATATGTACAGTCGTTAAAGCAAGCACGGATTATTTAGACGAGGCTGTTAGAGCAAGGACCTTGACGACTTCATTGTACGTTTATTCGATGACCATTTACCACCACCAAAATTCTACTACCAGTACTCGCACGAAACAAAGGCATAGTGTCAGAACACTTTTCCATGTCAGAAAACGGCACAGATGAATGGTACTGGTTTACGTCGTGCTCTATTTGTGCTGGTGGTGGAGATTTGGGGCTGAGAAATCGTCAACGTCTAAACGAGCCATCGCCCATAAGGTACAGCGAGTGAAGTCACCAAACTAAAGGCAGCTCGAGTGCTGTGATTCGGTTATCTTTCTAGGGATTATACTTAAACATTCGCCGAGTCACCTGTAAAGTAGATGTCAAATTAGAATAAATTTTGTTTCAAATTAATACACCAATTAACAAATTACACAAATATTTTCATAAGTTTTAGAGTTTCGCCACAATTTTGTGTTACCAATAGCTGATAATTAACAATTGCATCTTTATTGAGTCTTGCGATAAGTGTGCTAAGTATGTCGCTATAGGTACCGATGTGCCCGATAACATCAACAACGCACGAAGCCGGTGCCTCTGTCGCCGCATTCAGCTCACCCACGTCCAGGGTCACACTTATTTATTTAGTTTAGCAAAGAGTTGCAAATAAACACTGCTACTAAACAGATGCGCCTACGTCATTACAAGATATTTGTATCGAACAATACTCGAACAAGGATATAATTATTATCGCTGGCTGACACAATATCATAATTGTATTTGATAAGTAATTTTTGATATTGAGGCATAATATGAGGAAAATAGCAGTCGGTCATGATTAGTTTAGGATGATTCAAAAGGGCATTCATTGCCGACATGAGAATAGAAGATATTTTAATTTACATTAAAAGTAATTTGTTTAGTAACAATGTCTGTATTCGCCACTTTTTTCCTAGTTCTTTAAATGCAACGAACATTGACACCAACTTTCGAATCAGTATTTTCTTTTCAATAACTACTAAGTTTCAGCAGAGCAGTAATGTCATATTTATGTAAGTTTAACGGTGAACTGAAAGTATCATTAGTCAAGTCTTTACCACTCTCTTGAATGAAATATATTTGATGCACAGAATAACATTGCCACAATGTTTTAGTGATTGAAACAGTATAATAGGCCTCAATATAATCGATTTACAAATGAACTTATTCCGAAATATCTGAATAAGGTGTGAAACTTACATCATACAGCAATTTAAGATTAGAATAGCTAACAAGGTGGTGGTAGGTAGGTATCAACATTCGGGCAATGCAATTCAAGGAACAGAGAGCAGGGTACATTGACAAGAAGAGCGGCGAGTTTCGACTCCAAGAATGCAGCGATTGCTGATAATCGGGACATCGTTCCTACTCCATACATTTAGACAATGTCGACTGCATGATATCCCCAATCATCATCATCAATCTCTACACGTTCGTCTCTAGTTGTGTTTGGCAACCAGGGGCTCCATCGCGCTAATTTTCAACAATAAAATCAAAGCTAAATCGTTACCATTTCAGTTTCGTTTACAGAAAAATACTCGCTTTAGTTTTGTTAAAATCGTTGAAAGCTTTGCCTAGGGAGCCTAAGATGCCAATCTTGGATAATTTAAATTGGAATTCTAAGGACAACCCAAAGATTTTTAGGTAAATATAACGTAAATGACAACGTAACGCTTTTGGTTATATCGTTCAGAATTAGCGCGATTGAGCCCCAAGACGAGTCTTAATTTCATTTCGCAAACAAGCACACTGCCCCTTCGATGGCAAGTAGCCGTAGTCTGTCAAGTCGAGGTAAATCTTCTCCTGGCAGTCTGGACATCCGAAGCGCGCTTCGCTTTCTCCGACAAAATATCACGGGAAGCCGATCGATCTTTAGACGTTGGAAATAATTTAAAATATAAAGAATTGGAAAAGGCCAAGTATACCGAAAGCATGCTTCTTTCCGATGATAGGAAAAAAGTTTTGTTTCAGGGTCTAATCAGGAAACCCAACCACGATAATCGGTCGACCTTCGTTCCGTTTTGTAACATTTATAAACTCAAGAATAAGGACCAAAATTAAGCGAATCACGCCAAACGTCCGATTATAGCGATTCTCTTTCGTATTAGGCCCTCAAGAGACGAATCGAGACTTCGTTTCGCTGGGAACAGGAAGCGCGCTTTCGTGTCCATGTCGCGCAGGTGGTCGACGTGTGTGGAGTGAGCGTATGGCGTATGGCGTATGTATGTGCGCTCACCTCGGCGACGGCGCGCTGCGTGGCGTCGCGCGTGGTGAACGTGACGAAGGCGTAGCCGCGGTTGGTGCCCGTCATGGGGTCCATCATGAGGCGCAGGTCCCAGATGGGCCCGCAGCGCTCGAACAGCGGGATCAGCTCGTCCTCGTACATGTCCTTGGGGATCTTGCCGCAGAACACCTCGCAGCCGGCGCCGGGCGTGCCGCCCTCCCAGCCCGGCGGCGGCCCGCCGTACTTGCGCTGACCTGACGCGACCCACACGATACACACACGAGACGACCACTACTACGCACAGATAGACACCTCTCACCGACACGGAATAACCTCAATCTGAGAATATCGAAGGAGTTCGATTGCGTGACACGGTGTCGTCGGTCGGTGAGAGCTGTCTATGTGTATTGCGCGTGTGCGTTGCTCGAGAGTAGTACTGAGCTTAACTTCTGTCCTCTATTTCTCCCCACTGCTGGGCACAGGCCTTCCTTATCGGTGGATGAGCAGGATGAACCGTAACCCACCACGCGGGCCCGAGGCGGCACCGATCCGCCTCGGGCCCGCGTGGTGGGTTACGACTGCAAATGCAGCCGGGACGTTAGTCCCGATGGATGACCAAAAATGTATTCTGAGATAATACATTTTTGGTCATCCATCCCATGACCGACTCCTGCGGAAGTTACTTAACCTTCGCAATCGCAGCCAGGCGCTGCGCTCCGTACCACCACTCTTTAGAAGTTAGTATATATGTATATGAATGCTGATCAGATCAATTGAGTGTGAATAGCGGTCTGAATCTCCTCCATTGATTCCCTGGATGGCCATCATCAGATCACAGCTAGGTCAATCCTTGGCGAAGAACCAAGGCTACAAAGTAACCTCGTTTATATGAAAATCGATTGGTGTCCTTAATTATCTGGCCACCACTGTAGATATGCGAATATTCGTGTTATTGTAAAGGAACAATATCCTTGATTCACGCGGCAAGTTGAGTGCCCTCTGGTGACATTCATTTGTTCCACTAGCTGTCCCGCCCAGAGTAATTGGTGATCGTAATATAGCGTTTTACCAAGATTATCATATTGCTTATGTTATAAGTTTGCTATGTTTAAAACCATGATCAATAAACCCTTTGAACATCGAAAATCTACGTCATTGGTTGGTGGAATTACAAAGAACTGGCACGAAAATCAGCAAAGACATAAGCTACCTATCGCTATCAGTGAGCAATGCTCATATCCCCAACATTGGGTATAGTGAGACACCTACATGAAAAAAAGTAAAAGACCGTTTAGAATATGAAGAAAAACTACCATTTTTAAACGCTAGTACTATTACTTATTCTGTGCTCATAATAAAATAACAGATTTTATATCATAGACCAGGCGTGGAACGGTCGCCTTCAGTAATAGCTAACCACTTTGTACCATGACACGGCAAATATTGCATTCATTTAATAGGGATGCGACTAAGTGGTCAGTGGTGGTATTTCTGCGGCTGAGTGTACACACGACAGCACGTCTGGTTATACAGTTAATCTGCGAAAACATCCTTTACTACGTAGGGCATAAAGGCGGTCTCAAGGTCAACATGTATAGGCTGAGGTGCCGTCGTGTGTACATTAAATTGCAAGCAAAAACAGAGCTTACGGTCGACTAACCTGTGGTCACGTCTAACGTGTACCCGGTCCGGGCCAGGATCTGCTTGATTTTCTCCTCGTCGGGCCCCTTGACCTGGACAGAAGCGGACAGGGCGGGCGCGCCCTGCACGGCCGCCCTGCTTTTCTGTCTGAAAACACAATGTACATCATGTCCATACCTATTAAAATAAGCTTCGTCTGTGTACCGGCGACGTCGCCGAGAGAGAGAGATGATAGCGCGGCTCCGAGGTAGCGATACATACAATGATTATGGCCGCATGCCCACTGCCCACCCGTCACGTCATCTTGAGTTCGACCCTAATCTTTTCCTCGATGACGGCATGGTGACGGCGGCAGTGGACAAAGGGCCTTATAATGAATTACGAAGCCGACTTTCTGCATCCATCAGCGTAGATTTTGATTATTAGCAGTTCTAGTGGGTAGCATAGCAATACCTTAATAGTTAGTTCCACATACTCGTAAGCTATACCGAGACACGTGATTGCATTTTGTCCACGTTAAAAAGGGGCGCTATAACATTTGAATATTATCTCCATGTAACAATAAACTCATAATAGTAAAGAATATTCATCTTTAGATGCTATCTAGAAATAGGACGCTTGAGATTAGAGGGGAAAAGTGCGCTTTAAACTGAAATCAGGTCATTGTTTCCTTATGAAAGTTACGGTGCGTTTTTTAAATAACACATTTTACACAAATCAACACGCGCAGATTCTAAAGCAAGTAGCACAAGCATTTTCTAAATTGATCCAGCTGGGAATCGAACCCGGGACCTCAGAGATGGCAAACAAATATGACTTAAATAAGTAAAGTATAAAGGATTTTCACATTCTCCAGTTAAGTCAACGCGTGGATATAATATGCGGCGCAGTCAATTATATTCACATGGCTGCGCCCCTAGAAAGGCAGGCATCGATTTATATAATTGTCAAGTAATGCCATGCATTTGCCTATAGTGGCATCTTGCGAAGTTAAAAGGAGTTTGTCTCATTGTAGGTAAGTATATCTTTCAAAAAAAACCCAATTTTTCTTAACATAGTCTTTTCCATTGTGTATCTACAATGGCTTCATGATATTAAAAACTATGAGCAAATCGAAAATATGGCACGAGATTTTGATCAATTAATGAAAAACAGAAAATAATCAAATTATACTTATGTGGACTTATTTAAAAAACTGCGCGGATTTAATGTAACACGGCAACACCCAGTATCATTAGGAGCCGATTCAAACGCTGAGGATGCTAAAAGACTGCTAACGCATTCTATGCGGCGGCCTCGTACAAGGTCTGCCTGCGGTCTCATGTAAACGCACATTTGCATTTTATAAATCTTGCAAACAGGTTCTGCATCGAGTCATGACTTTACCGAGGCTAATGACCATTCGTAATCTAATCTCGCGGCGACGACACAAACACGGACGCGGGACGTCACTCACTCGCATGCCTCCAGCCTTGTTTGTCCTAACTCTTATAGAGACGCTGTCGGTGAAACTTCTGTGCACGCTCTGCGTGACTCAAGCTTAATTGTTCCAACTGCATTTACATGCGATCTATCGGAAATCTACTATTATTAGAATATTCTCACACTTGTGCGATAAAAAAAATCGGGTAATTTTTGTAATTTAGTCTTTATTACAGATGGCAGAAAACAGATGATAACGATGGTAACAGTCTCGTCGCCATGTGCAGCTTCGCGGATGTCGCAGTGCATAATAATGCGGCTCATTTAACTTGCTTTTGTTTTAAATGTGCTGCTTTCGGTGACGACTGCAACCAGTTTCCTTTGTGTTCTGCCAACACTTTTGTAAGTATGAACGAGGCTGAGTGCGAATGCGGACGTCGCCGGTGCATTACGCGCAGATTTTAAAATCAACGACCGCCTGCGAGCGGCCGATAATGTGTCAAATCAATTTTTCGAGATAGTGACCTAGATCCGAGGCCCGGCCGCTTGGCAATCATCCAATATTTTGATTGAGATACGAGAGAAAAGACTGCGGTACTCACCTATAGGTCTTCATGACTCCACATAAATAAGCACTTTTATTCGATACATGCTCGAGATTTGAATCTAAAAATTGTCCAAGAACACTTAAAGCACCGTCGGATGGAAATTCTTTTAAGGCATCTAACGCACGCTCATCCAGTTCTGCGTGCGCTAGCTTTCCAGTCTTATAAATGTCGTCCAGCTTGGCGGCTACCTGGAACCCAGAGAGCACTTCTACTTACTGCCATGACACGATTACATCCTAGTTTAGATTAAACGCTCCGCGTCCAAGGCAGGGCATGAGTTGCGCCCGTTCACTAAGTGGACATGGCCACCCATATGTGAACATATCGGATATTGTCTTTCGGCAGATGTGCACCATTTGCCAAGTGTCGCAAAAAGTTATCAAAACAAAAAGTAAGGCATTTTGGTCTTAGTAATTTATGGAATTCTAAGCATTTACCTACACGATAGAAAAATAGTGAAAAAAAGGTTATGTAGTGTAGTTATAGAGAGAGATATTGAGGTCCGTTTATTGCACAAAAGTATCACGAGATCTTAGTTTTAGTACCTAGTCCGGTTTCACACTATTACCATACTATTATATATTCTGTGCTATTACTAATACCTAGCAGGTAAGTAATAGCGGCAAAAGGTATACATTGATTTACAGCCGCACTCAGAGACAATTAATCTTAATGCTTTTGCGTCGTGTCATCTTATTTGTACTAATAAGGAAAAGAAAGAGATATCTTACTTAATATACCTAACGCCAACTAGGTAAGTACAGTGAAGCATTAAAATTAATTGACGACTCTGAGTACGGCGGCGGCGGCAGTAACACAGGTTGAACGATAATTTAACTTTTTGGTCGTATTGATTGTTTACAATCAAAAAAATTATCGTGAATCGTGTAAGAATAGCACCAGTGATAGGGTCAAAACTCCTTAGATAGCATTTTTAGCAAAAATACGATTACATAAACCTTGTTTCGGAACACGATAGAAGAGTGTATGTTTGATAACGAAGGTTTTCACCTCACGTTTGTGCGTAAGCTCTTTAGAATCTTGAAGTTTATCTGAATAAAGATTTTTTATTTCATTTCATTTCATTTTCATGATTGCCAGTGGGAAAAGTTATGTTCTAATCTAGCAATACTAGGCATAGGCAACTTGTAATATTACTCAAAATTAAAATTAGAACATTTTTTAAAAGATAAACAATGACAATATTTATGAGATATTGAAATTAAAACTTTTCGAAACCTGGAAAGAAATTTTAATTTATTTAATCCTAAAATAATGTTAAGTTGTAGGAGATATTCAAAGTTCAGACCTGGGGCCGTACCGGCTAACGCATCGAACTTCGGAAAGTCTTCCGGGCTTCAAATTAAAGCAGATAAATCGAGCCCAAAGCGGGCCAAAATGGCGACCCCAAATTCATGATGTCACATAAACATCGATATCTACTAAATAATTTCGGCGAATAGTAAAATACGAAGCTCCTTACTTCGATTTATCTGTTTTAAGTTGAAGCTCGGCAGATCCGCCGAAGTTTGAAAAGTTAGCTGGTAGGGCCCCTGCCTCATGCATTGATTTTTGCAGGACCATCAATTTTAAAACTAAAATAGTTTTTCGTGTTTTTAGAGAATGCTGATTTAGGGAACATTAATATTTAGAATGCTGATTTAGGGAAAATTAATATTATCTAACTCAGAAGAGATTTAAACACCAACTGTGTTTCATGAAATAAAAAAAGACTCAAGGATAATTCAAAACCAAGGCCATTTCAGATCAGACTGACATAATTACAATGTTATCTTATCAAAATGATTAGCAAAACAAAGAACAAGCAATACCTGAACAAAGGCCCCCATTATCTGACAACTTTCAATAACAATTTATTGAAAGTAAGGGGGTATAATATACCAATGTATTAATTTATCTCATGTAGAGGATAGCCAGTTGCTACGGTTGCTACCACAAACAGGTATTTAAGAAACACCCACACAATTTTAAGGCCAACCACAAGGAAAATTGCCTTTGAGGTCCATTTCCTGGCTCATTCATTACAAAAGCACTACACTTTTGATTCTGCTGACCTGTGTCTGAGTCATTGAAAAGGTTTTATTAATTTTGGTGTCATTAACAATGCTAGCATAAAAAGTCTTGTTATTGATTGACAAGGTCATACAAAATGTAAACAAATGATCATAGCAACAGAGATATTTTCAAAGATTCAGGTGCACAGATAAGAGTAGCATAGGTCAGAATAATATTGCTATCAGAGAGAAAGTACAAAGCAAGTATACCTATGCTGGCATCCAGTTATCACAGCTACATTCTGTGAACTTTCAGGTTTGACACTAAGTACTACTCAGAACATAGTAAAAGTACATAGCAACTACATTACAACTTTATATTACACATATGATTCACAAGCTACTAAATTATGAGCAATATTAAAAACCATAATTTTCTTAAATTGTAATTTCAACCTTAAGTCATAGGAATAAGAATTTATTTTAATTGGACACTTACTTCATAAAAAATAATGTCTATTTAATAAATTGATAAGATCTTATAAGAATATTAGGGTTTATTTAGAGGAGTTCATAAAATGTGTTTATTTTAACTTAATTTAGTCTAATAAGATTCTTATTAGAAATAAAATTATTTTTAAAGTATGAAAATTAAATTATATAATAATTAATTTTGAGTTTTGAAAGCTTTAGTCAAGTTTGACAGAAATATTTTTGGTCCTTTTCATAAGCCTTAAGAAAAAAGGGTTAATCAGCTTCTAACGTCAACAAACCTACCTAGTAAAATTTGCATTAAAATAATAGTTTTTCTTTAAATATGTAAAGCTTAGGTTAGTAAGAAGTTAGTTCAACCATAACAACCATAATACAGCATGGCTTAGGAGAGAAATAATAGAATCTAAGTTTTGAAACGACTGAGCGGCATGCAAACATTATTGAAAAAACTTTTTGTTTATGGCTACTATTACTGATAATTTGCCTTTTTGAATAGTTTCTATGCCCAAATGGAATTTATTTTACAATAAGTCACTCACCTTAGGATCTAAGCCATAATCAATGAGTTTGCGGTAATCCGGTGTACGGCCAACGTCAGAGTCCTTCCCAGGTACCTCTTCAATGGAAATTTCTCCATTGCCCTCCGCCATTCTGCACAAACGTTCATGCATTTACACTCACTGCACTGTCCAACTGAAACTTTTGCAGAAAACACTAAAACTTCCAACTTTTACTGTGACAAATTAATCAAGACTTATGGCTGGCCTAAGGATGATGTCATATTACAAAAGATCAAGACAGCCACGCTTTAAATTATACAATTACCTACCTACAAATATTCATCAAAATATCAACAATTACCTAAATAATTCACAAGTATTTTAAATAATAATTACCTTTACTTATTTTGTAATTTTTGTAATTTTGGAAGAAAATGATAACTCTGTAATCGTCCGAAAAACAAAAAACAAATGATGTTCAAACATATGAAACTGTAAAACAATGGGAAAGTGCACTCCTCATTCCATCCAGGTGAAGGCAAAATTTCAAAAAGCGAATTTGCGGGTCATTGTATCCGATTAGTGAGGTGACACTTTATTTAACCCTAAAATCGAAAATCAAAATTATGTCAAAAACTAAACACGACACGACACGACACTAACTTTATAGGAGATGCGAATTCCGGCGGTCAATGACCGAAATAACACAGCAGAGTTAACTGTGACAGTTCTTTATGCTGTAACACATATCACTTCTCGGCAGTAATCACTTTAAAACACTTTATCAATCCATTTAAGGCAAAATATAAACACTAGAAACTTTCCGCGCATAAAACTTTAGTGAATGCAAAACTGCAATAAGTTGAGAGTGCAACTGCATTGCACCCGATAAGAACCGGCCGGCGGCGCGAGGGCTGTATTTCCAAAGAGAATCCAATAAGAATCACCACGGAGGATTTCATGAGGTAAAAACACTAATAACACTTGAACACTGAACTAAAATTTCGAATATAAACACTGTACACTAAAATAATTACCTATTAATTTTGCTAGTTGGTGGCCGAGACAGATATGGCGGCACCGCGCGACGTCAACGTGACCGCCAGTACGGGGTTCTCATAACGACGCGCGCGGGACATGCAACGAGGAGTGCATTCAAAGTTTCAAAGGCACTTGAATAGTTTGTAAAGTTTTAACAATCTCTCTGTAACAGAAACCAATTGCGACCGCATCGAAAGACCAAATAATATTTTTATTGCACAGAGAGTATATAGGTACAATGATTGCGAATAATTTTGAATGTGAAAGAGCGCGGCGCGTCGCGCAAGGCTGCCGGCCGCGAGGTGAGACAGGCTAGCTAGCGGCAAGACGGCGGCGAGCGAGAAGCCGCGAGCGAAGGGGGGAGGGTGTTGCAACTGGCGGTGCAGGCGTGCAGCAGCGACGATGCCGCACCGAGCTCGCTGCATACTTGCATACACACGCACACTTGCAAACCGTATGACCTTCGTTATTCGTACATAATCGATTTAGTGTCAGTGTTTCGCCTTTGTTTGGACAATTAGGCATCTACACACTCTTATGACACTATCGCAGTATGATATCAACAACAATATCAATGACCCTAAGTAAACTTGAGCTTCCTAATTAAAAATGAGGTAGTTTAAGTGTACTCATAAAAATATACTTGTGGTATATCCAGTAAGATAGTCAGAGAAACACAATAAGAATATACCTAGTTCTTTTTTATAATCTAATAAGAGATCGATAGTTATTCAATTACTACGACAGATTAATGTCGCAGAAACAATACGACCACTGTAAGTGATTCTTACATGTTAATATAATATAATAGACGTGTAAAAATCACACGGTTACTAATCGACATCGTCCAATAGTAGAACAAGGTTCATTACTCTTTGATATGGAAACGAAGGGATAAAAGAGTTAATCGCAGTAACCCCTTCTTTAAAAGTTCGCTTACACCTGCTGATCATCGAAGCCATACATACCTATTCGCGACACATACACATGTATATTTAAAACTGGCCTTCGTACTTCACGTGTGTGTAAGAAACTCGGATCTGTATCCGCCGCATTATGTGGGTAGGTAGGGCGGCTACTGCGGGTGTCTCGTTTTGTGCAGACAAGGTTCCACGACACGACAATCCTTTCACCGCTAATATGAGTCTTACTCGAAGCTTCAGTCACGTCTAAAATCGCTTAACTGTCCAATTCAGGCTCTTCCTTTCTTTACAAAGGGCTTTTGCCTTTTGCTGTAGTGTGTTTTGTAGCAGCAGCATGACAAACACACTTCCTTTCTCACATTTTCTTTATTGAATAGAATTTTATTATTGTAATGCAGTAAAGCGAACTCTCTCCGCGATTTCCGGCGTTACAACGAATAGGTAAGTATAGTTTATACATAATTTGGAATGATTGTTCCAACATTATTAAAACTTTACTGTACTGTATCAGAAAAAATAATAAAAAAAAACAGTTAACAACAAAATCGATATTGCACCTATTTACAGCATTTTTTCAAAACCGATAAATACAGCACATCACTATTTTTGAACTTTGACAGGACTTGTTTTGAATGCGATTTCAAAATCATAATTTTCCTTAATTTCAGCCAGTTTTCCAGTTTTTGTTATAATCTGTGGTATATTACAGCATAGATTAATAATATACTGGTTTATTCTCAGAAGAATAAATAAAGCAGGTTTATTACAGAATATTGTGATAGCAACAGCCTATAAAATTAGTTATGGTATGTAATACTTAAATTAATTGAATTTTAAAAGATAGGTAGGTAGGTATTTACCTAACAGATTTTTTTATTGTAATAAAGTAGGTAATGTTACCTACTAATATTGCTAATAATTAGGCATAATTTATTGAAGGCGAATATCGTAAGTAACACACCTTTTTTAATTTGGAATAAATAAAACCGAACATGTTTGCAGTAAGTACTCAACTACTTTTTTCCTAGACTCTAATATAGGTAGGTACTCACCAATTTTATTGTCAGACCTTATAGCACAAATCATCCGTCACGGACATACACGTCTAACACGTCTATAAATAACCATTTTGCAGACATACGTAGCAAGCAGCTTCGTTCGCCGCCTCACCGCGTACTACATTCGCGTGATAAGGTACTTTGTGCGTATTTTAAATACGTCAACAGTTCATTGACCCGCGCCCGCCGATTCGCATCGCACCGCACATTGCCAAATTTATTGTGTCTGTAGATTTGTGGGTCACCGTACTAACTGACGTCAAATTGGGGCCTAGACGATCGTGACGTCACGTTATCAAATCAAACTAGCCGGTAATTCTAGTTTAATAACTTATTCATAAAATGCGTACAATGCATTCTAACACTCGCCCTAATCTAACCTGTCTACTTTACAATACGTAAAATATATAGAGACATAATCGTCTTTTCTATCGTGCTCAAACATGTGTGTCGAGGTCATTGCTATTTGTTTTTTTTTTATTCAAGGGCATCGGTATAAATGTTTTGCGTAGGTTTGCCATGAATGTTGAGTTGAGCTTAATTAAGTAGCATCTGTATTGTTTGTGGTAAATTTTTCCTTAGTTGTTGTTATGTTGCGCAGGCGCATCGTTCGGGCTAAGCGGAGGAGCTCTCTATTGTGGAGGAGGTTCTCGAACTTAGCTGGAGAGCTCGGCGCGTCGCATACCCAATACCTAGATAGACATGAAATTGTTTTTATGTCCGAGTCTGAGTCGCGCAAATAGCCGTCTGCTCGATGTCACAGGCCAACACACTATCGAGATGCCTAGGTAGTTAATTACTAGACTGGAACTTATCTCTGCCAGTCTGCCATAGAATAAAATAGGGTACAATACTGAGTAGGTACCTAGTAACAGTGGAACACAAGTACCTAGGTAACGACTATGATTATTTTTAGGGTAATTTTACGTTATCAACTGAAACCTCCTGAAATAGTATTGAACCCTCAATAGTATTTAATTTAATTTTAACGTAAAATTTTAGTTTAAAAATTAATATTAATTATTGAGTCAATACAACAGTTGAATGAGATACTTCTCCTTTTTAATGTAAGTTATTTATTTTTAGCAATTACGATTATTGAATAACCCAACCCAAACGTGTCCTTACCAAGACATATCTTCTACTCATGATTATTTAGTAAATATATCCGAAAGTAAAGTACTTATAGCAAACGCATGCGATATTACTGAAAGTCCTGAGGCCTAAAAATATATAACATTCAGAAATACTAAGAGTACCTCAAACTATTATAAAAAAACGACCCATCATACCAATAGTTAATCAAAGAGTTAATCCTTAGCACAGAATAAATTAATAATGATAATCGTGAATAATGTAATGCCTAACAAGAACATGCATTTTTGATCTTACTTCACTTTAATAAATTCATCACGGTTCTAGTTAACTAAAAGCGAGTCATAAAAATAAAAAAGATAAAAAAAGAAGAAAAGCCTCCTTCAAAAACCTGTAAATTAAAAGAAAAACAGCTTCAAAATTAAATACATCTGAAAATTAAGAAATTATATTCAAATCATTAGATACGCATAACAATTTTAATAAAACACGTCTAATGAAGTCAGGTGGGGATTTTAGGATTAAAAAAAATTAGTGAATATTATTTCTTGTTTTTTAGAAGAATTAAATTTTGAAGTTGTTTTTGTTTTAAATTTCAGGTTTTTGAAGGAGGCTTCTCTTTTATTAAAGTTTTTTTTATTTTCATGTATGTAAGCGTGTAAATATTTTTTTAAAGGATGATGATCAAAAATTTCAGGAGCCTGGTACCCGGGCCAATAAACTTAATATATACAATATGTTACAAAAATACCCCTAATGCCGAATATGGTATATAGGGACCATCAAACTGATCAACTTTTACTATGGGACCAACTCTGAAATCGCGAAAAAAAATCAGCTGTTTCATACATTTTGATATTTTCGATTTAAATTTTTGTATGAAACAGCTGATTTTTTTTTTATATGTATGTAAATCGGCTCAGTTTGTTCTGCATTGTCATAAACCTACTTTGGACTACGAAGATGCACAAGGGAACTCCTCAAAGTCAAAAAGGGTAATATCCCATTTGATTACCCTCGTCTTTTGAAGTATATGTACCCTTTCAAACAAAAAAGAATTATCTAAATCGTATACACTTCTAAGACTTTCGCGCGTACATTTCATTAGAAATAAAACACTTTTTACGGAATACAGCGCGTACATTATTAATTCAGGTGTTGTTTTCCCGTGACCACGGCCCCTGGAAAGGCGTTGAAACGTCGGGAATTCTAAAAACCAATAAATACAAACTAAATAATTCTAAAACAACACCTGAATTAATAATATACGCGCTGTAATCCGTAAAAAGTGTTTTATTTCTAATTATCTAAATCGGTTTATAAACAAAAAGTAATGTCGGAAAATCTGTAAAAACTCGTGCAATGGTGGGTGGGGAACCTAAACATTAATATTTTTCAGGATTATAAAAAAACTACTAGCCAGATCTCGTCGATAAATCAATGCCTACAAAATTAAAATTAGTTCTAAAATCTTATTAGAAAACTCAGCACAAATTTAAGTAGATTTTAATTATCTGTCACCGAGATTTTTCATTTTCCAAGAAAAATAAGCTTGCTTTTTTAAATACGCGCAACTTGCACATATGTAGGGTACGAGATTAAAAATTAACATCAATTTTATATTCACTGTATAAAATTCTTGGACATTAGCAAATGACATGTCAAAATAGAGAGACATTAACGGCCAAATAACGATCAAACGAATCTTGAAGTTAAGGCCACATTAAATCCAAAAAAGTTGTCAGATTTGATAGAAACTATGAAACTGACAGCTTCCTTAAAGTTAAGAAGACCTTAACTAAAGATTTAAGCTAAGAAGCCTTTGAGTATTCGGCCATTAATGTACTTACTGAAAAATGCGCGAAAACTTAATAAAGTGCAACTCAACAAAAACAAAATCTATGCCAGACAAAATACTTTTTCCAAACTTTAAATCAATGAAGTAAATAGTTAATCAAATGAATTCACGCTAAACTTTGTTTAAAAACCTGCCACAAACGAACTAAAAAGTTAAATAACAAGTGTTATTGCAGTCGGGGGACCTCTCTGATTAAAAATTGTTCCACAAAATGGTCCCTAGACTGCAATGACACTTGTTATTTAACTTTTTAGTTTGTTTTAATATTTTTTTCACATTTGAAAGTGGCGTCGCACGTTCGCCATATTAATTTAAAAATAAAAATGTAGTCACTGTCACTAGGGATGATAAGGATTCTAACGATACCCCATAAATCCATATCCGTTTAGGCAATTAGAAGTTATGGTGGAATAAAGAAACACACATACCCACAAACTTACATGAACCCTCAATACATTACACTCAGTTTTTTGGACAGCCGTGTCAATAATACGATTGAAAGTATTATAAAAATTAAATATATTTTTATTATTCCATAAAATCAAAAACTTATAAGTATATTATGCAATTTTCCAGTCTAAATACGATAATTCATATTGATAATCTTATTATTTTCCTGCAGCCATTCGATGCTGAAAACTAAAGACTTCAACGCGTTAAGTCTTTTTGTTTATCTTCTTTTGTATTTTTGTTTACTTTAATAATTTAGTTAAAACTTCTGCTATAAAATATTTATTGAACTGCAAAAATAACCTATCTACTTGCTAAAATAAATATAAACCGATGTCGTGTGTCCAGTGCGGCTGATATGATGAAGTGAGAACTAAGTTAGTATGTTATAGGTGGTTGGAAAATATAGACGATTCAAAAGCGCTTAATTATGTACTAAGCTTATTTGAATAAAGCTATTTTTGACTTTGACTTCGACTCTCTTTTTGCAATCCAGATAAATTACCTTTTCAGATTAATATTTCATAAAAGAATACCTTCCCTAAAAATAAATTACTAATAAAACAGTGTTGCCCGATCCTTAAACCGGTGTTCCCGTAATTTTCATTGCCAAATTCCATATGAAATTGGTACCTATGGGAAGTTCCTAATCAAATCCGCATGAAATCCGTATAAAAATGTGCCTTTGACACTTTTATGAACAATTTTTAATCAAAGTTTTTGTACGTGAAACATTCCCTGCTCTCGTTTTTCACACACATTGCTGACTGCGCATTCGGTATTGTATAGAATAGGTAAAGTATAAATTAATAATAGTTCATACATTACCTGAACGTTTCAGGTACTGTATAATTATAATACCTATGTATTGTTTACAATACCGGATTTCACTAATAGAAAATATCACTATTAACTTTCTCTTTCTCTCATTGTCTAATTTAACGACCAACCAAAATATCTCAAGGGGATTCCCCAATGCCATAATCTGAACTATGCCAGTGTTTCAGCCTCAGTTTTTCTAAATTCACTGAAAAAATACAAATCGCTTGTATATGCAGGATCAAATAATATGTAACGACCCGTTTTTATTAAAAACAAATTTTATTTCCTTTCTAAAAAAGGAGGAGGTTCTATGTTCGTCTGTTTATTTGTTTTCTATATTCAGAAACTACTTTTTGCATTTTCCTGACAATTCCGTATGCTCTTATTATCCGATTTGAATATTAAAATTACGTATGGATACCGAGTCATTCTCGTTTCATCCCATTCATTTGGTAATCCCAGATTAAAATTAAAAAATAAATGAGCAAGTGATTGTATAGACTCAAATTTACTATTTCAAATTGTTACCGGCTCCGGGAATAGTGGTATAGTGACCCTATTTAACCTCGACTGTCGCAATGTTGTAAAAGATTACTCTCACCTATCACAATTTCTTTGCCATTGTTCGG
Source organism: Catoptria pinella (assembly GCA_963556745.1). NCBI lineage: Eukaryota > Metazoa > Arthropoda > Insecta > Lepidoptera > Crambidae > Catoptria > Catoptria pinella. The sequence goes on from OY750766.1 coordinate 413,750, forward strand.
ACATCCATTAAATGTTTTTTTAACCCGACGACAGCGGGTTTATCTGCCCTTGTCGCACAAAAGCAGAATGGAAGAAAAGGCGGCACTGTTAAATTATACATACGTATTCACAGGCGGGTCAGGTTATCTGTGAATTAATGTCCAATATGCATGGAAAATTGAAGGGTGAGATACGCACACATATTTTGATGAAATAGCTTTGGTGTACCTACTGTTTTACAATATTTTGCTACTTTTCGTAGTTTTTCAATTCTTTAAATATTTAACACTTGACATTTTTTTGTAACGTATTCTGAAAAATTAAAAGAAGGTAATGGAGGCGACTCGGTAGCATAATTGGTCAGCATTGGGCCGGAATCCCAAGAGTGCGGGTTCGAGTCCCGTCTGAGGTGCTACAGGTGAGTCGATTTTTTCTAGTATATTTGTAATATACTTATCTTAAATTAATTTATCAACGCCCAAGCGGACGCAGGTTTGATAACAATGGAATATCTATTGTGTCTCATTTTCCGGGCGTTGAAGGGTTAAAACAACTGTAAAAAGTTCAATTAGTCACATAAATTGTCTTTCTTAAAGCACTGAAACCCATTTGAAAGTTTCATGAATGAGAAGGTTCTCCCTTTCTAGATAGCTTTGAAATTGGTAAGGTTTTTTTTAACAATTTAATACAAAACTTTAGCTTAACCGTTTGCAAACTTTTTAATTTTCACTCAGGCTTATCTTATGCCTATGGATGTTTTTTTTTAAATGACCAAAACCGCGAATGGATTCAAATAGGTGCATCAGGTATATCTGATGCAATTACTAATCCAAAAAAATTCGTCTTTTTTATTACGTCTCTTTTTATTTTTAGTTTTTTAGTAAGCTTAACCGAATGATTTTATTTTGCACAAGTTTTTATTCTGTATCTATGTAAGTACAATTTTAATTTAACTTTATCTTCCAATTTATAACAGGGTGTTTAAAAATATGGTTATAAAGTCGATTATGGTAGATAGCGGTACCATGCAAACAAATCTGGCAAATTATTATGAATCCTGAAAATCTCCACTTTTTCGAAAAAATAATTATTTTTGACCCTCGACGCAAAAAGAGAGGTGTTATAGAGTGTGTGTGTGTGTGGTACAGCATCAGGTAGTCTGCGGGATAGCCAACTCTTCAGCAACTTACAGCAGATACAGCGTATGTATTTGGGCTCAATAAAATGAGTAGATATATTAGATATTGATATTATTGATCGAGTCTCCATGGTGGAAAATGTATTATATGTACACCCATAACATTTAGAGGAGTTGATAACAGGTGCATAACTTGGTACATACTTGTGCTTTTTAATTGGTTTTTATTCTTTACTAGCGACCGCCCGCGACTTCGTCAGCGTGGAAAGTTTTTTTGCTATTCTTCGTGAACAATTATTTTTTTTCTGGATGAAAGGTCCTTCTTTATACCCCTGACAACGTACATGCAACATTTCATGATGATCGGTTTAGTAGTTAAGACGTGAAGGCGTAACAAACAAACGGACTTCCGCATTTATAATATTAGTAAGGATGTCATAGTTTTAAACACAAGTGATTTAAGGTATGGTAATTAAAATAATGAAAGTTTTTATTTTTCTCTGCTAGCAAAACGAGATTAATGTTTATCTCGTCGCTAGCGTTATTTAGACTAAGTCAAGGACCAAGGTAATAAATACAACATATGATTAGTATTGAATGATACAGTGACCGCAATACTCCCATGAAACATAGAAATAAAAGCTAATAAGTCCAAACACACGTTTGAAAGACCTATTCATTCACTTCTGCGTAGTACCTACCACCCTACCATTAAGAAAAATCCAGTTGGTTGGCGCGTCGGCATCGGCATGGGAATCTCGAAGGGGTCAACGCCATTCGTTTCGCGTACTTGTCCCGAGTAAGCAGTGCGTATTATTATTTGGATAGATGTTTTTATTTTAGGGTTTGGGATCCGGTCTGCGCGCCCCCTCGCTGCGGCCGGCTCACCGGCTCACCGGCTGGCGGACGCGGGTTGCGCTCGTTGTGCTGCATGCAGCATCCGATACACAAAATCGCTTGTCTTATCGATTAAAAGGATTATTTAGGAAATAGTTATTACTGCATTAAGGTTTGTGCTGGAAAAAGAACACTTATGCCGTTAAAATGGAGGTCTAAGAGGTTTTACGTGAGGACTAGTCGACGCAATGTCCAGAACCAATTTTTGTACAATTATTACAGCTCATAAACAAAATCAACCGTAGCAATACTGCTAAAACTGTGGTGCTACGGGCCTTCGCTATCGGATCAGTTTTTGGTTTAATATTAGCATTCGGCTTCTCTCAAATCAATGTTTAAGAAACACATTGTAAATAAATACTTAAATAAAAGTAAATTACGTCATTTTGAATTTGCAGCTTGCAGATACTACTTATTATTTTTAAAATTCATCACATCATGGCAAGTTGAATATTTACCGTATCATTTGAACTTTGAAATTGAAACGCGACTTCAAAATTCAATAAAAATTAGCAAATTAGTAAAAAATAAAACAATAAATTAAAATTTACATTACAACTTGATTTAAATTTAAAAAATATATTACTAAAATCAAAAGTGTATAAAATCACATCTCGTTCAACTTTATCCATACAGTAACATTCCCAAACGCACAAGTCGCCGCTTGGGAATCCTACCCGCGGTCAACCGGTTCCCTCGATCAATCCGTACCTTTGAATCCGCGAAAGCGATGGCCGGTGCGAATTTCACACCGGTCTAGTCTAGACTGTAGATGTCGCAATAGCCTAGCAGCTAGCTCAAAGCCTAGAACTGTGAGAACAAATAACGGGCCGTGCAATGCGATTGTTCGCACGTTTTGTAATCTAGTTATGACTGCATGCCGAGGGGTCTACAAGACGGCGTTTTCATTTCATCGCTGAAATCGTGTGTAAACAATATTCAATAAAGACGATACGATACTGCACTGGTTTTCTGTAAGATGTTTTTTGTTACTTAATAACGGAATTCGCGGTGAATTTCAAAAGTATGACAAAAAGTGACGGCCACTATTGTGACATCTACTTAGAAAAAGACACAACTTTAGTATTAAAATTTAGACAGACTTTGTAACATATTCAATTCAAATAGTTATATAAAAACAGCCAATCATACAAAATTCGCGAATATTTGTTTTGTTAACTTAAGTACTATTACATAGTTGCTTTTACAGTTTGCTAATCTACACTTACCTGCCTAAACGGACGTTAAATAATAAAATATTTATTAATAACATCTAGTTTTTTTGCTGTAACATTTTATTTTATAAAAGAACCGTTTTATATATCGGTTTTTTTTAATTATAATTTTGTAAGTTCTATCAGCGGTATAAGTAGATGCATAAAAAGACCCAAAAAATTGCAAAGAATCATAATTCGATGGAAAGAGAAAAAATGCAAAACAAGTGACCGCATAACTTATCAAAAGTTACTTGCTCTATTTTGAGTATCGTTGGTGAGGACGAAAACTCACATAAGGTTCATTTTCCCGCCTACATTTACAGTATTCCGTTTAATATCTGCCTAGGTTTTATGTAGTAACCGACACCAAGCTATAGCACAGATTAAATATTAGTACCTACCTACTAGCATTATAGCAGTTCATATCCTCCATGCCTTCTCCAGTTACCTGCCTGACAAGGTCCAAGCTCTGTTCCACATACCTTAATAAAACTAAGCACCTATGAATGAATGTATTTAAATGAGAACGATAAACCTAGGCCTCGGCAAATAGTTTTTTTTTTTGCCAGTTATAAGTTTTAAATAATAATGGATCAACTTAAACAAATCCCTATTTCCCTTGGTCACGGCATATCACGCGTGAATGGCTGGATTGATTTCGAAAAATCTTTTTTTGTTGGTTTTTTTATTGTCAGGAGAAGGTTCTTATGAAAGAAAAAAAATTGAAAATAACGCGGAAAATTTGTAATGTTAAGAATAAGTACTTAACCACCATATTAAATTATTTCTAATGTAACTACAGCTCTTTTGACAATTTAAACTTTTTTAATTTAGCCTTTTTTGATGAAAATGGCGGAAATAACGGGAAAATTATTATTTCAGTCATTTCGAAAAATGTTCAAAATGATACAAACGCGAGATCTACAGCTATACAGAGCCACTAGTTTTACCATTTTTTAAGTTTAGATAACTAACAAGTAGGTCTAGGTTGCACCCCCAAAATAAAATATGTTACGCAGCAAAATAATTAGCATTTTCTTTTGATATTTCCTTGGAAAATAAATGTGACATACATTGACTAGGAAACGAACCAAGAAGGTTCTAAAATACCGAAGTCGGACAAGTTGCGAATTTCTTTTTAATGTACTTATTGTATTATAGTACTAGGTCAAGGATTCTAGTTTTTCAGCACTTTTCTAGAATGATAAAAGGTAAGGAAACCATTCCATTTCATGAAAGTAATATTTTGATATGAAAGTGTTAATTAAAGTGAGTAGTCACAGCTTTTATGATAAAATATACTTCAGTAGGTACATTGTAAATAAAATTTCGACTGTAATCCATACTACCTAATATTATAAATGCGAAAGTAACTCTGTCTGTTTGTCTGTTACGTTTTCGTGCCTAGACCGCTAGATCGAATTTGTCGAAATTTGGTACGAATATAGATGGGACCTTGGTGAAGGACATGGGCTGTTTTTTATCCAATTGCTGGGCACAGGTCTGCCCGCACGTCAGTCAACAGTCCACGCGGGCGAAGCTGCGGGCGCTTAGAGCATTAAGAACGGGAGATGGCAAATACACGCTCCCCTTTCACCAAAGTACATGACCAATTTGATCGTGACAGTTTATAAAAACTAGTTGGTCTCTAACACCCGTCATTTTGTAAGAACACATGTCGCCGATCGCAGCTCCGCAAAAATGGTGAATTGTGCAGTATTTTCGTGCAAAAGACGATCTGAGAATACAAATTTTACTAAGAACGGGATTTTCTATCACACGTAAGTATAATTTTATTACCAAACTATAATATAATTACGAAGAAAACGCACTTTGATTGTGTAAGAAAATTACGACATTGCGATAGCAAAACGATACCAAACACATGTCGAATACCATAATAAAAGTCGTAGTGCTGCGACAAAGAGAACAAATACTTATGCTCTAAGAACGAATGAATGATCAAGTGAATGAGTTTTAACTATTATTTTGATGTGAAATTTGTAATTTATGTGCTGGTCTGACCAGCACATAAATTACAAATATTATTTTTTATAATTAATATGTAATAGGTAGGTATTGACTTTTTTGCAAAATCTATACATAGTATTAATTGGAGACACTGTTTTACGGGTGTGATGTTCTCCTTTTTTAATCTTCTCTTTCTTTTAGGTCATCCCGGGATAGTTACTAGTCCTCGGCTGTCTGTCGGTTATGTAGAAGTGGAGAGAATCTTATGAATCAGTCCTGTCAAAGCCCGAGCATAGGACACAAAAATCATTAACCAAAATAAAAGAAACTGATGCCGAGATCCTCAAGTCAAATTGTTCCGATTGTGCAGCTTCTGCAGGTAAGAAATTTCAAAACTTTGGTTTACTTAAACTTTCCTTGCAAAAAAATTACTAACTACCAAAAAGGAGGTTTTCAATTCAACCTATACATTTTTATTTGTAGATAGGTATTAACATATTATCATACCAACTTTTTCATTTTAAGGTGGCTGCAAGCATTCACTACTGCTTATATTTTGGCTTGAAAAGCGGAGCTGTGAGCCTTCCAGAACATCTACACAAGGCTTCTGGATAAAGCCTACCTTGGCATCGGAACGAACTAATCATGTTTTGGCAGAACATGTGTACAAAAATTTAATAATAATAAAAATGAAACACAAATCGCTTGTTTTCCAAGCATTTATTATTTTATTTCACTTTTTTTTACTATTATGTTTTATTAACAACTTATATTGTAGAGACCACGACGCGACGTTTCAATAGTAATATACAATCACGATTGTATGCATAATAAAGTATCATCTTGCCAATGCAAACCAAAAGAAACGGCGCAATAGCAAAAATATTTAGGCCTATCAATTGACAACCGCCACAAATGGGGTCCTCATATCGAAACTGTGTGCCAAAAACTTCGTGCTCTGTTAGCTAAATTTGTCATAATCAAAAATAAAATACCCTTCCAAGTTCTATTAATCCTGTACAAATCCTTGGTAGATCCTATAATTTCATATGGAATTTCAAGCTATAGACGCACATTTCAACCTACTTAGAGAAAATTTATAATCTAAAATTACGAATATTAAAGCTTATCGTTAGTAAGAAAGTAAATCATATCTATAAAGATAAGTATGACGAACTCTTTAGGTAATGCAAGGTTATGTCGGTTCGTAACAAAGTGAGTTACGCAATTCTAACTGAACAACTCGATAACGTTACTTCTTTGCCGAGGATTAATCATAGAATACAAACAAGACAGATTACGCAGAAGAAACTTCTCAAGGGCCGCTCAAATAACTTTTACGGAAAGAGAAAATTTACTTGTCTTCTTCCTGTCATAATTAACAATCTACCTAAAGAATTATAGGTTATTCTGGATGACCTCAAACACAAAAGTGTGAAGCAAAAACTCAAAATTTATTTTTCTACCAAAAATTTGCCTTAGAATTTCTCGTATTTAAACAATAGTCAGCTTTTTCTTAACATCATCCTGTGCACACGCATTTACGATCAAATATTGTGTTTATTAAGTATTTTTTATGACCTTAAAATAATATATATATATGTATACAACGTGTTACAAAAGTACCTCTAATGCCGAATATGGTAGATAGGGACTATCAAACTGAAAAAAAATTACTATGGGACCAACTTTGAAATCGCGAAAAAAAAATCAGATCAAAATGTATGAAACAGCTGTTTTTTTTTTCGCGATTTGAGAGTTAATCCCATAGTAAAAGTTGTTCAGTTTGATGTTCCCTATATACCATATTCGGCATTAGGGGTATTTTGTAACATGGTGTATACATATTTTTTATTTTTATTTTTTTTTATTCATAAGAATGAAGCAATTTGTTTTTTCTTTTCAATACTGCTTAGTTGTATACCGACTATCTATTTTGACGAATACGTAGTGACTGGACAAACCTAATCGGGTTTTACGTTTTAGTCGCTGGGTTTTTCTATAAATTGTATGTTTTACTTTGTTTAATAAATAAATAAAAAAAAATGTATGTTGAACATTTAATTATAAGCGCCTTTAGTGATTGTTGGTGTATATCACAAAATCAAATGAAAACCATTTAACATAATCTTGTTCGTAATCAATCACTCATCTTCCAATCATTCAATTTCATCGGTCTTTTGACGGCACATCACTAGCTGTTTGTTGTCAGTTTGGCGCTGCTGTAGCGTGATCTGTCAGAATTTGTACTGAGATTGTTAGTTCCAAATTTGACCACCCACAATTATAACTGTGTGGGATTTTGTTTTTGTGTGCGTGTGTAACAACAAGACTTTTTTCTACAAGAGTGTGCGTGAATATGAAGTTGTGTGCTGTGCGTGTTTACCTCGTCCCCCTCCAAAATCGGTGAACAAAATCTAGTGTAGAGGAGTGCTGTTGGCATCTCCCGTTCTTAATGCTCTAAGTGCGGGCGGAAAGCTATAGTATCGAATAATTTATTAACATAGATTAATTTTTCAGGTGTCTGTTCCTAGGAAATGTTGCAAATGTTGGAAAATCTTGTTACTTATAAAAAAATACATTTATAAGTAATTCAGTTGAATTGAGAAGCGCCTCCTTTTTTCTTCTTGAAAACGATTTAAAAACGATTTAAAATACTACAAATATCGCGAAGAACATGCACACCAATTAAGTTTAGTCTAGTCTGTGGTCTAGTTACACGCAAAGACGTCATGCTCGACAAAATGAGTTTAAATTTCGACGTAGCATATGTTAGGAAGCCCTAGCAATGCCAGTGGCGAACTGGCGACACATACATGCACCGAGCGTGATGCACTCACATACATGCGATGCGGTTGCAGCCATGCCCGCGGGTGCGCGGTCGCGAAAGGAAGAGGTGAAGCATCACGAGGGCATCAGTTCTCATACTTCCTTATTTTCCGTTTTTCTGATCAACCTAGGCTTCTCCACTTTCAGGTACTTAAGGGCCTTATATACCTCAAAGTGGCGCCCTTATACTAATTAAATTTATTGCTCGCTAAGCTGAAAGCTACAGTTCTATAGTTTATTTACTAACAACAACTTCAGTAAAATATAGTTCGTTGTAGTTGTAACGAGCAAAATGTGGCCTGGCACTTTTGCCTGTACTATACTACTCTATGTAGGTACTTACCGAGCAATACAACTAATTAAGATTGAGGGCTATAGGAGCCTTAATTCACGTACAAAAGCAAGACACTATAAGCGAGTTATTCCCATCTGATCCCCTGCAACCGATCCCCTGGTGGATCGGTTTTATTTTTAATTATTTTTTATTCCCATCGGATCCCCTGTGTAGGGGATCAAGAATAAATATTAATATTTTATTCCCATCTGATACCCTATAGCACTTATTAGCTTATTTTTTGTAGGTACAGTGGTACAGTCAACAAGTCACATACTTCATAGCACAGTAGGGGACAGTTTAATATTTTATTAATTTTCTTGCCTTTTGACCCCTATAAATAGTACCCATTGCCCCCAACTCATATACTCAACTGCACACATATATTTTTTGCATTAAAATAAATGAATATTTGATTTTAATACTTCTTTTTCTTCTGACTTTACTTACCTACCTTTTCTTGCTTAGAAATACAATGAGGGGATCCGTTGGGAATTGAAAACTATAAGGGGATCGGTTGGGATTTTTAATTCTTGGTGGATCAGTTATAGTGGATCGGATGGGAATAACTCCTATAAGCTTACTAGTGTTCTCCCAAAAGTCGAAATTAAACCAAGGTTATACAGGTAGAAGTTACCTAGTTTCTTCTTCTTCTTTTTTTGTTATGGCAATCTACTTTCCTCTTGGAAGTTTTTTTTGCCAGTGTCAAGTGTTAAATAGTTCAGTGGTAGATATTGTTTAATTTTTCATTAGAATGCGGGTGCATCGCATTCCAATGCTGCTTGGAGCATTTGGCACCAAGTATATCAAGACAGTTTACTCGGTTAGTTCAAATCAAATCAAATCAAATAGTTTATTGCATTCCATAAAGTAAGAAAGATGTTACATACCATAATACAGATCTTTATGGGCCCTGTGGGGCATAACAATTTTTGGAGAGATAGTGTTTTATTACCATAATTATACATATTTATTACTATTTTAGAAATGTTAATTAATACATTAATTATCATTATTACAAACTATTAAAATCGAGTTCTGCCGAGGAAGCCACCACTTCAATAAAAGTCTCAGCTTCACACAACCAAGATCGCGCCTATTTCAATTATCCCACATATAGTTCAGTTGCGTAGACACTTGTACCATATAACTGCACCAATTTTAAGACACAATATCCACTATGAATCAATTTGAAAATAATTAAAATAGACACCAAACCGAACTCGACAAAATGCCGCCAAAAACTCGTTACCTAGTTTATTTTTTAATACATATGTAAGTTCGAACGGTAAAGGTTTAAATGTAAATAAAATTTGCTCTTGCTAATTAACTTGTACTTAATAATTTTTAATCGACTTAGTCTTAATAAAATTGTAGTATGTAGGTACTTAAAAGTAGTGTTAACAATGCTCCCGTAATTGGAAAAAGCCCAATATTGCCCAATATTGGATGCAAAAAGCTTTTTTTTATATTATCTTCCTTGCATCGTAATTGCTTAATATCGTTTCGTTAAAATCGTGTGTACAAAAATGTGTGCAATGTTCGGCCCTGGCAAAACTATCAATACAATAATGCAGATTTTTAACAATTGGGTTAATCAGAAAAAAAATCTGAAGTCTGAATATTATGAAAAATACGTTCTAGGAAAAATAACTTTTACAACAGAAATGAAATAAGTAATTTCAATAATAATTACAGTTATACACACAATGGTGTATTTTTTTTTTCACTTCAATAAAGGTTTGGGAAGTGTGGATTTTCCCATTCAATCGCGCTAAGTTTCAACGAATACCTACTAAAAAATTTGTATTAAGTGTAACTGTGTTTGATGATTTACGGATGAGCCTACTATGACTCATTATACCAATTTAGAAAAACATGCTGGGCAGAAGTACTATAGTGTGCTGGTTTGTAATGGTTATTGTGGTGATGCACATAATTTTCTATTTTAAGGTTCTATTATTATCTACATTATGTAATTACGGTGGGCTTCAGTAAATAATTTGGATCACTGTGTTAGACTATGGAAATTGAAAACACTTGCGTCAAAGTACATAAAAAACAGAAAGGTCGGGCAGAGATAAATCATAGTTTATACGAAACGGGTAGACACGTAAACGCTAGAATTTATGAACAACAGCAATGCAGCGGCGCGGCGCGGCGCAGGGCTGCATGCGGAGAGGGGCAGCCTGCAGTGTGCTATGCAGTGCAGCTATATGCAGCGCTGTGCAGCCACGTAGCGGACAGCTGGTTATAGGGTGACCAAAACAATTGTTAGTTAGGTAGGTAGCCTCGTTTTCTGATACAAAATAAGTTAAAATATATTTAAATTTATTTTATGGTTTTTAATTTTTTTATATAAACCACTCTTATCAGGCCCTAATGAGTGATAGAGACTAAACAAAATTAACACTATTCATCAGACCATACGATACATACATCACCATTTTATTTTATATTAAGACGCGGGTTCTATTCCAGCTTGAGCGATTAGAAACGAGTTTTTTTTGTTTTAGTTTTAAACAATTAAGTTCCTACCTATATTTTTAATATAAATTAATCCTTCAGCTCATTTTAATCGTCTGTCAGTACAAGTATGTTAATTAATAATGCGTTCTCGTGTGCTTGGCTAAAAAGAAGAAAAACGCCTTCCTTGAGCAAATAATGGCATCAGGGGTAGCCCATTAAACCATTCCACAAACAAAATACTCGTATCATTCGTAACGCAGTACTACAGACATACTATACCATATCCATTTATTTGACACCTAAACAGGAAAGACGATTGTGTGCCGTTAGTATAATAACTATGTATATGTATAATTTGTGGCTGTGCAATAACCTTACGAATGCTCTAAGGCAATAACGGACCGCTGTTGGTTGTTGTTGGTCACCCTAGTAATACATGGTGCATTATTTTCGCAGCGTGCGTGTGCACCTGGAATGCTCCGGTGAAAGCCGCCTAGACTAGCACACACACTAGCACTTGGTACCATTGCGTACATTTAAGAGCTTTTTACGACCTGCGAAGTGGTAGGACTACCTACCTAGATTGCTTGAGCGCGAACTATGAACTCTATCGATCAAAGGCGAGGAAATGCATTTATTACTGTTTCAACTGCGTAAGGGGTTTTTTTAGTCGAGAGTAGTTTGTCGTATGGTACTTAAAGCTAGTTTCTCCATGAGATGGATAGTAAGTAGTCTCGGGGACAGATAGCTATTAGTACCTATTGTAGGTTACCTAGGGTATATCTGTAGGTACCTACTGCCTAGGTATGGCTTTTTAGGGTCCCGTATCCGAAGGGGCCAATTGGAGATCTATTGTTGTCACTCATGCTTCCGCCCGTCCGTCGTCTATTACAAAGCTCTAGCAGCTATTATTTGCATTTAACCAAACGTGTGCCATCCATCCATCCATCCATCCATCCATCCATCCATCCATCCATCCATCCATCCATCCATCCATCCATCCATCCATCCATCCATCCATCCATCCATCCATCCATCCATCCATCCATCCATCCATCCATCCATCCATCCATCCATCCATCCATCCATCCATCCATCCATCCATCCATCCATCCATCCATCCATCCATCCATCCATCCATCCATCCATCCATCCATCCATCCATCCATCCATCCATCCATCCATCCATCCATCCATCCATCCATCCATCCATCCATCCATCCATCCATCCATCCATCCATCCATCCATCCATCCATCCATCCATCCATCCATCCATCCATCCATCCATCCATCCATCCATCCATCCATCCATCCATCCATCCATCCATCCATCCATCCATCCATCCATCCATCCATCCATCCATCCATCCATCCATCCATCCATCCATCCATCCATCCATCCATCCATCCATCCATCCATCCATCCATCCATCCATCCATCCATCCATCCATCCATCCATCCATCCATCCATCCATCCATCCATCCATCCATCCATCCATCCATCCATCCATCCATCCATCCATCCATCCATCCATCCATCCATCCATCCATCCATCCATCCATCCATCCATCCATCCATCCATCCATCCATCCATCCATCCATCCATCCATCCATCCATCCATCCATCCATCCATCCATCCATCCATCCATCCATCCATCCATCCATCCATCCATCCATCCATCCATCCATCCATCCATCCATCCATCCATCCATCCATCCATCCATCCATCCATCCATCCATCCATCCATCCATCCATCCATCCATCCATCCATCCATCCATCCATCCATCCATCCATCCATCCATCCATCCATCCATCCATCCATCCATCCATCCATCCATCCATCCATCCATCCATCCATCCATCCATCCATCCATCCATCCATCCATCCATCCATCCATCCATCCATCCATCCATCCATCCATCCATCCATCCATCCATCCATCCATCCATCCATCCATCCATCCATCCATCCATCCATCCATCCATCCATCCATCCATCCATCCATCCATCCATCCATCCATCCATCCATCCATCCATCCATCCATCCATCCATCCATCCATCCATCCATCCATCCATCCATCCATCCATCCATCCATCCATCCATCCATCCATCCATCCATCCATCCATCCATCCATCCATCCATCCATCCATCCATCCATCCATCCATCCATCCATCCATCCATCCATCCATCCATCCATCCATCCATCCATCCATCCATCCATCCATCCATCCATCCATCCATCCATCCATCCATCCATCCATCCATCCATCCATCCATCCATCCATCCATCCATCCATCCATCCATCCATCCATCCATCCATCCATCCATCCATCCATCCATCCATCCATCCATCCATCCATCCATCCATCCATCCATCCATCCATCCATCCATCCATCCATCCATCCATCCATCCATCCATCCATCCATCCATCCATCCATCCATCCATCCATCCATCCATCCATCCATCCATCCATCCATCCATCCATCCATCCATCCATCCATCCATCCATCCATCCATCCATCCATCCATCCATCCATCCATCCATCCATCCATCCATCCATCCATCCATCCATCCATCCATCCATCCATCCATCCATCCATCCATCCATCCATCCATCCATCCATCCATCCATCCATCCATCCATCCATCCATCCATCCATCCATCCATCCATCCATCCATCCATCCATCCATCCATCCATCCATCCATCCATCCATCCATCCATCCATCCATCCATCCATCCATCCATCCATCCATCCATCCATCCATCCATCCATCCATCCATCCATCCATCCATCCATCCATCCATCCATCCATCCATCCATCCATCCATCCATCCATCCATCCATCCATCCATCCATCCATCCATCCATCCATCCATCCATCCATCCATCCATCCATCCATCCAGGAAGGTTTAATAAGCTCTTAACTCAGTTTATTTTATACTTTCTTGCGTATTATATATTTTTTAATTACTTTTTCATGACTTGGTACAGACAGAGTCCTTCAGTCGAATACATTTTAGAACTTGCGTATAAAGGAATGTTATGATTGCCAGCATATTAAAATTAAAAAATAATAGTATTTTTTTCTGTTATTTATTTTTATTTTCTTTTTTTAGCGTTCTGTAGTAATGTCAAAAAGTTTGAGTGTAATGGCTTAAAACGACAGAAAATACCGGAAAAACCATATTGTATGTAGTTCTTACAATATTAGTTACTTAATACCCGTTGATAATTAATAGGCGCATGAAAGCTGCATGACAGCTAAGTTAATGACATGGTTTTTAAATTGGTCAAGTTGTAGTTAGGAAAAGACTTAGATGATTCTTAAGTTTAGTGCAAATGGGCATTAGTTTACGCTTGTGACCATATTAGAGCAAATAAATGATTTATTATTATTGATTTTACTTATATTATTATTATTATTTTTTTTTTTTTCGCTTCCAAGGAATTCTTACAATGTTTTAAATAGAGTGTTATATTTTCTTTTGCATTTCAGTAAGCAACTACTTAAGCTGTTGAATATATATTATTACTTTACTCTATGAGAAGGTAACTAACTAATGATATTTCAGTTTCTTATTTGTTTAGGTACCTGCTATTTCATTTTTTGTTATTATCGATACATAATGTTTGTTGCGAACTTCGAAGCTTGGATGCCTGTGATGTGATGCGAAGTTTTTTTATAGTATACAACTGGCAACATTAAATTCTTCAGTCAATCAACTATGGGGATGCTGTCAGTTTCTTGGAAACCCAATTTTTTGGGTTTATTAAAATTCCTGAACAGTTTCAACTGGTTTATTGTTTTCTTTAGCTTAATTAATCTCTCAGTATGCATTTACGAGGATCAAATAGGAAAATTCGACTGGTAATTGATATTTTAAGGTTATAATATTCATGTCATGTAGTTGTTCAAGTTTAGTGAATTTTTAATGAAATTAACGCTTTCAGGCGCCAATCTTACGTGGGAAGAATAAAATTCGCACAGTTTGACACTGTATCTACTGCTAAGAAAATTATTGTTGCCACTGAAGAGAATGTTTTAGCCGCTTTGAATCTGAAGACAGGTAAATTGGTTTATTGTCTATATCCTGTCATAAATAATTTTATTGACCCTAATGGTTGTTTACATCCAAACATCGCAATTTTGGATAATTATTTTTATCTTCACATATACTTTCTACAGCCTACTGTTTTGAGTGTTTAGAATTTATTATTTTGATGTTTGGAACAACAGGATAACTTGTATAAAATTTAATAGTACTACTAAATTAACATTTGTTCATTGGTAGATTAACACATTTTTGTTTCAGGGCAAGTGGTTTGGCGCCATGTATTTGAGAGTGCTTCTACGGGAAATATTCAGCTGCTACACGTCACTGAGAAGGTGGTAACTGTGTCGGGGGCCAATCCTTACCTTGTACGAGGATGGGACTCTTCTACGGGTATTACAATAAAATAGCAATATATCCATTACAGAATACCTAGCAAAAAAGTTATACTTAATATGTTTTTTAAAATAAAAGTAACATAGCACTAAACAAAGAGTATTAGCTATTTACCAAGTTGCAGTCTGAATGAGTATCTTTAGTCTCTGAGACTTCTGGAATTTCTGTGATTGATTGGAAATACAGAGTTTTGAGTACATCTATAATACAATACCCTCTCATTTTCTTTTATCATTTTGAAGTAGTAAAAGAAGACTAGATATGCAGTGAAGTTTTCACTAAAACATATTTTAAGATTGAAGTTGAATCTAGTTGAAATTTAATTCATCACAACCTGAGTGGCTTAATGCGGTGGGATATCACTGGAATATCTATTGTGTCTCATTTTCCAGGCCTTGATGAGTTAATGTGATAATCTGTTTAGAATAATATATTTTTGGATTTTTATTTACATGACCTAAATTTCACATTAAATTGTGTCAACTTATTATTAGGGGTTCTGCTGTGGGAGTGGTCCCTCACCCTGCAGAACAACAACCAGGCTGACTTCTCCGAGTGGTGGGTCCAGAACAGCATGCTGGTGCACATGCTGCCAGTGTTCGGGTCGCACATTGAGGTGTCCATGTACAACCTGATGACCGGACAGAATAGAGGCTCGACTTCCAAGCTACCGGCTATTTGGACTAATGAAGGGTAAAAAAATATTTTGTGTGCTTGGTGATAAATAATCTACTTGAGATTCTCTTTCAAAAAATAATGATTAATTTTATTAAAATGATTGAGTACAGTAAAGTTGCTTTAACTATGTTTACTTGCTGTCAGAGAATGGTATCCATATACTTTTTTATTTATTAAGATAAGGCTTACCAACTCACAAGATTATTTAAATTTCTATCTTATCTATCTACAAATCTATCAATCTGGTGTGGATACAATACTAAATGTTTTCCTTGTTTAGTCTTGAATAATGTCAATTTTCTCTAATATTTGAAATGGAAAGCAGCACCCATTTTCGTTTGTTTAATTACAGATGCGTTCTATCAGCACCATACTACTCCTGCATTTCCGGTAGTATGGGAAGCCAGCTACTCATATCCCTGGATGTGACGTCAAATGCAGTACAAATAATAAGCAAGCCTTTGTCTCAATTCATTACTAACGAATATGATATCAACTTGAGCTCGCTGGACGGCAACAGTATAGAGCCTGGCTTTATCCTCGGCGATAAGAAGATAGTGTTGATAAATAATAACGAATTTGAGGTCTTAAAGGTCAGTCTTATGGACTCGTCGGCTAGTGTCGCTTTGGTGGACAGCTCAAGTGGAACAATTGTGGTACAGATATGGAATGATGAAGCAAAGGTATGTTGGATTAAATAAGTATTTTTTGTTGTCTCCATGAAAAGTTGATAAGTTAATAGTGTTTTGTGTCTTTAGTTGTCCTGTTCATTCCTATGAAACATATTAGAATATAAGAAAGTGATAGTTAAAAATTATAGCAGGTTATTAGTTTTATTTAGATTTTTTACAAGTAAAAAGAATATTTTAAGAATGTGGCGGTCGAAGGAATGTTTCTGATCAGTTTTATCAGTTAATCATGTCAACTGAACAAAATAAAACGTAGGTAGATAATCCAAAATAAGTTGTTTTTTCACAAATCGATATCTTTCACCTAAATGTAATAAAACTTCCAAAATCGCAGGGTTTCTCACTGGTCGCTCACAGTGTATCTACGGGAAAGGAAGTAAGCGAGATCCGTTGCTCAGACAAGTCACTGCAAGTTCCTGAACCAGAGCTGTCTGCAGTGATGTGCGCGGCGACGGCGCGCGAGCTGCAAGCCTGCCGCCTGCTCGTCACTGCCGCCGATGATGCGTCGCATCTACTGCAACAAGGAGGTGGGTCGTGAGCTGCGGGCATTAGGTCACTGCACATGCCGCAGGGGGAGCTGTCGGCGGTTACTGCAAGCCTGCCGCCTGCTCGTCACTGCCGCCGATGATGCGTCGCATCTACTGCAACAAGGAGGTGGGTCGTGAGCTGCGGGCATTAGGTCATTGCACATGCCGCAGGGGGAGCTGTCGGCGGTTACTGCAAGCCTGCCGCCTGCTCGTCACTGCCGCCGATGATGCGTCGCATCTACTGCAACAAGGAGGTGGGTCGTGAGCTGCGGGCATTAGGTCATTGCACATGCCGCAGGGGGAGCTGTCGGCGGTTACTGCAAGCCTGCCGCCTGCTCGTCACTGCCGCCGATGATGCGTCGCATCTACTGCAACAAGGAGGTGGGTCGTGAGCTGCGGGCATTAGGTCACTGCACATGCCGCAGGGGAAGCTGTCGGCGGTTACTGCAAGCCTGCCGCCTGCTCGTCACTGCCGCCGATGATGCGTCGCATCTACTGCAACAAGGAGGTGGGTCGTGAGCTGCGGGCATTAGGTCACTGCACATGCCGCAGGGGGAGCTGTCGGCGGTTACTGCAAGCCTGCCGCCTGCTCGTCACTGCCGCCGATGATGCGTCGCATCTACTGCAACAAGGAGGTGGGTCGTGAGCTGCGGGCATTAGGTCACTGCACATGCCGCAGGGGGAGCTGTCGGCGGTTACTGCAAGCCTGCCGCCTGCTCGTCACTGCCGCCGATGATGCGTCGCATCTACTGCAACAAGGAGGTGGGTCGTGAGCTGCGGGCATTAGGTCACTGCACATGCCGCAGGGGGAGCTGTCGGCGGTTACTGCAAGCCTGCCGCCTGCTCGTCACTGCCGCCGATGATGCGTCGCATCTACTGCAACAAGGAGGTGGGTCGTGAGCTGCGGGCATTAGGTCACTGCACATGCCGCAGGGGGAGCTGTCGGCGGTTACTGCAAGCCTGCCGCCTGCTCGTCACTGCCGCCGATGATGCGTCGCATCTACTGCAACAAGGAGGTGGGTCGTGAGCTGCGGGCATTAGGTCACTGCACATGCCGCAGGGGGAGCTGTCGGCGGTTACTGCAAGCCTGCCGCCTGCTCGTCACTGCCGCCGATGATGCGTCGCATCTACTGCAACAAGGAGGTGGGTCGTGAGCTGCGGGCATTAGGTCACTGCACATGCCGCAGCAGGAGCTGTTTTGTGATTGACAATTTTCCTATTATTTATTAATTAAAAATGACAATAATTGTCAATAATTTTTAGTATGAAAATTTCTGAATGAAAAATATGTTTGTGGGAATATTAGCTATGTATTTTTTAATAAATAATATAGAGTTAATTCTATGGCAGGTCGTGTGTTGTGGACCCGCGAGGAGGCGCTGGCCAACGTGGTCGCGGCGGAGTTCGTGGAGCTGCCCGTGTCAGAGCGAGACGCCGCCATCGAGGCCGAGTTCGACCACCATGAAGGTAAGATGATGTTTATAACTCTTAGCACAGAAACAGGAGTACTTATTTAATTTAATATGACTTGAGTATACTCGCGCAAGGCGCTCAGCTTAGCTCAGTGTTTTTCAACCTTTTCGAATACGCCACCCCCACTGTACAAGTTAAAAAATTCTAGCGACTCCCCAAGTCTATATTCAAACAAAATATTACCTAGTGATATGATCGACCCAGACGTACCCAGATCACCCCCGAAAATGTAACAATTTGTCAAAACGTGACGTGACGTAAAACGTTTGTAAATTGTTAAAAATACCTGTGACCCCCCGAGTAAGGTTTGTAACCCATAGATTGAAAAACACTGACTAACGGCCGATTTCTATCTTCAGTGAGAGATAGGCCTACCATGGATCTGTTACAAGGCAACTGTTGTTATTTCCCATCATTTAACATAAATATACAACATGTTACAAAAGTACCCCTAATGCCGAATATGGTAGATAGGGACCATCAAACTGAACAACTTTTACTATGGAACCAACTCTGAAATCGCGAAAAAAAAATCAGCTGTTTCATACATTTTGATATTTTCGTAATTAATTTTTGTATGAAACAGCTGATTTTTTTAAAGTTGGCCCCATAGTAAAAGTTGTTCAGTTTGATGGTCCCTATCTACCATATTCGGCATTAGGAGTACTTTTGTAACACGTTGTATAGGCAACAAATCTTTAGTAAGCCCATCTCAAATCGGCCGTTAGCGAATGTTGCGCTGTCGTTTCATAAGACTAAGTGAGATCAATGATGCGTGCAAATTCTATTTTTTTATTGATAGGTATGTATTTTGTTTATACCTAAATGAATATTCATAAAATACTTTGTTTGTTTTTAGCTGCCAAGATGTACAGTAAGTACAGAGTAGAGATTGTATGTGCTAACGTCTGTTCACGTAACGACACCGAACGTGTTAAAACTCTTGTAGGACTGATTATTTGTTTTTTAATTAAAAAACTTAACGCTTTAATAGTTTTATCTTCTAGGTTGTTATTGATCACGGTTTCATGTAAAATCAAAAATAGATACATGCAAAATGATGTTTACTTCATTTCATTTGAAATATAAGCATCAATCTTGGTTACGTACTTATGTTACATACAATCTACATATTCCGATCTAACTTCATGTTTTCCATACTTGCTTATCTTGTGTTAAACTCTATGTATCGGACTCTTAAAGTTCAAAATAGTATAAATGATGTTGTATTTTTTGTGTAGATTGTATTTTTTTTATGTAGTGCATGATAAAGGTGTGTACGATCTAGTGAATACGTCGTGAATACGCATGTTTACAACAGCTTGCTTGCCAAACTGTTGCAATGACTGCTCGCGTACACATTACTCAGTGGGTTGACATGTCAGTATGAAAAAGCATGCCGTTGTTCGCGCATTCATAAACATAGGGTTGACCCACTGTACACACATAGTCACATGTTTTCCTATCCCTATAGAGTAGACAAAGTCACATTTGTCAAACCGATTACGAATTTCGCCAAGTCAAATGTATGGGTTTGATTGGGCTTTCGCTAAAATTTGTATAGGATTCCCTAACTTACGTGATACAATAACCGTGAACACTGGTGATTTGTTTCAATGTCGAATCAATGAAGCTCTTTAGAATCGTCAATATTATTCCACCACTCATTCGAGACTTTTTAGTTTACGTTAGTTTGCGCCGATCACTGTTTTTCTACGCGGTGAATTGCTTTCTTGTCACTATCGTGTCTTTACCATCTTAGTTGTTATCGTTTTTACACGACTGCCCAAAAAAAGAATAGTGTATTGTGTTCAGGGTTTGAGTATGTTTGTATGTATGTGACTTTATTTATTCTACATAACTTCTAAATGCCTGAATAGATTTGGATATGTGAGGTATCGTTAGAATCCTTACATCACCCTGAGAGCACTGGCAATATTATTTTTGTCGTGTCAATATGTCGGCTGCATGACGCCATTTTGTAATGTGAAAAAAATATTTTTTTCCTTTATTGCAAGATGGGTAACAAATTAAAGGCTTTAATGAGCACATTTTGAAACTTATAACTTTTCACTAATATATACACTTCTAAGACTTTCGCGCGTACAGTTCATTAGAAATAAAATACTTTTTACAAAAAAAATGATAATTTTTTTATAAAGTTTCGAGCGGGTAATTTCATAAAAATATGAGCAGCCTTTTTGCTTTAGTCCTCCTGTGACCACGGCCCCTGGAAAGGTGTCGAAACGTCGGGAATTCTAAAAACCAATAAATACAAACTAAATAATTCTAAAACAACACCTGAATTAATAATATACGCGCTGTAATCCGTAGTTGGGTTAGAGTTTATGTTTTTGTCGTCTATTCTGTAGTGGTCAGTTCGACATTCAAATAAATCCTTCTTGGTGCGCGGGTGAAAATGAATTTCGTAAAAAGTTTTCATGATAACATACAGCCTAACTCAGAATAAGATCTCATTGCACCTAAACTTTTTTGAAACCAACATCGATCAAGCACGACTACAAGGGTTGCATTCCAAATTCAAATCACATTATTCCCCATGGGAAAAATGACTTACTTTAGGAAAGGTTTGCATGACACATAATATGCCATTGACGAGCAGGTAGTATAAAAAAAATGTTTTCACTAATATGTATAAAATAAATAACTTTAAACAATATTAAAAAGAGCCTTACAAAAACGAACTAACAATTTGAATAACGGTCCTCCGACTGCAATGACATTTGTAATTTAACTTTTTGGTTTGTTTTTGAAAAAGCAGTCGTTTTTTTGACATATTTTAATTTTTTTTTATTACATATGTGGCTTTGAATTTGTTTAGGGGACTGATGTGTTTGTTTACGTTATCGAAGCACGACGCTTCGTGTAGGTATATGGTTCGGAGCTGGACCGGAGCTGGACCAGAGGGAGACTGTAGACCGACCGGAGAGTTTTAGTGAAAATTACGTTCATTCATCTTTTTAACTCGAACTGTATCGTTCGCTAGGAGCAACAAATCACAATTGAAATGCATTATACTAATTTTGTAATGAGTGATGACAGAAAAAAATCCTTCATTCTTTGTTCGTTACCATACAACTAAACAGTCGAACTCTGGATGCCGTAGGCCTGTGCACGTGCAGTAAGTGTCATCCGGAATGCCAGACCTCGTCGTCTCGGATCGTGGCGTAGGGTGTACGTGGCGGTCCTGCTCCGGTGCCTTCTACACGAAGCTTTTGCAGTTTCAGAATGTAAGGTTACTGTTCGCGTATAGGTTCTGTATGGACGGCGTTCTGGCGCCGGCTGCAGACGCAGGTGCAGCAGCTGCAGGCGGCGCTGCAGCAGCTGCAGGCGCGCGCGCCCGCGCCCGACGCGCCCGCCGCGCCCGACGCGCCCGACGCGCCGCCGCTGGAGCGAGACTACTTCAACCTGCACAAGGTGCTCGTGCTGCTCACTGACGCCGGCAAGGTGCGTGTGCGTCTAATGTCTGTCACATTGTACTGATGTGAACGGGACAGCTATCGCGACGGGGCGAATGGGTTGACAAAATTTACCGTGGTACTAGAACTCTAAACCACACAACAGAGCGACAGGTGGCGAGTCGAGCGATTTCTTTCTTTGCGCGGTTGAAAGGCTAACTGCAAAGTAGTTCAATGGCACGATACGTCATGTATTACAGATTCTACGAAGTAACAGTTTATAAGAAATTTTTGTTTTATCTATTGATTCTACGTATTTATTTTTCAGACGATTTCCTTTATATTTCTCCAGATATTCGGCATGGACAACTTATCCGGGCAGATCCTATGGAGCCGCTTCGAGCCCGGGCTCGACGCGACACGAGCGGTGATATTGTCGCGTCGGTCCGCGCGCCACCCGCCGCACTCCGCGCGGGCCTCCGTCGTGGGGCCGCACGAGGCGAGTACTGTACTACTGATGTACTATTAGTGTACTACTGGTGGTACGAGTCGGGAGTACTACTAGTGTACTATTAGTGTCCTACTGGTATACTACTAGTGTACTCCTAGTGTACTATTAGTGTCCTACTGGTGTAATACTGGTAAATCAAGTATAAATTAGTATTAAGGAGTAAATGTTTTCTTTCTGTGTTTACCAGGATACAGGCAATGGGCTGATAATCACGTTCGACCCATTAGACGGCTCATTGGCGGGCGAACGCCGTCTGCAATTAGACACGCAATTACTACAGTGCGCATTACTGCATAAAGCCGACGACGAGCGCATGCACGCACTCATACTGCTGGACAAGGACGAAAATGTTCAGGTATTGCATAATTCGCGAAGGTTCAAAAAGAATAGCTCTTCATCGAAGAAGTTAAAAAAACGCTTCGTGGAAAGTAACGAGTCATATCTAGTATGTTTTATATTAAACTTTCGAAGATCCTGCTAGTTATTATTCTTAAGTCTGTCCAAGAAAAAAACTTACGTTATATTGCGGAAAATAATTTCTTTTATTAGATGACCCAGATGGTGGCATCTCCAGAGCTAGTTCTTTTTATTTTCACGGTCATGGTTTAATTATTTTGGTCATCAAAAGTGCTGTTGGCTATCATTTGGTTCAAAAATAAAATCCAACATGTGTTAATTAATATAATTGTGTCAGGTGTTCCCTGGGTCGGCGGCACCGCTGGTGCAGAACATGTTCATGTACGTGGCGGACCGCCGGACCGCGCAACTACGCGGGTACGCGCTGCGGTATACAGGCACGGTGAGTCTACACAGAGACATGTTCATGTACGTGGCGGACCGCCGGACCGCGCAACTACGCGGGTACGCGCTGCGGTATACAGGCACGGTGAGTCTACACAGAGACATGTTCATGTACGTGGCGGACCGCCGGACCGCGCAACTACGCGGGTACGCGCTGCGGTATACAGGCACGGTGAGTCTACACAGAGACATGTTCATGTACGTGGCGGACCGCCGGACCGCGCAACTACGCGGGTACGCGCTGCGGTATACAGGCACGGTGAGTCTACACAGAGACATGTTCATGTACGTGGCGGACCGCCGGACCGCGCAACTACGCGGGTACGCGCTGCGGTATACAGGCACGGTGAGTCTACACAGAGACATGTTCATGTACGTGGCGGACCGCCGGACCGCGCAACTACGCGGGTACGCGCTGCGGTATACAGGCACGGTGAGTCTACACAGAGACATGTTCATGTACGTGGCGGACCGCCGGACCGCGCAACTACGCGGGTACGCGCTGCGGTATACAGGCACGGTGAGTCTACACAGAGACATGTTCATGTACGTGGCGGACCGCCGGACCGCGCAACTACGCGGGTACGCGCTGCGGTATACAGGCACGGTGAGTCTACACAGAGACATGTTCATGTACGTGGCGGACCGCCGGACCGCGCAACTACGCGGGTACGCGCTGCGGTATACAGGCACGGTGAGTCTACACAGAGAACTTCAAAGAGAAATGATGGTAGCCCAGCTAGTGCTGCTGTGTGTACAAAACTTACTAAAGATGCTCTCGATTTTGTAGACATTCATTGTTCATGTAATTTGATTAAATTAAAATCAATAATAATTTTGCCTTACATAACACTCGATTCAATGAAATGGGGAACGAGAACGAAATATTTGAGAAACCAATTATGGTTATTTTTTATTAATAACTGATTAAGATTAAATAGCGTTCAGCGCGCCCTCAAGCGGCGCGGCCTCGCAAAGTTGGCCTCTCGATATGGCAATACAGTCTGTGCGAGGTTGTCGGGAATTACCTCAATCTTTCAAATACGGTTGGTGCACGTTTTTTGATAATGGCGGTGCGCGCAGGGCGTGTGGCACTTTGTTTTAATGTTTAATGGTGAAAATTGTTGTAATTACTGTGTGTGGATACATATTACAGATGGGGTTGATGGATCAACCCGAGTATTTGTTTGGTTTTGCGTTTTGATCTGTATTTTGGCCGGATTGTTAACTGGCGATGGACGCCGGTAGCACGCGTTCGAAATCTAAATAGATTCCGGCGTAGGAAAATTGCAACGAACAAATTGACAAAATTATATCATATGGAACAGTTTATTGTTAATATTAAGTGAGTGCGTTTGGAACTATTAATTGTGCGATCCTAAGGTAGTTTAAGTGTTTGAACATTGTCGTGTAACATTGTGTAAAATGGCGGCGTCCGATGTTGCATCGTGACTTCAATAAACTTTGTGTGAGAGTGCTTCGCCAATCTTGGATGGTGCCAAGTGACCGAGTTGTCTTTCATCGGGGTATTGGATGGCCACCCGGGTGGGTTGAGATAGGAAAATTGTTCGAGTGTGTGTGACTCGCCAGCCCACTCGTGGGCCTGACCACGCGTGGAACGTGAACAGCTAAGAGACTGTAAGTGCTGGTATTAGTCATTATTTATTTAGATATAATTGCCGAGACCTTGGTTTCGACTGGTAGCAGAGCTGCTACATGCCGGCACAAAACCGGGAACCGGAATTGTGCTGTATGTACTTAGTTAATAAACATTTTCTGGTTTTTCTAGCCTTACCACAAACAATTTTAAAACTCTGTTCAACAAGTTTACCTTAGACACTGTTTAAATGTGATGCTGTCACTTATTGCCAATATTGTTTGTCTCTGTGTAGCATATCATTTAAATAGTGTCTAAATTAAACTGTGTTTTAAAATATTTTGTGGTAAGGCCGTTATATATTAAAATTCAAATACCTACCGTAAACTGCGGTTACAAAAATTACGTAATAATAAGTTACGATTTTTTCTATAGAAAGTGTCGCTGTTGTAATTCACCCCGCAGTCACTAATCACCCCAGTTTACCGGTACCACTATATTTTGCCCACAGGAAGTGGTAGCCGACAAGACCTGGTCACTAAACCTGGGAGGTTCCCCGGACTCGGGGTATCGCATAATCACAATCGCTGCGAAACCTCCCGGCGAGCGCGCGCATTCTCCGGGAAGAGTATTGGGAGACCGCAGCGTGCTCTACAAGTACTCCAACCCGAATCTCATCCTCGTGGTTACTGGCGCTACTGAACCCACACACAAAGGTAGGCAATAGTTTCTTGCACTTGTTCTCGATTCCGACAGATACCGAGTTAGCACCGACAAGTATCAATAAAGCGAGCGCACACATTCTACGCGAAGAGGATTAGGAGACCGCAGGGTGCTCTACAAATACTCCAACCCGAATCTCACGCTTGTAGCACACCTCCGCCGCGAAAACAATGACGCGGAATGCTACACGAATTCCGCTACCCAACAGTACTACACTACATTAGTCTCCCCTATTTTTGTAACATGTTTTTATAATGCCTCATTTACACGCTTGGCAAGTCACGACAAGCGTTCACAAATACCAAGCGTGTGAACGGGTGTTCGGCGTGACTAGCGTGAGCTTGGAAGAGTTTGTCGCCGACCCCGGCCTGATGTGTCGGTTTTTGAACACAGATCAAAGGAGCTTGCGGCAAGCGCATGCGACTTGCGCAGGCGTGTAAGTGGCATGCAAGCTTTGTCGAGGTTTGGAGCTCGTGAACGATCGCCAAGCTTTGGCAAGCGTGTAAATCCAGCATTAGGTCGCTTTCTTTATTTGTCCACAATTTTTGCAAACGATTTTATACTAGCTTCACGATGTACAAGAGATTTGAAACTTCGATCGTAGGTTAGAATTAGAAGACAATGCAATATTACGGTGTCATGAAGCTGATCTGATAATGGAGCCGGAAGAAGAGCACAGAGCACTGTAATAAAACCATACAACCCCATCGAGTTTCTTGACGAGTACTCTGTTGGATGTTGTTGAATAAAATGCTGTATATGCTAACTAGATAACCGATATGGTTGCGTAGAGTCGACGTTGGTGGCGACGTGCGTGGACGCGGCGTCGGGCGCGGTGGTGGCGGCGCAGGCGCAGCGGCGCGCGCGCGCTCTACCGCTCGCTATACACACGGACAACTTCTTGGCGTACCTCTACTACAGCGAGAAGCAACGCCGACCGGAAGTCGGTGAGTCGACATTATGTTTTATTTTGGTTGTTTTTTATTTGATAAATCTGTTTATAATGTGTATTTTGTGTACAGTTCATATTTTTTTTCAGTATATCTAGTCCGATCGTCCTCTTCATGATCAGTGCATAAACAATGACCGATCAGAAACTTTTTTATATTTGCTACTATCGGTCAGTGACCTGATAGGTCGGCGCACGACGATAATGTCAGCATAAAGAGGAATCTGCTTAATTTGAATAACATAATAGTTTTGGCCTACTACATTTGATTCGCGAAGCTTAAAATTGCGTAGCAAAATAAAAAAAATATGTTTTAGATTATATCGAGTGACAAAACATTATTTTAGCATTATTTCCGTATTCAGTTTCACTCGGCGTCAATATGGTTCCCGAGCCTTTTTCGTGTAGCAGATTAAGAAATAAAACGTTAAACGTTAAAAGATTAAGAAATAAAATCGTGTGGCAAAATTAAAACGTAACGTTCGAGCACAGCCACGATGGAGCTGTACGAGGGCCCGGAGCGCTGGCTGGAGCCCGGCGCCGCGTTCAGCTCGTTCAGCGGCAGCCCGCCCGTGCGCGTGCACCGCGCGGCGTACGTGGTGCCGGCCGCCGCCACCGCCGTCGCCGTCACGCGCACCGAGCGCGCGCTCGCCGCCAGGCACCTGCTGCGTGAGTCGAACACACCCATCTACACTACACTCAAATACCGTGCCACACGAACACAACCTTGTCACTCGAGGCCCCTATATACCTCAAGTGTTCGCAAAAGAACATTTGCGAACTACTACTACGACGAACAAAATTTTACTGAGGTTATTGTTTGTAAATAAACTATAGAACCTTAGCTTCGATCTGTACATGTGAATTTTCGATACATTATGTACTTAGCGGGCGATAAATTTAATTAAAATGAGGGCGCCACTTGAGGTATATAGGTGCCTTAAGAGGCCGGCGAACAGTGTACTTCCTATACAAAAATAATACCGAAATGATTTGCAATTTGGACATAATTAACTCTTCTTGTGACGTTATTCGGATTAAGACAGTATTTGTCCAGAGTTCTATCAAATAAAAAATCCAAAATACCAAACCATATAAAAATTAATGCGATTTACAGTTTTGTTTGAAAAAAATTTTATTGACATTTATTTTGAGTTGGGTTAGTACTTTGAATTTTTTATTTAATAGAACTGTAGATATAAACAAATACTGTCATTAATGTAATTATGCCCAAATTACAAATCATTTTGGTATTACGTTTGTATAGGAAGTTCACTGTTCGCCGATCTCTTAAGCGTCTTACCGGCCGAAAGCGAGCCGAAATTACGCACTTACAAATCGATTTAATTCGATAGATAATAGTTGGTTGCGCCACCGTCACGTACGGCCAAAGACGGTGTGTAGTGTGATGTATATAATGACCGCATCGTATCGCATATTTCAGTGTTTTGCACTGTTTGCGTTTTCAAGTATCGAGTGAACGTAGGAATTATTTCAAGGACACTGGCAGAAACAAAATATTGTTAATCAAATTTATTCTGTGTTACTGTGTTTCTCTTTAACGGCATACGTGCTACGCCGCCCGCCAGCTACTGCGTGATTCCAACATAACATAGATGTCATGTACGAGGATAACCTCGTTACCAGATAATACAATCCCGGGAGGTATTATCGAGAAATAGGACGTTCATGGATCAATCGTTTGTTGGCATACCGTTACATACTCGTCGTAGTGTAAATCACATAGTCTAATCCCGGGATAGCCCCAAGACCCCGGGATTACGCATCAAAAATCCCGGGATAACCCCAAAACCCCGGTATTACGCATCAAAAATCCCAGGATAGCCCCAAAACCCCGAGATTACGCATCAAAAATCCCGTAATCCCGGTATTGAAAAATATGCTTGTGTTTGTATTCTGTACTCGTTACCTAACGGCTTGGCCAAGGACCAGAGGAAACCGGCGAAAATTAGATAACAAGCATCGGTTTAAATATAGTAAATACATCGAGTATCCCTTAACAACACATTCATTTCACCCCCAGTGGCGCTAACCACCGGTGCGATAGTAGAGCTCCCGTGGGCGTACCTCGAGCCTCGCCGACCGGTGACGCCCACTCCAGAACAGCGGGAAGAAGGGTTGATCCCGTACGCCCCCGAGCTGCCGCTGCCCGCGGAGGCCGTCATCAACTACAACCAGACCCTGTACCGCGTCACCGCCATATACACCGCGCCTTCGGGGCTAGAGTCCACCAGCTTGGTACTAGCTACTGGATTGGGTGAGTGACTAATAACACCTTATATATTAGATAGTCGGAAAAGTTCGCGGCCTTTTTGATCGCATGAATTTTGCGTTTATATTTCTGGCAATACTGAACACAGGCGGGAAAGTAATATATTGTTTGACAGCTGACTTTCTAGTAATAGCGGTAAAATTGAAACAAACTATTGATAAGTGTCTTACTTCTTCATATTTTTAATAATTTTTAAATGGAAGTTAATAAGGAGAAAATTAGGTACGTTTAGCATTTTTTATTCGATAAAGGTTTGAATGCGGTTAGTGCTCAAAGAGAGATTTGTAATGTTTATGGAGAAGATGCTCTGTCGAGTACTACTGCAAGAAATGGTTCAGCAGATTCAGGTCTGATAATTTTGATGTTAAGGGTGTTCTACGATGTGGTATCTTTATTATTTTAGTACAAAGAGGCCGCGAACTTTTCCAACTACCTAATGCCATATAAATGGTTCATTCGACAATGCACCTAATGTTGATAGCTTTAAGTAAACATTGATAAAATCGTCTTAATTTAAACGGATTTGATAAACTATATAGTAAAAAACAGATTACGGACGAAAGACGATCTCCGGAGATAAACATTTTCTATGTCTTCTGAGAGATCTCTGTTTGAACTATTGCTTCATAAACGTCAAACATAAATTGTTTCATTGACTCTACGGTAGCTAGCTGTAAAGAACAAAATGTTATTTTATGGTAAAGAAGCATAGAATACAAATATTATGCAGCCATGAAACAGGAGGCAGAATACAAAAATATTCCAATTTTGTAGTCGACAGTATTGTCTAAAACTCGTCTTCCTTTCCATCCAGACTTATTCTACACGCGTGTAGCTCCGTCGAAAACTTTCGACCTGCTTAAAGACGACTTCGACTACTACCTGATCGTGATAGTGCTGTCCGCGCTGGTCGTAGCCACTTACAGCTGCAAATACTTCGCCTCCAGCAAGATGCTCAAGATGGCGTGGAAGTGATGCCCCGTATAGACTCACTCTCATTTGGACTGTGTGATGAGGGCAGAAGGTCGAATACGCGGTGTAGGCGGCTATGGAAGGTAAGTTTAAGCTTAAAATTAAAAGACTATTGTATAGTATAATATATTGCTAAAAAAACTATGTCTATGTATCGATATATTTCGCACCTCAAAAATTGTCCATAATCAGGACCAGTGTAAAGGATCATGTCCACAATCTCCTATCGAAGGAGGTTATGATGAAGTGAAAAATAATTATCTAACAAATTTTAATCTGAGATTATGACTTGCATGATGTTATTTATAGTCCTGTGCTTTATTTTGAAGATTGATAACTGTGATCTTGCTAATGTAGTATTATAGACACAACTTTCTAAACAGTTTCATTAAATAATTAAAAATTGTTGTCCGGTATAACAACGTGTT
The DNA here is from genome assembly GCA_963556745.1 of Catoptria pinella. Lineage (NCBI taxonomy): Eukaryota > Metazoa > Arthropoda > Insecta > Lepidoptera > Crambidae > Catoptria > Catoptria pinella. The sequence continues at coordinate 444,115 of OY750766.1, forward strand.
ACAAACGCCCCTAGAACTGAATATGGTAGATAGGGACTATCAAACTGAACAACTTTTACTATGGGACCAACTCTGAAATCGCGAATAAAATCAATATCTGTTTCATACAAAAATTAATAACGAAAATATCAAAATGTATGAAACAGCTGATTTTTTTGCGATTTCTGAGTTGGTCCCATAATAAAAGTTGTTCAGTTTGATGGCCCCTATCTACCATATTCGGCTTTAGGGGTTTTTTTGTAACACGTTGTATATAACTTTTAGTTTGCACACTTTAGTTGTCGATAGTAAGGTGCATTTTGCAACATATAGATACTTTACTGATTTCAAATATTAAATACCTTCCTAGATATAATCATATTTTATGATGTGATCGTAGTCTAGCTATAAAGCGCCTTATTCCCGTGCTAGGAGAGTAGGTATTGCTTTGTCACTGGGTACTAACATCAAATGGAATTGAATTGCCACTGCCATCTTTCTACACAGTCCAAATATCTGTTATATAGACCTATTTATAAATAAATGAATAATATAAATAAAAATATAGTCGTGATTTGTGCATAGAGAATGTTCACCTAAATAACTAAGTGCAAACATGCCTACAGTCTGTTTATTCTTACTTGTCCTATTTGGTAAAGTATCTTCACCCACCCAACTCTTTATTGACACAAAACACAATACAAAAGATATTGTTAATTATTAAATGACTATTTTAATAAGGCAACATTCAATAGCGATTTAAGTTTAACAACTGTCAAAAACTGTTTACTAGATAGGATAAACATACTGTACGTGTTTATATTGGGGTGCTATTTAACGAAGCGCGAAGCATCAATTATTCAATATTCCATTTATCAATGAGTCAATCCCACTTGTGACAACACAGCGTTGTCGATAATATTATAGCACTCTGAATATAATTTTAAAACAGAAATAGTTTTAATACACCAATTAGATCAAGGAAGGAATCGGATCAAATGGAAATATAACCTATTTATTGGTTTTAGTAACATGATCGACATGTTTTAGTTACCATGCAATCTTAAAATAGGAATTGCAATCTTATTTTCAACGGGCCTACATAGTCACTTGAATTGTTCTCTATAATCTATAAAATGTCAATGACAAAAGTAATGGTGTTTTGAAATATCATCAGTTAACTATCAAACTTAGTTTTAGCAGACTTAAATCGAAACTAGCCTAATGGAATTAAGAACTGACCATTTGACCATTGATGCAGGTGCGATTTAAATATGTGATCATGATACCAATAGCCAATTAGTAAATGTAAAATTTAGCTAGTGCAATGTAGATTTATTATTATTTATTAAGAAGCGGTGTGAATATTGATTTATGAATATTTTAATCCATTCCAGGACATTTGTTATCGAAATTCTATTCATTTTCTTTCTGTAAAGCGTGAAAACTTGTAAATTATATATTTGCAAAGCATTTAAAACATATTTAAGGATCAGCCCACATTAAAAATATGAATATTTCTTCATTAACTTAGTTATTTTTGAAATGAATAGTATCATCATACTTTTGTTAATTACATAATTGTATAATATAACTTTTAATATCGTATCGCCACACTTGCTGAAAGTTCAGCGATCGAAAGGTTGAAACACTGAGGGTATTCTGCTGAACGTTCGACAGGTGTTGCGCCACACTATCATTACTAGTGTCAAATAATGATTAGCAAGTCTACAACATATAATGCATTTGTTAAAAATACTTGAATTTGTTTCATCTACACCCATGCTTTAAATCCTCTATAAAAGGTTCTGAAACAGTTAGCTTACTGGCAATAAGCTACCTACTGTTTTAAAACCTTTTATATAGGATTCATATTATGGGTGTAGACAAAGTCTTGTATGCAACTGTACATAATTATATAGGTATTAAAACACTCATGTGATACTATTATCACTATCTATTGTATATATGATAAACCCACATTCGTGTTTAAATACCCCTTATTATACTATAGTTGCATAAATAACTATTATTTGTCAGTAGCGTTATTGCCAAAAATATAATAATGTAATGATAATCTGCACATAGTAAAATCTAGGCACACCCCCATTTGAATGGAGTTTGTAAGATATCAACTGATGCCACTCCATGGATTTTGTTCTTTTGTAGTGTTATAATGGATGGTTTGTTATTTAGCAGTTAAGGTAAAGTATTGGGATCTTTTTGTTTCAATTGTTATTTTATTAATCCTGTGTTTAGAATGTTTCTCAAATATTGACTAACTTTAATGCGATCGGGTTAGTAAGTGCAGTTAATAATTTATGACTGAATAATAGAAATGCGCTATCGTTATTTATAATTATTTACCCATAGGTAAATTTTCCTATTTAAAAGCGTTAACGGCAAACGACATTTCATACAAAATTTTCAAGCTTTATTTTTGGAAATGAACGAATCGATTTTAATGAAACTTCATACACATTAGCAGAATACCTTGGTATAAAAAAAATTGTAGAAAACATTTTCGAAAAATAGTGTTACAGCTAAATTAGACCGATTTAAAAAAATTCCATAGAAACAGAAATTTTCAATTATCTTTTTAAACATTTCAAAAATGTTCCTAACTTTTTAGACCTATGTAGCCTACATAAGCGTATGAAGTTTCATTAAAATAGGTTTATTCATTTCGAAAAATAAGGACATGAAAGTTTGTATGAAATGCCGTTTGCGTTAATGCTCTTAACCAAAATAGTGCGGCCGCTAGAAAACTGGAAGCTTGGTGTTTTTATATTCTATATTTTTAATGTCAGAAAATGTAGACGCAGACGAGTACTGTTTGTCTGATCTAGTTCGCGAACTGATCTTTATTTCTAGCAGCGCAAAGTTGAAATTCTCCACACACATATCACGCGAGAAAACTTAATCAGTATTTTTAAAGTAAAAAGAATATGTCGCGAACAGGCGTGCACTACTGTGCACGGACTACTGTCCGTCTTCTGAATTGGTACTAAGAAATTGCAAAATAGACAACGACTAATTCAGGACCGTTGCTAAGTTTCCTCGAGGCCTAACTAGTTTGGCAATGTGGGTATGTCCAGCCGACCAATCGACACATTTGTATCATGGAAATTTTATCACGTTCACTATCTAAGTGATGTGGTTGACATGACTTTGTCGTGCATGTTTGTTGCGAATGTCTTTTTACATAACAAGTAATTATTCAGTACTTCACTTTCGGTACGGCTTTAGAAAAACACCGCTTACAGAACTGAGACGCTTCTGAAAAGACAGTGTCGTTTCAGAAGCGTCTCAGCTTACTTTTTTTTTAGAAAAAATATAGCAACTGTTAAGTATTACCAAATATAAAAATAAAACCATTTACTTCGGGCAGTGAACCTGTTTTGTATTAAGCGTTGTGATGCAGTTTAATTGTAAGCATTTCTGTATTAAGGGTAATAATAGCAATGCGAATATTATAAATAACACACTCAGCAAATATACAGTGCCATTAAAGGTTCGAGTTATATCATTCTGAATAATTTGCTGTGTATTTCTAAGTGTTTTATTTAATGGGTACTACGTAAATATAAGATGTAGATAATTATTTATCTAACTATTAGTCTTTACCTATGAAATTGGCGTTTTATGTGGAGAATTTTAAAGAAGTTGCATTTTCAATACTAACATTTTCTTAATTTAAAGAACCACGAACGCTAATGTTTTAAAACTTTTATGCATTCATGTTTAAACACTAAGATAACCTATGCCACGGGTTAAGCGAAAAAAATAAGTTTTGGCTAAGTTAAAACAAATAAAGTGATCATTTCTGCTAACAAAACTGGTGTAATTTTTAAGATTTTTTTTCTATAAAATACTATGATATGGATTTTTTTACTATTGATAGTTGTCTATGATTCTACAGAATAGCAATTGATGAATATTTTAAATCGTAGAAGTGACGAGGTTCTCTATTTGTGAGAAAAAAATCGCCAATTTCATAGGTGAAGACCAAATATTATAAGACATTGTGTATAAAAATACATACAAGCTTCTTTAATACATTGTTCAGTCAGTTTACAATTACTGCCATTTTTTAAAAGCCATAACGGGAGGTTACCGTGTTTACTAGATCGGAAAGTGATTCATTCTAATAAAGTATAATTCAGTATACTGTAGGTACTGTATTAAAATGCTATCCTTAAAAAGACACAAAGTCAACCGGATTTTAAACTTGCTACATCCGAAATTGTTTTTTTTGTTTTCAATTAAAAACAAAAGTTTTGTTGAAAAAAGCTATTGTTAGGAAGCATGCAGGTAATGCTACCAGTGATATTTCTTCAATATCAGATAAAACAATTCACTTATGTCACAAGTTTTAATTAAATAATTCTTGTAGATATTGTAAGGAGTGTATCTGTTTTCAAAGTACTGATTCGATCCAGTATTTAGAAACAATAAATGATCGTTATCAATAACGTCACTCAAAGAAGTTAGGTTATAATATAACCTTTTATAGATTTTAAAATTCTTCTATTATTGGTTTGGGACGATTGACACCCTCACATCTTGTTTAGTATTCTATGTAATGCGCGGACCACACTGAGGCTTTGGGCCGATAATGTTCGTGTTGATGGACTTAAACACCTATATGGTTCAACAGTGCCAAAATTATTGAAGTTCAGCCTAAATTTGGCATGACCACCGTAACACGATATATATCGCGTGACGTGATATTATAGCGTTTTATCGACACCCGACTGTTAAAATCCATTGTCTTTTAACAGTTAAACGTGATAAATCGTTATATCGATAAGAGTGCAGCATAAAATACGTTTCGCAATTTCAAAAGTAAAAAATGAATTGCAAGATTGAAAAATCTGATCATTATAATTAATGTTAGATAGAATTACTGAACTGCTGCTCGTATATCTTTATCATGACCGTGACAATTTTACCTTCGAGCTCGGTTATCTATGACGTAACGCATTATTAGACTGACTTCACGATGATGTGAGAGCGGTGGCAATAGAAAACGTTATGCTCGGCGTATATCTTTATCATGACCGTGACAATTTTACCTTCGAGCTCGGTTATCTATGACGTAACGCATTATTAGACTGACTTCACGATGATGTGAGAGCGGTGGCAATAGAAAACGTTATTATAATATAATACACTGTAAAATAAATAAATGGGTATCTGTTTCTGTGACGATTGTTTTATAAATAAATAAAAAAATGAATTAATGCCAAGGATGTGTTTTATTTATGTTAATTCAAGGGAGGCGAATATGGCTTTTATGTTGGGGTTTAGTTGTTTGTCGGTGGCGCAGTAGGGCGTGCCTATTACGCTCTGTAGTTGTAGCGTGCGTAGTGGCGGAGGTTCGAGCGTTTCGCTGTTATTGCACAAGGTCCGTAAATGATGCCAGGTTGCACCCACGTCGTACTTCAACATGGCCACGAAGAACGATACCGCTAGCTCCTGTAATATTTTTATCTGGTTAAAACCTAAATTTTAGGATGACGACGACCTCCGTGGTCGAGTCGTTTGTACGCCGGCATTGAAGGTGTCGCCATCTCCGAGGTCCCGGGTTCGATCCCCGGTTGAGTCAATTTAGAAGACGAACTTTTCTATAATGGCTCAGCCTCCCTAGCATAACCACCGAAACATGATTTATATCGCGTGATATACGTTTTATCGACGCTCAACTGTACAAAATCCATTGTCTTTTGACAGTTAAACGCGATAAATCGCTATATCATATCGCGTTTCTGTGGTCATGCTAAGGAGGCTGGTCTGGGTGATCGTAGTGCCACTGTTTTGTCTTTGACTTCCGTAACACATGTGGTTTAGCTAACTAAAATCTACGGAAGTGAAATAATTGCATACAAATATTGCTTAAAAAATAGCACCAGCTAAAAAATTACAACCCGCACAGCATTTAGTCGGGCCAGCCACGCGCCTGGTGACTAGATGTTAGCGTTCTTTACAGTAATTGCAGTTTTGTATTTTAAAGAAAAGAGAGAGTTTATGAGAAATGACGTCCTGTAGTCAAATGGTGTAAAAGACACGAAAGCAAAATGATGCAGAGATATCGTATCATAAGTGTCAAATATTTTTTTCGTTTAAGTACAGAAAATATATATGAGAATACAGATTTTTAGCCCCGCCCACTTGGTTGTAGTTTTGGTGTGGTGCTATTTTTTGAGCGAAATGGTTGTTCCATAGATTTGAGTTCGGTGTTGACAGCCATATATAGCGCATTTTAACGTCTTTTGTAAAAAAATGTTCCTTCAACTCAGTATTATTTCCTCACAATTGAAGGAAAGACTACTGCAATACTTCTGATTTCCCTACATAACATATTTTTCATCTAATACTTGAAACGCGTCGTTGCAGTACTTTACGTTATTAACTGTCCGAGCGAGCGACAAGCGCCTGTTTCAGCTTGGGCAAAAATGATTTCTTATGTCCGTACGGCTGTGCGGTTTTCCGTCTGTACAAATCGTATTTCTCAACCGATTTTCGTGAAATTTTGTGAGCAGGTTCTATAATTATATGGTTTTTTGTCGATTCAGTTTTTCGATTTTTTTCAAAATGGCGGAGATATGAGGAAAAGTCATATTTCAGCAATTTCGAAAAATGTTACAAAGGCTGGTTCTACAGCTCTACAGTCACTAGTTTTCTATAGTTACCTGTAAAGGTTTGGGCTGTTGCGTGTTCAGGTACAGGTTGACACATCCCATAGCTTCCTCCAGCACCGCGTCCCTCAACCCTAAGTTGACTGCAAGCGACGGCAGTGCCTGCAGTACTGCCGCCTGCAGTTGGAACGCCAAGCTACTGCAGTACACGAATGAAGACTCTTTGCTGCTGTCTTTGGACGAATTGCGCAGGTGCTTGAATAGGGTCGGCAGGACTTCCCTGTAGGAGCATTAGTTAATGATGTTTTGTGTATTACGAGAAGGAAATAGTGCCGCCCACCACTAGTTGGAAAACACTGTATGAAATCACTTGATTTTTGTCAAATAAATAAATAATATGTCAGATTGTGAACTCACTTGACGCATCTGGTGTGTATGAAGTCCTTGGCGAGCTCGGCCTCCGCCACCAGCAGCGCCAGCGCGGCGCGCGACTCCAGCGGCTCCAGCGACACCAATCTGTAGCCGACACAATATAATTACAAACTATACTTACTGGATAGCTACATTTTTACCTTTCAAAATTTCAATAGGCGACCGTTCATGCCTACGCGCGGCTCGCTCCTCCCATATCGAATTACTGATTTAACCCTTCACACCCAAAAAATGAAACACAATAGATATTTTTAAATTTTGAAATTTTAGCATTCACAATGCTATTTTTATATAATACCAAATAATATACTAGAAAAAATACGACTCGCACCAGATCATGTTCTCGGACGAGAATCGAACCCGCGACCTTCGGATATCCGGTCCAATGCTCTGACCGCTGAGCTACCGAGTCACTAGTGGGAACGTCGAATTTCTCCTAGTATATCAACTCTTACGCTGCAAGCCAGCGCCATCTCACCAATGTACAAGGAATTACCTCGACATCAATTGAATACCTTTCCAGATATTTTTAAACAATTGATTAAGATGAGAAAGCTATATTTGTTTTTTGATGTCGAGGTATTCAATTGTAATTCCTTGTACATTGGTCGCGGGTTAGATTCCCGTCCAAAAACATGATCTGGTCGCGAGTCGTATTTTTTCTAGTATATTATTTGGTATTACAATAGATATTTTATTGTAATCCGGTCGCATGCGTTCGTTCGGGCGTCGATGAATTAAAAACAAATAAAATTTCAATTACATCCAGCCAGCAATAACGGCGTGACGACCAGTTCGCAGTGTCAGAGCATAGAAGACTTTTTCATTACCAACATAGTGGACGTCCCCTAATAACACATATCAACTATGATCGTCGAGAGTCCGGCGAACGGTGAGATTCCCATACAAATGTTATACCAAAATGATTATCAATTTGAGCATAATTAACTCTTCTTGTGATATTATTCGGATAAGACAGTGTCCGTCTAGGGTTCTATTAAATAACAAGTTCAAAATACTGAACCGAATAAAAATTAATGCGATTTACAGAAAAATGTAAATGGCATTCATTTCGAAGCGTGTTTGTATTTTAGATTTTTTTATTTAATAACTGTCTCAATCCGAATAACATCACAATATTCGTTAATAATGCTAAAATTGCAAATCGTTTCGGTATCACGTTCGTATGGGAAGCTCGCCGTTCGGCGGAGCGTCAACGGGAGTGACCTGGAGGCGAGCGGTCCCCACGTGGAATGCACCAGCGGCAGCAACTCGTCCGGGTGACGCCGCAGCACCGCCGCCCCCGCCTGCAGCGCCCGCAGCGCCAGCGCCGCGCCCCCGCCCCCCGCGCCCCCGCCCCCCCGCGCCCCCGCCCCCCGCGCGCCCGCCCCCGCCCCCGCCCCCGCCCCCCGACCGCCCCGCCAGCACGGCGCAGCGACGCAGCACCGACAGAGACACCGCCACGTGCTGCGGGAGAGGGGGCTTCTCCTCTGTACACACAATTATAAGCCATAAGTTTTGGATACATTCCAGATATCTTATTGAGCACTTTTAAATAAACGATAGGATAGAATCTGTAAAACGAGCCTCAGTGAGCGGACGACCGAATCGATTTGTAAACCACTCGATATGCTCTTAAACTATTCCGTGTTAAAAACTGCCGTTTCGATTTGACATCTTCGATCTGCATTTAATAATTTCTATTATATTATATTATAACCTTATCGCTGTCGACGCAGAAGGTCGCTAACGCCGATCGAAACCGATTTTAAGCACCTATTAAATTAAAACCTTATTACATTACGCATAAACTTAAAATGTTATGATTATTAAACGATTGATAATATCCATAAAAAAAAAGCTCGGCCCTATTTAATAACGTGACAATTTGTCACCTGTCATGACAATTTGGTTTACGTTACGGTGAGTAGTTTATTCTATTTTCAAATTAGTTGTCACAATATATCTATAATATAAAAATGAATCGCAAAATGTGTTGCTAAGCGCATAACTCAACAACGCCTGGACCAATTTGGCCAATTCTTTTTTTTAAGTGTTCGTTGAAGTTCAAGGATGGTTTTTACGGCGAGAAAAATTCAAATAACCGCCGGAAAAACCTTTAAAACTGCCCTTTTCTCTTTCCCATACAAACGTTTTCTAACTAAAACGTAGAGTCAATTTGAGCTTTATTACTATTGTATAAAGTTCATATTAAATTACAAGCACTCACGGTTGTTTAAACAATGTTGGTATGTTCCTAACGTCAAAGAGTCAATTTGCACTTTATTACCGCTACACAAAGTTAAAATTCAATCATATCTATCAAAACAGTGTGCGTTTGTGCGTTGGAGCACAGAATACATCGTTGGAGGATTTAATGTATATTATTATCATTTGATATCTCAACGTAGTATTATATTCTCTTTGGTCATTTCCCTGAGAGTAGGTAGAATGCATTTCATTGAATAGTACCTATGGCGTTATGTTGGTAGTGCTGACATTTTTTCCTTATTGCGTTGTAATAAGGTGCAAAATTATTCCATCTGATTATCAGATTAATTTTAAAAGAATACAATATCCGGTCAAGTCGCTTATATGCTATGACAATTAATAAAGCAAAGGGACAAAGTTTAAGAGCGGCTGGTGTAGATATGCGCAGTTATTGTTTCTCCCATGGCCAGCTCTAATGTCGCCTGCTCAAGAGTCAGCTTGCCGAATAGCCTTTTTATTTTGCAACCGGATAACATGACAAGAAATGTGGTAGGTATTCAACATGTTACAAAAATACCCCTAATGCCGAATATGGTATATAGGGACCATCAAACTAAACAACTTTTACTATGGGGACCAACTCTCAAATCGCGAAAAAAAATCAACTGTTTCAATGTTGTTTAAGTGTTCTGCATGATAATAATATGCACACCCGCGAGGGTAGGATATGGTGTACTTTTTTAATTTTAAGTCAGCTGTATTGTTTATACCCATGTTCAAGCAAATAAATATATTGATTGATTAATTTAATTTTTGTATGAAACAGCTGATTTTTATTTCGCTATTTCAGAGTTGAAGAAGTCGAGAGAACTAGCTGTACCCGGCATGCGTATTGCAATGCTCCGTTTTTTTAGCCAGGTACCTTTTCGGTCGTAAGCAGAACAACTCACCAAAGTTTCATCATTATCGGATCAATGGTTTAGGAGTTCCGTCGTCTGTACACTTAGATCTTTTAAACTATGCTCAAAAAACCGCATCAAAATCGGTCCTTAAGTTTGGGAGCTAGGTTGCCTTAGACAGACAGACACACACAGGTCAAACTTATAACACCCCTTGCGTAAGTTGTGTACGTCGTATACACATATACATATACTGGTGGCCACATAATTAAGGACACAAGTCGATTTTCATGCAAACGAGGTAATTTTAAAGTCTTGGTTTTCCGCTAGGGATTGAACTAGCTGTGATCTAATGATGACCATCCATGGAGTGAATGGAGAAGATTCAGATCGCAATACACACCCAACTGATCTGGTCAGCATTCTAAGAGATGTAAGCATCAGAATTTTCAGTTGTAAGATTTTCATACATTTTTATGCTATATTCGCGGTATTTTTAAACATATCCTTACATCTCTTAAAATGCTGGTCAGATCACTTGGGTGTGTATAGAAATCTGGATCTCCTCCATTCACTCCCTTAGCCCATGGCCTCTCCCCATGGCCACTCCCATGGCCATCACCAGATCACCGCTCGGTCAATTCCTGGCGGAGAAGCAATGCTTAAAAGTTACTTCGTTTGTATAAAAATCGACTGGCGTCCTTAATTATGTGGCCACCACAGCTATATATAGATATCCTGTAGTTTAGTATAATAACGTCACACTCACCACATTAGTAACTACATTGTACCCGTGCGAAGCCGGGGCGGGCCGCTAGTAGGTATATAAAACTGTCATAACAGGTGACAAATTCTCACGTTTAGTAAATAGAGGGCCCGATTAAATAAACCGTTACACCGAAACGTAAACCAAAACGTCATGACAATAAAAATTGTAACGTTATTAAATAGAACACAGGTAATCTCCCGTGTCAGTTGGGTCACGTGATTGGCCCGGTGCTACGTCACGGCTAATAAAAATATTGTGATGCAGTCCATCAACCAATCACGTGACACTTATACTATTATGATGATATCTAACTCGTAACCATAATGTACGCCACGATGTGCAACCATGTAAGACAGCCATATTTTACACAAGCACAAATACAAAAAAATTTTGAACCTTAAAGTAATCGTATTTAATTCAAAATTAATTGAAAGTGATTTCCCTGTTGTGGTAGCCGAGAGCCTGTCGTTAACTATATATGTATACATAATTGTCTTTTACGAGTGATTTTGCTTACAGCTGATTTCAATAATCTATCTTCAGTAAGAGATAGGCCCTACTATGGATCTGTTAATAGGTTAATTTACTAACTAGACTGTAAGTGGCACTATCTGCCGTTGCAATTAGAATAAATAAATGAATAAATCAATAAATAGGCAACTGTTGTTATTTACCGTCATTTAACATAAATATAGGCAACAAATCTTTAATAAGCCTACTGAGGATAGGTTATTGAAATCGACCGATAATTGGTTTATCTCTTACCAAGGATATAAGCATAGAATAGTAATTGAACACACCTGTGACTCTATCATCATAGTCGAGAATGTTCTCTTCCTTACTCCTCAAGTCTTCCTGATACATATCCTCCACGCTTCGACCGGTTTCCTCCTCAAACTCCGCAATATTTAGCAACCTCTCTGCCTCCTCTCTGTTCTTCATATACTCTACTAAGTCTTGCATCAAATCTAACTCTGTATCCTTATTCACTACATTTTGATCAGGTTCCTCGTCAGGGAACCACTTTCTGATGCATTCAATGAAACTTAGAAACACTTGTAGATAGGCCTCGAGGTTATGTTCGTAATACTTATCACAACTTTGGACTAGAACCTGCGAAGAAAAACATACGATATTTGTAGAAAACTACCCCATCGAATCAGTCAGTGTCAATATTATAATAATAAAATAAAATAAAAAAATCTTTTTAGTTTTTTAATTTTTAAAGCTTAAAAGCTACGCCATTGGACATACCTGACATGGACGAAAATATGATGGGAGACTTTGTATTTGAACAGAATAGAATAGAAAAAAACTAACACTCGGTTAAAAATTAATTCACTTACATCTTTAACGATTCCGTATAAAAAATCTAATAAGCTGGGATCACTGTATTCCATGATCACAGTCAATATTTCTAATGCAGACTGTATGTTCCATGCCTGAAAGTAAAAAAAAAACTACATTTAAAACCAAAGTTTATCGAGTATTTAAATTGTTCGCGATCCCAACCTTAGCACTCAGTAGTATCATTAAGTCCACGCGACAAATCGTGGGACAAGTAATTAGTGCTAAAGTTAGTTAAAAATCTAAAACCATGCCGTTCTATTACGATGGTCGAATTATATCTCTTATGGTAAGTTAGGTAAAGTAAGATAAAAAGGCTAACATTTATTTGGAAAGTTAGCCTCCGAAGCATGAACGACGAAATAAGACATGATTTAGCGATTTATCGATGCACATCTGTCAAAATCCATTGTCTTTTAATTTTTTAAATGTCCATAAATTGCATATCGTGTTCGGTGGAAATGCTAGAGGGGCTGAGTTCACAAGAGTGTTTAATTATGTGAAGAATCGTGCAGTTTTGTATTATGCTACCTTCTTAAGTCTGACGGTGACTTGGTGTGTGAAGTAGTCGGCGTTGTGCTGTATGAGCGCGGGCGCGTCGGCCAGACCCAGCGCCGTCGCTATAGCTTGCAGCGCCTGCAAGCCCGCTAAGTGCAGCAACTCGTACTGACTGCCTGTAATTAGATAATTAATAGTAGATTACAGCCGAGAACGGAGAGTTAGCATTTAGGTGGCTTCAATCATTCGAGGCAAGGTAAATAGCTTCCCGCAAGGCTTGTATAGTGCTTTTCTCAAGAAATGTATTTATTTATTTTAGGAAGACTATCGACTAATACATTTTACTACATAACAAATTATAATGATAAATAATAAAATCATTTATTTGCTAGAATATGGTTACAATGCGGTCTTATGTTTAAACTAATCCAACATATTCTATCGAGTAGTTCGATGTGCAAATTATTAATTATTACATGTCATAAAGTTATTAATTCATTCATTTGAAATTCAGTCAATAATTAGCAACAAAGAGTCATTTATAAGTCTCCACTGATAGAAACAAATTGTATAGCTAATGATACATTTAAGTTGAAATTAAGCTAAATCATATTTTATAGGCACAACACTAGAATGAGTTAACTGTTAGATATTCATGAAAGTTGGTTATTGTGAACGTCACAAGTAACCTAAATGCACCAAAATATAAAAAATGCGAGGAAATAAAATTTTCTTAGTAAAAAATATGTTTTTACTGGTTCGTGTGGCCATCTGAAATGACCAGTGCGGGAAGTAGGAACTGTGCGGGAAGTAAGTATTGAAATTTATTTACGCACTGTTCACCAGACCGCATCGTAAATGTGGAACCTTCAGCCCTCTTTTTTCAAATGTAATGCATTTCAGAGCATAAGCAGGCCAGTGACACTCCGCACTTTAGGTGTGAAGCTATAAGTACGCGGCGGGCTCGACGGACGGGCCGATGCAGGGGGCAACCGCGCGCCCGGCCGCAAGCCGCAACATAATTTTGCTGATTCACAAATCGTCCACCAGTCGGCGCACTACCGCAAACTTGGCGCTAGTGTAGATTCAGACCGGTTATTTTGTTGTTTGCTATGTGTTTGCTATCAATTTTTGGATGTTGGAAGCGAATTTGCATTAATTTATATAATTTTTTCTTACAACACATTTTAGTTTTCTTCAATCTTTAACACTTTGACTGTGCAACTTCCATAATTATTATTATTATCAACCATTTTAGGCATAAATGAAAAATAACCGGGAACGTAACCCATATGCACACGTATAAAAGGTCTCCATCAACAGCAGCGGCATTCCTTATGTATGTGAACTTACCAGCACGTTCGAGCACAGCAACTCCAGCGCGCAGCATATATCGCTGGAATCTTTGTTGCAACGCTGTAGCAGCGCGTCCTACGCCTTCTACTAGCGTACAACACCGCACTAGGTTGCGTCGCGCTTCACCCACGTTGGAACATTTGTCACCGCTGCGCCGCGCGGTAATGCGGGGCGAGTTGTAACTTATGCCCGTGAAGCGGGTCTTCACTGTGCCTTCGTACAGACCTATCGAGTGAGGTAATAAAATATTCATTAAAATGTGTTAAAAATACTGTTCATTTTATATATAAATTGTTTATTAACGGGCAGAATTAATAAATCAATTCACAAATAGGGATAGGCCTGATCCAGATTAGTCGCTATGCAACGTTTGATATTAAGAGGAAACACTACGGTCGAGAGAATTGAAAAATTCCTATAGAAAGTCAACGTTTCGTAGTCCCTGTTTCCTCCTCCAAAACTAGACCAAATTTTCTATTTGTTTCATGTCTCATTTTCGAGGCTTTGATGGATTGAAATCGGTCTTATTTAGCTGTTACACTATTTATAGAAAATGTTTTCTATTAACTTTTTATTATAAACAATATCTCATAAGCAGAATACATACATTGTTAATAGGAAACATGTTTCTTAAAATCGGTCCATTCATTTTGAATAATAAGAACTTGAAAGTTTGTATGAAAAGCCATGACGAATCAACGCTCTCAAGATAATTTTAATCTAGGTAATTCTTGAACTGTATGTACAGTAGGTATACTGACCAGGCACCCGGTCGACGGCCCACTTGCGCGGGTCGTGCACAGTCACGTCTAGAGTGCCCGCAGTAGACTGGTCCTCGTCGCATACTTCCAGCGGCGCGTACCAGACGCTATCTTCTAGGTAAGTGTCCAGTACGCGGCATATGAAACTCTCTTCTGGCGTCCCTGGTAAAGGTCAACACTTATTTATGGTAATAATCATTACTACTACAAAAATATATACCTAGTTATGTCTAAAGTCTATATTATGAAAATATTTAGAATCAAAATAAAGATCTGCGAACCTACTTAAGTCATTTCCATTAGATTTCGTTTTGCGGTTAGTGTTTAGATCGAAATGTGTTTAAACTCTAGCTTCATCTGAACACGAGACGATCCGGCGGCGGCGCGCAGGTGCGTTGTAGCGCGAAGATTAAACACTTTACTATAGTAGAGACTCACCGGCCAACATCCAGTTCATCAAACACACTAGCTCCGTGCTTCTCTCCTGTGCGAACAAATCTAGCATCCTGTCCAGTATCAACTCGGCACTTTCGGCTCGTGCTAGCAGCGCGCAGGTGCGTCGTAGGGCGCGTTCACACGGCGCCGTGTCCGCGTACTTTAACTGCAGCCACGGACAGCCCGTAGGCGCCGCACCCACTGTTGAAGACACAATTTACATGTAAAGTCTGAATTCTATCAGCATATTGAAGATGTGCAAGGACAATATGATAAAAAAATTTAGTGAAAAAGACATCAACATTTCTGACTTAATTTGGATAAAAAGACAAAACTATAGTGAATGCACCAGGCACGACGTGTTAAGTGCATATTCAAATAATCTGGGCGTGAGGGCGTCAACGTGTGCGTGTGAGTGAGTACGAGCAGGAGTGTACATAAAGTACGTTGGCGTGGTATGGACACATACATGCGGGCGCGGGCGTTGCATATGTGCGCGCGGCGGGCGGCGGCGGGCGGAGCGCGCAGGCGGCTCGCAGCGCGGAGCACAGCGCGCGCATGTTGTGGTGCGCGCTCAGCGCCGTCGTGAGCCGCTGCGGCCGCCCGCTGTCGCACAACACCTCCACGTACCCGTGGAGGAGGTTTAGGGCCGCGAGTTTTCGGTCCGAATCTAAACCGAACACATGAAGACCCTTTAGCAAATTTTATCAAACAAAATCGTTGATGAATAAAATTATTTCAAGCATTTTTTAATCATATTGCTAAATAGAATGAAATACGAATCATATTTCGGAAAGCTAATCGCAGAAAGCACCGGCGGTGACCCGGCCGCTATCGATGGTTTTCATCTTTTAAAATACGTCAGAAATGACATTTGACGTTTGAATCGACCGATCAAAGGATTTTAGGACTTCTGGCGCCATTAATTCCCCAGTATGCATTTCCATACAGGGGCCCTATTTTTGAAATCATTCGACGATCATTCGAGCGCTCTTTATTACTCATTTTTATTCGACAGCATGGCTGTCCAATGAAAATGAGTAGTAAAGAGCGCTCGACGCCAGCCGAATGATTTCAAAAAGATCACTTGCTTCATCTAAATCACCATAACAATACATATCCAATCAAGCATTAAGTAATAGAAAAGCACGAATGCTTGACGAAATTCTGGTTTAAGTTTACATACCTATTTATAAAAATCTTTAGAACAAGTTCTAAAACAACACCTGAATTAATAATATACGCGCTGTAATCCGTAAAAAGTGTTTTATTTCTAATGAACTGTACGCGCGAAAGTCTTAGAAGTGTATAGAACAAGTAGTGTTGACAAAACACTGCAAAATATTCTATTAGTTTGTTTTTTGTTGTTGTTGTAGTTCATTACAGTTTATAGTATAGTGGTAAGGGAAAAAATACTACTTTCTAAATTCACTCACCAATATTGTTGAGCACCCTCGGCAAGCTCTGCAGCATAACGATGAAGTTCTCGCACAGGTTGTCCATAACGCGGTGCTTGTCGGCGAACGAGGCAGCGGCAAAGTACCCGCTGACCGCGCCCGCGCTGTATTCCGCGATCGACGGCCATTCGTCTTTGGCCAAAGTTATGAGGATGTCTAGCACTATCGACTGCGATGGTTGCATGGTTCTGCGAGCAACAACCACTCTTTTAGTGAAGGCGATAAAGCTTATTTTATATTGATAGATTTTTAACGATGGTAATTAAATTCTTTTCAGTGCCAAGGTGAGTAAAGAGCATATTAAACGGTGCCTTTCTACTAAAACGATATAGACATTGCGAGACTATGACACTTGGCAACCTGCATTCTTATGTACGAGTTCATAATGCTGCTATTTAATTTCCAGTGATTTTGATAGGTACTCTGTATGTTCATCATCTTGTGCAATAGTTATGTCTATTTAAAAACAAGATATAATTCGATTTAAAAATTAAAAACAGATATCTGGTCAGAAATGGTCCTTCGAGCCGTATGAAAGACAACTTAAAAGATGTCATACTAGAAAACAATATAAAACTTACAAAGTGCATTCGTTGAGTACTCTGGAGCAGAAAACGGCCAACTCTTTCCTCACTTTATAGTGCTCGTGGGTTCTGAGCGAGATGAGGGCCCTTGTGACTACGGTGAGCTTGTCGCTCGCCATCCGGTACCACTCCGCCGAACGCTTCGGAATGTCTTTGGACTTGGTCTCTGGAACAAGGGAGAAGTGATCATTGTTTTATGGGGTAGGACAGTCTGAACAAGGACAACAATGGCCTATAAAAATCAGGAAAATATATTTGTATTTGTTTTGCTCTATTTGGAAAATATATGTTTTGCCAATTTGGGCAAATAATATGAGTTAGATTAATCAAAAATCTTTCATTGTAATTAAAAGGTTTAAGATCTTATTCTTAAGACAACAAACAAGTTTTGCCAAACAAGATAAAAGCTGGTTGTAATAGCTGAGTATATCTTAACTACTCCATGGTATTTTCAACGGTTGAATGCAAACACTGATTTTTAAGTTTGTCATTTGAGTGCTAAGTTTAACATGTGAAAATATCATTGCCATTACTCAGTATTTTGTCATGTCTTTCATAAAATAAAATTAGAAGAGAAGAGCTATTTCTTATGACGACGACAAATAATAAGAGTTTAAGAAAGCACCAAAGGTAAACACATTAGTTAAATGTTCTAAAATTATCAATTACCCTTACAGCTTACTTCATTTGGTTCTTGTTCTTGCGAATAGAACTGTACAGTGTCCCTGAAACTCTTAGCGAAGTCTTCGGGCGTGATGTCCGCATTCCTGGACAGAAACCTGTCACTCATCGTGAGGCACAGGATGCGGTGGATCGCCTCTAGCGACGCCTGCAACATAGGCTCATGTTGACATTAACGAAACATCTTCACTCTCCTGAAAATTCGATTGAATTTTGTGCCACTATGGGCCAACACCAAAGACAACATAGCCATCACAATCATAACCCAGTGTATAGCGCCATTTAATGTATTACCTTTCTTCACTGGTCTTTCTATGCCTTTGTTACACTTTCCATCACGCACTTGTTCAAATTTCACGCCGCCTATCATTACTGAACAGTCTGTCATTTCTTCATCTCTTTCAAACACCATCACTTTCGTCTTAGATACATCCACTTTCATCCCTTTTCTCACAAAATCATCATTCATAACGGACATCATCTCCTGCAACTCCCCCGCAGAAGACGCAAGTATAACTTGGACGTCAGCATAGAGGAGGCACTTGTTTCAGGTCCCCTCCATCATAATTCCACAGTCAAGTTCTTACAGACTTTTCATACAACTGTCCAAAAACAGATTGAAGAGTCATGGTGACGCAACACATCCCTGTCAATTGCATTAGAAATAGATATAAAACTTGATGTAAAAGAAATAGAACATAAGAAAAATACTGTTAAACAAGTTTATTAAACTTTGTAAGGGTAATAGATAAATAAGACAACAAAATAGATGTAAGAAATAATATTGTAAAATTGCCATATAAAATAAGAAAAAGAAGAACTAGAGGGAAAACTTTGTAACAAAATTTGTAAAAAGTGTGTGACTTTATTTACCCCGTTTTAAATAAAGATAAAAATAATAGCATAGTTAGGCGGGCATCCCACCCGTTAAAAGAACAAAAGATGATGAATGATAGAAAGAATAAGAATGTGGAATACTAGTGCGAGAGGAATATAAGCGAGAACTGGAGTGAATGAGAAACAGATATAGAAAGTCCTGGACCCAGAGTCTGGGGAGAAGTGGAAAAAAAAAACACATCCCTGTCTGACACCTCTGGAGATGCCAAACCAATCAGTGTATGCTGTATGCCCTGACACATGCTCGGGAATCCTCATAGAGATTTCAGTGCATGAATCAGTCCACAAAGCCAATTGGATTTTTTCACACCATGATCCTAAAATTCCACTGCAGGATTAGATAGGTATTAATGGGATTGGGTACATAAAATAAGATTAAACTTTTATTGGGTGATATTTATATGCTCGCAAGCGCTATAACAACACAGTATAGTATAACATGGTCACATTATCTGTAGACCTCGCTAGAATGAGATCCCCTCATTCCCCCACTCCGAAAAATAAAATAAAAATTAATACTTAGTTTGGAAAAGTGAGCTTGTGCTCTTTACTCCATCATTTCTAGTGATGCTCTTTTTCACACCATAACGTGCAACGGAATAGGTATACATTACCACGACGCAAGCATGTCCCGGGTTGTTGGGGCAAGTGGCAACATCTTGCAACGCGGCGAGCACGCCGGGCAGGATGCTCGCGAGCATGTCCACGGCCGCTGCCTCCAGCGACGGGTCTGATATGCGGTACTTGTCGGTCAATTGCGGGTGCGTCATTGTGTGCGCCATAACGCAGTTTATAGCAGCTAGCCTAGGAGAGCCAAGGGATAAATTAAAATTATTTTAGCTTCATTGATTTCTACTAGAGAATGGTAGATTCATTTTTTTTGCACAATAGTCAGTTTTCACATCTCTGTCTAATGTGCATATTTTATCTAACAGGTTTAATGTTATGCAAGTTTAATAATTTTAAAATTAGATGAGAACAGCCTCTACATAAAAACAAAATTTGCTGTCAGTCTATGAATTAATAAAAGCTACGAATTTGTTTTTGAACTTTTGTTTGTCTTCTTAATTCAATTCAATTCAATTCAAATAATTTATTTCAGAACTAGGTTCCATAGTGTTAATAAGTTATGTTATTATGTTTATTGACTGTAAAAACACAATAAAAATTATCTATTTTAAATTATTGACTTGAATTTACCGTAAAGCTCTCAGTTTCTCCAACTTTGCAATGTGGACAGAGACGAAGATTGCCTGTGCCAGGAGTGGCACCTGGGTCTTGAGCAGCTTTTCCCTGAATCTATTCTCCATGTTTAGCATCAGAACTATCAAACACTTCATCACACTGTGCTTCAGTTCCTCTGGTACATCAGCAACTAAAACCATAAATAAATGAAGAATATCTTAGAAGAAAAAAAATATCAGAAAATATACCATGATTACCTAACCTAGGTTAGGTACATCTCCATCTCCAACATTTCCCAATGAAAAAGATCTAACACTGATCACAGTTGCTGCCTATTTTCTAGAATATCTAAGCATTGTATGGTTTTGGTGAGGGGGACCTTTATCTGATATTACTAACTTGCTAATCTGCTGATATTTTTCTTACTGCTTTTATAAGGCAGTAGGTACTTACTCATGCCTGGCTTAGAGTTGTCAAACACCAGCTGCAGTAATGAGGTTTCAATCTTCATGCACATCTCGTAGCTGTTTACTGTCACTTTCTCCAGCACAGTCCTCATTCCATCCACCAGCTTCCATTGCAGCTCAAACTTATTCCTGCACAATACACATTCTCAGAAATGTCATATAGATCGAAGGTATTTCGATTTTGCTTGCTTTTAAAACTTGTATTCTTATACAATGCGATTAAATTGACAATAGACAGTGATCTGCTGCAACCTCACTCGAGAATGTATGGCAAAGAGAAAATTTTACAGATTGAAATCGTTGTTTAATACCACCAGCACTCTGAAGTTAGCCATTTCAGTTGTACATTGATACATTAATCACATTGTAGGTATTAAAATAATTAAATCCATGTTAAAAGTAAATAGGTAGGTACTATATAAATTTGCAGTACCTAAAAAGGTAAATAATTCGGTAAGTAAGATGCGACATAGACAACAGTTTAGCTTACCCAATTTCGGATGATTTTAGGTGGGTAATGAATGGAAATAAAAGATATTGCTGCAACTCTTGCACAACCTCCTTCTTGAGGACAGACACTCGGGAAACAAAGTTAGTTATACTTTCTTGCGTCGGGCACACCATAACGACATCACAAACAGGTTTTATTCGAGAAAAGGAGTCCTTCAAATCAGCATTCATTTTAACTCGAATTCGAACTATCAAACAACAAATAAAATTGAAAACTAAAAGGTTATTGTTTGTGCATAGTGTGCAAAGAAATTTACCACTAATAATACTATATTTGTTACACTAACACTATGTTTGTCACACAAACCTATGAATGATTTCAAATGAACATTTCCGAGATCTTTCTCTGCGAAAAGAAAAACCTGCTTGAAAAACCCTTGCCTTGCATTGCAATAAAGAAAAAACGTCGGATTTTAACTAAAGAGAAGTCTCAAAGAGAAAATAATATAACGGCACTGGGTTCTAGCACTTATATCTTCTGTCCGATCACGGATCTAAAAAAAATTTTTTTAAACTTACTACTCATTACTAACCGTTAAATAAATTGTAAACTAAAAAAATCTGCTGGAATATCTACAAGACAAAGGAAAAAGCACAGCACTCGTAGTCAACCAAAGCAACAGATAATATATTATCTTATACTCTAATAGCGGTATTATATCGTTACGATATACCGACTGCTATACCATTAGGTGTAGGGGACGTAATAGTATACCGGATGGTATCTGACAGCATTATTGTTACCCACCCTAATGTACAGTCAGCAGCACGTCAGGCAGGTTATACAAAAATGTAGGTTTTTGTTGCTGTAGCTCTACTGGATCGTTTTTACTAGATCAATGTAAATCAGCCGTAACACTGGATTGGCATGGCAACTGTGTTGCGTCGTTTGTGTTCATTCACCTCGCTCCACTCGTGCAAATGTGTTAACAGAGCAGAATCGCTCTTCTCATTTGGATGTAAGTTCTAAAAATACGAATCGCTCTTCTCATTCGGATATAAGATTTACAAATACTGTGATTCGGAACAACAGACAACAGGCACTTAAAAAAGGAATGGAATTGTCTTGTCTGTCAAGTGTCAAAAATCTGTCAAAGTCAGATGATAAATGAAATGTTAGCCCCTGTCATTCCTTTTTTTTATAAAGTGAAGAAATGGAAGAAATAATTTAATTAAACTACAAATTATGTTATTTTCTATTTGTTGAGTATTTAAAATATTGAAAAATGATCCCCTTAGCTAGACAAGGGGTTTTAAATAAGTACCTCAAGATTTTGAGGTTAAGTATCGTCGATTACAGTAACTTACCAGATATAAAGAAGTTAAATGTTGTCAGGACAGTAGAAAAAACTATCGATAAATATACCAACATATTTATAGAGAGTCCTATACATGTGAAAGTGCAGCCCATTGACGTAAACGATTTAAAGGCTCACGACAAGCTTACTATGACATTGTACAGCCAAGGGAAAGCTACGAGTGATTTTCAAGTCAAGCAGAGCTCCAAACGGCTGGAGCTCCTCAATAAAAATGCAGGTTCAGATTACAACGATGTCTGCCTGATACAAGTACCATATCACCTCAAGGTTCAAGTCACAACTACAGAAAATGCTTCAGTGCATCTTACCAAACTAGAAGGCGAAGAATTCATAGTAAAAACAGAAAAAGGTGGTATTAATGTCTCAGATTTGAAAGCTCAGAACATAAAAGTGGAAAGTGCGGGAGGTCAAGTTAAAACTGAAGGCAGACTACAAGCCTCCAACATTGAACTAAAAACAGGATTGAGTTCTGGAATCAATTGCAACAACATTATGGCCAATTCATTTATTGTAAACACACATGCGGGCTCAATAAATGTTAAGTCTTGTTACAGTGACAAATCACACTTCACAACCCTGATGGGGAATATTCGACTAGACCACCTACACAGGTCAGTTGTGATCGATGTCATCAAACAAGGTAACTTGTACATTACAGGTTTCTCTGGGAATCTGCAGGCCTCACTGAAAAGTGGTGAGGTGTTTATGCATGCATCTCAGTTGATAGATAAAAGCAGTATTTTTATTCATGAAAAGGGCAAAGTTGAATTGTTAATACATGACATACTGAAAAACTTGCCTGCTACCAACTTGATAGCAGAGAAAATAAAAGTTGATGAGAAAATACTGAAGTTGGGGCGATTCATGGATGACAGTCATCCCAAACGGTTCAGATTTGAAGGAGAGCCACAAAACGAGTTGCACATAGTGTGCAAGAATGGCTCTATTGAGCTGAGGGAAACTAATATGCCATTTGAGCTTTAGGCAACTATTAAATTGTATGTTGGATAATATTCTTAGTGGCACCATCGGGTATATGAAGGAAGTACATGAGACATTTTGTTTTAACTAGAAAGATGATATTAATTTATTTTATGAAATATAATGTAATACTTTAAGGAACTTATCATGTTTTGCTCATAGTAATGGAGTTTATTAGTAAATAATACATACTTTGATGTTTCCTGATAATGAAAGGCCAATTTATAGACACTTTAGCTGTTTATTCATAAGTAGTATATCTGCATTTATATGTAATGTTATACATTAATTTTAATTATAATTATATGCATGAATTCAGATAATTTTGTTTTGAACCTGTCTATTGATTATTATCATCTTGTTGTGTCTTCCATGTACCATATATGTTGATTGAAAATTTATTGATGTTTAGTATAAAATGACAGTTCTAAACTGCTAAAATAAAAATTGTCTAGTACTTATCCAAACAAGACCGAATGGTCCAAAAATTTGTGGCGCCTGAACAGGCTCCATAAATTTTTGGGCTTATTCTGGAAGTACCGGCCAATGGAAACAAATGGTACTAATGGTAATAGGTACCATTTTTTTTCGTTGGCCGGCACTTTCAGATTAGAATGAATGATCTCCTTTGTTAAATTGATGAATGAATCTTCATGTAAATTTTTAGTAATAATTCATTTAAGCTAGTACTTTATATTGTTGGTCAATTGAAAAGTTCACAATATTTTATGTATTGTACATAATATATAATAATTATTGTCATGTATTTATTATCTTTGTTTCAAATATGTTTTTTCTAGGTTTTAATAGAAACTGTAAATGACTGCTTTTGTGATATGTTTCAATATTGCTAGTCTTGTAACTTAGACAGGATTACTAGTGTTTAGAATTTAGATGATACTCATTCTAACATTGTTACCACCAAGTAAGTGTATTAACAAAACTGTTAAATTGTTTATTATTAAAACAATATTATCATACCATATTTGCTTTTTAATAAAACAATATTATTATACCATATTTGCTTTATAATAACATAGTAACCATAACATTTTGTTGGTTTTGGTTAACTAAGAAAGTTAAATTTTGGTTAACTATATCAAAATAAAATATTAATCTCTCGTGACGACCTCGAGTTTTTCCAATACTTGCTACAAATGGTGGGATTAATTAAAAACGAATTAACTACACGAATGACTAATGGATTGGTGGAGTTGTTTAGTATTAATCAAATTGTTTACCTGACTGGAACCTATTAGCTAAGCTAAGCATCCATTCCATGTTTATTTGTTTATTTTTTAAATAGGTATTCCTAATTGGGAGCAAAGATGAATGGATAGTGGGTATAGCGGCGCCGGCGTCGCGTAGATAACGAGGTAGTTTATATGCGGTGGCTGCGAGCGCGCGCGTTAGTCCACGATTGACATTCGCCCGCCACCGCCATGCCGGCCTGTGCGCCCGAGTACAGCCGCCTCGCGCGCTCCAACACTGAACTTGTATTCTCGCCGCGAGTCAAGCGGTGCTCTCATCAGCCACCGCCCTTCACAGCCCTTCGGCGATCCTTCTCGTCGACCTTCTCACTTATACCTGAAGAACGCGCCGTCTCGCCAGAACGACCGCCGCCTCTGCCACGAATTATACGCATCCTTACATGGTTCCCGAGGCTCTGTCTCCGACCGCTGTTCGCACTGCTCAGCATCGTGTCACACCCAGCTTGGAAACAAATTTTAGTGGTCCTGCCGACTCTATGGATCGCCGCATCTCTATTCATATTTTGGAAGTGTATCCAGTGCCCACTTGGATTACTGAAAATGGTCGGCCGCGTACTTAGCTCGAAGAATCCTAACAAGCCTCGGACCGTTCTCATCAGTGGAGGTAGCTCTGTGCAAGCATTGCATTTGGCGAGAAACTTTCACTCTGCCGGAGCAAGAGTGGTAGCCTTTGAGATAGAGGGTCAGTTTGCGTTATTGAAATACTCTGCAGCTGTGAACAGATTTTACACGGTGCCGAGACCGAACCCTGCAGATCCTCTTGCGTATGCAAGAGCGTTGAAGGAGATCGTTGACAGAGAATCTGTTGTTTTCTACGTACCTGTGAGCTCTACCACCCCAGCGTATTATGACGCTCTGGCGAAACCGCATCTTGAGGTTGTAGGCTGCCAGTGCTTCGTGCCCTGCGCTCGCGACGTGGTCACGCTCGATGATCCGTTGGAACTAATACGCGTAAGTCGTGCTGCCGGATTGGCAACGCCACAATTTTGGGTGGTTACTAGTGAAGAGGATGTTCGTCTTTGGTACGAAAGCGGAGCTGCGAAAGAAGCTCGCCATTTTATTGCCAGTGCTGGAGCGAGAGGTGCGAGAGACCGAATGCGGTTTGTTATGCCCGATGATAAAGGTCACTTCAGGTTCCCGAGGGAAATAAGCGTAGAGAAACCTTGGGTTATAGTAAGAGAATCGAAGGGAGAGAGAATTGTGACTTGTACTACGTTAAAGGAATCACGTGCAGTCAACAACGTGACTTGCCGCGTGGACTCCGTGCGTAAAGGTTTGGTGCCACAGAAAGATGAAGAGGCCGATGCTTGGGTACAACGATTTGTATCTCATTTAGCACCGGCCAGGCCGATGACCGGCCACGTGTCCTTCAGGCTCGTTCGAGAGGAATGTACTACGAATGGACATAGCAACAGGCTAGTGGCGATCGGAGCCCGTGTTGGAGTTTCTCTACCATACTTATGCCAAGGCCCCACGAGGTGTGGTCATACGGCGACAGTGGGAAAACTATTGGACACTGTTTTGGACACACGGGAGGCGCTGTTCGCGTTTTGGGATCCTCTTCCGTATTGCGCATACTATCAGTCCCGCTTGCCTGATGAGAGACGGGCGCCGCCCCCGGAACCGTGCAAGTCTCCTCCAAATGTGCCTCTCTGAATGATGCACGGTGGTGCTCAACGTAAGGATTATTTAAGACACTCAAGTACCTGAAGCGTGCAAGAGTGGGAGCCCAGCTCCGTCAGTGCCATATCTTTGTGTCGCGCTCTCTACGTCGCTCGTTCTCTAACCTCGGAGAACGACAGTTAGACATTTGGGGTCGGGGGACGATACGATATTGTTTGTAACTACTAAGTAGATTATTATAAGTAACTACATAAATATTATTGTAGACTTTATTATGTTTACTTTGTTTGTATATAAATTAAACTATGGTCTTCAAAAGGCAATGTTTTATTTTGATAATTATTGTTTCATGTAGGTAAGTATTATGATATCGAACAAATTATTTTATCGTCTCGTAGGTACTTGGCCATTGCTAATATTATTATTAGTAAATGTCAAGAGATCAAAATAATAGCCTCATTAATGGAGTTCCGTGATTAGAAGACATACTTGTAAGTAAGTACTTACAGTAGGTAGGTAGGTACCCTTATTTGTCACAAACATCTTGAAAAGTTTATCTATCTGTTTTATTCGCATACTTGCCAGTGGCAGTTACCGCAGTTTGGCACTGGCAAAGCCTGCTTGCGTCGTCAGGTGTTGTCCGTTTCGATTGCTCGGCCACGGTGTCGTAATAGAAAAACGACTACGTCAACATTACAAAAGAATTTGTAGAAAACTAACAATGAAAGTCGCAAATTCGTAGATCCAATATTCAGAAAGTTGGAAGGGTTTAACCATGGCCGCGCGGTCAAACGTGGAGAACCGCGCGGCTACGCAGTTCTCTTAAACGAAACTTAGGGTCATCTTTTTGCTAATCGCTGATACGATTTCGTACCTGGCGACCCTGTATTTCAGGTCTCCAGGTCTTCACCCGCGGATCACCTAAGTATGTTGGTGATCCGCGGGTAAGGACGTGGAGACCTGAAATACAGGATCGCCCTATTATAAGCTCCAGATAGCACACTCGGAGCAGTTGATTTTGTTACCTTCCGTGTATCTAATCTAATGGCATACTGTACGGATTTGTGTGTGATGAAATAAATGTCTTTTAACTTTGACTTTGATAAAACTACAAGATCACGTTAGACAGAAAATAGCAATAATACATTGCAAACTGCAACTTCAAATCTCTATGCAGCACTCCAAGAGACGACAAGGAATTGCAACAGCTACAGATACGAATTTAGATTTGAATTGGTTCTAACCTTAGAACAATAACAACCTAGAACGATAGTTCCCTACAAAGCGCACTTTCAAAAGTAAAGCAAAAAAATCTTAGCTGAAATGGCTTAGTTTTCAGATTTATATCCTTTATACGTTACCTTATCGTACTTAGGTAATGTATGAAAGATAAAAATCTCACTTTACATACAAGGACTCGAGCTTCTAAGTGTTATTATTCTAAGGTTCTAACCGTATCTTTTCGCTGTGTCTAGGGAACCATTGATTCTACTAGTAGGTAGTTACTTAATTAGCCTTACGGACCCTTTATTATGTCAGCCAATCTGATTATTTTAGAGGAAGGCACTGGGTAAACATATTAGCTTCTGTTCAGTAGATAAGGCTGTTTTTTATTCGTATTGTGAATGTGACCGACTGATTGTGATAATTGCCAAGAAACTTACTAATAATAAAATAATTAACGTAATCGAACACTAGGTACCATGCACGAAGGTAATGGCGTGGCTTAACACAATTTCCATAATAAGATAAAATCGATATTGTTATCATTCAACTGATTCCTAATCAAGGCCTAGGTAAGTAGGTACGTAGGTAGGTACTTAGATTCACTCACTATTTAATTAAGAGAAGTATTTTTTGATCTGCAAGTTGTAGAGCCGCTCCCCCGGCCCATCCTCCTAAACCCCTCCCTCCTACTACATAGATACCCGATCCCCATACCACATACCCGTCGTTATCGCAGTCCCAAACGGTCACCCATCTCGTACCCGGCGTTTCCTGCACTTTCGTTATCGCAGTCCTACACGGTCACCTATCTCATATCCGGCCTTTTCTAAAGTTGCCCCTCGTTATGGCAATGGCAATCTAATCAAATCTATTCGTATACCGTCACTTTATCGCCCACCAAAATTTTATTATTTAAACGTGGGTCACTGAATTGTTCACCATAATTTATTAAAGGCAGATCACTGCTAGCAGCTAAAAAAATTTTAGAGCAGTCCAGTACGACATTTTGTTGATTGATTTAGAAATATTTGCTTGCCAAAAGTGCAGCCCAACTAATCATTTTAGCTGACCAAATAGATTTTTCTGCTCACCATATAACGAATATTTTGCTAACCAGTTTACCACCACAGCCTTTAATTAATATTATCGATTTTTTTCTAATCCTAATCCCAGGCCTGCCAGACCGAATAATAATGGGCTCTTTTTGAAAATTTAAGGTATTATATAGAAAAGTTGCAACAGGAAAGTATTTCTGTTAAAATTACAGACGACTTCACTTCAATCACGGTAGTGGTATCATTACCGTGCCTCAATCAACTCTAAGATAAGAAAAAAGTTAAATAATAAAATAAAATAGATGTCTATGAAATACTGACCTGACACCGTAGATTTTAGTTGCGTCTCCGTTTCATCTTATGATCCGGAACAATATTTTCTAGCAGACTAGAAAATTCTTGTTTAGTTTAATGGTGTTTTTTGCTAAAAGTGGCCACTAAACGACAGGCTAGAAAATATTGTTATGCGATAAAAAGTACCACAAAGGTTTTCGGAGTGCACTACAAAGAGATAATTCACAATTTCGACCCGACGCAAAAAGAGGGGTGTATTTGTGTTTTGTCTGTGGCATCGTAGCTCCCAAGCGACCGATTTTGATGCGGTTTTTGCTAATTTGAAAGCTGGCATGATCAAGATGGTTTTTACTAGCTATAATTTTATCAGGCGTTTAAATGTCTTACCGTGGGAAATAAGCTAATAATCTTCAAACTTATGTTTGTAATGCACACTGTTTGTAAAAGTACACAGACGTGTCTACGCCTTAATTTATTACCTTTTTGAATATTTTTTTTATGAGCAATATAGAAATACTTAGGTATGTAATTGGATGCAGCGCAGGATCGATATTTGTGAAAATCCTTGCAGAGCCGAACTCGATTCGATACGCCGAATATAATCACAAGATAGTCGGCAGCCCTGCGCTTGCGCCGTGTTTGCTCGCTGATATCTGAAACATATTATTGTATCGGTGCACTTGAGTCGATAGCTTATCGCCGTCCGGGTCACCAGACTGACCGGACAAAGATCGCACCTTTCCACGCCAGCTCGTGGAAAAATATCAGACGCGATGTTTGCGATGCACTCTCGCTTTATTCACAAGAGTTTTGCAAACTTTTAACATCTTGTTACGAATCAATTTCATAATCCGCATTTTTTTAAGTAAAATAAATAGCAAATAAATAGCAAATAACTTCAAAATAGCTAGCTACTTTCCTGAGATATCCGGAATCCAGTTAATTGCTCTACCTGGTTTATGACTGGTAAACGGGCCGTCCATTTGCCGGATGTACAGACAACAGGATACGGAAACAGGTGGCGCCCCTAGCAGAAAAAGTAAGGCTAGACGGAAGCGCACGAAAAACGGAAGGCGTCACTCTCTGATTATTTGATTCAGTCAATCAGTGTTTGCATTAATAATGTTCAAAGATGTATTAGTATAGATAGGTACCTGAATTAAAACATAACTTATTCGAGTTGTACATAATGTTCCCATAACAAAAGGATATTAAATTTTATAAGCAGCGCGGTTGAAGTCGCGGGCGGAAGCTAGTATCACATTTTTGCTCGTGTGTTTTGATTCTTGCTTGACTAACATAGATTATCTATCACGTAGTACGCTCCTCCCGAGAATTGCATGCTACAAGCATTTCACGTTATCGCGTTACGTGTTTGTTCGAGGGCGTCTGCGTAAGCGTTGCCAAGTTATCGGCTGTGTCTAGACTTAAGCTTCGTATAGGCTGCGATCCAATACTAGGACTAGATTTGCCTACCCTCGGCAAATTGGCTTCAACATAAATTAAGAACTGGGCAAGTGATGAAGAGGCTGACTTGCGCTCCGAGGTTTCAGTACGAAGTAAAACGCGTCTTAGGCGGGATGAATCTGGCAATTGTAGAAGTACTTTGACTGTGACTGTACAAAGTGTAATAATATTTTGAGAATGGAATATTTTGCGAAAAAAGGGGAAAAAACCTATTGTATGTAATGTAGGTACTAATTTCGAGTAGGTATTGAATTACTTACTATGTATTTATAAAGTGGAATTAAGATTTATGCATAGATCTATATTTAATTTAAAAGTGGTCGTCTAACAATGTGAATTACATAATTTAAGCTCAGTAGATAACAGTGTTTCATTTTTGTTTGTTTTAATTTTCATCAAATTCTTTCAATTTCTTATGCTCTTCGCTATACAGATAGCGTAAACGGGATGCGAATCGTATTAGCTTGATGCACTTGAGTCTAACTAAATTTTGCACTTCAAAGCTTAATATTTCACAAACGGATGACTGAATCGAAAAGTAGTTTTCACAAACCTAAAACATATTTTTTACAAGACCTATCCAACGACACCCCGCACCATGAACAAAGAAAAAAATCCCCATGTTCTGTGCTCCACACTATGAGAAAAACATTTTCATTTCCACACTTTACATGTCCCTACACTACAAAAAATATTTTTTATAATACCACTTTTTCGGCTTTCTAGCACAAAGGAACTCGGAGCTAAGCCGCGGACAGACGCACATGGTTAAACTATTACAAAAGGTTTTAGGGTTAGGCTTAACTACGGAACCCTAAAAATGCCTTAAAAGTTTCAGGGACTGACGTAAAACGGCGTATTATGCGAGAAATCGTATTAAATGTGCTACTTTACTACAAAATGTCGATTTCAGATTCACTCCATTCATTTCCTTCTTTTCGTAGGGTTGGTGATCAGTTTTAACTAATTTTATTACATTTCAACACTTTTGTTTGTATTTTTATTTATCGTAGTACTCACATGTATTTATATGGGTGGTAACAGCATCTGGCTGCACCTAAAGTCTGTTTATCCTTATACAAGGTGTTACAAAAGTACCCCTAATGCCGAATATGGTAGACAGAGACCATCAAACTGAACAACTTTTACTATGGGACCAACTCTGAAATCGCGAAAAAAAAATCAGCTGTTTCATACAAAAAATTATTACGAAAATATCAAAATGTATGAAACAGCTGATTTTTTTTTCGCGCTTTCAGAGTTGGTCCCATAGTAAAAGTTGTTTAGTTTGATGGTCCCTATCTACCATATTCGGCATTAGGGGTACTTTTGTAACACCTTGTATTGTCCTACCTATTTGGTAAACTATCTGCACCCAACTGTTTGTTGAAATATTCATTTTTAAAATACATTTAGAATAGGTCAAGAAATATGGATTTCCATTCACAGACTACGAAAAAAGTTGATAAAAATATTAATGTCAACATGCGACACAAGTTTAAAAGACGTAGGTATGATATTGGATATACAAGGTGTTACAAAAATACCCCTAATGCCGAATATGGTATATAGGGATCATCAAACTGATCAACTTTTACTATGGGACCAACTCTGAAATCGCGAAAAAAAAATCAGCTGTTTCATACAAAAATTAAAATCGAATATATCAAAATGTAGGCATTAGGGGTATTTATGTAACACCTTGTATAGACTTTTACGTGAAAAGTAAGAAAAACTATACTGTTTTTGATAAAAAAAATGTTGCACCCGTCCAACCGTATTTCACTTGTCCGGTGCCACCAATAACATATTTTCGCTGACTATAAATACGTTGTATGCGGCACGTAGGCGCGTTTATCAGGGTGGCCCGGTTTGACGGCCACAGACGCCCAGGCGCAGGCGGCTGCCCCGTGAAATACAAAGTCTGCCTTGACTAATCGAGTTTGCATATCGTTTGTGGAATAGTACATCCTATTTACATTAGTATCCAAACAGTTCTCAAACTTTTACACTTGATGAGATTTTATAAAATAATTTAACGAATAACATCTGCAATAGTGCGTTCTATATTAATAATTTTGGATAGTTATTTACAGGAACATGAGTTCGGATTTTACTATACGTCTACATGCAGTCGGTAGACTCAAGGCAAAAATACTCAATCACTACTTAAAAAAAAGAGTCCGGCGAAACCCTAACGGTGAGCTTCCCATTCAAACGTAATACCAAAATGATTTGCAATTTGGTATTACGCTTGTATGGGAAGCTTACTTTTTGCCGGACTCCTAAATAACTGAGACCTCCTCAAGCAGTTTACCGCCCAACTCATTCTCAATGCAAAATTTGAGAGACGGTCTTAAAGAGGTCCGCTTATGTTTGGTGAAGGATTTTATTAAAAACAAAACGCACACCGTACTTTGTGTTTCTAGATAAATAAATAAATATTTGACAACCATCAACACACCCATTCGCTGCGTCACTTTTGTTTGCGACCTAGAATAAAATAAAGATTCGCAATTGATATTTCTAACGAAAAAGTAGTTCAAGGCAAATGTTCGTTATCTAATTTTGCAATGAAACTGTAACTAATTTATTAAGGACAAAATTTATTAAGTTTTCTCGTGATAAAAACCTTTTTTCACTTTGTCTTAACTCTCATTTAATATTAAGTCGATAAACTGGATGCTTTAGTAGTTAAGTATATCAGATTGTGTATAGCTATTTTCGGTTTAAAATCATTGCTTTAGTGGTTTCTAATATAATTGCGATAGGAAATTGTCCTCCGTTTGTAATTCGTGTTGAAATCTTTTGAATTTTTCATAATTACGAGTTAATGAAGTGGTACACACATATAATGGAGTAGAGCACTTGGAGATCATATTTTACTTCTATGATACATTTAAGAAGTCAAAAGTCAAAATACTGGTAGATTTTACTATTATGATTTTGAAGCGATCTTTTGATTTTGACTAAGAAGATAGCGAATTTGCTAACGTGTTTATTCGACACGTCAGTTTTTTTCATTAAGGTGCATCCCATACCGAAAGTGGCGCCCTCAGAAGTTTTATTTAATAAGTTGTTATTAAGAAGGTATTTTCAAGACCCATAGTCTAGTATTTTTAGAATGTAGAGAGAATTATTACATTCCCTCGTAGTCATTCGTAGAAGTAGATAGCAAATGTGTCAAAAAAGGCCACTTTTAGCAGTTTTGCTACGTCTAGAAATGACAACGAGGGAACATTAATGATACCTTCTAAAAATACTAGACTATGAGTCTTAAAAATTCTACACAACGTTTTAATAAATTACAAACAATATTAAATAAAATTCACCGAGGCGCCACAATGGGACTAATAGTACTACATTGATTAAATTTTCTGCTTTTCTTTGGAAAAATATTTGTTGTGTAAGAGAATAAAAATGAAGGCGATTGTCAGCAGAATCCGGTGACCGTGACATAAAATAAACTCAAAAGTTTGAGAAGCGTTGACCTCCAAATATTCCTCGTAGCATCTGTCGTTAAATGGGACATTCCGTGAACCGGTTCATACGTGACCCCGAACATGAGTCATGGAGGGTTGTTCCGTCTCTGTCACTGTAGGTGTCGAGAAAATAATTTTACTTGAAAATAATTTAATTTATTTTTAAAATTATTAACTAACATTTTTTGCTACGGGTATTTGAAGCACCGATTTTTGTATACATTTTTTGATTTGTAGGTAATCCATGGGCGAAGAGTCATTTAGCTTAATTTACTCATTTTATGGTTAGCTAGGTATGGCTGTACAGCTTTATTTTAATTTTGAAAATATAAAAATTCATACAGAAGTAAACTTGCACTCATGACCATCAGCCATTTTTAATGTCCCTGGGGCACAGGCCTTATCCTTATGGGTGGATAAGGAAGATGGGCCATAACCCACCAGGCGGGCCCAATGCGGATTGGTGGGTGTTAACGACTGCAAATGCATTCGGGACCAACGGTTTAACGTGCCTTCCGAAATACGGAGGAGCGGGAGATAATAACTTTATGGTCACCCATTGCGTGATCAATCCTTGCGAAAGTTGCTTATCCTCCGCAATCGCTGGGCCAGGAGCTAAATAACTGCGCCATCTTGCACTCATATGAGTGCAATCTAAAGGAGTCTTGCGTTTTAATTTACTTACTCGTAGATTATGTAGGCCTCAGACAATTAAGGCAACGCTGGTGGTGGTGACTGACGCATGCAAAACTAATCGTAGGTACATAAGTACCTATATCGAATGAATATAAGATATTAATAGAAAAAAAAGAATTACTCCGTTTTATTTGTTTAAAATTTCTCGTTATTGTTCCAATTTATTTAATAACTATAACGATTTATAGTTAGATAAAAAAAATAACAAGCGCGCAGAAAGTGTCCAAGGCTGCAGTGCAGACATATGCGCAGACGGCCGCCGATTAGCCGTTATCACGGCAAATGTTGTAGTTTTTATCTGCAGACCGTAATCTCTAGACACAGGACCAAACGCGGAAGACTAAACATTGATAAACCCGTACCTACCCGTAATTTTACAGTTATTTTATGTAATACTGTCTTAAGTATAGGTCTTAAGACTCGATAACGGTATTGTAATCTTGTGTTAGTAAACTACCAGGCTACTTGATGTTTTTGTTTATTTGGTTTCCGTACCTCAAAAGGAAAATACGAAACCCTTATAAGATCACTTTGTTAGTTGTCCTTGAGATAAAGGGTCTTGACAGACCCTTTATCTCGGGAACGTGTGGAGGTATCGAGGTGAAATTAAAACCATATACTCAAGTAGGTCACTCCATTTATAAAAAAATAAGTAGGTAAAAACAACAATTTATATTCTCGAATATTATCATTGAAATCTAGATAAAAAAGCTAACTGGTTTGAATGCACAAAAAACATTTGACTCTATATTTATCT
This sequence comes from Catoptria pinella, assembly GCA_963556745.1. Lineage (NCBI taxonomy): Eukaryota > Metazoa > Arthropoda > Insecta > Lepidoptera > Crambidae > Catoptria > Catoptria pinella. Next base: position 479,396 of record OY750766.1, read on the forward strand.
TATCAGTCAGAATTATCAGTCACCTTGCAGCAAAGAGATTGCAAATTGGTCTGATGACCTAAATAAAGAAAATTATGTGCGGTTTTTTTAGGATTGTTTCATTAATTAAAAACCTGGCTCTCCATTGTAGCGAAGCGAAGATGTGCGCTACATTGGAGAGAATGTAGCGCAAATAAGAGAATGGCTAAAACTTTAGACTATTCTGAGCAAGCTTCTATTTAGAGCAAGTTGTGTTTACAAGAAAATTAAAAACATGATGCGCTCTTTACTTCTGTTCAAATTCTTATGATGAAATCAGATAATAAGTGATATAAGATAGTACTCAAACCGTTACAGTTATTTGGTAGTTCTAACTACTATGGGTCAAATCTAATTTGTTTACCGCATTCAATGAGTTGGGCAAGGTTGGACATTATAATAATTGTTAACACCGAATTCGGTGTTGGTTCACGCACGATCTAACTCCTGAGGATGCTCCGGGTTGGGGCGAAACACGTGTAGAGTAGTCTAATTGGTGAAGGTGCAAGGTGTGTCGCTGTCATGCTAAATGCAAGTATTGTGCACTGATATTTTTGTGGTGTGCATGTGCAATTTTTTTGCGGGCGGGCGGGCGGTGCATCCTGCATATATTTTTGCGGGAGTAAGCTACATATATTTCTCTTTTCACAACCCACAGAAATATTTGGAAATTGTGAATTAGTTTCTTGTGGTGCACTCCGAAGAAGCTTTTTGATATTTCTGTTTTATTTGTTTAATGGAGTTTTTTTATGCTATTTTTTTTAATTGGCTTCGCTAGTTTGCAGTATGAACCCTCCAATTTCCATTCTGTCATCTTGGTATAATCCGCACGCGATGAGGATGGGATGTAACTTTGTCAAAAGTGTCGAAAATTGACTAATTAGATATTTTAATTAAATTATTTAACTAATTGTTTACTTGTTATCTTACTTGAAGTTGTTGCAGCAAAAGTTTCCTCACCTCGGATGCGTGACACCGTGTTTTTGGTTATCCATGTATATTACAATGTCATTTTGACAACCGTTTTCCGTGCGTGATTCCGGGGGAGGGCCTAGTAACCTCCACTTTTGGACGCAGCAGACGTCCAAAGTCCGGTTCACACACATACATATAAATAAACACACACACACCAGACGCCGCGGCCTAATTAGCACCATATTACTCGCAATAAACAAACAACCGCTACTTACTTATAATGTATTTATTTTGTCCGCCTTGAATGGGAATTTACACGCAAAGCTAATCGCAGATAGCTCCAGCGGTTTAAATATGTCAGAAATGACATTTGACATTTGAAACAACCAATCAAAAAATTTTAGTTTGTGGCGCCATTAGTTCCTTAGTATCCCCTATCAGCGAAAATTTTTCTAAGTCTATGGTATCCCCATTGGATAGGTAATGGTATCTAACATTAAGGTGTTATTCCTGAGAAGACTGTAAACCAGAAAACACAGATTGATAAGTAAAAAAAAAATCATACGAAGGTTGAAAACTGATACCATCCTAACGAGTTAGCAAATAGGCAAATGATGAGAAAAGTTATTCATAAACACTAACTTAATGTTAATTATAAGAAACTTGCTTCCGCCAGCGACTTCGTCCGCGTACACATTCGAATTCAAATTAAAGACCTAAACTATATGTGTGCGAAATTACGCAAAAACGAGTGATTTGGATGAATTTGGCAACCGATACCTAGTTCATGATCTGGATGTTGTTAATAGTAAATTTTTTATCTTGATAAACAGTACAATATACTTATAAAACAAATACTTCCCAAATATTTATCTGAAGTCCACGCAGACGAAGTCGCGGGCAGAAGCTAGTCTTTCACAATATAGTTGTATCAATTGTGTAATATTAAAAATATTATTATAATATGCTAGTCTTATATAGCAAAAGTGCTAAAAGTTAAAATAAAATATTTCTTTTAGGAAGCTAGCAAGTTTCGTAGCATATTTGCTACGGCGTAGCACCGCGGCGCAATAATAACTGTTGACATCTAGTTATTATCTAAAACTGTAAACACTGTTGCGTAAAAATAGCAAATCAAATAATTATTGATAATTTCATAAAAATAAGACTGTTTACGTATAAGTATCAACTTATAAGTTCATTGACGAAATTATTAATGATTTAAACAAAAGAGATATAAATTGAAATTAGGAAACGAGTTGACTTGATAAAAAAAAGTTTGTAATGTTTTATTGATTTACTTCAAAATTTAAGAAAAAAAGGATTCTCATTTATACCTATGTACCTATCTATCATGTAGGTACCTCCTATTTGTTGGGCTGTGTTTGCTGATTTACCTATTTAGAAAATAAAACCTGGAAAAAATCGATTTAGGTGCCCTAGGTTTAAATAAATGATTTATTATTATTATTATTAACAAATGTCACTTTCGCGCCGATCATCGTGGTCACAAATACCCAATCGATGGATCCGATTTTGCCGAATACGACAAGCAGTGCCTGTGGCCCTGCCATGAGTTGATGCAAACTGTTTTCGCTATCGTAAACTATCGTTTTCACTCTTTCACTCGCATTGACTGTGAGCAGTATACCCGATAGTTTACGGTAGCGGAAATAGTTTGCATCAACTCACGATAGAGTTACAGGAGCGCATGTTTTATGATGAAATCGGTATCTCAACGATGCTTTAGTTGCGAGGCGCATTGATGACGTTCACCTTGGTGCATCGGTGCATCGGTGCATCGTATCGGTGTCACCGGCGCGGATGACGATGACGTGACCATACATAACGTGAATAATTCGGGCCATATCGAGTGCCGATATACTTCGCTGGACTCGTAAACTGACGACTATTGCAGTTTATGTCGATAAATATGTGACACTAATTCGGTGCGATTTGATCTTTAACAATTTTATTCTTTAACAAAAATTCGCGTTATAATAATAATAATTATACATATTATATATACATATACTTTTAGATACCAAAAAACACTACAATAAACTGATTGTGTTCCTAAAATATAAAAATAATAATAAAATAAAATAAATAATTTTAGTATATGTCCCTTAATTATTTTATTGTTAAAAACAAACAGCCTGTTTTTTACCTATTTAAAAGTTTTCATAAATCGAACGACACTCCTCGACTATAATGAGGTTCATTATGGAGCGTGCTTGGACAGGAGAATTCTATTTATTAGAATTTAAAATGATTATGTAATTCAGGAATAAGGACTATCTAGGTACCCATTTTTGTATGTGTTGTATTTTTATTTGTAAATTATGCTCCACAAATAAAATAAAATAAAATAATTTGGAATTAACTCACTATGCTTACTAATTAGTATTAAATTACCTCCTTATCGCTCGAAAGGTTTTATTTTAAGGCCAGACCTAATTATGCAGTAAGACTTCGAAGCACAATTTATCTTCAGTTAATTAAAACGGATCTCAGGTCACAGGTTCAAAATAAACGTACCTAATGCGGAATATTCCGTCTGGTAATTGGCGAAGCTGCTGCCACATGTGTTTTATGTGTCTGGCAACACCTTTGGTGACTATGAATTTTTAATTTGGTAGACTGAAAATTGTGTTTAATCCATGCTTCATCTTGTTGTAAATAAATGACAGTATTTATTATGTTTGAATGTACTTACCAAGAACTATATTTTCATTGACTTTACCTAATTTATCAGATTATTAAATATAGTACTAATGAGTTTGGATAACTTTAATTATTATTCTTTAGCTATGTAGCCAACGGAAACCAAGTTGACTATGGACTTGCTCAAATAAAACTTGCCGCCACATTACCGACACCAGAGCAATTAAAAATATATTAATTGGTTTTTATACATTTTTCTTACATACTACGATGTAGCGACGACGCAATCAGTTAAGAATCCTGTCCTGTCTCTCAACGAAGGGATCGCATGTGAACTCTAGTAGAAGGAACCAACGATGCAAGTTCAACGAATGTTCGTTGTCCTTTCGTCTAGACGTGTAGGTGAACTCAGTAATTAAGTGAGATATTGATATTTGTGTCAGACTACTCATTAATAATTATCATTGGAACTGCAATTAAATTTAACTTGGGAATGGATTCTACTTTTAAGGTATAATAGAGCAAAATGTAAAGCAAAATAAAATTTCTTTTACAAATATTCTATTACGATGCACTTATTTAATTAATGGAATAAAAAAAATGTCAAGTTCCCAATTTTGTTAAAAGGTCCACGTATTATATGTTTTAATTATTAGATGATAGCGGTCGGTCATTGGATGGATGACCAAAAATTTACTATCTTGAACTCCTCCGTGCTTCGGAAGGCACGTTAAGCCGTTGGTCCCGGCTGCATTTGCAGTCGTTAGCACTCACCAATCTGCATTGGGCCCGCGTGGTGGGTCATGGCCCATCCTCCTTATCCACCCATAAGGGAGGCCTTTGCCCCAGCTGTGGGGACATTAAAAATGGCTGATGGTCAACTTAGATTATAGAATTTTATTTACGTTGTAAATAATCTATCAAACAAAGCCAATACAAGAGGATTTATAACTAGGTTCTCTTTTCCAAGACATTTTCTAATTATAATTATTGAATTGTTTATTATAGGAGTAATAAAGTATTGTGAGTCCCAACATATTTGTAAACAAGTGTGACGCAGTTTATTTCGATACCGGACCTAGTAACATAGTGTGAATGTTACATAATCGTAGTCTGATAACTATTATGTTAAACACGTAAGAGAAGCGTGAAGGAATAAAGTATGGAATGGGCGAGCAAAGTTGAAAGGAAACAATATGTTATTTTATAATAACATATTTGTGAGCGCATGTGACTTTGCTCGCTTGGCATTGATTTGCTACTGAAAATCGTTACAATTGTAACATTTATGTTTAATATTATGTAACTGATAAAATGTTATCTACATTTTATCCTATGCACCTAGTTTTATTTCATAAACAGAATAAAACCACAATAATTAATTGTGTGGAAAGACAACACAGTAATTAATAACACAAACCAGTCTTGGTTTGATTGAATATGTCGAAGGAAACACCTCCGACGAATAAGCAAGTGTTCATGGGCGCCGGCGGATTTTTTTTTCAGGGAGATGCATCTACACCTCCCTGAAAGGTACGTCTACACATTATAATATGTAGGTACTATTAATTTGCGTAATAGAGGAGAATACTGAATTTATTCACAAGGTGACGAACAAATTTGGTTAGCATCCTAGACGCCTTCAATTTTTAATCAAACAGTAAAATAATTAAAAAAAAAATTACTTTGAATTTCTTTCCTGACAGGGGGGTGCAAATGCATCCCCTTGCATCCAGCTGCCGGCACCCATGCAATCATTTGAACGCTATCTGCCTGGTTGTAAACGATTGCGATCTACGATAAAACGCGCTTGCCTATAAGTGACCTATTCACTCGCGATTTGAAGCCTTAATTACCTATATGTTTTTTTCATTCCTAATATAATTTTAAATTATCTTTCGATTCCTGAGATTGAAGACAGTTTTATTAAGTAGCTATTTGATTTAACTTGTCTCAGTCAAATCCTCCATATTGTCTAGTTTCTAACCTCAAAACACTTCAGAGGACCACAAAATATGTATAATTAAAACGCCGAAATGCTGAACCGTATGAATTTTTAATTTGTCAGTACAAAAGATATTCTTGTTACCAAGACAACAGCATAGATAAAACCTATATTACAAATCAAAGAGCAGATGCTTTAACATAACTATATAAATAATACCAGGAAAAGAAAAGAAAACCTAATTACTGATTATAGCTTAAGGCCTTTCCAGCTACTTAATTCAAGGGCACATAATATTTACAGTGGTATGTTTTATCTTCAGAAAATGGCCATTCTCCTTTGAAGCCACCGTTTTTGGTGGATCCAAAGACTATATTAGTCTTTGGATCCACCAAAAACGGTGGTTCGTACGTCTTGTTGTTCGATGGAAGAAGGGAGAATTAGGTTGTGCAATTTAGGTGCACACTCACCGAAATGTACCTATCCGATAAAAAACAGATAAGCTTGCAATATCAATATCGTTTTCTGTTAAATAATTTGTAACTTTCATGTATTCACACAGTTGAATTTCCATGAACAGATTAAGAGTAAAGATCAGGAAAACAAGAATTAGAACTTATTTTTATGGCAAGTCATTTGGTGTCCGTTGTGAATAAATGCACCAATGCGGTGGTACTTAATTACTTTTAATCGCCTACTTAACGACTACGAAGAAAAAATATTGATAAATTAAATCACGTGTACACTCTGTGTACGTTATACGTGATAATTCCGATGATAATTATTGAACACCCAATTAAGTGTACAGTTAGGTAACGAGTAAAAAATCGGTTCAAGGGTTAACAATGTCTCAAGTCCACCAGATAACTTAAACGAATTAGTTACATGGCATCCGGGAAGCAGATGAGCTTGGAGGTGAAGCTGATAGCGATATTACCTATAATTATCTATTGTTACACAATAGGAGCTCGATGGCGCAGTGATTTAGCGCCTGGCCCGGCGATTGCGGAGGTTAAGCAATTTTCGCAAGGGTCGAAATTTATTAACTCGAGCTCCTCCGTGCTTCGGAAGGCACGTTAAGCCGTTGGTCCCGGCTGTATTTGCAGTCGTTATCACCCACCAATCCGCATTGGACCCGCGTGGTGGGTTTTGGCTCACCCTCCATATACCTGTAAGGAAGGTCTGTGCCTCAGCAGTGGGGACAATAAAAATGGCTGATGGTCACACAATAAGTACCTATAACTTACTTTCAGCCGTTTTGGCATAATTAAGAAACAAACAATCAAATATCTAAACATACAAACTTCATAATAATACTAGCTACAGCCCGCGACTTCGTCTGCGAGGACAATCATCCAAATATCTAAACATAAAACTTCCGCATTTATAATAATACTTAGTAGGATATCTTCTTCAATACTGCTCAAAAGAAAATATACCACTAAATGGTTTTTCATACAAACGAGCTCATTTCTGAAAGGTGTTTAGGGTTCCGTACCAAAATGGTAAAAAGGAACCCTTATGGTGCGACTCAGTCTGTCTGTCTGTCACAGCTGGATATCTCGAGAACAGCTATTAACTTGCAATTTAGGATAGTTTTAGATGACGTTTGCCCAACTATTTTGCAAATAAGAGAGAAATAAAAATACTCATATATTTTTTGCAACAGGGACTGAAAGGGGGTCTTAAAAATTTAAAATGAGGCTACTATGGGGTATTATATGGAGTATCATATGAAAGAGCGCTGCTTGCTTGCAGCTTATTTATTTATTTTACGCTGAGGTAAAATGATATTAAAAAACCTAAGTTTTGGTATGCACAAAAAAAAGATCTGCGTTTACTTAAGTTCGCATTGTATTTATCACAATGCAACCGATCAATAGATTTCCTAAATAGTGTAGCTGTTTTGTAGGTCAAATGAAAATGAAAAAAACGTTACCTGGTAACGAGGGTTATAGATGCCTTTCGGCGGGTAAATTTGATCAATGATTTAGGGACTCCTTATTTAACGGTTAAATGTTTCTAGATGTAATAATATTATTAAAGAGTAGTGCTTGTAAAAATGGGTTACACCGAAATAATGTTAAGAGTAAAAAAAATTAACAACATTCTCAAATATTTGTGTGCCTAAAACATGTAAATTGTAAACATTTTTTTTATTATAATTATAACAAAACGAAAAGTTGATATATAATTAAAACCATAGTAAAGCAGATAAACTGCTTGCTAGGGATTTGGATCATTTGATAATTCGATAAGTAAACACACTGACCTACTAATAGAAATAGGATTTTGACAAATAGCTTTTGTTGATGGGGTGAAACACCTTTGCATGTGTCTTTATTTTTTCCACTGGAGCAGAAAAGGATGAACGATTTGGTAAGTATAAGGACCTACAAAGGAGACTGACTTGCAATTTCAATCACAATGAGACTGAATTTCATGGTAGACTAGTTTTATTCGTAAATCTAGCAGTAACACACGTGTGTGCTAAAATGCAGTTTGTATTAGGATCACCGTAAAAGTAAAATAAATCCATTTTGGAGAAATGAGTGACACGGGAAAATCACTTCATTCAGCAAGATCAAGAGCACCAATAGATGACGTCGGAGTCCAATGGTGGGATCTGTACGGAAACAGTGAAGCTAGAACCTCAGACTGTCATGTTCAAAACGAAGTTAGTGAAGAAGAAAATGGAGAAAAAAGAAGAATTGCAGACAAAAGTACTTCTACATGCCATCTGGAAGCCCAGAGGTTGTCAACCATCAAAGTCTATGAAGATGTCATAGGAAAGAAGATTAATCTAAATCCGAAAGATATCGTATTGAAAAAATGGAGAGAAGAACAAGCAAGAGCGAAATACGAGTTAGCAAGAAAGGCCGTGATCAATTCACTGAAGGAAAAGTTTACGGCACCGAAACATGCAAATATGCGTCCCATCCCTGACGCAAATAAAACTTGTATTCGTAAAATAATTCCTTCGATTATTATAACTGGAGACAACGTCGAAGAAATATCAAATTTGAACGCGAAGGGTGAGCTACAAGGGAAATTTTATTTTGCTGGTGAAGGATTTAAGGTTGATAATGGGGATGGGAAGGATGAGGGTGTCGGTCACGCGAGCAGGCTTCAGATGGGGCTAGGTGGTGAGTTGGCACAGTGGAGGCCTGCTCCTGGCGGCAGTAGAGCGGCGGGCGCGGAGGGCGGACTACGCAGGCTTGCGAGGGATACCATGCCGGTAAGTGCATTTCTTGAGACATTCTAAAGTTTTGGTATCGGATTGCGCTTGGCTGCATTTGGTGCAAATAATCAATTGTGATCTATAACAATGATATCAATAGAATTATGTTCATCATTTTCAGATTAATAAAAATACTAAAGCCGGAAACTTTTTTAAACTTAGGATACTGTAAGGTCCGTTATTGTGACTCACTAACACTATTTGATTCTGATTTCAAGGTCAATAAATTATTGTAATTATTAAGTAAACTAACCTAATTACCAGGCTCATTTCCTAGTGTAAACATGATTGGGCGAACGTGGGCTTGATAACTATTGCGTAACTTGACCTCTGAAAATTGTACGATAAATTACGGAACGTGAAGTTCAAAGTCCGCTAAAAATGGAACTACAATTTAGTTACAATGTTAAGAGTGCATTGTAAAACTTTTCCACTGAAACTAACTTCATAAAATAAAGATAACTCCTTTAAACAATTTTTTTTAAATAACATAACGAATTTCACTGAAAATCATAAAAATATAAAGGAATTAACATCTTATATTTCTTAAATGCCAAAAAAAATTGCAGAAACTCAATAGGTAAAAGTTGAATCTTTGCAAATTGAAGCCCCGATTGATGCTCAAATTCGTCGTGAGAATTTTAAATTTTCATAGCATTCCAATAATCGACTGTCAAACAACGAAACGAACATCGTCCGATTAACATTTTTATTTTTCAATGAAAGCTTTCTGCTTTCAAAGTAGTTCATTCAACGTCTCCGAGAATAATGAAAAACCTATTTCATAGTTATTTAATGACCGTTTCCCACTTTATTAGTGTCATCAACAACTATCAATTTGTGATGTGACCGAGTCCTTTAGGGTTCCGTGGATAAATGCGGGGAACAACCGACAGTCATGCCACCACTACTATCGGAAATAGGATCTACCCCAACCACTAGATTGGTTCTACAACATTATGTTTATTAGCTTTTTAATGGGTTCCAAATTTTAAATGAACTCATAATATTTAAGATTTATTCACAAATGTCTTTCTTTACAATCGAAATCGTTGTGAAAGCTCTAGCTTGTACAATTTATCACAATACAAAATAGCATTGACGTGTCTTGAACTTACGCTAGTTGCAATTGCAAGAACGCTGCAGTAAGTACCTACTATTGCGTTCCTCTACAACAATGATGTATAAAAAATTTAAGAAATAAAATTATGTAAGACTATAAAAATAAAAACAAAAACTGCTTCAAAATTAAATAGCTCTAATAAAGCAAGAAATAATATTCAAATCATTGGATATAAATTTTAATATCAAAAAAGGCTATCGAAGTCGTGTAGGGATGGAGGACAACTTCTTCTTTTTTTAATTCTAAAAGCCCCACCCGACTTCATGAAATGGGACCATCTCGCAAGATAACTTAATAAAAAAAACATCGATCGATCCATAAATGTCGAAGTTACGCGCGAATAAAGAAAAATATAAAGTAAAGACCACTGGCTTATATTGGTTAGTTCAATACAGTACAAATACATTTTTTATAATACGCAAAAACTTTTCAAAATAATTTGCAAACGTAATGAAGATATTTGAAAAGTTATGAGATCATAAAAAAGAAACAAATATCAGTGACGAAGTGATAGAAGGCGGAACCGGAAGCGCGGCTAGTTCCTCTAATGCCTCCATAACACGAGCGTGGCCTGCAAAATGAACAACTGTTTGTGTTTCTGTGCAAATTATATCTATCTAATAGCATGAATAAGCCGTACTGTACATATACTAAAATCAGGAATTGGTGTTTTTGCAAATTTTGGTATCAGCAGGTTTTGTCTCAAATGCCCAATATACGACATAGACACATTTTGGTTTGGTTTTTGCTTTGCCTTTGAAAATAATTTACTACTGTAGGCGAAAAAATAACTATACCTAAAGGTAAAATTTGAAAGAGGAAGATAAATATGTATTGATCTCAACCCTAAATTGATAAAGTAACAAAACAAGAATGCTAACTTTGTGTCTTCTGCGCTTTTGTACACAAAATACTTATTTGATTACCGTTCTTCAAAGTACTTTTAAGGAGCTGCATAACAAGCGGGGATTGGCTTAGTTAGAAGACATTATTTACTCCAAAGAGAATGTCATCACTACGTTTTAAGAGTCCGGCGAACCGAGAGCTTGCCATACTTAAACCAATACCAAAATGATTTGCAATTTGAGCATAATTAACACTTCTTGTGCTGTTATTCGGATTAAGACAGTATTTGTCTAGGTTTCTTTTAAATAAAAAAACCAAAATACTAACCCAATTCGAAATAAATGCCAATTACATTTTTTCATAAAAAAACTGTAAATCGCATTAATTTTTATTTGGTTTAGTATTTTTGATTTTTTATTTAATAGAAACCTAGACAAATACTGTCTTAATCCGAATAACATCACAAGAAGAGTTAATTATGCTCAAATTGCAAATCATTTTGGTATTACGTTTGTATGGGAAGCTCAGTGTTCGCCGGAGCGTTAATTTACTCTATTGTGCTCTATTATCTCGAAGTGACGGATACAAGGATATCTCCCGTAGACCACTGAGCATGTAATCACTACGTAGCTACTATCCAAACATCCAAACGTCCAAGGCACTGAGCAAGTAATCACTACGTGTCCAAGGTTGACAATACGAATACGGATGGATAAGAATATTGGAGGAAAATTCGAAGTCCATACCTAAATATCTTGGATAGGTACGAGTCAGTTTATTTAATTCTTTATCAAAGTTATGAATTTGTCGGTATGTAGCTAACTACACTTAATGGGGAATGTCTGAAAAAAAAACAACAAAATGGCTGAATTATTTTATAGGTAGATAAGCTCCCTTATTAATATGAAATAGTCTTAGAATTTTTGGCTGCGTAAAAAAAAAAGAAACAATAAACTTCGTCTTCGCAAAAGTACGGAAGTAACAGCAGAATGGAGATTATTCCTCAGTTTTGGCACAAATGTCAAAACATTTTTTTAATCTATATACAAGGTGTTACAAAAGTACCCCTAATGCCGAATATGGTAGTTAGGGACCATCAAACTGAACAACTTTTACTATGGGACCAACTCTGAAATCGCGAAAAAAAAATCAGCTGTTTTATACAAAAATTAATTACGAAAATATCAAAATGTATGAAACAGCTGATTTTTTTTTCGCGATTTCAGAGTTGGTCCCATAGTAAAAGTTGTTCAGTTTGATGGTCCCTAACTACCATATTCGGCATTAGGGGTACTTTTGTAACACCTAGTATATAAAAGGGAAAATCACTCACTCACTCACTCACTCACTCACTCACTGATCACGAAATCTCAGAAACTGCAAGTGCTAGGAGTCTCAAATTTTGCATGGGGGCTCCTTTTAAGGCGTAGGTGCTCACTAAGACGGGATTTTGCGAAATTCAACCCCTAAAGGGGTGAAACAGGGTGGTAAAGTTTGTATGGGAGAACGCAATTCCTTGGCCCGATTGACTTGGAATTTGGCATAGACATTCTTTCACAAAATTAATTGAACACGTGTTTCGTATTTTGTAAATATTTATTACCTAACAGGGTTAAAAAGTGATAAAAAGCTACTTTTGCTGTGATTGACTTCGACGTCGGAATTGAAACTTTTTTGTGCATTTGATTGATCAAATAAGAAAAATAAATATCATTTGTCATATCAACGTAGTATTACATTCTCTTTGGTTATTTCCCCTGAATGTAGAATGCATTATCGCCATAGGCGTTGAATAGTACCTATGGCGTTATGTTGACAGTGCTGTCATTTTTTCCTTATTGCGTTGTAATAACGTGCAAAATTATTCCCTCTAATTATCAGTTTAATTTTAAAAGAATACAATATTCGGTGAAGTCGCCTATGCTATGACTATTAATAAAGCACAGGGACAAAGTTTAAGAGCGGCTGGTGTAGATCTGCGCAGTGATTGTTTCTCCCATGGCACGCTTTAATGTAGCCTGCTCGAAAGTCAGCTCGCCGAATAGCCTTTTTATTTTGCAACCGGATAACATGACAAGAAATGTGGTAGGTATACAACATGTTACAAAAATACCCTTAATGCTGAATATGGTATATAGGGACCATCAAACTGAACAACTTTTACTATTGGGACCAACTCTCAAATCACGAAAAAAAAATCAGCTGTTTCATACATTTTGATGTTTTCGATTTGAATTTTTGTATGAAACAGCTGATTTTTATTTCGCGATTTCAGAGTTGGTCCCAAAGTAAAAGTTGTTCAGTTTGATGGTCCCTATATACCGTATTTGGCGTTAAGGGTATTTTTGTAACATGTTGTATATTATAGAGAAATGTTGGATGATCGAGATTGATAATCCTGATAATGCACAACATATTTTTATTTAGAACTAGCTGCACCCGGCATGCGTATTGCAATGCTCCGTTTTTTTTGCCAGGGACTTTCCCGGTCGTAAGCAGAACAACTCACCAAAGTTTCATCATAATCGGATCAATGGTTTAGGAGTCCCGTCGTCTGTACACTTAGATCTTTTAAACTATGCATAAAAAACCTCATCAAAATCGGTCCATAAGTTTGGGAGCTAGGTTGTCTCAGACAGACAGACACACGCAAGTCAAACTTATAACACCCCTTGCGTATGTTGTGTACGTCGTATATACATATAGTGGTGGCCACATAATTAAGGACACAAGTCGATTTTCATACAAACGAGGTAATTTTGAAGTCTTGGTTTTCCGCTAGGGATTGAACTAGCTGTGATCTGATGATGGCCACCCAGGGAGTGAATGGAGAAGATTATGATAGCAATACACACCCAACTGATCTGGTCAGCATTCTAAGAGATGTAAGCATAAGAATTTTCAGTTGCAAGTTTTCATACATTTCTATACTTTATTCGCGGTTTTTTTAAACATATCCTTACATCTCTTAAAATGCTGATCAGATCACTTTGGTGTGTATAGAAATCTGGATCTCCTCTATTCACTCCTTGGATGGCCATCACCAGATCACCGCTCGGTCAATCCCTGGCGGAGAAGCAATGCTTAAAAGTTACTTCGTTTGTAAGAAAATCGACTAGCGTCATTAATTTTGTGGCCACCACTATATATAGTTATCCTGTAGTATAGTCTAACAACTTCACACTCACCACATTAGTAACTACATTGTACCCGTGCGAAGCCGGGGCGGGCCACTAGTATAATAATAAAGTTCTTGGTTGTGACCAATTGTGACCAATAGAATATGAATTTAAGTTCTTGGTTGTGACTGTGGCTGGTGGTTGCTAAGGAAATTCAGCTGTTACTCCGGTACTTTTGCGTAGACGAAGTTATTTTTTTTTTATTTTTTCTCGCAACCAAGTGTTCTGAAACTTTTTCCTATTAATAAAGAAGCTTATTAAATTTAAAAAAATCAGCTTATTCGATTTTTTTCAGTCATTCCCCATCATCCTTTCCATAACGACAGGTAAATATTGTGCGTGTTATTTCCGTATCTTCGTTAATCAGTGTCTTATCAGTATTTACTAATTTACTTTAATGTTTTGTATGATATTAATGAATAAATTAATACTCATTAATTTTCCAGTCTTATCCAAGCTTGTCTGTATTGTTAAAAAAATATCGCCCCTAATAATATTACCAAAATCAGTTTTTTTTATTAGAGAGACAATTTTTCAGCTTTTAAAATTGTTTTGATATTTTTTTAAGATTGATATTGTTTTTATGATTATTTTACTAAACGAACGAAATGTTCAATTTATGTAAAATGCGAAAAGTCATTTTTTTCTTTCTTAAAAACAGGCTTTACATAGGAAAAAATAACGATGAGAGTGAAAATCTCTGCGCAACTTGAATTGAATTATAATATGAATTCACAACGGAACACTTGTTTTTCGCAAAATCATAAAAATAGTTATCTCCATGTTATCTAGCTCTTCTATTCTATCTCTTAATATTTATATCGCACTTTACTACCATGACATAAACATACAAACAAAAACAACTCCACCATTTTGTCAGTGTCAAACCACGAAATAGTCAGTCTGTGTGTGCAAACTATCAATTTTTCCGAAAATACAGATCCGATAAAAAAATAGATCATGGTTACCACCCACAGACCCTACAACAAATAAGTACTTACTACGGATTACCACCTGATTCAGCGACATAAATTATAATACTTACCGTCTGCGGTGTTTATCTGCGCGGCCAAAGGTTGTCATAAGTATTCTTTCGCCTGCTACGTGACTGCGAAAACGTTATAACGTTGAAAGATAATTTCATTAACTTTATTATTGCGTAAGTTATAAACATCAAGTCATAAGTAATTTCATAAGTCATAAGTAATTTATTCACAAACAATATACAAACATTATATTTACATACATAATATTATACTTAACGACTATACAAATTATACTTAACATGTATTGGTATTATATAATTACCCTACGGTAAGTATATGAAAAATAGCAAAAGAAAATATTCTTCAGCCATATAGACTGATTCTCAGCTTTCCAATTTTGAATTAGTAGGTATGTCAGTTTATTCTTACTTGTCTTATTTGGTAAACAATCTTCACCACTTTATTAAAAAAATAAATTATAAAATACAACAAATGGTTTTCTAAACAAAGATTACCAAAGAAATTGCTAATTTATTAGGTCCTATGAAATTGACGTTTTGTATGGAGAATTTTTAACAAATTGCATTTTCAATATTAGCATTTTAATAATTTATTTAACAACCGTGAACGCTATTGTTACAAAACTTTTATGTATAAATGTTGGAACATTCAGCTAACATAATTTAAGGCAACATAATTTAAGCGAAAAAATTAATTTTAGGCTAAGTTACAACGGAAAAAGGTCATTTTCGCTAACAAAAAAAGGAGTATTTTTGTAATGCTAAGAAAACAAAATAAATCAACTTTAATGATCCTGATAGTTGACGGCTATGGTCATAATTTTATGTAATATCCAGCTACTGATAAATATTTTAAATCACAGAATTTATGAGGTTCTCTGTGTGTGAGAAAAAAACATAAATTTCATAGGTAAGAACCCAATATTAGTGAAAATTTTATTTAAAAAGACAACAAAGTTTATATAACGATTTAATTAGTATAATTATTTAAGTTTAAAAGACGTGTGACAACTGTTAAAAGCTGTTAACTAATTAGGTCAAGTAAGGATAAACAGACTGAATATACAAGAAGAGAATAAATAAAACTAATCAATGCCCAACAGAAATTTCTCAATTTTGCGCCTTTCAACCAAAGCATACCAAAGTGAATCAATTTGGTTGAACCAATCAATAATTATTAATAGTTCTTGGGATGAACCAAGTATTTTTGGCATTAGGTCATAAATTATGAATGACGATAATATACGTGTATGATACCAATGTCAAGATTGAACTTAATTTTACGAAATAAACATTTCGTATCAGCACGGAAAAAAACATTGTTGTAAATAATAATCTCTAATCTCTCAATTATATCGTACTTTTTCTATAATTTCACCAATCTCGAGAAATAGATAAAAAAATACGTATGAGATGTTGACAAAATTTATCGATAAATCGGTAGCTTAGATTCTCCGTTTTCAGCGTAGATAAATAGGTCGTTGCACTGTCCATATCACCGGAATTTATTAGGTACCTACTTATTTAATCTGTTATGCCACTGTTGTCTACTATTTTATGGAATATTTTATTTGTAGAAAACAATATTATACTTTCTTAAAACTGTAAAATATGCCTTAATGTACGTTAATAAGAATTATACTGATAGAATTTGTTTTTGTCGCAACTTCCAGTAGCTTCCTTTGGAGTGCATTGCTATCAGCGGATGTAGTAAAACGGTTATAAGCTGGGTCCATGGTTCGCTGGGTGCATGACCCATGTAGGATAGGATGAGGACTAAGATTCTCTTTGTAAGCCAAAAATAAGGACTTAACATTATGTCGCACCAATTCGTCAAACATTACCACTGTGAACGGATTTAGTTAGAGCTCCCCATACAAACGTAATACCAAAATGATTTGCAATTTGAGCATAATTAACTCTTCTTGTGATGTTATTCGGATTAAGACAGTATTTGTCTAGGTTTCTAATAAATAAAAAACCCAAAATGCTAAACCAAATAAAAATTAATGCGATTTACAATTTTGTATGAAAAATTGTAATTGGCACTTATTTAGAATAGGGTTGGTATTTTGTAATTTTTCTGAAGCTCACTGTTCGTCGGACTATTAATTAAAGGTTTTCAAAAAGTCCACCTAGAACGGATTTCACACCGCCACGGAAGTATAATTAAGTTTGAATGAAAAAAAACGCATGTGTCTTACTCATGTCACGCTCGCGTTTATGAGTTGTCGTTGTAAAACACAACCTGTCTTATTTTTCCCTGTTTAAATAAAATCTTTAAATCAAAGTGTTTTGACAAATATAAAATTGTGAATTAGTAAATGTCATTATTTTTCAAGTGAATTAGGGGCAGCCATTAGAAGCGGTCGGTAAACAAACAGTGGCTCAGTGATAAGCGTCGCAATCAATACACGGTAATTGGCGGACAGATCGCGGATCATCGCGAGACGCACGCGCACACGTCGTGATCTTTAAGGGTAAGCTATTTGCCAAACGCAACGGAAGTTTATAATCATTATTTCATTGACACCGAAAGCATAAGCAGTAAACAAAACTACGAGTGAGTAAATATACTTTATACAGTTATACAGTTTTTTTTTATTTTTTCCTTTACACGACGTGTAAGAACTCTTGTAAGAACTGTGCTTCCTGCCTTTGTATATTTTGTAGGTCATCGAGAAATACCCCACACGTCAATGTTTGGTAACATTCAATAATTACTTTTTAGGGATCTTGTGAAAAGCTTAAAAATTCAGCGCTTCAGCGGTCTTAAAAGAAGAGTGCCTGATTTAGCCACAAACTTGTTAAACTGTGTAGCAATACCTATACGTTTTCAGCCAACAATGTTATCCTCTGGAGTTCTCTGCTGTTATTTATAAAAGTGCCTGACATATATCTTTTTGGAGTTTGCGATCTCAGTTAGCTACGTAAAAAAAAATTGTTTTAATGTTTGTGGATTTTATCGTTTCATCTTCTTAATTAGAATCATTGAATCAAAATTCAATGGCTCCTTACGTTGATGATAAAGCAGCTTCGTGTAAACCAATTGACGGAGTATACTTCTTCAAATAGAGCTTTTAACGTGTTTTTGTGCCATGGTTAACATCCCCATTAACTTGTCTCCGGCATAAACACACCACTTAATGTTATCTGATGACCTTCGCTACTCATACGGAACTGACCTACGATAAGTACTTAATCTTAACAGGCTAAAATAATAGATACAGAATAGTAGGTCTGATTTTATCACTGGCACTCCGACGCATAGGTGCTAAGGTGCTAATAGCTCAGATATTTAACAAGATTTAAGTATCCGGCCCAGGATCCAGGAATTTGCAGCTTAAAGATTATTCTGTGGTTTAACTTATGATAATGAGAAGTCATCTTCATCGATACGCATTTTTTTTCAATGTGTAAATACGCGCTACCCAGCAATGAGTTCGAAAAAAAATTAGACAAAACCGTATCAAGAAGAAACTTGTAGAGTTTTTTAGCGTAGCAATAAATATTCAATCTTCTGAATAATACAGTAATTAGTTGCCAATCTAATTTTGATTATAAAATGGCATAAAACGTGGAGCTTATAATAATATATGACCCAGCGGAGTGTACCGGATTTGTAGTGTTATCAAGCGCAACGCGTTGAGATCTTTTGATAGAGAATTAAGTATGCAACACATTATACATATTATCCAAGTGATCAATATTACACCGAGAACATTTGGAAAGTGGCTGAAGGCTATATACATTATGAACATCATTATTTATTAGCATTTTCCAAAGATGATAAAATATTACAATACAAATTAAATCTATTGACTAGGTATAGGTTATCTACGATATCTCTGTTTAATGTACTGGATGCTGATTTCTTAAAATGTTACCAATTACTCCACTAAGTATGTACTCGTAATTTAAGTTGAACTGATCAATAAAATCCATCCCAACCTGACTTATGCTACGCTGAAAAAAACATGTTTCGTGATGTGCGTGTCTGTTCCAATAACGACGTGAAACGCAAGCCAGTGTTGCTACGCCGAGAAATACAGTGACTGGAAAAGATAATATTTTTCTTTGTTATCATAATTA
This sequence comes from Catoptria pinella, assembly GCA_963556745.1. Classification (NCBI taxonomy): domain Eukaryota; kingdom Metazoa; phylum Arthropoda; class Insecta; order Lepidoptera; family Crambidae; genus Catoptria; species Catoptria pinella. Next base: position 498,428 of record OY750766.1, read on the forward strand.
TTGCTAGTTTACAGAATAGTTTAGCGCCTACCGCCTAGGTTTCGTGCCATTTAGGTAGATATCAGTCTATTCTCGTTTTTTTAGCATATAAAATGTGTATTATTTGTATGATGCTTTCTGGCTCACTTCATGTTTGATTAAGTACCTAAATACGTATGTACAAACAAAAAAATAATGTTGTTCAAAGTGACTAATATACAATAGAGGAAAATGTGTAATCGGTGTAATCTATTACTGACGTAAACATGAATTAAAATTAACGTAAAATTTTGAATCATGTTGCTAGCGACAGATAAACTTCTGCGATATTTGTATGTCGCGAACTTTCTACCAAAAACACTTGATAACCTATTACGCAATCAACTTTCAAACTAAAGATAGCAAAGCATTTTTTAATGAAAATAAGCCAAATAGAAGCGGGCGCTCGAGTGCAACAAAACGAAAGCGACACTTCGACTTTGGCTCACCGTCTGAAGTGTCTGGCTGAAGTTACACTTTGCGCGGCTATACCTCGATTACGATTCGAGTAATCTACCTACTCGATTACAAACCAATTGCCCACGAATCGAGATTCGCGGTAAGCACCAGTTGGCACAATCGATAGAGCCTTCCCGTTTTTTTTTAAAAAATGGAATTTCGCCAACGGGAAGTCCTCCTGTATTACACGACTGCCCAAAACAAGAGTGTATGTTCAGGGTTCATTTATTTTGACTCTTATGTGAAGGGTGGTGGTTTGTTTTCTTGGATCACATCGTTTAAGTAAAAGAGTCGTGTCGAATGTCGTCGAGTCAAGATGGCCGCTTTGACACATGACATAAAATGATATTTACGAGCGGGAAGTTCGCGAGTCAGGTAGGGTTGCCAACTTTTGTAGAGAAAATGCCTGTCTATAGTAAACACGGCCGCGCAGTGTCGCATTAATAGTCAGTTTTATCCACTAATCTTGTAAGCTGTGGGTTCATACGCGAAGTTCAAAAATGCCTGTCTCAGTTTAGCGCTGCCGGAGGCACGCCTGTAACTAATTCTGGTCAGTGACTTATCACTGCACTAAAATCAAATAGAAAAAAATATACGTACATAGAGGATTATTAAGAAAAATACACATATTATTAACTTAACAGCTAGGTAAAAAAATATAGGTTTAAGAAAATTATTATTAATTTCGCTAAAATTTTAGATCTGACCGGACAAAGTGCACACCTTACAATCCATGCAAAAACCCAACAGTCCGGGCTAAAACCGGACGGTTGACAACCCTGTCAGGCCGGGATGCGACATGCAAGAACGTCACGAAACGCGGAAACGCGGTTAACGAACGATTTCTATTCATGACAATTTTATGTATAGGTTTAGACTGTGATGTATTCGATACGTTAATTCGTGGGCTCGTTCGTTTCTTGAGCGGAGGTATCGAGATATTTATGATACCTGCCTAAGTTTCATGCACGGTATTTTATTTTTAATGAAATTACCATGAAAGTACTCGTTATGAATGGAAGAAAAGGAAGGGAAAAACAAATCGAAGTACAAGGTTGGATCCAATGGGGGGCCACCCCCCTTCACAAGGCTGACCTATCTTTGCGGATTACATTGAACAATTGCATAAAAAATGTCGTTTCATTATTATATATTTTCATTCAAAATCTACTCCTCTTAATGAAAAAATTTCATCCTTTCATGAAAAAATTTCATTAAGAGGAGTAGATTTTATTGTTTTAATGTTTTATGTAGTTAGTGTCAGTGCCTCTAACTTTTTATTAACACTTGTCCCATTTAAATCCTGGATTCGCCCCTTACAAAGCATAGGAACTAGTTATAGTCACTCTTGGATAACTAGTTAAGGCTCCTATATACCTCAAGTGGCGCCCTCATTTTAATTAAATTTATTGCTCGCTAAGTACATAATGTATCGAAAATTCACAAGTACAGATTGAGCTAAGGTTTTATAGTTTATTTACAAACAATAACCTCAGTAAAATTTTGTTCGTTGTAATAGTAGTTCGCAAAAGTGCCAAAAGTGGCCACTTTTAGCACTTATTGAAATTGAAAAATTCTTTATTCAAATAAGCTCACATAATAAGCATTTTTAGTGGACATTTTGAATTGAATTATTTAGATTGACATTCCATTAATTGATTTTCCTTTTGTACTTTTTTGCATGCTGAATGAACAATCAGCGAAACATGTAGATCGTTGATTCTTTTTCCAACTGACATGTATACCCACCGTGTTTCGAGCAAAATAAACAATTCTAATTTTAAATCTAAATCGTCAATTATTTTACCCTACCACCCATTATGACGTCTTTTAGCTGACAAGAAAAATGGGCGCAAAAAACATATCAGCTTTATCAGAAGGAACGATATTTACAAATATGTATATCGTTTCCAGACATTACATTCATACATGTTACAATAAACATAGATTCATAAATAAATAACATTATTTTTTAATTTTGATATTTTAGCATTCACAATGCTATTTTTATATAATACTAAAAATATACGACTTGCACCAGATCATGTTCTCGGACGGGAATCGAACCCGCGACCTTTGGATATCCGGTCCAATGCTCTGACCGCTGAGCTTAGTGACTCGGTATCCCAGCGGTCAGAGCATATCCAAAGGTCGCGGATTCGATTCCCGTCCGAGAAATATCTGGTGCGAGTCGTATTTTTTCTAGTATATTATTTAGTAACATTATTTAATTAGCTCATTTCTACTAAATTAATTTACAAGGTTCAAGCTTAATTCAAAATTTAAAGTCGTTATTCAGTCTAGGCTGTTACGAAAAAAAATCAATTCATCCAACTCCATAAACGTTAAGATAGGTAGGCAGAAGCAGACCCATCACCACTTGGTAGTTAAAGTGGCTGAAATATTTATACGAAAAAGAAAAAAAATTACGTTGTTTAGAATTATAGATGTTTTGTTAGTTGTTTACCATTTTGTAGCTCCAAGTTATTTCCTTAATTGTCTTCAATTTCACTTCCCAGAGTTTAATTGGTTATTAAGTCCTCGTTTCATGCAAAAAATTGACGCCAAAAACGGTATTAGGCAGCCAAAACTGGCATTCAGTTTGAAGAGCTTTCCAAACGATAGCTTTTAAAAGTTGCCCGGCGATCTGGCAGTAATTTAATTACCTACAAGGTAAATTCGTTATCGCTGTTTGACATTAATGAGCTAAAGTTTGCAGCCACGCGAAACTGCTGGGAGATACCGATTTCGAGGGCCAAATACCTTGTTTAAAGAGGTACTTTTTGTGCTAGCTATTACGTAGGTTCAAAGTTATGGCCTTTTCCCCAGAGAAGCAGCTTTTGTTACTGATGTTGTTTTTTACACTTAATTAAAGTAAATTTTAAGTTATATCGATCGCATCTAACAAAAGTGTGAATATATTAAAGGGATATCAAATAATTAATGCAACACAAGCACAGTAGTCTAGGTGCGGAACCTCTAATCATTCTTCAAATCGCACTTTGATGATATTTTTCTAATCAAAAAGTTATTAAAATACTAAATAATATACAAAAAAAATCGACTCGCACCAGATCATATTCTCGGATGGGAATCAAACCCGCGACCTTTGGAAGTCCGCTCCAATGCCTATACCACTGAGCTACCAAGTCACTCGATTCTCGTCCGAGAATATGATCTGGCGCGAGTCGATTTTAAGTGAGTAAGTATATTATTTAGTATTGTATAAAATTGCATTGTGATTGTGAATGCTAAAATCTCAAATTTAATTTAAAAAAAGGTAATTTAAAATTTCGATATATAAGATTGGCACCCAACGTGGGACCAACTTAAGAGTATCAAAACTTTAAGTAAACTTTATTTTATGAAAATTTAGATTAATAAAAGCTTTTGTACTCGTACAATTACTTTACAATTCGTCCGTCATCCGTCCCGCGTGCACACGAAATGTATTACAGAAAATCGCGTCGATTTGCGTTCCATTCCATCGGAGTTTTCATTATTCGTCAGATTATCATAGCCGTAAATGTTTATTGTGACCCAGTTTGTTGTTTCCCATGGACACGCACCGCTTTTTGGGAAATTTAAGTGCAAGACAAAGAGCAATTTGCAAAGATTGGAATGATATCCGATGGAACAACATATATTGACGGGAATCGTTCTAAACTTCGGGCTATCAGAAATTATGGTAGTATTCTACTGTGTAATTGTTTAAAGGTACTAGGCCCTATTTAATAACGTAGGTGTCATTTGTCAGTTGTCATGAAAATTTAGTTTACATTGCGGTGTACCTATGAGTAGTTTGTTCCATTTTCTAATTGGTTGGAGCAATGTATATGAAATTGTAATGACAGGTGATGTTAAAGCAGATAGAGTAGCGTACATAAGATGAGAAAAGAATATGATTAAAAATCATTGACAGTAAGGTACAATTACTTAGTCCCACCCAACCCAAGTTATCGCATTTAATACGCGCGTGAATTTTGTAGCAAAATCAAGTATTTATCCGTCGCCGTCGGTATATATGGGCATTAGTTTAATAGTTTTCGTTAAATTATTTACAAACGATTAATTTAACAATGTACAACTGAAGTGACTAAATTCAGAGCGCTTGCGGCACAACAAATTTTATGTTTGCCAAATATTATAAATAATAAATTAATAAATATTTGACAACATCACATACATTGCTCCGATTCCAAAGTAAGTAGCTAAAGCACTTGTGTTATGGAAATCAGAGACAACGGTGGTATCACAAACACCCAGACCTGAGTCAATATAGAAAAGTTCGTTTTTCTAAATTGATCCAACCGGGGATCGAACCCGGGACCTCAGAGATGGCGGCACCTTGAAAACCGGTGTACAAAGCCACTCGACCACGGAGGTCGTCAAAAATTATCAATTGAAGTTGAAGCGGATCACTGTCTATTGTCAATTTAATCGCATTGTACGTCCTTTAGGTTATACAAGGTTGAATATAGACTGATTATAAATGTATCACCACAATATTTTGGCGGTTGATCAATAACAAAGAGGCTGGGATATGATAAGCAAAGTCAATGCTCTGATGATTGCTTTGCTACTCCCCCCCCTCCCCCCACACACTCCCCCATTGCCTTCTTGCTAAACATTATTATATTTTATGTTGCGATGAATGAAATGACATTATCTATATTTTATTACTTATAAACTAAAGACGTTGAGTTGTGATCGCATCTCTTCATCAAAATCCAATATTTCTTTTAGTGTTTGGTTAGACAAATCGATTGATTGTTAAGTAAAAAAGTCTTTAGCATTGTACTAGTGAATACTCAAGTACGTACCTATGAATGCTTAGTTTTTTTAATCGAAATCGAATGAAGAGTAAAGCGAGATTTAAGCTAATTTATGCAACGTGTCACAATAAACCCTCAAAGCCGAATATGGTAGATTGGGATTTTACCCTTTCTACCATACCATACAACGCCGGAAAATTATTATAAACCCTGAAAACCGTCACTTTTAGGTTTTTTTCATGATAAACTGCATAGTGGCAACCCTGGTCTTAATGAGTTTTGCTTTTCCCCATTAATGGATAGTCTATTTGCGTCTAGGGATGTCACTTTGCAGTTTTCCATACAAATAAAAAACAAGACTTTTTTACGGGTTATTTTGAAACACCCTGTAATAAATAGGTAAGTACCTACTTACTAACTATGGACATACATTAAACGGATGGATATACATGATACGAGGCCGTGGTTTGATAAGTTCAAGACTTATTAACACAAAATTAATTTCATCATTTATATTTTTCACTAGTGGACCCTGTGAACTTCGTATCACCCACAATTTAATGATTATCAATTTTACCTTGAGAACCAGCGCTATCTCTTCAATTAGTAAGTTAATACAAAGCAGCTGAATACTAAAACGAAAGCAACACTACGGTCCTTTTATACAACATTACTAAGATCAATATTTAGACTAAATCTTTTATCAAAAGCTAGCTGTCAAATAGATATTTATTTTTCTTAATTAATCAATCAAATGCACAAAGAAGTTTCAATTCCGACGTCGAAGTCAATCACCCCAAAAGTAACTTTCTATCACTTTTTAACCCTGTTAGGGGATAAATATTAAAAAAATACGAAACACGTGTTCAATTACTTTTGTGTAAGAATGTCTATGCCAAATTTCAAGTCAATCGGGCCAAGGAATCGCGTTCTACCATACAAACTTTGCCACCTTGTTTCACCCCTTTAGGGTTTGAATTTCGCAAAATCCCGTCTTAGTGAGCACCTACGCCCTAAAAGCAGCCCCCATGCAAAATTTGAGACTCCTAGCACTTGTAGTTTCTGAGATTTCGTGATCAGTGAGTGAGTGATTTTCCCTTTTATATATATAGATAGATGAAAAGAAACTTCTAATGAAAGTACTTATCAAAGAACGCTGCTTTAGTAGTTTCCATTATGATTTTTCAACCACACTCATACCGATGACCTCCGTGGTCGAGTGGCTTTGTACACCAGTTTTCAAGGTGTCGCCATCTCTGAGGTCCCGGGTTCGATCCCCGGTTGGGTCAATTTAGAAATCGAACTTTTCTATATTGGCTCAGGTCTGGGTGTTTGTGATACAACCGTTGTCTCTGATTTTCATAACACAAGTGCTTTAGCTACTTACTTTGGAATCGGAGCAATGTATGTGATGCTGTCAATTATTTATATTTATATTATATTTAAAATATTGTGTTCGGATTTTAGCTAATTGAGATTGAGATACTGATTTGGTAGTCTCCATTATGATTTTTCAATAAAGGTCCATTCCTACCCTACCACCTATGTACGTATAAATAATAGTTAAGAAAAAACACCTTAACTTTCTGTCCACAACATGCTATAATCAGCGTAAACGACAATTCCAGAATCATCCTGTTCTTTTTGCCGTTTGGAGGTCAGCCCTATCTCTCGGTTTCGAGTGCACGTCCATAAATAATTAATAACAACATTGCATTTTGCTTCCATAAAAACACATTGATAAGATAAAAAGTATATATCCCGCACAGTGTTGATAGGGTTGTTTTACTTTAACCACTTCTTACTTAGGTACCTACCTATTACTAAGCTTTACCTAGTAGAGGTATTAAGAAATCTGTGGTGCATAAGCAGGTTATTTATTCCTATATTCTGTTTATTGCTTAGATTTAGATCATAAGACCAATTTGGAATAATTATCAGTAGTTTATCATGACGGATTCTGAATATTCTGATATCGGTCATCGACCCACGACCGCCGCACGCGCATATAAGTACGTCAGCATTTAATGTCCTGCTAGCTCAAACAGATTACATTAAAATAAAAGCTGATTACGGAATTTCTAAATGAGTGGACGCATCAACTCTAGTGTACTCGCAGTTATTGTCCATTAATCCACTTGTAATTTATCTACTTTTGTTGTATTATGAAAAAAAAATGAAAACCAGTGTAAGGTACATTCAAACACCTGCAAGATGCATTACAGAAACGTTGATTTTAGGTTGCGTTCTAGTTTTACGACATGTTAACTATCATGAATTTTTGTTTCTTGCTCGTCATTGCATTTAAACGATTTTTTATCCTGTTTATTAAGTCTACAATGGTTAAATGACTTACCTACCTATTATTATCGTTATCAATATTGTTAAGAGAGGGTAAACGTGAGGGTGCTCACTGAAGCATATCTTTGCTCCCTCACGAAATATTCGTAAATTTTTAAACAGTCGTACCACACACGCGGACAGTGCACACACGCTGCAAAAAATGGAACTACATAACTATTTATTATTTAAAATAAAAAAATATTACTTATAGATAAACATTGCCGTCTAAAAGTAGGCAGGCGTTTAAAAGTGACATTGAAGTAGAAGGTATAGGTGTAAATTTTTACTCAGGCTTTAGAAAATACTATTTTGATGTGTAGTAACATATATATTGATATAACCTCCACCAAAGTCCTGATTGCGTTGCCTGGATACCACGCACCAAGCTGTATTATCAATTGGAATACGAATTCACTTTTTTTGTGAAATCTCTTTCTAAATTATGAACTTGCCGAGTTTGCTGACTAAATTGGATACATAGGTAAGATCACTTCACTTTTTTTAATTACTGAGAGTTCTCAACGTTGCTTTAGAAATAGTACGGTTTGTTTACAAAAGTTTGAAGGTTAAGTTAGCTGACTCAGTAGATTACTTAGGTAGGTAATTGACCTGCAGTCTGTCCTACATTGTATGACAATAGAACAAGTTGGTATGTAAACTGAATTACTCGTGTTTAACTTTCATAGAGATTGAGCGAAAAACCAAATATTAAAATCTTTGTTTTAAAGAACGAAACTATGTCTGCATTGCACACGAGAAGTCGAGTCCATAGGTAATCTTAAATTCAATATTTTTAATCACATATAACATCAAGACTGAATAACCATAATTAGTCAAACATGTTCTAAAAATAATTACCGTACCTACCTGTATTTACAGACCTTTCGAAAAAGGAAGAGGCTATAAAAATGAGGTTAACAAATGAAGTCCGATTTTATATTCTGGAGGAACCACAAAATGTTTAATTATAAACATGAACATCCATGGTTTATTTAGTGTTAGAAAGAGACAGGATAACGAGGAACGAGGTGAGGATATTTCCAGCGGCGTTAGGGGGTGGCAATTAGATGCCTAGGCCGATAGCCAGTGCTCCTTGCGCTACACCGATTTTCCCCTGTTTTCCAAGAGAATCGACCGCATTCGTCGGTCTACCACAAACCGGGGTGTTAAAGGCAGTTTATTTTTTTCTTGGTTTTTTTGATTCGTTCTAGTTTTCAAACAGTTCGTGCTTGCAAGCATTAATCTAGCCTTAATGTAAAATGTCTTTTGAATTCAAGAAAGCTCATCATATGTATTTCGAAGTGAAACACAAGAGACGGACTAAAAAGAAAGTTACATTTAAGGTGCACATTTTACGTTGTTTAATCATGGTTACAGTGGAAAACTCCAAAAATTACAGTGATTTAAAAAATTTCAGTCTTCATTTGAAGTGAATAAAATTAGAACTGATTGTTCGATGCTTTTACAATTATCATATCCAACTTATTACCCAACGTCTCACGGGTATTTTTTTCCAGTTGCCCACGAGGGAAGGTCTGACTACACCGAGGAGTGCTCGCGCTCCTATCACTAGGAGGGCTCCGAGCACTCTTCCTCATCAGCGTTTGAAGAAAGAGGTATCATACCACCAACAATAATAATTATACCTACCTACGTTACGTCTTATGTTTTTTGTCAGACAATTTCACGTTGTTTTCCACAACTTGTTTCTTAAGTACTTAACTATGTGCCTATAGTTTAGTCGACCCACAAGTCGACCTCAGTTTAACATTCTTTGTCACAGCAACCATATGACGTAACAGTGCCGTCAACATTGACAAATACGGTAATCAAGCACAAATCCCATGACGGTTCTCTTTCCGCACAGACTCTAGCTTGTTTCCCGTCTTAGATCCAAATCCCGTATTAAGTCAAATAAAAGTCTGCATTGACTTGACTCGAAATCGAAGTGGTCGGAGGTTACGCTAGAGCTGACGATCTACTATCGCTCGATCACAAGATCGCAATATTTAATATTAAGTACAAGCTTGATAGAGAGTTAATGGTTTTTAGAAGTCTCTGGACAGCCCTCCGGAGATGGACTCACCCGTGGGTAGCGTGAGCAGCGACCTGCGCCGGCAGAACGAGGAGCTGCGCGCGCGCCTCGCCGGCGAGTCCGCCGACCACAAGCGGCGCCTCGACGCGTACAGGCGCGCGCAGCAGGGCCAGGCAGCTTTGGTCTCGAGACTGCAAGCTAAGGTGAGGACATTGACAAAATATAAAACTGCACGCCATGCAGCCAGTGTGCAGTCGTTAGCACTGTATCGAAACTACAAGCTGACTGACATCTTGCGAAAGTTTATCTTTCATTGTGAGAATATGATTTCATCAGATTTTATTTGAATTTGATATTGTTCGACAATATGCAATTTAGCAAGGGTTATAACCCTCAAATTCAAATAAAATCTGATGAAATCATATTGAATCCTTAGTAATATTATAAATGATAAAGTAAGTTTGTTTGGTTGTTACGCCTTCACGTCTAAACTGATCATCATGAAATTTTACATACACATTGTCAGGGTTACAGAAAAGGACATAGGGTAAGTACGTACCTTTCATTCAGAAAAAAGTACCTACCTATAGCTCCCGAGGCTTAGCAGATGAAGTCGCGGACGGTCGCTAGTTTATCATAAAAATACCTGAAGTTAGCTTTTTGTATCGAAAACCATATAGGTACCTACCTAATGGCCCTCTATTTTCTTTTGAGCAGTATATTTTTATATCAGTGGCAAAATGTAAATTGTTAAAAAAAATAAAAGTCATGAGCGGGCAGGCGGGCTTTGTTTGTGTAATCTGCCTTCGCCATGAATTCATACAGTGTACGAGCAGTGTACGTAGGCTACCTACAACTTCGTGGGCTACTACTTACTACAACTCTGTGTGGTCTGTGGGTGGGCCAGTGGGTCACTAGTTCACTACCAAGAACTTTATAATCATATTTGGTCACTACGATTTGTCATGCCTGTCTATTGTCAGTCATGTCAGCTGCAGGGTTTTTTAAGTCTTATTTTCATATACCTAAAGAAGATGGGATGGATGGATTTGGTCCAAGTGCCGGACCATGACATTTATTTTAAACGATAATAGGTACTTTTACTATGTAGACTTACTTCTTTTCTTTGGGTATAAAAATATATCTTGGGAGAAAAAAGTTACAGTGTAGGTACCTACACATAACCGCACCAAGGAAAAGTGCTTTAAATTCCAAAGATATAATTTTTTTATCAAAGAAACATTCTTTTATTTTTAAAAAGAAGCAAAACTGTGTTCAAAGTTTTTTGAAAATACACTTACCGCATTCAAGAACTGAAGCCTTAGAGCAACGCGGGCTTTCCGGACGGAAGGCGCGTTGCTCTAAAGGTTCCCACGGCCTGTGTTATTACAGGCTGGATCGCGTCTCGCCTGTGGATGCCTATTGGCTGTGCGGCTGATGACTGAAACGACACTAATGAAAAAATTTCACAGATTTCACGACCTTCACTAAAAAAATATTATTTCATTGTTATAAACATCACTACTTACTTATTTTATGGAAAGGTGGGTAGTAGGTAGGTGCTATAACTTATAACATCTAAAATCTAAATAATTTTGTTTTGAGTCTCAAATTACGCCCTCTCTTTTCTTCAAAGTTGAAGTCAAGCACCTATTAAAGCAAGTTGAAGCAAGTACCTATTCGTTTTAGGTAATCTCTATTTAAGTAATTAATTAAAAAAAAAAAACACCACGGAGTGGTTAGGTGTAGGTACACACGGTGTTCGTTCTCTTTGATCGATCTACGTCGCGTCCCGCGCCTCCAGCGTGCTACCAAAATTTTCTTCTGAGGTGGCTACAGCCTAAACTGTAAGTAGGTACTCAATACACCGAGGGCTTCTTTTTCATTTCGTTTTTAGTTCTCAGTTTATGGACGATTTAATGAGAAAAGTCCCAAAAAAAGTGCGTCAGTTTGGACATTTTCGCAATTTACAAAAAAGTTTTTGATTTTCGGAAGTATAATTTGAAATCTTGGTGACCAAGTTTATAATAGATCATTAAATGAGGGGTTTTTACACTCTTAACTTTTTTCTCCTAAGTATTACCCATAGAAAAAAGTTAGGCTAGTAAATATAATTTCTTAAAAAATAAACATCATGGTCCGACGCTACACGTGCGCCCACACACCAAACTCCAAATTCCATAATAAAAACATGTCATTTTAGAGCAAAAATTAAGTGACGTCTGGGGAAATTTTTAAATTACTTTCTAGCAACCCTGATCACTGATCAGCTGTGTTGTAGTACACTACAGTGTGGGTTGAGTATAGTCTGTCTCTGTTTATCCTTACTTGTCTTATTTGGTAAACAATCTTCACACCAACCACACATAGATTACAAAAGAAATTACTAATTATTAGTGACAATATGTTTAGTAGAATGTGAATGTTGTGCGACATGATAATTATTGTAGACTAACAAACAAACTAGTCTAGCAACAATATTTATATAACTCATAAATAATGCGACCAAAATCTTGCGGCCTCAGGTGCTGCAATACAAGCAGCGATGTTCGGAGCTCGAGACTCAAATGCTGGAGACTACTCCTCGCAGCGACCCGTCCTCGTACCGGGCAGGGAAGAGCTCCATCGCGCTACCCCCGCCGGCCGCGCTGCCCACCTCCGGGACCTCCAGCGACTCCCGGAGGGATGAGAGGATCAACGACTTGGAGACCGCACTGCGCCGCCTCGACGAGGAGAAACGCAAGTGAGTTCTTGTTAGTTAACTTTACAGGCGTTATAGCCAAGAATTTTAAATTCAATTCATAGCCTATCAAGAGTGAGCTATTTGCAAGACGTCTTGAATGACGGCTGTAGGATAATTATGCTTACTTACCTTTTTTTATTAAGATTTAGGTAAATTGACTGAGTCACATAAAATATCAAACTGTGCAAGTTTACAGTCGCCTCTCACCACTGCTTCCGCTAATGAGACCTAAAAATGACTTTGAACATTAAGTGTCACCGCTTAAAATCTGTGCAGAAGCCTGTAGCCTGTCATCAAATATGATCCTTATTCTTACTTATATTATAAATGCAAAAGTAAGTTTGTTTGTTTGTATGTTATGCTGCCTTCAGTCTTAACTACTCAACCAATCATCATGAAATGAAATATTGCATACATATTGTCAGGGGTACTGGAAAGGACATAGGGTAATTTTCATCCAGAAAAAATGATATGGTACTACTGCAAGATAGCAAAATAACTGTCTATATAGATGAAATTGCGGGCGGCCGCTAGTATTTTTAGATTTATGGAAATTACAATATTTATTTAATTTACAATAATTTATTTTAGAAATAAGATTACTTTAAGATAAGTTCTTTTTATTAGTAAAAAAATAATGCTATTTTATTATTCTTGCTATACAAAAAAAAATCAGCTGTTTCATACAGAAATTAATTACGAAAATATCAAAATGTATGAAACAGCTGATTTTTTTTTTTCGCGATTTCAGAGTTGGTCCCATAGTTAAAGTTGTTCAGTTTGATGGCCTCTATCTACCATATTCGGCATTAGGGGTACTTTTGTAACACGTTGTATAAAACTAGGTGTGAAAAGCTGGTGGCTCAAAACAACCTGCTTCGAGACCAACTAGAAGAGTCGCACCATCTCAACGAGGCTCTCACTGGAGATCTGCAAAAGTTGACCAACGACTGGGAAGCTCTCCGGGATGAGATGTCTATCAAGGAAGATGAGTGGAAGGATGAGGAACAAGTAAGCAATTTTGTTATTTAAGTGATATGGTTCTGGTTAGGGAGACTGATCACCCGTCTGGCTTCACTGGCATCCCCCCTCCAAATAATAATAATCAATTTTGTTGCTTACTCAACTAGTTTTAATAATGTACTTCTATATCTTTTTATGGTGACACACTTCGTAGATTATTCTAGAGCAGTGGTTCCTAATTAGTTTTTTATACCAAGAAAGACCTCAAACTCACGTATCCCTTATTGCAGGAATTACAAATAAAAATAAATCAGATGTTTAATATCCTAGTTAAGACATTGCTGAACATACCCCTTGATGCAACCTCGTGTTCCCCTGGGGGATGCGTACCACTAATTGAGTAATACTGTTCTAGAGTATTCAACTCAAGAACCACTTATTATATTTTGCAGGCCTTCAACGACTACTACTCGAGCGAGCACGGCCGCTTGCTCAACTTATGGCGCGAGGTGGTAGTCGTGAAGCGATATTTCAACGAGCTGCAGGCCAGCACCGAGCGAGACCTGTTCCGCGTCAAAAGCGACCTAGACTCCTCCGTTAGAGAACTGATCGGCACTCTTACTGGATATTCCATAAATACATATGCCAGTCAGGGATCTAGGGTAAGTTTTACCTTAAAATATTTTTTAACATAAATTTAACTAACATTTACTTAACGGTTAATCCATTAATTGTCCAGTGACTGGTGAACAATAGCGTACCCTGTTATACCCTATTGTGTTTGACTAACTAGACTGACTCATGTGGCAGTAAACTTATTAAATAAAAGACCCAGACTTTTTAAAACAATAATTCCTACTTTTTGGTTTAATGTGAATTATAATTCTTGTAATTGATTAGGTAAATGACGATTTGTAAGAGCACAGCTCTCGTATTACGCACACTAAAATAATGTGCATGAGCACGCCTAACAACATTTACAATACACATACAATATAACAACATATAGCCGAACTGTTTTCGGGAGATAAAACAATTGTTTAAGACTTAGACTGTTAGTTTCCTGAATAAAATAAAATAAAGTTATATGTTGAGCAGGCAGACCATCAGGCCGGCCACCCATCCTGTCCCGGCCCGGGGACCACCACCAACGTGGGACTCGAGGCGCTGCGCGTGGAGTTGCGCGACATCACGACACAGCGCGACACCGCTGTCGCCGAGTTGCGCGACAGAGACGCGCGCATACAGCGCCTGCTGGGAGAACTGCAGGGATTGGTGAGTAATAACATGTCACCAGATAAAAGGGACTACTGATATAGTTGCGCTAAGGAGACTCGCAACGGCCACTTGGTGCAAGGGTGGTGATCCTACCTCCTGCACCAATGTATTCTATACGTTTTTAGTACCCATAGTACATGCTCTGCTTAGTTTAGGACTAGGTAGTTGTTGAGTTGTCCTGAAAAAAATACAACGCGTTAATTTGACTCCATCCAACAAAAGTGACCAACTTCAGAGCGCTTTTGGTACAATACGATGTATTTTAATAGGTATGGATTTTATCAATTACCTAATAAATGCATTTTTAGTGACCTAATAAATAATATTTGTTCCTAAAATAGTAGATCTGTCACTTAAATTAAATCACCAAATAATATAAAAACGCTCACCTAAATATTAATTAAGAATTACTTGGAAATAATATCAATCATCAAATAATTATATTGGGTTTCTAAATAATAAAAGTGTCACTAAAACTGAATCACCAAACAATTAAAAATGTTTACCTAAAAAATATATTTGATCATTGAAAATTCAAAAATTAATCATATTAAAAAAAATATATGGAGCTTCGCTCGCTTCGCTCGCTCCGCTGCGAGTGGTCTAAACACTAACCTAACCTAACCTACCTAGTGCATTTAAAGTTTTTCTTTGTAGCTAAACTGGTTTATCCTATCGGGCTTAGGACAAACTAGTTTGGTCTAGGCTTTACCTGTTAATCCTATCGCGTTTAGGAAGATCTAGTTTAGCCTAGGCAAAACTAGTTTCGCAAGCAAGCGGACAAGCTGATTGGTGAATTTTCATAGCCCGCCAATTTGACTCCGCCCCTACTTAGGATTTATAGGGTGATAGATTTACTATTTTAGGTACAAATATATTATTGCTGCCAAGGACTTACTTTTTAGAGAACAGATCTTATATTTAGGTTATAGAAAAAAGTGATCAAACTATAATTTAAGAGACATATTTACATTAATACGGTGATTTATACTTAGAGACAGTTTTGATAAATATGATGACTAATATATTTCTTGGGGATAGATATTATAATTAGGGTATTGCAGATTAGTGACACATCTAAACTTAGGTGACAGAAAATATTGTTCCCTATTTTAATCTATGCGCAGCGCACCATATCATACACTCTCGACGAGTGAAGTTGCCGCCGAACCACTGTCCATTGTCAAATTGATCGCATTGTACGACGTTTGCCGTCAAAAACGGTCGCCACGTGCTGTCCACGCGTCGAGTCGATAGCCAGGATTTTGAGTGTCGTGGTCTAGTAAATAGAGTTCAAATTCGCTATCACTCCATAGGATTTCACTTGCATTTTGTTTATCAAATATATGTTATTTCCATCTATTCGATGTACACACCACAGCACGACAGGTCGTACATTCAAACTGCGAAAACAGCTTTGATTACGTAGGGCATAAAGGCGGTCTCAAGGTCCAACATGTATAGTGTGAGGTGTCGTCGTGTAGTAACGCTCAGTCCGTCGTGCGTAGGAGGAGCGCTGCGAGTGCGCGGAGACGCTGTGCTCGGAGGCAGCCGTGATGCGCGCGGCGCTGGAGGAGGTGGCGCGCGCGCTCATACACGACGCCGACGCCGAGCCCGCGCCTGCGCACGCGCACGCGCACATGCACATGTCGGACAGGTAGCGTAATTGCTTGTCTAGTTTGTCTAATAAACATTTCATTGGGAAACTAACATGTTATTAATTTCTGTCAAATAGAGATAAAAACACTGGAATATGCCATATGTATTACAAAATAATAGATAGTATCATATCATTTTCTTCCTAAAATCAACTTGCTTACATCACAAATGACAAAACTATATAAACTTATATACTTCTGTATGTGAAAACTTGTAATCGGCTTTACTGTAATATTACTATACATACTAAACTATGTAGTAGCTGTAAGTTTTCCTCAAAAGTTAAAAATAAAATAAAATAAAAAATAAACAAAAGATATCGAAATTAAATTGAAATAATAAAATTATAAAAAATTAATAAAATACAAATATGGGATGTGTTTTCGCGCCTCACACTTATACCGAGTACTCGGTTCGGTAAAGATAAAACCGAGTAATACTCTGTACTCGGTGACGCGGCAAACTTAGTACTCGGCATATCTCTAGCAGGGTTTTTTAAATGGAGTCCACGGACCCCTAAGCGGTCCATAGTATGTGCGTCAGGGGTCTGCAGATAGCGCTTAACCTATAATAAAACTACCAATGAAAATATTTTTTTGGGTTCCGTACCAAAATGGTAAAAAGGAAACCTTATGGTGCGACTCAGTCTGTCTGTCTGTCACGGCTGAACCTCTCAAAAACTACTAATGCTATCAAGTTGAAATTTGGAATAGTTTAAATATCGTTTGCCCAAATATTTTGCAAATAAGAGTAAAATAAAAATATTTATATTTTTTTTGCAAGAGGGACTGAAAGGGATCTTAAAAATTCGAAGTAAGGCTACTATGGCACATGGGGTATCATATGAAAGAGCGCTGCTTGCACATTCTCATAAGTACATTTTTTCGTTTTAGGCTGCATTGTTTAAAAAAATACCGTTCCCCTCCCCTATTCTCCAAACATAGAGAAAAATCTGAAATTATTTTATGTGATAGAAGTTTATGTAAAGATTGCAGGAAAGACAGAAAAAAATATAGATAGAAATAAAACGATGTCTCTATACTATAGAAAACTTTCTCAGAATGGTACGGATTCTCGGTGTGCGAGTCCGACTCGCTCGGGACCGTTCTTTTTCAATATAAAGCTTGTTTTCTTTTCCTAAAATATTATTTGACATGGGTCCATAATTTTTTTAAATCTGAAAGTGGTCCGTGACTGTAAAATGTTTAATAAATACAATCCAGCTCACAGCATATTTTGTATGATTGTAATCAGGTCCCCGAAACGCAATGTATCGCAGGCGGGCAACGCGACTGCATTCGCTGAGAGCACCATCTCCGCCGTGCAGGCTGCTCTGCATAAATACCAGATACAAATACACGAACTGCAGGTAACGGGCGCACTCATTTGACGTCCCTTTTAGGCTGGCCCCACACCTACCGGTTTCCTTTTGTTTGCTTTGCTGTTCTAGTAGAACAGGGGGCCGTACCGGCTAACGCATCGAATTCGGAAAGTCTGCGGGCTTCAACTTAAAACAGATAAATCGAAGTAAGAAGTTTCGTATTGTAGTTATTTAGAAGATATCGATGTTCGTTTAACATCATAAATTAGGATTCGCCATTTTAGCCCGATTGGAACTCGATTTATCTGTTTTAATTTAAAGCCCGGCAGACTTTTCGAAGTTCGAAGCGTTAACTGGTAGCCCCTGTTCAACTAAAACAGCAAAGCAAAGAAATGAAACCGGTAGGTCTGGGGCCAGCCTTAATCCTACTAACGGCCGATTTCAATAACCTATCCTCAGTAGGCTTACTAAAAATTTGTTGCCTATATTTATGATAAATGACGGGAAATAACAACAGTTGCCTAGTAACAGTTCCATAGTCGGCCTATCTCTTACTGAAGATAGATTATTGAAATCGGCCGTAATATTATAAATATGAAAGTTTGAATGTTTCGATGTTTGGTTGGATGTTTAGATATATATAGATATTTGTAAAAACATAGGATACTTTTTATCCTAGTCAAATGTTCCCTAGGGTGGACGCGGACGAAGTCGGGGGCGGGAGCTAGTATTTTTATAACGTATTATTCTTTTATTAACTGAAATATGTTTTATATTAATTGAAGCTTTGAAATAACTAAATAAAAAGTCGTCTTTGATTTGATGTTTAAATTCGATCTTGAAAACTACGGCCAAGGCTATGGTCTACTATCTTATGCTATAATACGCGACGTCTGACGTCAGCGTAAACATTCTATACATTTCATACGCCGACGTCAGCGTTTAAAAGAGACCACAGTAAAACATTTCTATGGTAAGCATTGTGACGTTGACGCTGTAAGCGGCGCCGACGCGTAAATAGGAGACCAAGGCTACGCACGCGCAGTCCTAATCATTTTCCAAGAAAACAAGGTCTGGCATTCCGGGAGTACCACAGGCTCACGTCACTATCCAGTTGCGTGACTTTATAGTAACAAGCAAAGAATGAAGGATTTTTTTCTGTGACACTCATTACAAAATTATTATAGTGCATTTTAATTGTGATTTGTTTCTCTTAGCAAACGAAACAGTAGATGAATGACCGTAATTTTCAATACCGATAGCGGAGATGACGTAAGCCTGTGTTACCCACGTGACTTTCTCAGTCTCGGAATGCTTTACCTGGGCCCTATTCAATAAAAATTACAATTGTAATTTATAATTACAATTTTCGATACATTACTAACAATGTTAGGCGACTTGTTACTATTCATGTAATACGCTCAAACATAAACAGCAACGTACGTCGAATTGTAGTTGTAAATTACAATTGTAAGTTTTATCGAATAGGGCCCTGGCGCAGTATATTATTGTATCATGGTTCTAAATGGCTATACGCCGCGTAAAAATCCTAGAAGTTTTGAAAATGTATATTGTCTCCAAATACTGTTGATGAATTGAGTAACTGAAATAAGAATATAATTTAAAGCGGTTTATTGTTATCAGGTGAAACTGCAGAACACGAGGGAACAGCTGTTAACCAATAGAAAGCACTGCGAGTCGGCCGATAGCAACGTGGTGTCATTGGAGGCGAAGGTGCAAGATCTACAAGGTACCTATATACATCGCCTTTAAAAGTAAAGTAAAGTAAAGTAAAGTAATAAATTGCTTTATTCAAATAAACTTAGTAATTAAGCGCTTTTGAATCGTCTATATTTTTCTACCACCCGTTCCAGACTTTTTAACTGACAAGAAGAACAGGCGCAAGAATCTTATCAGCTTTAACAGAAATAAGTAACGATATTTACAAACTTAAATATATCGTTACCGAATACAATACATACAACAGGTTATTAACAACAAAGTACTTACTAGCATGTTATTGTGTTACATCATTTCCACGCATTCCGGTCTTTCAGAAAATTATACTTTGCTAGCGATAGTGTTTACATGCATCATCCTATCCTTTATTAAAACAGGATACAAGTTTGTTTGCTTGTACATACAGCGCGATCTATATGTGTAAAAACACTTCTTGTCAGTTAAAAACCTTAACTTCACTTTGACTTTTACACCTGTGCTGTGCAGTTAGACCGTATACGGTCGCAGCTCGCATCCTGTCACGTGTAAACTGTTACTCGGCTTGACCGTATTCGGCGACGCCCTACCCGACTCGCCCGTTTTCGGTCAACTATAGTGTAAACTGTAATTCGGTAATGCAGTAGACGTATTCGGTCACTGAATAAATACTAAGTTTACTTGTCAATCAGGTTAACAACCTGTATACTATAACGTTGTTACATATTTTTTAATTGAAAAAATTCACAACTTAAAATTAAATTAAACTAAATATTGTTAACTAAGATACATAACATACATTATTTACATATTTTATCGTATGCTATTCGTTATAGAGGAGCTCTATGGCCCAGCGATAGCGGAAGTTAAGCAACTTTCGCGTGTCGGTCTTGGGATGGGTGACCAAAAATATATTATCTCGAGCTCCTCCGTGCTTCGAAAGGCACGTTAAGCCGTTGGTCCCGGCTGCATTTGCAGTCGTTAACACCCACTAATCCGCATTGGTGGCCCGCTTATGTGTCATCCTCCTTATCCACCCATAAGGAAAGCCTGTGTCCCAGCAGTGGGGACAATACAAATGGCTGATGGTCATTCGTTATAACCTGTACCGTAAACATAAAAAAACTGCGCAGGTAAACTAGACCAGGCGAATGCAGATCTGAACCAGCTGTTACAAGAGAAGGAGATGATGCAGAAGACTATAGAGTCCTTGAGAATCGACAAGAACAGTTTAGAACGAAATAGGATCGAAATTAACGCTATGGTAAGTTAGATAGCTCATATAAAACTGCATTCTGGATTGCCAAACCAGAAAATGAAAAATACTCAGAAAACTAAGTTTCAATATTAGCTGTTCAATAAATTAATGCCAAGAATATAATATAGCACATTCCAATGGCTTATCCAATTATTCATAAACAATTTATAAATTTTGTATATAAGTAAATATAGAAGGTTTTGAATGTCAATTTGTATCGGAGTAAAAGTAAAGTATAACTATGCAATTCTCATATATAAGAACTGCTTAAACAGGGTAAATTGAATTTGATGAACGTTTCGAAGTAATATAAGCTTTATTTCAACGTAAAAAAGGTGGAATCCCTCACGTCCGACTACGAGAAACTTCAAAAGATAAATTCTCGTTTGGAAAAGAATATAGAATCTCTGGAGAATGAGAAGCAAACCCTGAACGACGAGGTGGACCGCCTTCACCGCGAGGCGGCTAACAGGGAGTCCGTATTGAGGTAACGGAACATCTATAGAGAACAGTCATGTTTGTGTTAACTCGTGTCAAACTTCTAGCTCGCTCTGAAGTTGCTTCGCGCATGCGCAGAGTGTATTTTCTGTAAAAAGCGCGATCTTATGGATCGCCTCGTGTTCAGACTGAGCAAGAAGTTTGGCACGATCTATAAGCTATATTAATCTTCCAGTGGTCCGTGTAAAGTTCAATATCAATTACCAAAATATTTTGTATGTCAATGGGCTATTAAGATTTATTTGAGCTTGGTTTATAAACCAAATTCCAACAGCGTCTTGAGGTGATAAGACAACATAGCCATAAATTGCATAGGATGGCAACCTCGTTTACTCTAAATTAAAGCTGGTATTCTTAATTTGAATTACATAAAATCACGTGTTACTACCATGTGACATAAAGTACGTAAGTAAGTAAGACTTCCCATTGCAAATTCGATAAAAAAAAATGACACCATTTTATATGAAATCCTTTATCTTGAATGCCTGTGAGGTTAATGTTGTCTGTGATAATAATGAGTTATTTACACCGCAGAGCTGAAGAAGAGCGGTCGTCCCGCTTACGCTCGGAGCTAGTGACTATGAGAGAGGAGTTGAACAAGACCTCCCTCAGCCGCGACTTGCTGGACCAGCAGAAAATGGAGGCTGACTCCATCATGTCGCAGATGGAGAAACATAGGAGTGAGTCACACAAGACTAAGGGTGCTTATGCACTTGCACGTATTCGGTTCGTGTTCGTTTCTGGGGCCCTATCGCCTAACTTACATGGCTATCGTAATCGCTTTCATTTGACAGATGGATGTGCAATATCCCTCCTCCTTTTTTTTTTGGCACAAATAAAACTTACCAAAGAAATGTAGCAATGTATCACACCCATCTGTCAAATGAAAGCGTATGGATTGTATGGAAATTTACGAATCGAACACGAACTGTAAACATATGAGTGCACAAACGCCTGTAAAATGATTAGGACACACGAACTGAACAAGTGACCCAAAAGCGCCCTTATAAGAGTAAAAATACACCAAAGAGGCAGCGACCCGCAGTGTCACTATCAAAATATTTTAAGATTAATTTCTAAATAGATAACTTATGGAATTGCATCAGAATTATCGCATCAGGCCGCTTATGGACGCTTGAGTGTAAGTGATACTAAGCCTTAACCAATGAAGATAAAGCTTACAATAGTATGACAGTGAAACTGCCGAACGCAGCCACCTTGATCTTTTGAGTTTGTAACGTCTTACCTTAAAGGTTCCCACTTCTATTTAAAATGTCGGTAAATGACGTATTTGCATACATTTTAAGAGAGGCACTCAAGTTTTCAGTTGTTAAATGTCACACATCTAAATAATGTTAACATCATGCCGCTTCATTCATAAACAGTTGTTGACACAAATAACGTTTAACGTCTTGACGTCTTTAACGTCTCAAATAATTTCCGAAAAACAGCATAATCAACTTAGACATCCCTTAATAAGGTGTATAATTGATTACCTCAGGTGAGTTAGAGTTAGAGCTGGAACGAACGATAATGGAGCGCGGGGACTTGCAAGAGTTGGCGGAAAAGCTCGAGGCGGCTGTCAGGAACCTCGAGGGGGACAAGAGGAAGCTGCAGGATGACGTCAAATATGTGAGTGGAATTAAAATAAAGTTACATTACAGAAATTGTTGAATACTCCATCTATAACTGCTCGTATTTATTACCGACGATTAAGTCACTCATTTGTTGACATTTCATAGCTTAAAGATCTTTCCTCTCCAACCAGTCCTCAGATCTGAAAGGAGACTTAACTCCCTTCATAAAAAAAACTGCTCACAGATTCCACAGACTTATTTAAAAGTCACCATTATTTGTGACCATTAGTGGAAAGTGACCTTAAAATTACCTCAGCATTGAAGGCATTTTTTAATTTAACTTTGTAGGACATAAAACTGGGGGAAAAAAGTTATAGTCTCCCGCTTAGGACTTGCCAACTGAAGGCGTAGCATCTTTGACATTAACATGTGCTTTTAACAACTGAATAAATGATTTTGAATTTAATTAATTTTTATAGTTATAAGAGGAGAAATCTTCCCTCCAACCAATTATCAGATCTGCAAGGAGACTTGAACTCTGTTCATAAAGAACTGCTCGCAGTTTCTACAGATGAATAAATGTCGCATAATTTTGTTGCCATTTCTTTAGCTTGAAGATGAAAAGTCTTCCCTCTCCAACCAATCATCAGACCTGCAAGGAGACCTAAACTCTCTTCGTAAAGAACTCCTCGCGGCAGAACAGACGAGGATGGAGTTAGAGGCTGATAAGGCGTCGCTGTGTGAGAAGATCAAGTTCTTGGAGGGGGAGAGAGAGAAGGTTGAATTGGAACTAAGACAGGTGGCCAGGTAAGTCCAGATTTGAAAAATCACCTGATAATATCAAAATAATGGAAATTACTTTAAAACTGTGACTAAAATTTTTGACCAATAGTGCTCAAATGTTTGCTCAGGTGAGACATCGCCAATTACTTAAATAAACTCACTATATTGGTATGTAATGGTGTTTTTTCAGTTGTAGATTCTAGTGTCTCTTATTTCCTTTGTACAGAGAGCGAGGTGAGCTAAGTGCTCAGCTAACAGCAATGGTTCGCAAGAAAGACGCGCTCAACGAGGAGATCATACGATTACAGCAGCGACTGGAACAAGCCAACGAGACTATTGGACGCATCAACCGGGCTTTAGAAGACCATGTCAAGGATGGGGAAGAGAAACAGGCGAGTATAGACCTTATTGCTGTATGACGTGGGGCTTAGATTACCTTGATAAGAAAATCATACGGCTGTAGCAATAATTCAAATAACTTAACAAGATCTGGCAAGCCAACGAAATTAGTGGACGCATCAACCGATGTTTAGAAGAACGAATAAAGACATTTTGCTCTGTGGCTATGGGTCGAGATTGCTATAAATCTGTTTGGACATATCCAGTATTTGTTTTTATTTTTCTGTTTCATGTGGATATTGTTAACTTGGTCTTTCAATACCACAGATCCTCATAGACAGCTTGGACAAAGACCGGCAACATTTGCAAGAGCAACTGGCGAGCGTTCGCTCCGAGAAGGATGCTTTAGAAGCCGTGTTGTTCGACACCGCCAACATGCTGGAAGACGCAGATAATAAGAGGAACAAGCTCGAACAGGAGCTGCAGGAGACTTTGGTGCAACAGGAGAACTATAAGGGTGAGTCTTACCAAGTAGATTCTCATAGATAGCTTAGACAAAGATTGCCAAAGTTTGCAAAAGCAACTAGACACTTAAGCTTAAATAAGGAAGAGATTGGTCGCTCAGTTTGGTGGCCAGGCCGTTGAACACTGGCCCTACCATGAGTTGATGCAAACTGTTTTCGCTACCATAAACTATCGTTTTCCTCTATTTCACTCGCATTGACTGTAAGCAGTATATCCGATAGTTTTTAGTAGAGAAAACAGTTTGCATCAACTCATGGTAGAGCTACAGAAGCCTTTCAACAAAAATGTAGCTAATACAGTATTTTTAACCAATATTTCTTACAGTCCTGTCATATATTTCTTCGAGAGTAGTGTCTATTTCTTGTAAAATTTTGGTAAGGCACGAAAAATCATTACATAAACGTTCTAGATTCTCCTAAATCATAACTTCTTCGGACAGGTCAAATCGCCCGACTTACCAAAGACTTGGAAAACAGTGAGAAGAAACTACGGGACACAAGAAATAGTTTACAGCAACAGGCGGGCAAGAAAGAGGCGGAGTATCAACAGCTGATCGCCAACCTCAACCGGACTTCTACTGACAACATCACCAAGCTTAGGGAAGAGAAAGTACGTAAACAATTAAGTAACATCAATAAATAATGTAGGACCTAAGACAGTACCTTGTGAAACCCC
The DNA here is from genome assembly GCA_963556745.1 of Catoptria pinella. Taxonomy (NCBI): domain Eukaryota; kingdom Metazoa; phylum Arthropoda; class Insecta; order Lepidoptera; family Crambidae; genus Catoptria; species Catoptria pinella. The sequence goes on from OY750766.1 coordinate 523,393, forward strand.
ATCAATTGTTTCTATGATTTTTCGAGTACAACGACAATTATTTATTTCCATAGTTTGTCGTCTGTAATTATTTAATGCGACTAAGTAAATAAAATAACATTCGATTAATGTAAATTTGCTATTAACATAGATTCATTTAACAGGAGCAGTGTATATACTGAATTTAATATCCATAGGTGAAGATTATTCTGGGTTTACCATATTTATCCCTCTCTTTTACATGACAATATAGATATATTAGTATTTTAAGTTTTTATATTAAATTGGATATTAATTTACTACCCACATTAAATAGGCCAAGGGCTAAAGGAATAGTTTTTTTTACAGGAACAACTTCGACAATCCTTAGAACAAAAGTTAAACCAAACCATAGCAACACTGACGAGTGAGAAAGAGTCATCAGAGGCGAGTGCTAGGGAAAAAGAGAAGAAGTTACTTGCCTTGCGAGACCAACTCATACTGCAGCATGACGAAGCGATGCTGAGGGCAGAAAATGATAAACAACAGGCTTTGCTGATGGGTAAGAAAATTTTATTTTATTTTGTGTCACTAAAATGAAAATAGAATTAACTCAAATTTAGCACAGATTTTAAACTAGCGCTCGCAGCCTAGGTGGTAAAGTAGTAAAATCAATCTGGATAACAATCCATACTAATATTATGAATGCGAAAGTAACTCTGTCCGTCTGTCTGTTACGTTTTCACGCCTAGACCGCTAGACCGATTTTGTCGAAATTTGGTACGAATATAAATAGAACTTTGGGAAGGACATAGGCTACTCGTTATCCCAATGCTGGGCACAGTTCTCCGCCCGCACGTATATAACCACGTAGTAGTATGTAGTCCATATAGGTGTCCATGTACACACACATATACATATACACACACATATACATAGATAACATGGGCTGCGGGCGGCGAGCTAGTGTTAAATAAAGCTGTTACAGTTAGTAATATTTCTTTTAAAAACTAAGCTAAGCGCATATGATTAAGTTCCGTTTTAGCATAACCCAACCCAAGATAAAAGAAATATACTTTTTTGTTCATTTACTTTTCAACGGTTTTTTGTATATCATTTGTCAATTAAATCAATGGCAATTCTTTATTTGTTCTTCTATAGCGCACCAAGAGCAGCAAGCTCTAATCGAGCGCCTCGAAGAAGCCCAGCGCGGGCTGAACTGCGAACAGAACAAGCTGGAGCGTCTGCGGCGCGAGGCGGCCGCGCGCGCCGACCAGGACCGCGCGCACTGCAACCAGCTCAAGGACGAGATCGCCGCGCTCAAGACCCGCCTCGAGGAGGCCAAGTCAGTACTCATTCAAGAAAACCGTTTGTTTAAAGAGATCTGTGCTAAATATACTTTCGCAGGCCCTGGTCGACGTTTCGTTTTATTTTAAAGTGAGCGACGGATTTGTTTTTTTTTAGTTTCGAGCTAAATATCACACTTCGTTCTGACATATTTCTTGTAAATTAACTGTTAATTTTTGGATATGATTTTATCAATTACCTAATAAATGCATTTTCAGTGACCTAATAAATAATATTTGTTCCTAAAATAGTAGATCTGTCACTTAAATTAAATCACCAAATAATATAAAAACGCTTACCTAAATATTAATAAAGAATTACTTGGAAATGATATCAATCATCAAATAATTATATTGGGTTTCTTAATAATAAAAGTGTCACTAAAACTGAATCACCAAACAATTAAAAATGTTTACCTAAAAAATATATTTGATAATTGAAAAATAATATTAACTTACTACATAATTCAACTGAAATTTGACAATATGGGTACAATTAATCAAATAGAACTACATTAGGTTTTAATCATATAATTTACATTTATAATCGAAAGAAAAACACTACTTATCTAAAACTAAACAAAACACTGCAGTCAAGTGCGAGCTGTGCGAGTTAGTTAGTTATATTTGTTACCGGCCAAACCCGATTTTCAGGACAAACTAGTTTGGCCTAGGTTAAACTAGTTTTTCCTACACGCGATAGGATTAACTGGTATAGCCTAGACCAAACTAGTTTATCCTAAGCCCGATAGGATAAACCAGTTTAGGCTAGGGCAAACTAGTTGATCCTGATATAAGCATTATGGCCAAACTAGTTGATCCTGATATAAGCATTATGGAGCTTCGCTCGCTTCGCTCGCTCCGCTGCGAGTGGTCTAAACACTAACCTAACCTAACCTACCTAGTGCATTTAAATTTTCACAGTCCGCCAATTTGACTCCGCCCCTACTTAGGAATTTTTCTATGAATTAAGTGACACATCTATTATTTTGATGATTGAACGATTTAAATGATACTAATAGTTTGTTGATTAGATTTATAAGGTGATAGATCTACTATTTTAGGTACAAATATATTATTGCTGCCAGGGACTTACTTTTTAGAGGACAGATCTTATATTTAGGCTATAGAAAAAAGTGATCAAACTATAATTTAAGAGACATATTTACATTAATACGGTGATTTATACTTAGAGACAGTTTTGATAAATATGATGACTAATATATTTCTTGGGGACAGATATTATAATTAGGGTATTGCAGATTAGTGACACATCTAAACTTAGGTGACAGAAAATATTGATCCCTTAATTTTTTGTCTCTGTGTTTGTCCATTGTTAATTGAGTGAAGTAGTTCTTGTCAGCTAAAAGATATCTTAAATAAGTACGGTCAAAACATCGAGTGAATCAAAAGTACTATTCTTTATTTCATTATTTATGATCATTTTTGCATTTAAATAAATTGTAGATCGATTTAGGAATACTCACTTATTAATCTAGCTAAGGATCTTGTCGTTATAACTTAAGGAACGAGCAGAATATTGTAATTGTTTTTTTACATTTAGGGCTGCAGCCGAAGACGAATGCGCTCGTTTCGAGAGTCGCATCAAAGAGCTGCATTTAGAAAAAGAGGCGGTTTGTCGCGAGTGCACCGAGACTCGCGCGCAACTCTCCCTCGCTGAAGACAAGTACGACAACGCGTACGCGCAGTTGCAGGAAACTATGAGGAAATTGAAGGAGTGTGAGTATCGAATGATTCTCATGTTAATGTTCCGAGAAGAAGAAATACAGTTCGTCATTTTGTTAAGGTTAAGATTTCGTTAGGGTATTGAAGTTCATATGACTAAGATCTGTTTTTAATTTGCAATTGTAAATGCAATTTGTAACAAGGAAAACTGTCGAATAACACTTTGATATGTGTTCGGTGCATTACATTGAACCGACACCGAACACCACCGTTGACGTCACGTTATGTGATGCCGCCGACCGCGTAGCTAATGTACGTTTTTAAAGTTAGTGCACAATCAACACCTAAGCATTCATTTAGCAATTATTATCATTTTATTATAGTTTATATATCAATAAATCATTAATTATTATCTATCAGTTGTTTTTATGTTCCTAACTGGAACAATATGGATTGTATGAATTCATAGTGGTTTCCTAGACCAATATTTGAGTAAGAGATAGCCTATAACTTTTTAATAGTTTTTTTAATTTAGTTGCCATTGAGTTTGATATTTTTTGCACCAACAGTGGAAAACGAATCGGACAGCCTCCGCAAGGAGCTGACAGACGTCCGTCGCCAACTGACCAACTGCTGCGCCGAGCGCGACAAGTACAACAGCAGCTGCCGCGAGCTGCGCGAGCACGTCAAGCGCGCCGAGCACGAGCGACGAGACGCCGCCAGGGCTCGCGACGAAGCCTACCACAAGATCGCAGGTCCGTATGGCTAAGGCTGGCCCCACACCTACCGGATTCAATTCTTTGCTTTGCTGTTCTTGTAGAACAGGGGCTACCGACTAACGCATCGAACTTCGGAAAGTCTGCCGGGCTTAAAATTAAAACAGATAAATCGAGCCTCAATAGGCCCAAAATGACGAACCCTAATTTGTGATGTCACACGAACATCGATATCTTCTAAATAACTTCGGCGTTCGGCGAATAGTACAATATAAACTTCTTACTTGAACCGAAGTTCGATGCGTTAGCCGGTACGCGGCGGCCCCCTGTTCTACTAGAACAGCAAAGCAAAGAAAAGAAACCGGTAGGTGTGGGGCCAGCCCAAATAGCTTGTCCGTATTTTTATCGCGGATCGGTATATGTGTGTGTTTAAGTTAAATTCTACCAGACTATACTAACTTATAACATTATAGTTTATCTAACCCTTCTTTTATAACAGGACTAGAAGAGAATCGTTAAATTCTACCAGACTATACTAACTTATAACATTATAGTTTATCTAACCCTTCTTTTATAACAGGACTAGAAGAGAATCGTACATCCTTAGAACTAGAACTGAACCGCGTTCAGAACATGTTGAAAGAGGCAGAGAGCGGCGGCGAGCACGTCACGCGCGATCTTAAAGCGACTGAAGCGCAATTGAAGCGCGAGCGCGCGGCGCTCGAACAAGCGCAACATGATATCAAGGAGCTGCAATCCAGGTAAGTGCGAACAAGAAAATATAATTTAACCAAGTTCAATGTCAACATGTTCAATGTCAACAAGTTCAATGTAAACATGTTATTACCTGAAATTTTAAAAATAAAATTATGCTCGATAAATATTTTTTCTCACTTATGCTCTGAAATATTATCATTACATTTAAAAAAGAATGCGGCAGTTTCCACCTTTACATTGTGGTCTGGTTCTTCACATTCTAAATTTAAAATTCAGTGCGGAAATGTATTTCAATACTTACGTCTCGTACCAAATTCTATCAGCTAGGGTTATTTTTATTAAACTTTGTGGCTGCATGACTGGTCATTTGACATGGCCACACGAACCAACTAGAAAATTAAAGAATAAATTATTTCCTCTCATTTCTTGTGAGGAAGCAATTTACATTGCCTCGAATGATCTAAAGCCCTTTCCTACGTTTCGGATATCAAACCATGCTCAACAATGTAAATGCTAACTTCCCACGCTCGCCTGTAATGTACTATTACATCATCATTGGCATTTTCAGTTCCCAGTTCTTGTACATGATTAACTATATTCCGTCGTTCTCTTTCATCTTTTCGATTACACAAAAACTTCGTATTACATATCGAGAGAAGTTGTGTCACTCAACCGGCTCGTACTTACTTCTCTCGCTTTTACCTTTTTTTTTTATTTCGTTTACAAAAACTACAACTGATGCGGCCAAATCAGGGGAGGCTCACTCCGCGCTTAAACTTTTATATTATCCTACTGCTCGCGGCTCACTCAGTCGAGTCAGCGCACGAGGAATGTCGTGTGTCGGTTGAGACAGAGCTACGCAACTAACGCGACAGAAAGAGAAGGTTATTTTTAGATTTTTCATTCACAATGCTACTTTTAAGATAATATTAGAAAAAATACTAGAAAAAATCGACTCACCCGTGGCACCCGTCCCGTCTGAGGTGCTACTGGTGAGTCGATTTTTTCTAGTATTTTTTCTAATATTATTTATCTTAAGAAAGAAAAGGCGCATACGATAATAGGCACGCAGCGCTGTGCAATTTGAAATTGTACTTTATTGCCGTGCAGTGAGAGTATCTTATTATTTGATTGTCTTCGCGCAGATAGACTTCTGTACGTAGTACTATTACATATTCTGTGGCCAAGTCAAGATTCACAAATGTACAGATACTTAGTAATAGTCTTGTAATTAATTCTTTAGACTACAAAACGAGAGCGAAGAGCGTGAAAGGTGCGCGAACGAAGGAGCCGCAGCGCGTAGACACGGCGCGGAACTCGAAGCGATGTTGGGCGCGTGTAGGGCCGAGCTGGCCAACTGCCGGCAGCGCGCCGCCGAGCTGGAGGAGGCCTGCCGGGCGCGCGATCAGGTATACTCACACGTATATTGACATTAGTATCTCAAACGTCGGAAACTATCGATGTAAAAATTTAAATGAAAACACCCTTAAAGTATCCCCTTTCTAACAAAACAAAAACATCTAAATCGGCTTATAAACAAACAAGTTATGTCTGAAGATCCGTTAAAACTCGTGCAAAAGTTACCTAAAAAATTACAGTATTTTCAGAATTACTCGAAAACTACTAAACCGATTTAAAATTTTCAACAAATGGGACCAACTTGGGACCAAACCTGATAAAGTGGCGTTTGAATCATGTCAATCGGTTCAGCTATTTTCGAGTAATCGGTGGAAATACATTAAAAAAAAAGAAAAAAACAAATAAACAGATGAACATAGAACCTCCTCCTTTTTTGAAGTCGGTTAAACAGTACGTGCGCGTCGTTATCCAAGTAAGTTTAGTAGTTAACAATCGAGAACGAAGGAGCCGCAGCGCGTAGACACAGCGCGGAACTTGAAGCGATGTTGGGCGCGTCACGTGTAGGGCGGAACTTTTTTTTTATGCCGAGTAAAATTGCTGTGTAGGGCCGAACTGGCCAACTGTAGGCAACGCGCGCCGCCGCTGAGTCGGAAGAGGCCTGCAGGTCTTTAATCGTTATCTGGGACCAGTTCCGGCAAGTCCGATAATTAAATAAGTTTACAGAAATCCCGTACCATTTTAGTAGACAGGTTGAAAAGTGCTCGTGCGAATGAGGTCTAACTGGCCTGGAGACACCTACTGGCACTTGGACCTCATTCGCACGAGCACTATTTCAACGGACGTTAAACAACGTTTAAATGACACAAATGGAAACCCATGTATTTGTTTACACGAAAGTGTTTTTAAAGCGCGACGCAAAAGCGCCGGCGAAAAAATACCTTAGAACTTACTAAGTGAATGACAGCTGGCAGCGGCACGGCAGCGGCTTGCTCGCTTTGATTTTGCCGCTCCCTGCGTCACTACCATCGAGAGCAGTTCCATATCCTACTAACATTATAAATGTGAATATTGGGATGATTAGATGTTTGGATGTTTGTTACTCAATCATCAAAAATGGCTGAACGGATTTGTATGTAGTTATAGCCTGGAACACATAGGATACTTTTTATCCTGGTCAAAAGTTCCCGAGTGTCCACGCGAACGAAGTCGTGGGCAGAAGCTAGTAAAACTATACATTTGAACGAGCCGCCGCCGCATCCAACATACAGTCCGGTTACGAGCACCTGTAAATGTGGGATGCTATGTTCGAACAATTGTTTTTTTTTCGTTTTCGGTATATTTTATACAGACGTGAAATGGGGCTTACTCTTATATTTTCCTTTAGGAATTAGTTCTTCGCTTGGAAGACTGTCGTTCGAAAGAGCGAAGACTGGAAGAACTAAAACATAACCTGGAAGTGTGCCTCGCTGATGCAACGCAACAAATACAAGAACTGAAGGTACTGTCTATCTATTGCCTGCGATGACAAAATTAGTATTAGCTACCGTTTTCAGTCAGTCAGTCAGGAAACCAACAAATGAGCAACATTATTGCCAATTTATTGTTTTGTCTTTCTTTCTTATAATTTAACAACTGGTAACCTTATAAAAAGTAGGACGATCAGAAAATAATGTAATCGATCGATTAATATCCTGAATACAGTTTATTACGAAAGGTACAGTCAACGGCACGCTGGGCTTTCACAACGTGTCAAATTTCCTCAATAAATTTTAAACTTAAGGCGAACAGTTTTAAAGTTCAAAATTCATCTGATATTTTTGTCACTTTTGTTTAGCTTCATGTGCTGTTGACTGTACACTTCTGATGATAGCTTAATCATAAAACATTTGCCATACATTCGTAGGCCCGCCTCGGTGGTAGCGAAGGCCGTTGTCGCGCGCTAGAAGCTTCCCTCACTCAGTGCGAGAGCGGCAAGCGCGAGGCGGAAGCGAAACTATCCTCTATTGCCCACGCATTGAGGCGAGTTTGCGGTGTACAGCCCGACGGCAGCGTGCACGCCGCCGCCAGGAGGAGGCTCGCCAGCCCCGCCAGGAGATACAGCCCGCATAGAGGTATACCACTTATGTTATACTAATAACACCTATATTACACCTCGAATATGATCTGGCGCGAGTCGAATTTTTTTAGTATATTATTTAGTACAATATAATACCTACCTACCTATAATACGTCATACAAAGAATGTTCAGTATATTTTATGTTTTGCTCTCCGTATTATGTATAAAATAAAAATTCGATTCGTTAATCACGAACGAAGTATGAAATTCTAAAATTGGAAATATAACTAGTACTATCCGCGCCAAAATAATCTGAACGTTCAAACTTACCAAAATAGCTAATCATTTTACAAAAATCAACCTTATCTTAAGATATTAAGATGCATTTTCGTTTGTTATCTGAGAACAAACGAAAGTGCACCTTGATGTCATGAGACACTGTAGATTTTTGTCAAATGATTAGGTATTTCGGTAGGTTATTATGTTTAGATCATTTTGGCGCTGACTGTAATAACCGTCTCATTACTTTTAGGTCGCGATCGCGACCACTCCGAAGACCGCAACGAAATCATCGACGTAGACCCTGAGCTCATCAAGAAAGGCGTCAGGAACTTGATGCATGAAGTTTGCCAGATTGAACGAGAAAGGGTTAGCTCTTATCAGTTATTTTATTATGTAATGTCCCAAAAACGATTTAATTCACTTATGTGTGTAACTATAACTATTTATGTGACTTAAAAAACGATTAATTTTAAATACATTAACATCATTTAGTTACATAAATATACTCTGGAAATCCGTTTACCGGTTATGGTCATGATGTTACTAATTCTTCTTTCATTTCTTTTTCTTTGACGACTTATTCAGGACGACTACAAATCCCAAATTGCCATGATGAAGAAGCAGCTAAAAGAAGCGAGCGACCAACAAGGCAAGGGCGAAGGCAAGCTGCAGTCAGTGACTGCCAACCTGCGGAATTTACAGGAAGAGAAGGCAAGATTGCAGAGTATGTGCGGACAGAAGGATGCGCAACTCAACGCTTTGGTATGTTGACCTTCTTAATTTAGCCTCTTTGCATTAACCAACAAGGCAAGCTGCAGTCAGTGACCGCCGACCTGCGCAATATGCAGGCCAGGATGCAGAGTAGCAGGTATGTTAACCTTTATTCATTTAGCCACTTTGCAGTTATTAAAGCTTAGAGTAGACCAAACTGCAGAGTCTATGTGGGCAGAATAAAATTCCCTGATATACAGACATTATTTTTCATGAATTGAATGTCAAAGTTCACGATCGATGGCCGAGTATGATAGTATGAACAATAAACGTTGTTTTCAGAACGAATCGGTGCAAACAAAAACGGTTGAGATAAGCAATCTGCGTGACAAGATCACAAGCTTAGAAGCAGCCCTCAGTTCCATCTCTGAGGAGAAAGTACAAAACGAGGTATTATATAATTTCTGTAAGACTAATTGCAACTTTATTTGCTTAATAATAACGACTATATTTGTAATAATTTCATACAAAGACTATTTAAATATAATATTTATTTTAGAACAAAGCCGAAAGTCTTCGCGTCCAGTTAGCGGAGAGAGTGCAAGAAGTCGCACAACTACGAGAAGCGCTGGCGGCCGCTGAAGGTAATATTGTTAATATTGTTTTTAATAATTAACAGATAGAAAACAAAAATATACGTTATTCTTTTGTGTGATTATTCTTTAGTTTGTGGTTACTTTCTAAAATGTTAATTCATATAAGATACAGCATCCGATGAGACATGCAGTAGTAAAAAAACATAATTATGTTTGAATTGGAAACAAAAAGGACTTGCTAATTAAGATTACTAAATGTAAGATATTTGTATCTATATCTCTTTAGTAGTATCTTTAACTTATTTCTTTTGAGTCTGTGGATGTTGTGGTACTCGCCTTAAAAATATGTCGATTAGTTGGTAGTGTTAACAACCTCGTTCGTAAATGTACGGTCCGCGGTCGACCAAGTATGTACTGGGCACTTTTACGTCGGTATCAGAGTAAAAATTCACATAAAATGTACTATTTAGGTCGCGCAGCAAGATTAGACGTTCGACGCGCGCAACTGGAGGGGGACATACAACGCGCCGCCGTCGCCGCCCGCGACAGGGACCAGGCTTTCAAGGTAAACGCGACTTTAAAGCATTACAAATAAGGTTCGAAGTAGCTCTTGATGTAGTTATGTTATTTTGTAATAATGTTTAGTCCTCTAACTGTACATAGATGAAGATAGAAGAAATTGAAGAGGACATATACCAATAACATACTACCTACGCAAGGCAAATACATTAATGGTCTTAGGGGAAGCTGGAACGGAAACTCGACGTACCTGCGAAACAGTTGAGATCTTAAAATAATATTCAAAAATCATTAAAAAGACTAAATAGCCGCTTCTTTTCAGTCTACAAAAGTAGCAAACTTTTCCATCAATGACCAGCCGTTTCACCATTTACTGCATTTCTCTACAGAATTTCTAAACTCGTATGACACCATATTTTTTGTTTAAAATGACTGTTTTTCTATAGAAACTTTAAGAGCGCTGCTAAGATTACACCCTTACTATAACATCTTTGTAGGAACGTCGCACTTCACTAAAAGGCACAGTGGAGCAACTATCAACCGCTCTGCAAAAAGCTGCGGCTGCTAAAAGAGACCATAAACAAGACACATGATTAATAAGAAGTCTAATAGGGACTCTCTTCTCCAATTTATACAAAAGTTGCAAAACCTTATGATCGGTGGCTGACCAATTACCTTAGTTTAAAATTACTGTATTTTTCCATAGAAACTCCAAGAGCGCTGCGAAGGTTATACCCGTACTATAACATCCTTAGAAGAGCGTTGCACCTCACTAAAAGGCACAGTGGAGCAATTATCAACCGCCCTGCAGAAGGCTGCAGCTGCAGAGAGTGAGCTGCGGGCAGAAGTAAGCAAGACGCAGCGACAACTCAACGAGGCTAAAGGCAACGAGGCGAACGCTGTCGACAAGCTGAGGCAATTGCAGAAGAGTGTTTGTGAGTATTCAATACTTGAGAAGGAAAAGATATTAATTTTATAAGAATATTAAAAAAAAATGATGTTGTCATACCAATACATTGCCTGAAATTACGATTTGTAGCTAAAACACTTTTGTTATGATCTTAGGATTGTGATTGACTATCAATTTCATAGCAGCGTTTTTCATGTATTCAATAAGCAAAAGCTGCCAAAATAGTGTCAAATGAAAAACAGTTGTTGCTCCTCCCTATAGCTAGGCAGTGGTTACTGAACGGAGTACCTTAAGCTCGGTACAGATTATATGTAACGCAACATGTAATGCAACATGTACCATACATTTTAATGTGTTCGCGAGCGCACTGCGCGCAAGTGTAGTCGTGTTGTTCCATATAATTTGTACAAAGTATCATTTCTATAAACATGTACTTTAATATTTGCAAATTGCAATTCAATCAAAATGATCAACGTATATCCTATCTAATTAATTAATATGTAGTTATTAAATAACAAAAACCATATCCTAGCGAATTGCGAGAACGAAAGGCGCGTACTCAGCGAAAAGCTGGAGAGCGCTAAGTCGGCGCTGGGCGAGATGAAGCGACTCAACTCCTCGCTGGAGGACCAGGTGCATCGCCTCACCAACCAGCTGGCCAACATTGAAGTGCAGAGGTGAGGACTATACTAAATAAATACTATTTGTAATGTTTGTTATGTCCGTCTATAGAAAAGTTAATCATATCAAATGTCAATACCATCAAGTGTCAATAAAAGTTCCAAGGTAATATTTTGTCTATGGACATAGGGTGTCATTCGTTCCAAAACAAACTCAATAGCGATGAATAGTGCATCAGATGCTACACTGTTCATATTCATAAATTGTCGTCTTTTTTATCGAATCGCATCACCGAACCATTTATAAATAAATACTTGACAACATCACATACATCGCTCCGATTCCAAAGTAAGTAGTAAAAACACTCGTGTTATGAAAATCAGAGACAACGGTGGTGTCACAAACACCCAGACCTGAGCCAATAATTATAGAAAAGTTCGTTTTCTAAATTGACCCAACCGGGGATCGAACCCGGCACCTCAGAGATGGCGACACCTTGAAACCCGATATACAAAGCCACTCGACCACGGAGGTCGTCAATTTGACAGGCATGAAATGCCTCGAGCATTTATGTTACGCGAACCAATTCAAACAAAGTAAAAAAAAACACGATCAGATGCAAATATGAAAAAAGTGTCCAATTACACATTTCTCACTACAGATCCAGTCTCGAATCCCAACTCCGCATGACGACATGGGACGGCAAAGAGAGCAACGACAGCGAGCTCGAGCGCGAGTTACACAACTTACAGCGCGAGAGATCGGAGCTGAAGGCCAAGTGCGACGCGCTGCAGGACACCGTGCGCAAGCTGGAGGCCGAGCGCCGCATGCTCACGCGCCCCTCCGCCCTGCGCAGCAGGAGCCACGACCGCCAGGACAAGGCCGTCTACTACTCGGACTTAGACTCAGGTACGTAAAAAAAACAATAGGACACTATTACAGATTTATAGATGATGTGTATTAGAAGAGTCATGAGCTTCTAGCTAGACAACACTGTGTACTAATCGGACTTACACTCAGGTACATAGTACAATAGGACAATATTAGAGATTTATAGAAGATGCGTATTAGAAGAGCCACGACTAGACAAATCTGTGTATTACTAGGACTTAGACTCGGGTACCTACTACACACGACGGCACCTCAGACTATACATGTTGACCTTGACACCGTCTTTATGTCCTACGTAATTAAAGCTGTTTTCGCAGTTTAACTGTATAACCTGACGTACTGTCGTATGTACAATAGGACAGTATTAGAGATTTATAGATCATGCGTATTAAAAGAGCCATGATATTCTAGCTAGACAAGACTGTGTACTACACGGACTTAGACTCAAGTACGTAGAACGCAGTACAAAAGGACAGTATTAGAGATTTATAGATGGTGTATTGGTGTGTATAGGAGGAAAACGCATGTCACGCGGCCTTTAGCGCTAGGAAGAAAAAGCCAGACGTATGGTCATTTGCAGTAAGTGCCACGACCGTTAGAACGAGACTGTTTACCACTCGGACATAGACTCAGGTTTTTAGTAGTTTAAGATACTGTAATGATCACATCTACTTTGACACAATGTTTAATCATATTGTTGATCAAAATTTTTTTTCCCTTGACCGTACTTTCTAATTTATAGATTTTCGTGCTAAAAAAGCTCCTGACAATGACGATAGAAATCAGAGACACGTAATTTTGAATATTCTAGGCCCAGATTCAACCAAAGACTCGATCCGTCCGTGCAGAGATTACGTCCCGACCAAAGACAAGAGTTCCGTGGACCTCACTCTCCTCGAGTTGGAGAATAGGGAACTCAAAGTGAAAATCAGACGTTTGGAGAAGGATTTAACTGATAAGGTAATATACATCATGGCCATATCTAGAGACCTCATGTATGTCATATTTATACTGCTCAAAAGAAAATAGGGGGCCACCATATAATTTTCCATAAAAAGAGTGAAGTTCTGAAAAGTATTTATCTGATAAATTGAATCTGATTTTAATTGAATTTGATAGTGTTCGGAAGCTGTAATAGTCAACTTGCCGACTTTACTGTCGAATTTACTGTATTATTTCTCCTATTCGCCGTGTGTCAGTTAAAATAAAAAGTAATTGGAGTTTCATACAGAAATACGCGAAATTTTCCATTCTCACTGACATGACACACGGCGAATAGGATAAATTATACAGTGAATCCGACAGTAAAGTCGGTAAGTTGACTATTAAAGCTTTCGAACAATATTAAATTCAAATAAAATCAAATTGAATTTATCAGAAACATACCTTCCAGAACTTAGCTCTTCTGTATGAAAATCATAATTATGGTGGCCCCTATTTTCTTTAAAATCGAAACACAAAAGAAATATAAATACAAAGCAGAATAGCACTTTAAAATAGTCAAATTCATATAAATATTAGTTATTTACTAGAGCATGTTAGAGAATATTTAATTTATTTTCGTGTATAGTTCGGGCGCTTACAGGGCAGCTGCCACCAGTTCTACACACATTAAATAAGAAATGTACCTACTTGTTACATTATAGTGAAAGATAGAGATAGAAAATTGCTATCATAGAAAGATCTGAATACAGCCAGATTTTGTAGTGAACTCTGCTAAAGCGCTGTATGGGAAGTGATCTGTTTTTACATTGTTTATGGGATTGTTTATTAGATTGTGATTGTCTTGCCTGATATAAAAAATATCAATTACTACCTTTGTGCTTGTTACTAATTTTTATTTTGTTACAATTTGCCGAATAGAATAGCGCGATATCGGATTCGAATTCGGATGGCCAGGGGCTAGTGTAAATATGTAAAGTCTGGTATAAATTTAATCGAATTCGTACTCGTTACCACGAAGACCCTGATTCGGCTATGTATATAAACCGTCGGCTATCCGAATCTGTCTTAAATACCTCGTTCGGATACCCGAATACGGGCAGGGTAGGTATGAACTAGTGTAATCGCGCTATTCGGCTACTTTAGGTGACGCATAATAGCGTTGTGTAGTAATAACATCCATATTTACCGATTTTGTACCTACTTAATTTATTTACAGTGTTCCGAACCAAAGGAACCTCAAAATAAAGTAAAATTTAAATAAATTTAGAAATTTGGAGCTATCTTTCAAATATGTAATTATTTCTGATTGGTTCTCGTCTTAAATATGGATGCTAAGTCGCGCTAAGTGCGTAAGTCGTTGGTTGTATGGCCGTATCTTGGTTATATTGTCGTGCTGTATAAGGTTATTTGGAAATTCCGAATCAATTAAAGTATATTCTTTTCTATTTCTTTCGTACGCCTTCAATTCACTAGTCTATTTATCCTTAGTTGTCTTATTTGAATGACACGCATACAATTACGAGACATATAAGGCGTGTTTACCCAAGTTGACCCACGAGCCAACGACATACGCGACCCGTAGTTGAATGTTTGTGTCGTGAAGGACGTGCGAGGGTACAGAGATTGCTGCGGCTCGTGCAAGGGCCTGGGGTCCGCCAGCGTGTCGCTGCTCGAGCTCGAGAATAGGGACCTACGCATGAAGATCAGGAGGCTCGAGAAGGAACTCGCCGATAAGGTACGTGTAGTGGAGTTTTACACATTAGAACCACAAAATAGTGAGAGGACAGAAGTCAAGTTCATGTATGTACTTTGTTTCCCATACGTAGACTCGGCCGCAGCGCTAGGGTTGTAATTTTTTATTTTCGCCGCGTGCGCACCACCGAGATACTCAGTTTGGTATGATTGCTTGCTATTTAAAATAATGAACAATAATAAATTAATGAATCAATTCCCTAATAAATAATAAAAGGTCTTATATTGTAATAAGCTCTTGATTTTAGAAAATTAAACGAAATATCACTTTTCCATTAGTAAATAATAAATTTTACTATACAAAATTAATGGTTTGTTTACCTTTCCGAAGCCTCTGTAAGTATTAAAAACACCGATTTCAATGTAAATTTTAAACAATCCTTGACTGAGCTGAGCAGTCATAATATAAATTTATTCATAATAACGATAAACTAAAATTCTACGATGATCCCCGCGAAGCAGTGTGAATGCGTCGCTCAGAACTCGCACTCGAATTGTTTTGAGCGTAGCAATGATTCCGTGTCGATGAGCGCTGTCTATGTGTGCGTTGCTCGAGCGCACGTAGTACTACCAGTAAGCTTGACTTCTATCCTCTCTCTGTTATGTGCTAGAACCTTCGATCAACAATACCTATGCTCACTTTAAACATTTCTGCGGTAGTGTCGTGTGAGGCGGGTCGTTACGTTCCCTCAAATATGGTTGAGCGAAGCGATGGCTGGTTCATGCGTCATGCTCGTGAACGGGTGCTGCCAGTGGGAATGGGTCTGCTTCTGACTACTTGTATTAAGGACGTCGCATACATATATATATATAAATGTTTAATATTATCTATATGTATGGCACTTCTTACCCAAAAGATAAAATTCATAACTACTACCTTGTTTTGGATTTTTTTTTTTATTGCAATCTTTCACTTTCTATAGGCCTATGAAAAGCTTTTGGATATTAGTTTTCAATTCGATGCCTTAACACGGGTAGCCTAAGTATGTCATGCTCTCTTTAATCATTTCTATGGTGGTGTCGTGTGAGGCAGGTCGTTACGTTCCCTCAAATATGGTTGAGCGAAGCGATGGCTGGTTCATGCGTCATGCTCGTGAACGGGTGCTGCCAGTGGGAATGGGTCTGCTTCTGCCTACTTGTCTTAACGTTTATTGAATTGTATGAATAGATATATATATATATTTTTTTTGTAATAGCCTAGGCTGAGCCTTAAATTTTGAATTAAGCTTGACACCTGTAATTTGATTCAGTAGAAATGAGCTAATTAAATAATGTTATTTATTTATGAATCTATGTTAATGGTAACATGTATGAATACTTTGAATGTAATGTCTGGAAACGATATACATATTTGTAAATATCGTTCCTTCTAATAAAGCTGATAAGTTTTTTGCGCCCATTTTTCTTGTCAGCTAAAAGACGTCATAATGGGTGGTAGGATAAAAGAATTGACGATTTAAAAATGCTTGTTATGTGAGCTTATTTGAATAAAGAATTTTTCAATTTCAATTTCAATTTCAATTTCTAGATAACGCAAATATGGCACCGAAGACAGTACTTATTAATGTAAAAAAAACGACGTAAAGTATCAATAATTTCAATCCAATTTATGCCTTATCTGCTACTTTAAAAGCACAGTTTTGTTTGTGTTAAATAAGATCACAGTTTGAAGTGAAGTCTTATTTTCAGTGCCGTTTTTGAGACTCTCCTGTCATATTTGTCGATCGAGAATCTTTGAGCGTATGAGTATTTTAGTCGCACTTACTAAAACTTGTTGTTTTTTTTATTGTTATATTTTAGTGTGAATATTGTAGAATTGAATTTGAGTGGGCCCTCATATAGATTTTTCAAGCATGTTTAGTAAAATTAAAAATATACAGGGTAACGCTTCCGTATGATCTATGTATGTCTAAAAAATTTATAAATGTAAAGTATACTTAGATAATTTTGTTCGTTTTGTCACTAATACGTTATAATAACACAAGTACCTACTTAAACCTACGCGTCTTTAGACCATTGATCATCATATCTACCACATGCGCTATGATACCAACATTAAATCAGAAGTCTGCGTGAGATGATGTTAAACACTGCGTACAGCGGCTTTTCACAGCTGCAATAAACGTGAACCCATGTGTTCACGACGTCATATTTATGTTTCTCATAGGAGAATGAGCTAGTGCAAGCACGAAGCCGCTATATGTCAGAGCTGGCGACGCGGTCGCCCAGCCGGCGCGACGACGTCGAACATTACCGCCAGGCGGCGCTGCAGGCCGAGCGCATGCTGGAGGCCAGGGAGGCCAGCCACAGGCACCAGATCGTGCGGCTCGAACAACAGGTACACTACTACCACAGGTTTACAATCCATTCAATCGGCAAACGGATGTACTTCGGAGAGCAACGGAGATCTTGCGGGGTTCGGGCGACGCGGATCGCGGCCCCCAAAAGCGTCGACGCGACCGTGTAAAACGCCAACGTGTATTCACACAGTACCTACTTCGCGTGATTTTTTTGGCGGGCTACAGTTACCTCTAGCTGATTTTGAACCTTAAAGTATTTTAGCATTTAAGTTTACATTTGATTAAGGACATTTAACATGCGGTGGTAGCCCAGCTTGCAGCTGAATGTACACCGTGGTCGTTTGTCTTGCAGGCGGCTCAGCTTCGGTCGCAGCTGGCGGCGGAGATCCGGCGCCGGCAAACCTACGTGACGCGCAGCGGGCGCGCCGCGCGCGACGTGCAGCGGCTGCGGAGCGCGCTCGGCGACTCGCTGCGGACGGTCTCGCAGGTACCCGCCTACCGCCTCGGAACAGTGGATGTCCATATTAATATAACTAATGCGCTCGCCGCTCCGCTAGTCGGTCTGTTGCGTGGCCAGGGTTTGATATAGTTGTTCTATCTCATGAAGTCCGTCGTCGACGCTCGTCCGAGATGAAACTCGATTAATTCATCGAGTTTTATGAGATAGAACAACTATATCAAACTATAGCTACGCGACAGATCGACTAGCGGAACAGCGAGCTCATTCGTAATATTAATATCGAGTTTTGTCAACCGCCGCTTCGCGTTTCTGACGCGCTATGAAGAAAAAAAATCACTTTGTTGTTGCTTTAAGAACAGGAATGCTAAATAGATCCTTTTAACAATGAACTTCGTATTTTTTTAAATATATCCTAAGATCCGAGGCCATACCGTTCCTTGTCTACGGTTAATACACCAACCTTCTTCCAGGACCCGGCGCTGGACTCCTACACCCTGGAACACGAAGCGAGGAAACTGGACAACACGCTCACTCACAGCCTGCCGCCGCTCAACGATAGCTACGACTCCTCAAAATAACTCCACCGTTACATGTAGCGAGTATACTGTACATTTTCACTTTGTATCGATACTTTAATCATGGTCCAAAAAAACAAGGTCTGGCATTCCGAGTAACACAAGCTTACGTCTCTATCTAGTTGCGGACTTTAAAGAAACAAGCAAAGAATGAAGGATCATTACAAAATTATTATCATCATCATCTCGTGCCATCTTCATTTTTGCGATCCCATGTTGCATCGTTTAACTGACGATAGCCAAGTCCAGTCCACTGTCAGATGTCGTCCAGCCATTTGCGTCTTGGACGTCCCCGACCTCTTTCCCGGAATTTTGCCTTCGAGGATTAGTCGTGGGAACTCGAACAGGGATCCTCTCTGCAAAATTATTATAGCGCTTTCCAATTGTGATTTATTTGTCTTGGCAAACGAAACTTTAGCAAATTTTCAATACCGATAGCAGAGATAACGTAAGCTTGTGTTACCCACGTCACTTCCTTTGTCTCGGAGTGCCATACCTGGAGCAGTATATTATTTGTACCTTGCTATTAATCGTCCCTAGTTCAGTAAGACCACGGGTACATAGTGGTAC
Source organism: Catoptria pinella (assembly GCA_963556745.1). Lineage (NCBI taxonomy): Eukaryota > Metazoa > Arthropoda > Insecta > Lepidoptera > Crambidae > Catoptria > Catoptria pinella. The sequence continues at coordinate 542,364 of OY750766.1, forward strand.
ACCGTGGTTATACCAGTAGGTCAAATCGGTGGGACCACGGGCCCTTAATGGTGGAACATTAGACTAGTCTCTTAGGTGACGCCAGTTAGCTACAGATCTATAACTTTTCTGTGAAATGGCGGTGTCGCTAGTGGTGAACAAATATGTATTTATGTCATATATGTCATTTATGTCAAAAATCTATTGCTACAATCGTAGTTCCATTTTTCGCCATTCCACAGATAAGTTGGTCAAACTGTGACACCTTAACTCATGTAGCGAGTACCATACTGTATATCTTCACTCTGTGTAATCTAGTCTGTTGTGGTGACCCCTATGCATTCGGATTTTGACACTAGATCTCAGCAAATAACTTTGCACAAAAGACAACAGAAAGTTGGCAAGAATTTCCTGCTTCAAATTGTAACTAGATATGGAATGACGCCAGTTAACTCCTCGAACTAACGCCGACATGTAGCGAGTATGCTGTATATTTCCACCATTTGAAATCAAGTCTTGTGCTGACGCCAGAATAAATAGACAATGGGAAGATAATTACTACAATTTGAGACTCGTCTAAATAACTTCACCATTAAGAATACGGCGAGTATGTTATTTTCGACTTTTCTGCCCTTTGAAAATTCTATGTGGATAACGGAACGGTTTTAATGACTTGCTGTTTCCGTAGTATTTTCATATACAAAAAATATTTATAATTAAATAACTTTTTTTAACATGCGCTAAAAATAAAATATAACTTGATCCATTAGCAAATATTACTGGCTAATATTTTAAGACCAAATTCAATTTTATACAAGTTAAGCATTTTTTCTATGCCGAGTGCCAGTTCTCCTTTCATTTCAATCTCGCCTTCATGTTATTGTCTACCTTCAGAAATATTAACGGCCTTACCACAATTTTAAAACACTGTTTAAATGTGATGCTGTCTCTTTTAAACAATATTGTCAATTAAGTGACAGCATCACATTTATACAGTATCTATGTTAAACACTTGTTGAACAGTGTTTTAAAATCTTTTGTGGTAAGGCCGTTTGTGTCGGAGATGTCTTTCTTGGGATGTTTTTTTATGGCAGGTAGGTAAGTGGTCGACCGCTATCACGCCTGATGCGAACTACGGTGAGACGGGCTTGCCTAGATTACCAATTCAAAATCTGGGGAGTCGCGTTTATGAGCTTCATTCAAATCGTTTACTAAAATCTTACATTCAGACTACATTTAATTTTAGTATAATAAGCATAATCTCCCTTAGGTCGTTCTATTTACTAACTAAACTGGGCGTTTTACTCATTTCAATTAGCCGTTCTGACAATTTATCGTATCTTCGTGACTAATTCAAATTAGTGATGAAATTATCAATTGTCATAATATGGTAGATATCAAATTTAACTGGACCATGTATTTTGGTAGGTAGGTAATTTAAAAATACGCATAAATTATTTTCTTATTAAAGCAATTGTTGCGTTAACTTTCATTGTCAAAATTTCATCGGTACGGCACATATTGTTTTCATCAAAATTAGTTTGTTTTTTTTATATCAAATAACCGTCCAGTGACCAAAAGGAAAGCACGTTATGCCGTTGGTCCCGGCTGCATTTGCAGTTGTTAACACCCACCTATCTGCATTGGGCCTGCGTGGTGGTTTATGGCCCATCGCCCCTTTATCCACCCATAAGAAAGGCCTGTGCCCCAGCAGTGGGGACATTAAAAATGGCTGATGGCCAACTGTCCAGTAAAAAATGTTTCTCATGAAAAAATCTTTAGTTTACCATTATTATCTTCTGACCACAGTCTATTTTTAGTTAATGAACTATATCTAAGCCGTGTTAGGAGAGAACTTAATTGCTCATCCGTGAGCCAAGTAGGTCAACGGGACAGGACTTGGTTATTAGACTAGTTGTGTGTATGTAGGCTAATATCTAGGTGAAATTCGTTAATTAATCTAGCTAGACTGTAGGCGTGGACTACATCCCTAATTGTTATATTACGTAAATAGGGCTATAAAGTGATTTACTAAAATATAATCACGTATAAAACGAAAGTAATGCACTTGTGAGCTAATCAGTTGACTAAAATGATATACCTACTTACCATCAAATAATAAGTGATTTGATACATTCGAAATTAATAACCACTTATAGTCACAGAACAATGTAAGTAGAAAAATAACAGAATCACTATAGGAATAGTAAAAAAAAATTATTGCAAGTTGAGGAGCTCGGTGGCGCAGTGGTAAGCACCTAGTCCAGCGATTGCGGAGGTTAAGCAACTTTCGCAAGGGTCGGTCATGGGATGGGTGACCAATTTTTTTTTATCTCGCGGTCCTACGTGTTTCGAAAGGCACGTTAAGCCGTTGGTCCCGGCTGCATTGGCAGTAGTTAGCACCCACCAGTCCGCATAGGGCCCGCATAGCGGGTCATGGTCCATCCTCCTTATCCATCCATAAGGAAGGCATAAGCCACAGCAGTGGGGACATTAAAAAGATGGCTGATGGTCATGCAAGTTGAACTGTGCCAGGTGGACTTATAAGTAATAGGACTGCAATAATTATCTCTAATATGGGCACATGTGTTCGATATGTTAAAATTAAATACTTCTTTGGAAAAGGCTTGCTAAAGCTGGTTTTTTTCGGTGTCAGAAGATTTAAGTAGGTTATGCACTAGTCTTAATCCACTATAAAGCTCTTAAACATTTATTTTTATACACAATGAATATATCCGGTTAATTTATTGTCTGCTGAGATTATCTAGCAGTTGGTGCCTCTGATTACGTCATCAACGGTTGTGGGTACCAATCCTGCAAGGGCTTAAGTAATATGATGACCATTGTCAGTAATGGGTTTTAACACTAACAATTATTTGGGACTTAAATGTAATAATGTCCAAAACTACCGTTTGGCAACCCTAATGGTGTTTTATCAGAATGACCTTATTAACACCATGACATTCCACCATGAATCAGGTCAATAAGAATTTCTGAATCACGCGCATCGCAAGGCCTGCCGATGCGATGTTCGGAAGCGGAAGTAATGTTTTACGCTGTGTGAGTCACTAAGAAAACCGGTCTAGTCAACTACTAACATAGTCGCTTCTTGGATCTCAGTTTATGACAAATTATTCTATAAACTTACTTATCACGGCATAAAACTGCTGAGTAGGTATAGCTAGTTAGTAAGGCAAGTTATTTAAAGAGAATCGGTTGTAATTCGCTATTGATGTAAAACAAAGTAATTAAATTGAGAAATGTCAACATAATATATTGTATTTATTAATTATACATAGTATGGCAGTATTTTAAGAACAATATAATGAAACTGTTCAATGAGGTTGTGGTGTTTTGCGAGTTAAAATTATTAGTAGAATTATTTGCATGGTTTATGTAAATTGCTGCTACATGGGCTGTATGACATGTGCATTTAAAATATATATTAATTGTTTGTAATCCTATTGTTTACAACATCCTTGTAATGATGAGAACACAATATTATTTTTATTATGATGAGATGATTTTCATTGTACCTAATTAATGTTGATGAAGTGGTAATCGACAGCTAGTCACTTAGTCACTAAGTTTATATTCTAGTCACTAACATTAGTCCGTCCATCACAAGATGTTAACGTAAACATGTAGATCACGTAATTAGATATAAGAATATATAAAACCTTTGTCACATTTTCCGCCTTAACTCTTATGAAATATCCACTGTGAAGACACTAAGACTACAAAATGTTAAATTTTCCCATTGTCCATGTCATTTGCATGTAAAATTGACATTGGTTATAATAAAGGTATTAATAAATCTATTGTTATTTGAATCAACGAGATTATGTATCAAATGTGACCTTTGAGAAATCTATTTTATTTCAACACCCTACGTCACCAAAGCAGTTTCAAACAGCTGATTCCTATAAGCCATTGATACACCCATAAAATATTGGATGATTCTTATCACTACAGTTATCTAAGGTACATATTATACATCTGATAAAATAATAATATATTTTTATCAAGACCTCATGCAATAATAATAAACTTACATATATAATCTCTGGATTTTTTTTAAATGGAATAGCACCTACCAGAAAAATGTTCAGCATTAATGACCCCATTGTCAAAAAACGATAAGCACAGATAGTGAACAGGCGGTAATATTAGATAGTTAGACATGCTCATTATCAATTTCGACCGTCATTTCCGCGGTGCCGCCGTTCCCCCAGAGGTCGCAATTGTATGTAGATTAAATCACTCGCAAGCTTTCTACTCGATTACGGCTACAGTGTCGTTTATATTATATTTTTGTCCCATCCGCCCCTATAGTGAGCTCGATCTATGTATTAGACCTTGTTTCACGCCATGGGCGCGCCGTCAGTAGTAACCCAACACTTGTTTGCATCATAACCATTTTGTTTGTAGGTAGATTGCGTTAGGTATTGTGTTCATTTCCATTGGACTGTGTCAATTCTTATGTTACTAGAATGTCGACATACGCCCGCCACGTCACACTGCCAGTATTGTTTCATCGAGTTTTTAATAATATTTTAGTAACACATGTTGTTTATTTATTTTACTGTATAGTTTGTAAGTGATACACTTTATGAAACTTTTTACACTTGTCAAATGAATAAAAATAAAATAGTTATAGAATGGTAATTGTTGTTTCAATTAATTGAATTCAATTAAAATACTGAGTCAATTGAAGCTGTTTGGGCGAGGGGACAGGATCGGCCGGGCTGATGACTCACGCGGGGACGTCGGCCGGGCGACAAGCATACCCCAAAACATTTAAAATTGGTTTTATTGATAAATTTGCAAAAAAAAGAAATTAATAGTTAATGTACATGTCGATTATTGATTGCAAAGATAAAAATATACAAGTTCTCAATTTGCACAATATATATAAAAATATAATTCAACTCAGATCAAAAGTCATTACCAATATCCTTGTGCAGTACTTACATGTTAACAGAAATGCAAATGGAGGAAACATCTAATTCCATAACGATATTTGAACACCTATATAATTAAGTTTAACAAAGTTTGTAGCAGCAAAACTTAGGTAGGTAATTTATATTTAAATGAGCCAGTAATCATAAAACTTTATTCTTCCATTTACAATAACGATAAAAATTTTAAAGTTATCAATTTCATAGGTGAGGATTGAGTCCGTCATAGGCTGCCACGCAGCACCAGAGGACTAAGTACAGACGCTAAGTCGGCAAGGTGCGTTCACCTAAGGCTCACTAATTTGTTCAAAGGTTACCAAGTCCTAAACGGCGTTGCATTATCAACTTCCCTTCGATACATTTTAATTATATAACAAGACAATAATATATCTGAAAAAATTTAATGTATCCTTAATTATTAAACATTACTTACATGCTGGTTCAGGCCTGCTGGCACATATCTCAGGTCTCTTTGGAGCCTGTTAATCAACTTTCATCCTAAGCGTTCAGAAGTTGGGGCTCTTTGTTAACATTAGTGCAATCAGAACAATAGGTACTAGATATTATCTAGAAAATAAATCACCTTTAAGTACAGTGCTACGTTCAGACAGTGAAGCGTCTTTATAAATGCACATTTAGAAATGGAATCAATGATACACTACAGTAGACAAAATTTATAAAATCTATAGAAACAATGTATATTGGAGTATATTTGAACGACCTTGAGAGATAATGTCATGGCAAATTATCCGAAGTCACTTTCCTGTTCACAGCATGACAGACTGGCTGAACATAGCATTGTTATTGGAATTATTAATAGAACAACATTAGTTAGTTTTTAAAAGATGACATCTGAATGTGGCCTAAATTATTGGTCCATGACAACTACACCTTTAATTAACAATTATTAGTTAAATGAATTATAATAATTATTGCATGTCATTTACCTATTGAAGAGTGTTCTATAATATACTCCGAAACCCGCTGCGATTGCCATGGAATCATGTACAATAATTACTATATAACTTCTGAACCTAACTGCATCCACACTTTACATTTGGAATTTCTAGAGTGAAACACATACAGAATCGTAGAATCTATCCATGAATATATTGTAACTATAAAAAACAAAGACCAAAATGCATAATAACTACAAATAGTCAGGTAGGAATCTGGATACACTCACGATGCTCTGTGCATGTTCCACTTGTGCTTCATCAGCACTGGATCACGACACGGCTCAACAAATGCACATTCTCAAAATGCTACAGGTGTGACTAAGCCACAATTATGCTCAACACCTGATCTAGTTAACTTTGGGAACTATCGAGAGCCAAATCCGGGTACGAGAAGTCTTTCAAATTATTAAATATTGTATAACTAGACGCGTATGAGGCTCCGCAACACTTACAGAAGACGACACACTCGATTCTTCTTTATTTTTGGTACGTCTTTGGGAGACTTCTTGTTGATCTGTCGCACTAAGTCGTAGAATACGTCGTTGACGTTGATTTTAGCCTTTGCCGAGGTTTCCATGAACGCACAGTTGAAGTGGCGTGCCAGGTTTCCGCCCTGTTCTTTGCCAACCACGCGCTCCGCCTCCAAGTCGCACTTGTTGCCCACCAGCACCATAGGCACGTCGTCTTTGTCCTTCACTCGCAGGATCTGCTCACGAAGGTCCTGTAGGTCGTTGAACGTTGACTGTGCGGTGATTGAGTATACTAACACAAAACCCTGCCCATTCTTCATGTACAGGTCTCTCATTGCAGTAAACTGTTCCGTTCCAGCGGTATCCAATATTTCGAGCATGCATTGTTGGCCGTCCACCTCCACCTGTTTTCGATAGCTGTCCTCTATGGTGGGGTCGTATTTCTCCACAAAGATGCCTTGTACGAACTGAACTGTGAGGGCAGACTTTCCCACGCCTCCGCTACCTAATACGACTATTTTGTATTCGCGCATTATTAACTATTTTGTATCACGTGTTCTTAATTGTTGAAATGAAAGATCAAATCGCTAAAAAGCACATTAACTAGTGAGTTATTGCAAAAAAACTTTTAATAAGTCAAACCGCCATGACACAGTTAGCAGGGCGATGGCTCATTTCTTCAATGTTGCCACAAGAAAATATTCATTAACGATAGATAAGGATGCCATCTTACTTGATTCAGTTCAAAAACATAATTGTCTTTTATGGAAAGAAATGAGAAAAGTTAAAGCAATAACTTAACAAAATGCACTAGTCAGGAGCACAATTTAATGAACACTGCCTTGCCTGTTGTTTCATATTAATTCATTGCAACAGAAAAGTGACGTCATTCACACGTCATCCACACACACAGTCACAATCACAAACTAAAAATAAAATAGGTACATTATAGGTACACACAGGCACACACACATGGCACACAGAAACATGTCACAGAATATTATGATTACCTATAAAGTTCTTGGTACATACATACATACACACCACGTACAGACAGATGAACTAACAAGACGGGGAGGATGTTGCTGCATGCTATGCACTACGGACGGATAAAACAGTTTATTTAATTTAATTGTCAATGAAGTTTTATATTTTGTAAGTTACTATTGTAAAATGCATGCATTATTTATTTAGGCTTCGCTCCGCATAGCGATAAGATATTATCGCGATAACAGCCGGTCCGCATGAACGTTAGCGCGTTTACATTATCTAGCGCCATCTTGGGCTCAAAGCGACCATGCCTTGGAGTGTAATCACTGTGAGCGTCCTGTCGAAAGAAAGTATCAAGTGAAGTCGAGTATCAGAATTTTATTTCGTTAAAAAATTCAAACAATAATGGCGTTTATTAGAGAAGCTTTTCCTCACTCCACAGCAAAAGGATAGAGCCATAGTATTGTTTAGCATTTTGTTAATATTAATTTTGAGCTTATTAAAAAAAGGTGGCTGATGTAAAAAGGTGAAAAAAAAATGTCGTGTTTAACAATTAAACGCTCTTAATCACTATCATCACTTTTGAGAGCGAAAATAAATTTAAGTCAGCAAGTGATTTAGGTAAGAGCGATATCAAATGCGGGACGGTGAGCGTTGCAAACGCCGTTATCGATATTAGCGCCATGCGGACCGCAGACTTATTAGGCATATACTAATAAATAAAGAATTAACTCAACACAGCTTTATTTTCCCACTGTCCCATTCATGCATACAATGCAATTATTTAACAACGTGTACATACATACAACAGAAGTGCTAAATACAGAGCGCTTGCGGTACAAAACGATGTTTATTTGTCGTAGACTGGAATCGTACAACCGAAATTATAAATATGGTGTTAAAGAAGAAGATTGTCTAGTATCTAGAATCTAGATGATGATAAATATGATCATATAATTAATGATAATAATTATATTAATGCCAGCACAGCTTTGCCACCACATAATATCCAAAAATTAGAAAGGTAATAACTGATGCTCATAATATGTTTAATTTTATACTACCAGTAATTTAACATAAGTTGCAGGGACCACAAACCTCAGGTTTCATCTTTCAGAAAATGATGGACAGCTCGGTTTTTGGGATTTTGCAATTAAAAGCAGCACACTTAAGCATTATCGCAGTGTTTTATGAAAATGATAAAAATACATAGGTATATCAACTTTCTCATGAAACTGTCAGTTCAATAATTGGGTGGTTAATGCGCTCTATTCCGCGCGCGATTAGAATGGGAAGGGACCTTGTCAAACTAAATGGAAAATGACAGCAAAGCAGTCAAGTAGCGTTACCAAAAAAATGTGAATCTATTTAAATAAAAAATATTTTTTAAAAAAGTAAAAAGTTTTACACCTTTTTCAACTCATTATTCATTAATTGCTGAAATAATCAATTACACAGTTATATATAAATCTCCCTTTTAAAATAAAACTCGAGCAGAAATCCACGCGCATAGTTCTACACAACTAGCATTATGCGAGCAACTGCGCGAGCTTGCCGACGCTACGACTGGCCAACGAACCGTGCGCGTCTCAGTTCCAAAAGGTAGCATGCCATTCTCATCACGCGCGAAACAAAATTCCATAGCATTGTGGAAACGGTCCTTACTAATCACCCACAGACTAGAGAGTAATGAAGTCCTATTATTTAAACTGGCAGCACTGAGGAATTTTGACAAAGTACACTTTGTTATTAATAGATGTCACCACTTGAGAATATAAAGCACAGGGAAAAAATATTTTTAAAGCATTGGCGGAAATTTTTAAAACCTTTACAACGGTAGGTAGGTACACGTTTTTATCTTTTTTGATTTTGTTATAGTTTTGGGTTTGAATTTTGGTTGTGGTGTTGTGTTGGTGTTTCGTTTTTATTTTCGTTTTTAAGGAAAAATTCGAATTGATCTCAACTGACTTTGGTAAAGGTGCCACTGAAGTGGCAAAAAGTTTTTCGACCAAATGGAACGTCGGAGTAACGAAAGTAATCGAAATGATAATAGACGAAATCAACCTGACAAAGTGGCAAATGTGATTTCGATGAAGTAAAAATATGCGAAACGAAAATAGTCGAAAAGTTTTCGGTCAAATGAAATTCGATCAAACATGAACTTATACCGTTGCTAATATTTTATGAGTAAAGTACCTCCTACCTAACGCGCGTAAAAGTACTGGATAGAGTAATGTTATGTATGGAAAATTTCATTTTGCTTTTCGGCGGTGAATGGCGTTCGTGCTGTTCAAATTTTACATACAAAATTACTCTAAGTATCGAATGTTTTAATGCGCGTTATTTTTTCGATAGTTGCTGTTCGTGCTAACCTGTAAACCTAACCTAACCTAACCTACCCTTAGCAGGAACAGCTATCGAGAAATTTTAAGCTACGTATTCACTAGGGGACATTAATATTTCGAATTTAGACACGAATTCTACGTGTCGGGCGACGTCGCGGGAGACATCGCCCGACATCGCGGGCGACATCTACGTGTCGCGGGACATGTCGCGTGTCGACGCTCGTATCGAAGAAAGTCGACCTTGCGCGACTTCGTGTCTCGCGAGCCCGCGACATCATTTGAGCAGTGAGAATGCGTGTCGCTCTGTGTTCCTCGACATCCGCGACGTCCGAATAATAATTATGTAAGTGACCACAACTTCGGTAATGTGGACGAGCAAAATGTCGGCCGCCATTGTCGCCGGATAGTCGCACGCAAATGTCCCGCGACTGCGCGCGACATGTCGAGCGACTTTTAGTGAATACGTGGCTTTAGACGTTTTACTTCATAGACGTTCTGCAAATTAGGCTTTTTGACCAAAATAGAATGTACAGTCGGCTGCACATCAGACTATACACGTTGACCTTGAGACCGTCTTTATGCCGTACGTAATTAAAGCTGTTTTCGTAGTTCAACTGTTTAACTTACCGTGCTGTTGTGCGTACATAATGATCGTTAGTCAGACTACCTAGGTACCGATTTAACGACATTGTTATTATTATTCTAGACCCATCTCTAATTTGCATACTTACCAATGTTATTTGGTTAAATGTGAGAAACGAAACTGATAAATGATTTATAATCTTGTACAGCAATTATGAATTATTATTACTATTAGCGCTTTCATTCTTCGTTTGTCGGAACTCTAAACTCTTTTATATATTTTCTCTGCTAGTTACCTGCTTGGCTGATGATACAAAGGAAGCCAACTGCGTCCAGTCAATTTGATCCTTTGTTGTGTTACTGTGAAAATTCCTGGTGGAACGAGATGAAAACTAAATAAGAATTAGTTTCCTAAAATACTGCCCTTTGATGCTTAAAACTGTTAAAGCATTTTGATGACAGCTCACTATAGAAATAGGTACCCGTGTTTCGTTATTCTAAATACTTAAAAAAATGCTCATATTTATTCACAAGAGTAATAGGTATTATTATAAATTTTAACTGTAGGCAATTACTGTTTAATTTTGGTATAGACAAATCTTACGCTGTTATTATTCACAATCACAAAATAAAAATTATACACTTCTAAGACTTTTGCGCGTACAGTTCATTAAAAATTTCCAGGGGCCGTGGTCACGGGAGGACTAAAGCAAAAAAAGCTGCTCATATTTTTATGAAATTACCTGCTCGAAACTTTATAAAAATGTATTCAAGTTTATTAAATTATTTTATAGCTGCGTTCTGGTTTTAATCATTATTACTGAATTAAATTGAATAAAGTTAATTTGAAAACAAGATCTAGCTACTGAATCTACTACCAGTTCACAAATTGGGAGGCCTCTGAGAGAAAGAACTGGCGGAAGAAAACTCAAGAGACCATGACTCCAACTGACACGCTCCAGGGGCCGCCTGGAAAGATGTCGAAACGTCGGGAATTCTAAAAAACCAATAAATACAATCTAAATAATTCTAAAACGATACCTGAATTATTAATATACGCGCTGTAATCCGTAAAAAGTATTTTATTTCTAATAAGAAAAGTTCCTGCATTTTAACTGTGCTATATGTAACTTAGATGGAAATAAAATATGTTTTTCTTTTTTAATTTTATTTTTCAGTATAGTATATAGCTGTTAAAAGTAATTACTATCTTTCTTTGTTGTTCATTGTATTTTTTTAATTAACAGACAAGACGTGCCGATACAGTGCCGGGTGGCAAGTAGGCTGATTGTACACGCTCGATTTATCCTTTTGTGTTGGGTTCACGGAATTTTCCGACCGAGTGGCGACCTCTAGCCGACAAACGGAATTTAATACAATCCCAAATGGACCTCCGGAAGATAAATACTCGGACTTATTATTCAATTTTGCATATTTTCAAGTGTGAACGGAAAATTATGAAAATCTCTAGCATCTTATTTTGGTATGCTAATTATCTATAATCCAGGGAGTGAATGGAGAAGATTCAGATCACTATACACACCCAACTGATCTAATCAGCATTCTAAGAGATATAAGAATGTTAAAAAAACCGCGAAATTAGTATAAAAATGTATGAAAATCCTGAAACTGAAAACGCTGATCCTTATATTTCTAAGAATGCTGATCAGGGGGTTAATTGTCTAATTTAAAAATCTATCGCAATCGCTTTCATTTGACAGTTGGATCCGACTGCTGCATTTCTTTGGTAAGTTTTTATTTGTGCTAAAAAGAAGCATCAATGTGTTTCATCCTGAAAGCGATTGCGATAGATTTTGAAATTAGACAATAGAAAGGCAGATCAGGGTGTGTATAGCGATCTGAATCTCCTCTATTTACTCCCTGGATAGCCATCATCAGGTCACAGCTAGGTCAATCCTTGGCGGAGAACCAAGGCATGAAAATTACCTCGATTGTATGAAAATCGACTGGTGTCTTTAATTATGTGACCGTCACTGTAAATGATGCAGGATATATGTATATTATGTATAGTACTTATCCCTTATATGTTATTCTTTTTAATCATTTAAGTTAGCGTTCCGTTCAAATGAATAGACAGATTTTGTTTTCTTATATAAAAAGTAGCTCATCTCTCAGAGTTCCGTGTAACATGCGGGGGTTTATTTCACGGTCAATTGGTTCCGTCGTCTTGTTGGGGATAATGTGCCGTGTAGCATAAGCGGTATTTAATGCCCTCGCTAACTATCTATAAGTATAAATGACATTAGAAATAAATAAAGGAGTGAATGTAAAGCAAAATAATTTACCTATATAGAGTGTTTGGCAATAGGCTTATAAAGACGAATATTATAGAAAGGGTACCTCGGAGAATTAATATAAAATCTGAAAACCGCCACTTTTTATTTTTTATTTTTATGATAAACTGCATAGTGGCAACCGTAGACTGAAATTGTTTCTTGCTTTTGCCTATTAATAGGATTGATTATCGACACCTTTCCAGGCGCCGTTTTCACGGGAGGACTAAAGCAAAAAGGCTACACAAGCATATTTTGAAATTACCCGCTCGGTACTTTATAAAAATGCTTTCAATATTATTAAATTATTTTATAGCTGCGTTCTGAAACTAATATTCTGAATTAAATTAATTAAGTTTATTACTAAATAATATACTAGAAAAAATACGACTCCCACCAGATCATGTTTTCGAACGGGAAACGAACCCGCGACCTTTGAATATCCGGTCCAATGCTCTGACCGCTGAGCTACCGAATCACTAGTGGGAACGTCGTATTTCTTCTAGTATATCAACTCTTACGCTGCAAGCCAGCGTTGATTAAGTTTGTTTGTTGGCGTAAGGCGTAACACCTTCATTATAAACGTGATTTTCAATCTATACGCGATTAGTGTCACACTCTTGGCCTTGTACAGAATGAAAAGACGCAGCGCAACAAACGGAAGTGTTTTTGATCGACAGCTCGAGTGGCGCTTCTGTCTAGAACAAACTTAATTTATATTCTGTGCTTCAACTGCGTGGTTTTCGATATAGCTTATGTAGAAAAAACAAATGAACTTTTACAGTTCAAGTACTAAATGCAAAAAGTTCCAAACATAAAAGTAGACAAAAAATCCATCCGAAAAACTATTCGGTGGCGGGCAGGTACTTTTATTACGTCAAAAATGCTAAAGCCCGTTGCTCGCTTTATTGTGAAAATCCGGCCTGAAAACGCTCCTGTATTCCCAACTAAAATTGAAACTATGTCCTATGAAATTTTTGTAAAAAAATAGAACTATAGTGGCTCCGTGAGCTGTGGACCTCGCGTTTGTAAGTACGTTAAAGAGTAGCTCAAATTGTATGTTGTTTAAAAATTAATCTAATAGATGTCGCCACGAGGTTTTACAACAAAGCAGTAGCAGTACTATGTGCTGTTTGTATACTATTTAATATACTTAATTGAAGCTAGATGGCGCTTCTAAATTTTTAACTATAGACTTGGGAGTATAATAAGTTTATGTTTTAGCCCTTTTTCGAAATGGGTGAAATTTTCGATAAGATAATTTCAATAAACTGGCTTGACAATAATTATATAATTATCGAACCTGCTCACAAAATTTCACGAGAATCGGTTGAGAAATGCGACCTATAGAAGAGAACAGACGGACAGCCGGAAGGACATACGAAAGAATTTTTGCCCAAGCTGAAGCGGAGATGCTAGCGTTCGCACTTTGCGCTCGCTCGGTCAAAAACTAAGTACTTAGGTACCTACCTAAGTGTTATTTTCTGTAATTATTGAACAATGCAAATTTTGCGTCCTTTAGTTTTACTTTTTTTAAGTGATATTTTGTTTTGTTTCCCCATAAAAGGAATCACACGTCCGAGTTGAACACAGAAAACCATTTATACCTATATGGATGGTGGCCAAAATAAAACAGCAGATACCGAATTATCAATAGGTTCCGTACAACATATCAGCTGGAATGCCCTCCAATAACCTACTAAACCGCCCCAGCTTTCCTCGGATACTAATAATAATGCAAATAAATTGGATTTACCAACTCCCCGGGCCCGGGTAACCAGTTTTCCCAGGATAAGTTGTAGTATGTAAGCAGGCTTGTCGTTTCGGACCATTTTATCCTTTGGTTGTGTTCGTTATTCATTTATTTTATAGCTGCAAAGAAAAACGAGATAACATTGTATTGTTTTTATAAGTTTGTTTAAGATAGATAAACAACCTTTTTTCGTAATACAGGGTGTTTCATAATAACCCGTAAAATTTTGTTTTTCAATTGTATGGAAAATTGCAAAGTGACAACCCTAGACGCAAATATACTATTGTTTCTGATAATCAATCCCATCAATGGGCAAAAGCAAAACACAATGTGTATGATGAATTTTTTTTTGTAATATAAAAATAATGTTCGATCAATTTCTATGGTGAAAAAAAGATTTTATTCATAGAAAAGTAGATTCCCGTCGTTTTGTTTTACATTACGTTGTGTTTTTCTCTTATTTTTAATATCCCATCTTATTTATTTATTTACAATCATAAAAAAACTAATTTATTATTATACTTTATGATTTTTTCTTGTTTTATTTTTATTCATACATGACCTTATTTCGTCCATACTCTTTTTTTTAACAATCCTTGTTTAAAACTCCTTGGTATATCCGTGTGTTTTTATTATTATTCTTATATTTTTTATACTTTTTAATCCATGTCCGACAACATAAAGCATTCTATCTATCCTTTTCTTACTTATTAATTTTAAAAGTCTCATCCTTGTCACTCTATTTTTTTTCTTTAGTATTTCAAAAGGAGGTGTTAGAAATAAAATAAAACATTTTGCCTCACGCTAAAAATATATCGTTTTTTGTTGCTAGTTTTTACGCGCCAAATGGCCGAATACTCAAACGATACTCAACTTTGAGGGGCGCCCAAACAGCATGCTGTCTTTGTCGTATCTTTAACATTTTATGCGACAGGACGATGTTTGAGAGCCTCTCAAAGTTGAGTGACGTTTGAGTATTCGGCCAATAAGCTCCCTTTTCGTGCTGGAGAGGTGAAAATAATATTGTGCCTCCAACCCAATACCGACTCATAATCAGCAGTACCTTTTTTACACAACTGCCCAAAAAAGCAGTGTATTATGTTATCTGAGGAGTCAGGTGGCGGTCAATGTAATTTCTACACAACAATAACTGTGTGGTGCAATCATCAGCCTTGATTTTCTAACACAAAGTGGTTCTTATCTCGACATTTTATTATCCTTTGCACGAAAAACTATCGAAAGACAGATTCCTCTAGAAATATTTATTCGCTTTACGTAAGTAATTGATGCTGTAAAATTTTCTATAAAAAACTATTTGATTATGATAGTTTTTCTCAGAGCATTATATAACATGACATTTGAAACAAAGTGCAGAATTACACTGTAGCTAAATCACAAAGCGTCCGTTTGTCTGTTTAAAGTGTCCTCCGTTGGAACACAGCTTAATCCTTCATGTCCGTCCAAGTAATCTTGCCTAATTGTAATGGGGGCTATTCCGGGAAGGTACGGCAACAATATTAGAGCCGTTCTTAGCACTAATGCTTTATTGTAATGACTACAAACAACTGGCTCATATAACTGACATGACGACCTCCTTGGTCAAGTGACTTTGTACACCGGTTTTCAAGGTGTCGCCATCTCTGAGGTCCCGGGTTCGATCCCCGGTTGGGTAAATTTAGAAAACGAACTTTTCTATATTGGCTCAGGTCTGGGTGTTTGTGATACCACCGTTGTCTCCGATTTCCATAACACAAGTGCTTTAGCTACTTACTTTGGAATCGGAGCAATGTATATTGTGATATTGTCAAATATTTTTTTATTTAACTATTGTGGGCTATTTACATGAGTTGATTTTAGTCACCTGTGACGGTCGACTTAAGTCACCTAGCAAGACACATCGATGATGGCGGTGTTGTCGTCTATGTAGTCGATAGCGTAACCTAGGTAACAATATTTAATAACACTTTTCCAGTTTTGGTCACCGGATCAGATAAGTTTGTTCAGTTCTTTAGTCACCCGTCTAAATACCCCATTTCCCTTCATCCACTTAAAACTGCGTTTAAGTGGACGAAGGTAAAAGTGGTATTTTTTATCACAAAAACGTCATTTTATAGGTATGAAAAATTTGTAAATATTTCCCGAAATGTTTCACTTAAGTAGGTAAGACATTACGTCTAAAGTAACAATGATGAACCTTAGACCCATGATGTGTCATTTAAGGAAGTTTGCGCGTAGGACTTTATGATTATTTATTTACGTGTATTAAGGTTTATTGTTACAACAATACTTAGAATTCCCTAGGACTCCCATTTATCCTACATCATTCAGTTGTACCACAAATTCATTAGTTAGAATTGGTTGTACCGGTCGTTTAAACTTTGACGTATACATTCCTGTTTGTAAATAAGAACTTTATCTGCGCATTCCAAGAACAATAACGACCTCTATGTAAAAATACGTCATCATAAGATACTTACAGTGGTTAGTTATCTCTGGAACTTAACGTCATTAAATATTTGTTTTATTTCTATCCAGAAACTTGTGTCTTGTACTTTTAATGGTATTTATTTATGTAAGGATCTCCAACAGAGAACACACCATACATTCATAAACACTTGTGCGTTCTTCTCCAATTATGGGGTACCACAGCTTGCATGAAGATTACTTTACATAAGCAGTGAATTTGATAATAGTAACACATAATTTTTAGGGAATTTCAAGTTTTTTGTTAGGAAATCGCGATGCTAAATTAAATTAAAAACAAAAGACAAATGAGAATTAGTAATAAAATTACAAAAAGCTATTGAGCTACGAAAATCGGTACAAGAAACAGGAAGTCTATAGCAATTATTTTTTGTGTTAGC
Organism: Catoptria pinella; assembly: GCA_963556745.1. NCBI lineage: Eukaryota > Metazoa > Arthropoda > Insecta > Lepidoptera > Crambidae > Catoptria > Catoptria pinella. The sequence goes on from OY750766.1 coordinate 559,561, forward strand.
AATCTACTTAACTATGTAAAATCACAATATATCAAAATATCAATCACAGAACTCAAAGAAATTATTATTGACACAGATTATTATTATTATTATTATAATAAGGTTATCAAGCCATCAAAAATGTTTTTCGTCTTTATATACGAGTACTCACAAAATATGGAGGTAGATTGCAACAGTCTGGTCCTGAACTCCAAATTTAGCTTGTTTTCCTGTTTATACACCCACAGTGCATTGACATGTCAGTACCTTAAGTTTTGCGAAGTTTTGTTTCAGCTCCTTAGCCATATTATTGGATTACTACGGCTTGAAGACGTAATAAAAAGATAAGTTATAAGTTCAATTATAGTTTTAGAGTCCATTAGGGTTGTAAAGATATCAAACTTGTAAATCAACTCAAGCAAGGGATCAATGGTGTATTTATGGTGTATTTCCCGTTGAACGTGGCCTTAGCCATGAAATTTGGCGGACAGTAAGGTTTCACATAGGCCACGGCACAAATTCAAGATACGAGTAAGTAGGTTACTAGCTGCTAGTATAAGTTGACTATACCACAGAGTTGCCAGCGCGCTACTTTATCGTGTACAATTTGCGTTTCTTGTTATCATGGCAAAAATATGACTGAAATTAGTATTTGGGCCACAGTTTAGTTGGAAACTCTGGTTTGTTGTAAATTTTTCATGCATAAATTGAACAATTTTTTTCGCTCCGTTTCTAGAAACCACTATTCATTAAATTAAATGCCGTTTTCTCATAAAAATCTTTACTACAATATTATATTATGAGTGATTCCATTGTTTATTTATTTCTTTGTAAGGCTAAATTACTTTCAGTAAAGTAAATAACGCAGGTTATATGCATAATATTGAAAGTTCTAAAAACAAGTCGTTATTGTGTCACACTACATACACACTGAAATGTTTTTAAGACATATCACACAGCTAGAGGGAAATATTTGCTGTTGCGATAAAGTAACACAAAGGATAATGATTCAAAATGCATTCTCACATTGCGATTCGTAGTTTATTTCTATTAATAATAAACGTTTGATAAATAGCAAAAATATGTTGCTTTAATTGGCAATGGATTTACGCCATCTTTTATATGTAATTGTTCTATGGAAAATGTATATTATAAACTCTGATAACTTTTAAGTATATCTCAAAATTAAATGGGGATTTCAGACCAAGTGCCTCTGTGTAGCTACGAAATATCCATATTTTTTCGTAGCACTGCATTTTCCATATACACCGTTAATTTTTAAGTATATCTAATAATTAAATGGGGATTTCAGACCAAGTGAATGAACAACTTTTACTATGGGGCCAACAACAGAATCGCGAACAAAAAATTAGCTGTTCCATATATTAAATTAGCGTTTCCAGTAGTCGATGTTGTACTTTTCTATGGAACAGCTGTTTTTTTTTCGAGATTCCGTGGTTGGCCCCATTGTAAAAGTTTTTCATTTACGTGGTCTGAAATCCCCATTTAATTATTAGATATACTTAAAAATTAACGGTGTATATGGAAAATGCAGTGCTACGAAAAAATATGGATATTTCGTAGCTACACAGAGGCATATATTGCTACGGAAAAATGAACAGCTACGAAACTGAGCTACCTATTTGGAAAAAATAGAGTTACGGATAGGCAAAGTGCTACGTCGGTGTCTACGAGCGTTGACATACTTTAATATTGGTACGTCTGAGCCTATTTATGTTTTCCAATTAATTTATAACTGTTTTATGAACGATAGTTGACATATTTTGTAAGGACTTGGAATAAATGAGCTACTAGTAGTAAATTCCAATAAAAATATATTTAAAAACAAAAAAGAGAAAACATTAATCAGTGTGTAGAATATGCTTTAACTACTAGAGGAATTACATCAACATACGACAAATAACTAAAAATAAGTTGCGTATCTATTTAAAAATAGATTTTTATGTAAAAAAAACTATTTACAATAAATCTTTTGAGAACGTATTTAATTTTGTTACTAGATTATAAATTGTTTATTAAGAAATTGTATGTTCCCAGAAATAAGCATTAATTTGTGACACTTACATACCTACGAAATCTGTGGACTGCTGATAAGTGAAATCCAACTTTAAGTGGGATCGAATCTTAAACAGTAACTTCATCCATGAAACTATTATGGCGCATAATATTATGCTTATGAATTTATAATATTATCTAACTCCCTTACTAATAAGAGTTGACATAGCGGGATAATAGTTTACGCAGTGTTTTGTCCCTTTGTTTTTAATGTCAAACTTCAATAGTTTGACAGAGAGTATCAATTGTGTAACTATACATTTGCTATACAATCTTTATTAGTAAGAGGAGGCAACCTACAGCGAGCGCTAGAAGCTAAGTGAAATATTGTTTATAGGCTTTTACGGGAGAGGCAGTATACGGGTTTACGATGTATCTAGCGAGTAAACTTTTGAAATAAACAATTCTTGTTTGAAATAGCTTCTGAGGGCCGTAATATACAGTTTCTTAAAAGCAAAATATTATGATCTGTTCGTAATTAAATAATCATACTAACAAATCCTAATGAATATTATGCGAAAGTGAGTGTGTTTGTTTGGGGTCGGCACCCGTAGCCACTTAGGTTCGCAAATATAGAACAGTGCGCTATAGCAACTTTTGGTGCAGGTTCGCGGTGCGCGGAGGTTCGCGAACCTAAGTGAGAACTGGGGACCCACCCCTTTCACGTCTTGAGAGTTGAGAGTCCGGCGAACAGTGAGCTTGCCATACAAACGTAATACCAAAATGATTTGCAATTTGTGCATAATTAACTCTTCGTGATGTTATTCAGATTAAAACAGTATTTATCTAGGGTTCTATTATATAAAAAATACCAAACCAAATAAAAGTTAATGCAATTTACAGTTTGGAAGAAAAAAAATAATTGGTATTTATTTTGGATTTTTTATTAAATAGAACCCTAGACAAATACTGTTTTAATCCGAATTACATCACAAGAAGAGTTAATTATGCTCAAATTGCAAATCATTTTGGTATGACGTTTGTATGGGAAGCTCACTGTTTGGCGGACTCTTAACTACTCAACCGAGCATCTGGGTTTGCATACACATTGGGATCAAAGCAAAATGTCAGTAATGTGTTCCATAATTTCTAAAATGAATCACTGGAGCATTATGAATGAAATCTGGAAAACCATTAATATTCAGGTAAACAGTAGAGTAGGTCGGAAGCAGCGGCAGAGTTCAACGTAATGCACGAACGATTAGTTCCATAAGAATAGTTCCTGAGTACCCCGCGTGGTGTGTAGGGCAAGCTACAAGCAGTAGCGGGTGAATAGTAGATTATGCAATAAGGGCTTAAAGTAGTGTATTATGTCGCGGGCGCTATATGAGGGAGTTAAGGCTAGAATCCTGAGTACGAGGTGTTCAAGATCGCCCAAGACTAATACACATTTAAGCCCGCGATGCATACTCTACTTTTTATACTTTCTGCGAGGCAATTGAAACCAATGACTGTTATAAAGAAAGTACTTAAGTATTTATCATTTTTTTGTCGTCTATTCTGGTAGTGGTCAGTTCGACATTTGAATAAATCCTTTTTGATGCGCGGGTGGAAATGAATTTCGTAAAAAGATTTCATGGTTTTCTTTTTTTTAATTTGTACATAAAATAACATGCAGCCTAACTCAGAATAAAATATTATTGCACCTAAACATTTTGGAAACCAACCTCAATAAAGCACGACTACATGAGTTGCATTCCAAATTCAAATCACATTATTTCCCATGGGAAAAATGACTTACTTTAGGAAAGGTTTGCATGAATATGCCATTGACGAGGTAGTGTAAAAATAATATTATATGTAGGTACGTTACAAAAAAAATTAACAACATCACATACATTGCTCCGATCCTAAAGTAAGTAACTAAAACTAAAATGATATACTAGAAAAAATCGATTCACCCGTAGCACCTTAGACAGGACTCGGACCCGCACCCTTGGGATTCCGGCCCAATGCACTGACCAATTATGCTACTGAGATTTTTTCTTGTAAATAATTTTATTTTAATATAAAATAGCACTGTGAATGCGAAAAATCATAAATTTGATAAGTATAGATAAAGCTTTGTGTGATGGAAATCATAGACATCGGTGGTAACACGAACACCCGGTAGCCTACATCATTTTTGATATTCCGATATGAACCACATTATGAATAAAACCGCTCTGTAGTTAGACATGCCACAATAAGTTGTATTACCGTTATTGTTTTACTTCATCAAATTGTGTAATTTGATAAAGAACAATAATTAGGTCAGTTGCAATTTAAGCTCTTGACTTACGTCCAGTTGGAACGTGGGGCCGCAAATACAGCGACTTGCGAGGCAGCAAAGTAGAACACTTAATTAAGGTGCGTCCCATACCGAATGTGACGCCCTCAGAGGTTTTTATGTTTTATAAAACTTTACATGGAATTTTTAAAACCTACAGTCTAGTATTTTATGTATGTAATATAGGTTATGGATATGCCTACGTTTTACGTATATGCCTATGCATATCCATAACCTACCTAACCTAGGTAGCCTGACCCATACGAGATAAATGAAATCATCGAGAAAGAGTACTCTAAGCGTAGCTTTATAAAGTTTGTGACCTACATTGTCAATAATCTTAAACAATTTAACAAAACTTAAATCGAAAAACATAAAATACAGTGTACATAAATATAACATATAACTATAAGTACATATACTATATATACATATATGATGAATAGCAAAATGCCAGTAATATATAAACAATAATAGTAAATTAAACAAAAACTTACTGCAATAAAACTGATGGACAGTATCAAATCGCTGACATCTCACTTCCTGAAACATAAGAAAACACAATGAGAATAATACCAACAAAATATAGAATCAAATGATACTAATAAAATAAAAAAAACCTAGGTAGCCTAGGGATACCAATCTTGGACAATTTAAATGACATGTGAATTCTATAGCTAAATCAAAGATTTTTGGGTAAAACTATAACCTAACCTAATACACAGATTTTATATTTTGTGATTGTGTCGTTCGCCTCACAGCTCCTCCTGCCGCGGTGGCTGCGGCCAAACCTCAAGCACCGATCGCTAGCAGGTGTGCTGCGCTGATCGCGACTGTTCCGTGCGACGTCTCAAGGCGGGTCTTTACTTATGTTAACGATTTATCATGCTACTGGAATTATCTAAATTCTCGTAATCTTATTGTGAGCACTCGTAGATTGTATTGTGCCGTAATAGCAATATTTCTTTAAATTAGTCTTATATCTAAACTTTAGATGATATAGAAGTTTTTGACAGCATTCATTGCTTATGTTATTATCCAACGTCGTCGTGCTATCCTAATAAGCAATCAGTGAAGTGAAAATAATCAGACGTAGTTCTAATAACTTAGCATGAAAATGCTGCTCAACAAGGCCATCTTTAACCTATTTGAGGCCCTGGCCACATTTGGGGGCCCCTATGATCTTAACTTAAAATTATCTAAACATGCCGAAATCCAAATCAGAGAGCCTGATATTCGGGTCGAGTAGGATAACTATGCGCATGCAAAATCTAGTAAGCAAGTAGTATTTGTAGTCAGTAATTATTGTTTGAGTTTTCGAAATTCTTGAAATATGTTTTATATGTTTTTTTGGTAATAAGCATCCGTTATCGTTAAGCGATCTGGTAGGAACTAGGGGGCCCCTATCGATCGCGGGGCCCTGGGCACGTGCCCAGAGTGCCCAGTGGGAAAGCTGGGCCTGCTACTCAATTCCTGCTGTATTGTGGTTTCAGCGAGTTTATCTTAACGGTGACCTTTTACAGAACTTTCATTGTTCTTGTAAAACTACTCAAATTTCTGATCCTTTACAATCATGCAGTCTGAGCATTTCCTCTCTCAACTCCAGGCTTTCTTGGCTGCATATTTATTAATCCCACTGGATCGGGAACAAACCAGCCACAATCTGGAGAGGCGGCCGCCCGCAAAGTTTCAAGAAACACCCTTGAGTTGAGGGTCAAAATCATTCCGCTCAGGCCCATTCAACTCTGAGGGGTGGGAAAGGAGTCGATTATGAATTTATCGATAAACGATGGAAGAAAGTGGGCAAATAAGTATTGCGTAACGACTCGAAACAAGGCCCATGGTATAGTAATATACTACGCCAAATATTCTCTTCCAGCTGGGTCAAGTGATTGGCCTAAGAGTACGTCATCAGTTGCGATGCGTTCTCAAACTACCAATCAGGTAACAATATATCGTGACGTAGTCTTAGGCCAGAAGGAGTCTAATATTATACCATGCTGTAGCCAATGTCACCTTTGTAAAAGCGATAGTGAATTTCGCTACCGAAATTAATAATAGATGTCTGAAATAAGTTTTCATAGCATAAGCACATAAATACATAATAGTACAGTACAGAAGATTCACTCCGCAAAACTATTTAAATAAATACCGACTCTTGCTCTGACACAATAAAGTGCAATTCAGGTCGCACAGCGCTCCCTTCCCTACAATTATATTCACCTATTAGTTGCCTCTCTTTCTATCGCGTAGCTCTTATCTTCTGTGACGTATGAAAACGGTCCCTCCGGAGCCGCCGCCGGCTACTTGTAGCTTCATACCTAAAGTAGCATACGTAAAGTAAATACTTTAGTCTAGCAACCAATCTCGTTGTTAAAAATGTTGACTATTTAAGGTATTACCATTTTCAGGTTTTTTAAGCGAATTTATTTATTTAACTAATAAAAATCAACCCAATTGACTTTCTGTCACTCTTAAAGAACGCATATTCCGTCCAAGTATCGATACCTTATATTTTGTCGATAAATTAACTGCCCCGTTCAGAAGTTCATCCAGTTTCGATCGCTGAACTTTTATGAAAAATACTCCCACTCCGAGCTTTTGTTTGAGTGAATAGGAGAAATAGGCTTTCGGTAATGTAAAAAGGTTTTTTTTGAGCAGGTGCCGAGAGCAATTAAGCGGAAACTCGAGTCGATTCTTGAATCAAGATTTTATATAAACGTTTGTGCTCCACTAAATTTAAAATTTTACCGGCTTAGTACCTAATGGCGAAGTTCGTCAGTCGACTAAGTATTTGCAGATCTCTTTATATTAATTCCTTTAAGAACTTCCTTATAATTAAAAACGATTATCATGACTCATTTTAGTCCAGTTTTAGCACTTTACAACTTTTTACTTAATGAATTTCTGACGAGATTCGAACAACGTGAGAAATAGCATACTTACTTTACGGCGCTAGTGGAGGCTCGGTGCGCCCTTAATTGTGTGTGATGTTTATGAGATTAAAAAGTAATAAGTAACAAAATTTGGTCAGAAAATGATGAATGTTTTCTTTATGATGTTAGTTGGTTCGGAGTTGAAAGAAAATGCAATATTTCATTGCATGTCAGCGACGAAAATCATTTTTAATTAAGCTGGTCCAAGTTTTAAAACTTAATTTTTAAGTCTTATTCGAATTTTAATACTTGTTTGGTGAAAAAACATGAAACTGAATTTTGTAGTCAGTATTTACTTTGCACATTGTTTAGAGGACAAAATCCTCGGGTCATAGATCGGCCCATTACTACATCATGCGGCATTACATTGCTCTTTATTAAGTTTTGCATTTTTGTACTTTACATTATTATGCTGTGTCTTGCAAAAAATAAACACACGATAGCACGGTAAGTTAAACCGTTCCTGCCTTACCACAAAAGATTTTAAAACACTGTTTAATTTAGACACTGTTTAAATGTGATGCCGTCTCTTTCAAACAGTATTGTCAAAAAAGTGACAGCATCACATTTAAACAGTGTCTAAGTTAAACACTTGTTGAACAGTGTTTTAAAATCTTGTGTGGTAAGGTCATTAAACACGAAAACAGTTCTTATTACGTACCTACGGCATAAAGCCTGTACACTGGCACTGCTGTCTTTCGCAAGTAATCCTTCATAAAAAGTAATAAATTGTGTTTTAAACCAACGGTACATTTGGTTCGTTTTCATCTATAAAATATTTGACATCACAATAACTTGTACACGGAAATAGCAAAAATGAAATTCTAAAACCTCTAGCGGACTAGGTAGACACAGTTTAACGACGTAACATGCAATCTCGTTTTGAGCTGCATTCGAATTACGGTCGATTTTTCGTAGCGAATATACCTATATTACATTACCTATTGTTTTGGAGCAATCGAAGTACTATGATCGAACGTGGCGACTGAATAAACACCTTCGTCGTTTTGTCTTTATCTGCTCTTGTGCGGTATCACAAAGAAGATTATAGCGATGTCTGTGTCAGCAACGTTGTAGACAAGACAGGTTTTTTCCTTGTTTTTACAGACATAATAATGAAGTAAGCTTTTGCTTTTTAAAAATGAAATCATAATTATTATCTTTGACCATTGTTTATAAAAATTTCGACTACCTACCTTTACTATTAGAGAGAGAAAGAGAGATAAAAGAGAGAGAGAGAGAGAGATAAATTATTTATTTAAACCAAAGACCACACAAAAGGTACATATATAAAAACGAAAATAACATAAAAGGGTAGGCACACATAAAATTGAAACAAAAAAATAATATAAAAAAAGGCCTTTGGGTCAAAAAATACTAATTAGAGATATAATTATTTTGTATTCAAAACTTTTTAAAGAGTATTCAATCCGCTGTCAATAACGAGAGATCACCAGTTGCGGTTTTTTAAACCCAATCAGCCTGTTTGCATCGTCCGACGTCCACTACTAGGATCTAAGGGATCAGGCTCCAGCAAAAAACGCTCGTCCTGAGCTGATCCTAAGCAAACGTAAAAACGCCACTTTGCAAAATGGCGACTCATTAAAATTCGTCCGACACCGAATTTACATCGTTTCTGTCGCGCTGAAGGTCTTATATTTGAATAGGATAGCTGGACGACGTATTGAATAATTTAATGTGTTTTTTTAGAACTGTGTTTGTACCATTGATGAGTGATACGAAATTATATTTTGGATATAATTTTGTATGTGTGTTGTAGATAGATGTGTGCGTAATATGCGCACGAATCATAGATTTTTTTGGTTAATACAAACTTATCATACGTTATTGATTTAATATACAATCACTAATGAAAAATATAATTATGTCATAATCGTCTTGTTCTCTTTGAAACTAGAATCAGAAAACGGTCAAGAGCGAGTCTGACTCACGCACCGAGGATTCCGTACCATCATACTGAAAAAGTTTACTATTTAGAGACATCGTTTTATTTTTCCTGTAATCTTTACATAAAATGTCACATAAAATGATTTCAGATTTTTTCTATGCAAACTTCGGAGATAAAGTACGGTATTTTTTTCAAAAGTCGAAAACTATGCGGCCTAAACAAACGTTTGAGAATGTGCAAGCAGCGCTCTTTCATATTATGATACCCTATATTAGCCTTACTTCGAATTTTTAAGACCCCCTTTCAGTCCCTGCTGCAATTAATATTTTAATTTCTCTCTTATTTGCAAAATAGTTGGGCAAACGTCATCTAAACTGTTCTAAATTTCAAGTTGATAGCATTAGTAGTTCTCGAGATATTCATCTGTGACAGATAGACAGTCAGACTGAGTCGCACGATAGGGTTCCTTTTTACCATTTTGGTACGAAACCCTAAAAGTAAATGTCATAAAGGTTTGATAACGGAGAACATCAATTACAACATTTCACAAGTTTAGCTGATGCAATTAGTACTAACCGCGATCCACGTCCCGCACAAAATCAGACTCAGCATATTGATTTGGACAAAAACGAACGTTTTTGGACAACCCTTAATATTATGATAACCGCAGCATTTGAGCAAGAGAAGTTTGTAAATATCACGTTCCTTTACAGCAAAAAACAGGTGCTATTTTCGCATATTTTTCCCTGTCCCCTATCCCAATTTATTTAAAACGAAAATTAAATCTCTAAATATAAAAATAAACAAGCGAATTTGCTTTGCCCATAAAATATACTACAGGATCCAGCGTTCATTGTTCTACAAAAATATACTTCTATTGAATCTCTTCGCAATTAAAAGTTGCGCGTGGAGCGTGTGTGCTAGCTTTTACTTTATCTCTCGTTTCGTTAAGAAAGATTCCGTTAATATAATTTGTGTGGAGTGGATGTTGTTGTTACCGATTGTGAGGTTATCTAGAGTTGAATTAGTTTTCTAATGGATGTCTTAATTTTTCGGTGTTAGGTGCTTAGCGCATTTGGATTTTTATAATACGCCTATACAACATGTTACAAAAATACCCCTAATGAAACAGCTGATTTTTATTTCGTGATTTCAGAGTTGGTCCCATAGTAAAAGTTGTTTAGTTTGATGTACCATTTTCGGCATTAGAGGTATGTTTGTAACACCTTGTATACTTAATAGTATACGAAATGTTTGTAACAGAAATGCCTGCATAACATAACCTTTCTTGCACTCGGGGGTAAAAAGTTAAACGGAAGCCATGCTATAATTTTTTTTTATGGACACACCATACGGCTGCACCTCAGATTATACATGTTGACCTTGAGACCGCCTTTATGCCCTACGTAATAAAAGCTGTTTTCGCAGTTTAACTGTATGTTTAACTGTGCTGTCGTGTGTACATCCCTGCTTTAAATCCTTTATAAAAGGTTCTGGAACAGTTAGCTTACTGCCAACACTATGACAACTAGTGTCACAGTAACCATAATATCCGAACGAGTCAAGGCCGGGGGCTGATTACGTAACTCTGTTGCTAACAATTCTCGATTAGTGATCGGATATTTTCCACATTTGGATGTAAAACCTCGTTTGAAGTAGGTACTACAGAGCAACGACATTACAGGATCAGTCGGGAATCACACGCATGAACGAATATGAATCGAGTATTATTCCAGCATAATTGGAAATGGAAACAATAACATTGGTCTGCCTGGTTACATATCGATCACGGAAATATGAATTAATGTAAGGGACAAAGGTCTACTTTTCAGGAGGAGCAAAAAACAAATTTTATTTATGATAATTGCTTGTATTTTTTTCACTTTTTATTCTACTTACTTGATGCCTATAGCAAAGTTGCTTAGGTTTGAGAGCTCTATAAAGCTATGCAAGCAAAATTAAGATTATCTTTATGGATTCCGAAATAGCATGTCTCTTACATTAAAAATAAATGTAGATGCGTTCTTTACCTTAATTGCATTTAACACAAAAATACTCCGCAGTAATGTAACAGTCATATTTACAAAAATTATATTAGTATTTTTTAAAGTAAGGTACCCTTTTGGGTTTAATTATTGCTGTATCCTAACTAAATACTATAATAAAATTTTACTTTCAAAAGCAAATTGGTTAACTTGATTTAATTTAGATAAAAAAAAATTGCTATTATTGTGAATACATAAAATGATACAAAAATTGATCATTTAAAGTATTTATTTTTATTCAGCGTTAAACATAATCAGTCTCAATGTTAACAATGATGGCAGATTATAGAAAAAACATTTTTGAATGATAATCAACTGTTTATATAACTAAAAAAATAGTTTCCAAAATTTCAAGTTCAATAGATTTTTTCAAGTAATTATGGTTATTAAATTATAATTAAAAAATCAATTCTATTTGAAATTTGAGTATTATAGCAATTTAATATAAAGAACTTAAGCAAGATAATAACAATATACACACTACTAATTTATACTTAACCATATTAATTAAGAGCCGATTGTTCCAAAGTCAGGTAAAATTTAATCGTAGGGTAAAATTTATAATGTAATACGAACGATTTTTAAATGTCACGTCAAATATCAAGGCATTGAACGATGGTTAGAGCTTACTCAACGACTAAATTTTATCTGACTTAGGAAAAATTTGCCTAAAGCGAAAATACTACAACCTAATTGTTAACTGCAGCAGTTTGCATTATCAACAATCCAACGAAACATTATAAACAACATGAAAACGTTATCTACAATCCAAAAAAAGAGGAGGAAGAGAAACAGGTCGCGATGCGATTAAAAATAAGAATGAAAATCATAAAAATTTAATAAGTGGAGGAACTTATTCCCTTCTAGAGTCTTCGTCATCAAGTTTAATGATTTAATAAAACTTTGTGAAAAGGGTATTATACCTCAAACATATCAGAAGGATTACTTAAGTATTCCTTATAAAAATAAAATTAAAGACACTTTAAATAAGACTAAGACGAAGACTCTAGTAGGGAATAATTTCCTCCACTTAACCTGTTTGAGCTTTTTTTGGATATTTGATAACGTTGTTATGTTGTTTATAATGTTTCGTTGGATTGTTGATAATGCAAACTGCTGCAGTTAACAATTAGGTTGTAGTATTTTCGCTTTAGGCAAATTTTACCTAAGTCAGATAAAATTTAGTCGTTGAGTAAGCTCTAACCATCGTTAAATGCCTTGATAATTGACGTGACATATTTAACAATCGTTTGTATTACATTATAAAGTTTACTCTACGATTAAATTTTACCTGACCTTGCAACAATCGGCCCTTAATTAATACGGTTAAGTATAAATTAATAGTGTGAACATCGTTATTATCTTACTGAGTTCTTTATATTAAATTGCTATAATACTAAAATTTCAAATTGAATTGTTTTTTTAATTATAATTTAATAACCATAATTACTTTAAAAAATCTATTGAACTTGAAATATTGGAATATATTTTTTTGGTTATATAAACAGTTGATTATCATTCAAAAATGATTTTTCCTATAATGTGCCATCATTGTTAATATTGAGACTAATTATTGTTAAACGCAGAATAAAAATAAAAACTTTTAATGATTAATTGCTTTTGAAAGTACAATTTTATTATAGTATTTAATTAAGATACAGCAATAACTAGTACTAAACCAGTTACTTCTAAAATTACTAATATTATTTTTATTAAGGTATACAACGCATTTAAATTTATTTTTTATATAAGAGACATGCTATTTTGAAATCCATAAAGATAATCTTAGTTTTGCTTGCATAGCTTTATAGAGCTCTTAAACCTAAGCAACTTTGCTATAGGCATCAAATTAGTAGAATAAAAAGTTAAAAAAATACAAGCAATTGTTATAAATAAAATTTGTTTTTTGCTCCTCCTGAAAAGTAGACCTTTGTCCCTTACATTAATTTATATTTCCATAATCGATTAATGTTTACCTACGATACACGAAGCATGCAGCGGGCGGAGCAGGCGGGGACGGGCTCTAGTTTTCTGTTTTGCTCTCTACTAGTTATATTGTAGTATTAGAAAAATAAAATGAATTCATATTCTATTAAAGTAATGTAAGAAACACGTAAATTATTACACACGCTGGCATATTAATGTAAGGGACATCATTGCCAAATACATAAATCATAAAGTAACGTAAGGCTGATTAGGTTTAGAAAAACGAAAACGTGGTTAGGGTAAAGGCCATATATAACTTTTTATGAGACATACCTTAAAACTAAAAATGACATTTTGTACAAGTGTATGATACGTCAAAATTTGTCGTAAAGATTTGTTTAGGACCTCTCAAAATGTGTACTGTAAGGGACAAAAAAATGTTTTTTTTTCAAGATATCAACATTTCAAGTATACCATTCGATGGAGCGTAAAATTCCGAATCCAACGGTGTATATAACTCATTTTCGGTATATTGTCCCTTACATTAATTCATATTTCCGTGATCGATATGTTGTTTATTGCCTTTGAAAACATTATTTTACTGATTCGATTTGTAAATATGTTTTTATATTATACTAATATTATAAATGCGAAAGTCCGTTTGTTTGTTACGTCTTCATGTATTAACTACTGAACCGATCATCATGAAATTTTGCATACTCGTTGTCAGGAGTACAGAGAAGGACATAGGGTACCTATCATCCCAAAAAAATCATTGTTTTCGAGGGATAACAAAAAAAACTTTCCAAGCAGACAAAGTCGCGGGCGGTCGCTAGTTAAAATATAAAAATAAAATTTATCATAACATTTAGTTTTGTGTTGTTGGAATCAATAAGTGTTGCCATCGTTCCTAGTTTTTCACTCCGTTAGGTATTCGAAAATTCTGAGTATAATTACGTAGATTGACAAAACGGCGTATTATATCAGGGTGTTAGTTATTTGGTGCCATTAGCAGGATTTCAACCTTATGCTTTTGGGTAAGGTCTTAAGTTCGAAACTTAGTAGCGGTCATGGCAATTTTCCTTTATTAAATAATTATGGCACCTTCACCGTTTAATTACATTATATTTCATTTGTTATTACTTTCTTGACTCAAATTAACGCCACAACGTCTGCATCCGAACTCGCAAGAAACTTCACAATTATTTTGTACGAGTTTCATTTCAAAAGAATCTCGGAAACAGATAACTTGTGACTCTTGACTTTGGAACAATGGAATGAAATAATTCCGCTTTCTGTGGAAAAACTTGAGAGAAACAAAATGAAATTAAAACTATGTTAACTAACGACGGAGCACCGCAAACATCGACGTGCCAGGGCTGTCGCTGTGATGTTGGACCAATAATATTGACGAAATTATTAAAATTCCATTCCTTTATGTTTTTCTACGTTTTATTTATTGCATAGCCAATTAAAAAAAACTTCCCCTCTTATTTCCCGCGTTTGAACGTAATTAACATATTGTAAACGCAATGTATGTAATATAATGTGTGTATACAGGGTCATTTGTAATTCATTTAAAACCTCTCGTGGGGTTGATCAGACCATCAAACTGAACAACTTTCATTATGGGACCAACCTTAAAATCAAATTGTACAAAAGTACAATGCCTACTCCATCGAAATGTATGAAACAGCTGTTTTTTTTTTCGCGATTTCAAGGTTGGGCCTCTAATGAAAGTTGTTCAGTTTGATGGTCTGATCAACCCCACGAGAGGTTTTAAATGAATTACAAATGACCCTGTATAATGTAATGGTATAAAGTGTAATGTTCCTTTATTATACTATACTGTAATATTCAACACAATGTGAATCATTGTTCAGAATAAATTGATTGATTGATTGATGTTAAAACAAACTTATTATTTTCGCAAGTAGTACATAATTTCAAAAATTATGTAATACGTATAGTGACGTAATATAATACTTATAGTGACAAAAATATCGTTAAAAATCATGCCGAGGATTAAAAAATACAAAGTATTAAAAAAAATGTGATTGAAATACCACAGGAGAAAGAGTATTTTCTATGAATTATGCTATAGTACAGTCAGTGGCACGTCAGACTATACATGTTGACCTTGAGACCGTCTTTATGCCCTACGTAATAAAAGCTGTTTTCGTAATTCAACTGTTTAACTTACCGTGCTGTTGTGCGTACCTCAATGGTTCCAATCACCCAGGATAAGGAAGTGATTAATCAATGACACGGCGCGGGCGGGTAGACTTAGCGCCACATCTTACAGAGATTAACGCGCCTTCCGAACCTTATCAAAACTATACTAGTAAGTACAGTCGCCGTCAGATATATTGTAGCAGACGAGGTCACCAAATTCTTATTAACAGCTTAAAATGACAATAAGTTCCATACACTACAAGTTACCAATGATATCTGATTCTTGACTACTTCATTAATATCTGAGCAGATGCATGTCAATAAATTATACACACAACTAACACAACACACAAAAACCAAACAAATAGTTGGGTGTATAGAAAATACACATGCATCTGATCAGATATTAATCCTTACTAATATAATAAATGCGAAAGTCCGTTTGTTTGTTTGTTTGTTACGCCTTCACGTCTTAACTACTGAACCGATCACCAAGAAATTTTGCAAACATGTTGTCAGGGGTACAGAGAAAAACATAGGGTACCTTTCATTCCGAAAAAAATAATTGTTCCCGAGAGATAGCAAAAAAACTTTCCACGCAGACGAAGTCGCGGGCGGTCGCTAGTGAAGTAATAAATGTTAAGTTATCATTGGTAACTTGTAGTGTATGGAACTTAATGACATTTTAAACTGTTCAAAAGTATTTGGTCACCTTGTCTGTTGCAATATATCTGACGGCGACTCGGTACCCCACGTGCTTTATCACTTTGCAGAAAAATTCGTGTGCGCGCGTATCGCTCCTGCATAACGTCTATTAGTGGCAGCGCGGCGTGCAAGGGATTTGAGCCTTAAGAGTGGTAAAGCGTAAGTATTGTCGATAGCACTTATAAATATATTAAACTACGACACACACTAAAATCTATAGATTTGAAAAGAAATGGACGATAATTGATTTCCCAATGAAAAGTGTTTTCTGATTTACTATCGGGTATTTTAATGGATTAGGGATATATGGAAAAGAAGTTAAATTAAACTATCCCAAATTCAATCTATTATAGCTAGGTATACGTTCGACAGCAAACATAAGTGGTGTTATTCTATGCTATGCAATTTCATGTAAAGGGGTATGAGTAAAAAGTGGGTCATTTTTTTTTTGCGATGTCGCTTCCAAAAAGCTCTTTCATCTCAAAGACCTTATCGAAAAAACCAAAAAATTATTCTACAGCGTAAGTCTATCATGGGCAGTTTTATAAATATTTTAGTTTAAAAAATTAAATTCGGGTCATTTTTTTTTGCGCTGTCGCTTCCAAAAAACCATTTCATCGCAAAGATCACATCCAGATAAGCCAAAAACTATTCAACAGCGTAACTCTAGCATGGGCAGTTTTTGAGATATTTAAGTTTAAAAAATAATATGTGAGTCATTTTCTTTTTTTGGCGTTGTCGCTTTCAAAAAACTATTTCATCGCAGAGATCTCATCTAAATAAGTAAAAAACTATTAGACAGCGTAAGTCTATCATGGGCAGTTTTTTTAATATTTGAGTTAAAAAAATAAAATGTTGGTTATTTTCTTTCTTTGGTGTTGTCGCTTCCAAAAAACTATTTCATCGCAAAGATCTCATCCAAAGGGGCAAAAAATTATTTGGCAGCGTAAGTCTATCATGGGCAGTTTTTTTAATATTTGAGTTAAAAAAATAAAATGTTGGTTATTTTCTTTCTTTGGTGTTGTCGCTTCCAAAAAACTATTTCATCGCAAAGATCTCATCCAAAGGGGCAAAAAATTATTTGGCAGCGTAAGTCTATCATGGGCAGTTTTTGAGATATTTAAGTTTAAAAATTAATATGTGGGTTATTTTCTTTTTTTGGCGTTGTCACTTCCAAAAAACTATTTCATCGCAGAGATCTCATCTAAATAAGTAAAAAACTATTAGACAGCGTAAGTCTATCATGGGCAGTTTTTAAAATATTTGAGTTAAAAAAATAAAATGTTGGTTATTTTCTTTCTTTGGTGTTGTCGCTTCCAAAAAACTATTTCATCGCAAAGATCTCATCCAAAGGGGCAAAAAATTATTTGGCAGCGTAAGTCTATCATGGGCAGTTTTTGAGATATTTAAGTTTAAAAATTAATATGTGGGTTATTTTCTTTTTTTGGCGTTGTCACTTCCAAAAAACTATTTCATCGCAGAGATCTCATCTAAATAAGTAAAAAACTATTAGACAGCGTAAGTCTATCATGGGCAGTTTTTTAAATATTTGAGTTAAAAAAATAAAATGTTGGTTATTTTCTTTTTTTGGTGTTGTCGCTTCCAAAAAACCATTTCATCGCAAGTATCTCATCCAAATAAGCAAAAAATTATTCTGCAGCGTAAGTCTATCATGGGCAATTTTTGAGATATTTAAGTTTAAAAAATAATATGTGGGTCATTTTCATTTTTTTGCCGTTGTCACTTCCAAAAAATTATTTCATCGCGAAGATCTCATCCGAATCAGCAAAAAACTATTTAGCAGCGTAAGTCTATCATGGGCAGTTTTTGAGATATTTAAGTTAAAAAAATAATATGTGGGTTATTTTCTTTTTTTGCGTTGTCGCTTCCAAAAAACTATTTCATCGCAAAGATCTTATCCAAATAAGTAAAAAACTATAGGCAGTGTAAGTCTATCATGGGCAGTTTTTGAGATATTTAAGTTTAAAAAATAATATGTAGGTATTTTATCATTTATCTCAAAAACTGGAATATACACCCAATATTGGAAAGTAGAGTAAAACTACTAAAACATATCAAGAGTCATATTTAATTAATTATTTTTTTGCTCATTTGGATGAGATCTTTGCGATGAAATAGTTTTTTGTAAGCGAGAACGCCAAAAAAAGAAAATAACTCACATATAATTTTTTTAACTTAAATATCTCAAAAACTGCTCATGATAGACTTACGCTGCCTATAGTTTTTTACTAATTTGGATGAGATCTTTGCAATGAAATAGTTTTTTGGAAGCGACAAAGCCAAAAAAAGAAAATAACCCACATATTATTTTTTAAACTTAAATATCTCAAAAACTGCCCATGATAGACTTACGCTGCAGAATATTTTTTTGCTTATTTGGATGAGATCTTTGCGATGAAATAGTTTTTTGGAAGCGACAACGCCAAAGAAAGAAAATAACCCACATATTATTTTTTTAACTTAAATATCTCAAAAACTGCCCATGATAGACTTACGCTGCAGAATATTTTGGAAGCGACAACGCCAAAAAAAGAAAATAACCCATATATTATTTTTTAAACTTAAATATCTCAAAAACTGCCCACGCTAGATTTACGCTGCCTAATAGTTTTTTACTTATTTGGATGAGATCTTTGCGATGAAATAGTTTTTTGGAAGCGACAACGACAAAAAAAGAAAATAACCCACATATAATTTTTTAAACTTAAATATCTCAAAAACTGCCCATGGATAGACTTACGCTGTAAAATAGTTTGTTGCTTATTTGGATGAGATCTTTGCGATTAAATAGTTTTTTGGAAGCGACAACGCCAAAAAAAGAAAATAACTCATATATTATTTTTTAAACTTATACAAGGTGTTACAAAAATACCCCTAATGCCGAATATGGTATGTAGGGACCATCAAACTGATCAACTTTTATTATGGGACCAACTCTGAAATCGCGAAAAAAAAATCAGCTGTTTCATACAAAAATTAAAATCGAAAATATCAAAATGTATGAAACAGCCGATTTTTTTTTCGCGATTTCAGAGTTGGTCCCATAGTAAAAGTTGTTCAGTTTGATGGTCCCTATATACCATATTCGGCATTAGGGGTATTTTTGTAACACCTTGTATATCTCAAAAACAGCCCACGCTAGATTTACGCTGCCTAATAGTTTTTTACTTATTTGGATGAGATCTTTGCGATGAAATAGTTTTTTGGAAGCGACAACGACAAAAAAAGAAAATAACCCACATATAATTTTTTTAACTTAAATATCTCAAAAACTGCCCTTGATAGACTTACGCTGCCTAATAGTTTGTTGCTTATTTGGATGAGATCTTTGCGATGAAATGGTTTTTTGGAAGCGACAACGCCAAAGAAAGAAAATGACCCACATATTATTTTTTAAACTTAAATATCTCAAAAACTGCCCATGGATAGATTTACGCTGTTAAATAGTTTTTTGCTTATTTGGATGAGATCTTCGCGACGAAATAGTTTTTTGGAAGCGACAACGCCAAAAAATTAAAATGACCCACATATTATATTTTAAACTTAAATATCTCAAAAACTGCCCATGATAGATTTACGCTGCCGAATTTTTTTTTTTTGCTTATTTGGATGAGATCTTTGCGATGAAATAGTTTTTTGGAAGCGACAACGCCAAAGAAAGAAAATAACCCACATATTATTTTTTTAACTTAAATATCTCAAAAACTGCCCATGATAGACTTACGCTGCAGAATATTTTTTTGCTTATTTGGATGAGATCTTTGCGATGAAATAGTTTTTTGGAAGCGACAACGCCAAAGAAAGAAAATAACCCACATATTATTTTTTTAACTTAAATATCTCAAAAACTGTCCATGATAGACTTACGCTGCAGAATATTTTTTTGCTTATTTGGATGAGATCTTTGCGATTAAATAGTTTTTTGGAAGCGACAACGCCAAAAAAAGAAAATAACTCATATATTATTTTTTAAACTTATATATCTCAAAAACAGCCCACGCTAGATTTACGCTGCCTAATAGTTTTTTACTTATTTGGATGAGATCTTTGCGATGAAATAGTTTTTTGGAAGCGACAACGACAAAAAAAGAAAATAACCCACATATAATTTTTTTAACTTAAATATCTCAAAAACTGCCCTTGATAGACTTACGCTGCCTAATAGTTTGTTGCTTATTTGGATGAGATCTTTGCGATGAAATGGTTTTTTGGAAGCGACAACGCCAAAGAAAGAAAATGACCTACATATTTTTTTTTTAACTTTAATATCTCAAAAACTGCCCATGATAGACTTACGCTGTCTAATAGTTTTTTGCTTATTGGGATGAGATCTTTGCGATGAAATAGGTTTTTGGAAGCGACAACGCCAATAAAAGAAAATAACACACATATTAATTTTTAAACTTAAATATCTCAAAAACTGCTCATGTTAGACTTACGTTGCTTAATAGTTTTTTGCTTATTTGGATGAGATCTATGCGTTGAAATGGTTTTTTGGTAGCGACATCGCAAAAAAAAATTAACCAAATATTTTTTTAAACTTAAATATCTCATAAACTGCCCATACTAGACTAATGCTGTTCAATAATTTTTTGCTTATTGGGATAAGATCTTTTCGATGAAACGGTTTTTTGGAAGCGATATCGAAAAAAAAATTGACCCACCTCTTCTTATAAAATTACTCATACCCCTTTTCGAGTCATCGAGTTTCTGGCAGATAATTACAGAGACACTAGGCGCAAAATCGAATATATTCCAAAGAGTTGAATCAACTTACGTCGACGTTACAACTTATGTCAAATTGCGAAAAATATATCAACTGTCACATATATTTGGGTCAGGTTTGATTACTTTGTATAATACTAAAGTTTATCAGAGTTGTCAGCCCTACTGGCTGCCTGAAATATCACGGCAACCTGGACAATGTTTGTGTAAATTATGTTCAGTGACGTGGGCAGTAGCTTTTTTAATTATTTCCTCGCCACACCCGCTCTAACGTTTGAAAAAATGTTGCAAGTTTTTAAAATTTCGACTGTGGCTGTGAGAGACGGCTACGTTTCTTAAACATATTAGAAATTCCTTTAATTTCAGAAATTTGTTCTTAGATGAATATTTTTTTATATTGCTATCAAATGATGCAATAGGAGCAGTCCTTGTACTCTGTTTCAAATATCGGAATTGTTTGAAGTTATTCAGAATTAAAACAAATATTATTTTATTGTTCTTTTTTGTAATGTTTAGGTATATAATTAGTTGAAAATAAATAACAACTTTAGAAGATCCAAAAGAAATTAAAATTATTAGCCTCAAAACATAAAAGCTTATTTTGAATTCCTCCAAAATAATAAAAAATATCCAAAACAGAAAACACGCATTGTAAATACACTGTTATTTATATCAAAAAATAGAAAAACAATAATAAAAACCCTCCAAGGGGTCTAAAGTAGTACATATTCATATGTAACTTTGAGAAAGTCAAGAAATAAGTTACTTTTCTACAAAGATAAGCAAAAAATCTAAATAATATTAGAAAAAATACTAGAAAAAATCGACTCACCCATAGCACCTCAGACGGGACTCGAACCCGCACCCTTGGGATTCCGGCCCAATGCACTGCCCAATTATGCTACCGAGTCGCTAGTGGGAGCGGTGAAATTTTCTAGTACTTTTTATTTCTTAGCTGCAAGCCAGCGCAATTTCATCAATGTGAAGAAATACCCCCACATTCGAAAGAATGTATTTTTGTGCAATTTTAAGCCCGTCTTAGGCCCAACCACTTCTTCAGTAATAGTCAAAATACGTAACAAAAATCATGACGTAATTCACTAGGCTCGGCCTAATATTTCAATATTTTCTTTTTTTTTAAATTGGCTATATAGAAGACGTTATGCAAACGGTCTTCGGGCTCTACGTTGATCGTGTCATTTCAGGAAGGTACTGAGACGGTGGGGATACTAGCCTCAAAATCGTACAAAATATGACGGCCTTACCACAAAAGATTTTAAAACACGTCACTTTCAGGCAATACTATCAAAATTGACAGCATCATATTTAAACAGTGTCTAACAAAGTGTGATACTAATGGGGCCGAACTTACTTTTTGATTGTGGAACAGGCTTTTAGTACAATGCGATTAAATTGACAATAGACAGTGATCTGCGGCAACTTCAGAGCGCTTGCGGTACAAAACGATGTATTTTAATCTGTAAATTATTTTCTTTGCCATACATTCTCGAGTGAAGTTGCAGTGGATCACTGTTTATTGTCCATTTAATCACATTGTACACAATAGTACCTGCATATTGTGACTCGAGTTTGTGCAGTCTTGTTATATGCGTGTTGCTAGATGTGAATCCAGTTTTTTATTTATTTCCTTCCTATTTTCATAGTGGCGTGTAATAAATACTTACTTAGTACTTACATTAAAATACAGCCACATTGCAAATACTTTAGACTATACTCCTGACTTTGCTCTAAAGTAGTTCGACAAAGTTAAATCTTTTCAATTCCCGAAGACCATTAACATAAGGATTATGATATCGTGAAAATTAACATCTTTCTGTTACAGAATAATTTTGCTACCACAGACTTTCACGCAAGTTTCACCCTTAACAACTCGTAATACTGTTCATAATTGCGGAGCAATGAAAGGTGTAGTAGACAAGTCTTAAACAAGAGCTTATGTAGAATTTAACTAAAGTCATTAGGTACCTAGGTCTTAGAGCAGTTATTAGATTACTTTAATTCTTGCGGTTACAGTTCAAAGTTGTTTGACAATTTCCTTTGTCTGGAGTACTAAAAGTATGAGGTTTTGGTGTTGTAACAAACTATTTTGATGGGTCTATATAGGTATATTGTTTTACATAGGAATTATAATTATGAGTAACAAAAATTTTATCATATTGTTCACCAAAAAAAGTGAATGCTCACCAAATCATAGAAAATGAATAACATTAATTAATGCACATTCTGCAAAATGGTGCTTAGGTTAAGAGGAAACGCCACGGTCGAGACTTTTTTTAATCAAAAAATAAAGAAATGCTTTGGCTGTGTTCCTATGTTTTGCTTCTTTATATAATCTCGTCAAATTTTATTGCTGGATTATTAAATTTTAGATTTTTCGCATTCATAATGCTATTTTTATATTAAGATAAATAATATTAGAAAAAATACTAGAAAAAATCGACCCCACTAGCGACTCGGTAGCATAATTGGTCAGTGCATTGCGCCGGAATTCGTGCGGATCCGAGTCCCGTCTGAGGTGCTACGGGTGAGTTGATTTTTTCTAATATTATTTATCTTTATTGCTGGATGTCTAAACAATGGCATTTTTTTTTTGGTTTTTGGAGATTTATATCTCTTTTAATAATTAATATATGAAAAAAAGCCACCATAGGAACACTGACAAATCCTTTCTTTAAATTTGAATGAAAAAAGTATTTGAATCGGTTTAGTTTAGGGGACTACGAAACGTTGATTTTGACAACTTTCAATAGGATTTGTTATTTCTCTCGACCTTGATGCTTCCTCTTAAGTACGTTACAGTTAGTTAAAATTATTTTTTGATTGCTCAAAATTATCTATCAGTTCTAATCTAAGAAGTACCTACTATTGGATTGAAAAGAAAATAATATTTGTCATATAAATGGTACGCAATGTGACGACATCGTAACTTTAACATTAGATTCATAAATTAAATAAAAATCGCTGGAACATAGAATCGTAAATTTTTTATCGTCACGTTTCATGAAGTAAATATTTCAAACAAATATTTTTCTATACGCGGGTAGAAAATATGTTGTTCAGTTTCATCTTGTTATTTGAACTTTTATAGTCCTTGCTCAAATAATCTTAAAAGTGCACCGAACAACTCGCTTTTGCTGACACATCAAACTAATATTTTATGGTTTTCGGAAATAAAGAGCATTCATTCATTTAGCAGTAGATTTGCTATTTGAAGTTTAAAAATAACACGTCACTGCTTTAACTCAAACCTGCATTTTTCTGCATAGTTGGGAAAACTCAAAGTTATTAATTTTTTTGTCTACTGGGACTGGATACGGTAATTAGATTTTGACTTGTGTCTTAATACTGATTTGGTTTTACCAATATAATTAATTTCACCGAAGTAGTTGGCATATCAAGTATATCAATTTGAGGAAATCACAAATCGTATAGGTATGTATTTCGAGTTTCATAAACTGCAGTAAAGTATATTTTGTTCTTAGACTTTCGCTTCGCAGTCGCATCGTATTTTTGCTCTAGCGAATGCGTGTCTACCGAGTGGTGGAAAGAGATAAAGCTACGTAAAAAACTATACTGCTTTAGCTAGAAAACTATAGCAGTTGATACTGTGGAGACCTTTGTTAGGTCTCTTTATTAAATTAAACAGAAGATAGGATAAAACCTAATTTATTGTATTCCACTTTATCTTTTATAATATTCCCTATTGAACTCGCATGACCTGGCTCAATGCCCGTCCAAATCAGACTCTGTCAAAAACTACATTGCAAGCCTTCTTTCTTAATTTACTTTTCAAATAATCATATCTATTCTAAAAAGGCTTACCTACTTACAGAGTAAACATTCATTATCAGCTAATCACAGCCTACAAATTAAGTATCCTTACAATACTTATGCACCTAATTTGAGTAACTTCGCGCGAACGATGACCGCAATGGAAGATAACTCACTGACGACACTGGGTGTCGTCCGCTCGGGGAGAGGGGATCGAGCGAAAGTCTGAGTGAGGTATGAAATTCTTAATTTATTATAAATTTCTAATATATTAGTACAAAAATTTACTAACTCATATTTAAAGCATTTTGTATTTTACTTAGCCTTGGATCTTTGTTGTCTCCAATAAATGAATTTGAATTTAAATAACTATTGAATCCCAATATAGTTTATCCCTTAATATCAGCGTGCTAAACTCATCTTTTATACTTACTTGTGTTTGAAAACTTCGGCGGAATACTTGGGAATTTCGCGCAAATCCGTCATCAAACTGTGTTTAGTCAAAGCCGAGGACAGGTGGAATGATCGAACTTCACTCAGCGAGACGCGAACGAATCGCTAACGATGTTTCAGTAGGGTTGTCAACGGACAATCAAATCGGTTTTTGTGGCAAATTACTTTGATTAGATAAATAGTTTGTTGTTACAAAAGTTTTAATTTATTTTAGGTTAAATTTATTTGTTTCTGTAGACATTGTTTTTGCTGGTATATCGAGAAATACGAAATAAAAAAGAAGGTTACAATTCTATGGAAAATTTAGATTTAACAGTGAATTTGGAGAAAAGTGCTAAATCTTATTCGTCTTGCAGAATTCTCATTCGAAACAAGAATTTGTTGGTTTGACTGGTTAATTAGATCTCTCTATACAACTTTTAAACTAAACTAAAATATTGCTAACTTCCGATAACATAAGAATTCGTTAGGTCTTTATTTGAACTAGACAACCCTAATCTTGGGACCGATTTTCAGAAATGGCTAACTTCAATTTTCTATTGTTTTTCACAAACAAAAGCTTTAGTTATGGTGGGACGTAAACACGAAGAAAAAGGAAAAATATTTTTTCCTGCGCCACCTACTTCTATCTCTGCATGAAGTTTTGTTTCACTTGATTTATCGTAGTGACAGATTTTTAAAAGAAACATAATTCAAATGTGTATGATCTTTTTACTGCTATTTTTGGCCATAAGGAGTTACTCAACTACTTGGTAATACGATTAGGCCATTGAAATAATCCTTAGGTCATATCTTCAAATATGGAAATGAATGGTGCGTGTTTATTTTTATATGAAGCAGAAATAAAATATCGCCATAATAACAATATGTAAACCCTGTAAATGTTATTAGTTTTAATAATGTGACTAAAGTTTCTTTTTCTTTTTGTAACAACAAGGTAACAACACAAAGTTTATTTTGTAGAAGTTTTACAAAAGGAGCTATAAATATGTTTTAATATAGTGTATATAAAGTTTTCATTGATAAAAAATTATAATGTTTTCAACAATCATGATTTTTTTTATTGTTTTGATTAAATAGTGATAATAAAATTGTCTAGTTGTTTTGTTAAGCAAAAGATGATTACTTAGAAAAGTTACTTGCTATAATCGAAGCTGGGGTTCCACAAGTATAAGTATAATAAGTTTAATACCAAATAATATACTAGAAAAAATATGACTCGCACCAGATCATGTTTTCGGACGGGAGTCGAACCGGGTTGAGCGCGGGTCGTGTGTTATCGTCTGAATGCAACAACCCGCGCTCAACCCGAACTCAACTCAAGCCACTAGTGGCTCGGTAGCTCAGCAGTCAGAGCATTGGACCGGATATTCAAAGGTCGCAGGTTCGATATCAAACTTGATAGTAAAGTTGCGTTCAGACGATAACACACAACCCGCGCTCAACCAGAACTCAACTCAACCGCAGCCCATTCCTTAAAATGCATCGCTTACAATTTTGAGTCTTATCACTTTTGACACATTAATAGGGCGCGGGCTGCATTTGCGTTGACTTTGAGGTGAGTTAGGCCGTGTTCAGATGACACGCGCCGATGACGCACAGGACCAAACACACGCGTTGTGCTTGCCTTACACCCGCGCTCGCCACGCGCAAAATCAGCGCACGCCTCGCGCCCACTTATACTACTAGTCAGTAGACTACTGCTTTCAGTACACACTAGCCATAGCGCGGGCGCAAGGCGTATGTGGGGTGGGTGCAGCGCGTGTGCGGGGCGTGCGCGGGGCAAGCGGGTGCATGGCGGGCGCATGGCGTATGCGGGTGGACTTTGATAAATGCAATTTGAGATCTATCGATGTGTCATAAGACTCAAATTATATAAAATGAATTTCAAAGCGAGTTAGACGCGGATTCTGACGCTCGTAGCGTGCGCTTAGCGGGCGCGTGTCGTCTGAACGCGGCCTTCGGGTTGAGTTTGAGTTGAGTAAATATCATGATCTCTCGAGGAAAAGTTACTCTTAGCATTTACAATACGAAATTTTAAGTCGTGTTGGTAATGTGTCAAGGTGGTCATAAATCATAAAAATAGCTATACTGCAGCGCTCGCCGGATATAAATCGGCGGAATTCCTTCGAGCTCGCCGCCCGCGGTTGCACTGCAGCATTACTCAGACACTTCGCATTTTGCTCTAATAAATGGCCCTCACTCCGAACTAATTGTGTGGTAGTGGGCAATCATGATTAGTTTGGAGTACGACTAATGTTTGGGAACCGCTGCATTCTCAAGATGCACCAGATTTGCGCAAGTTTTGGAGTTCAAAATTTGACGCTGAAATGCAGTATGTGGTTTACTGTTTCACTAAACAATGAAGAAACAGTTTAAACTTAGTAACTTTATAAAGTCAAGCGTTTTTGTATAACTTTATTTCAAACCAAGTAAGTATAATACGTGTCCAGAATAAACTTTGCCTTTTTCAATCACGTTAATTTAGTAGAGAGCTCCCAAATTATTAAAAATTTAAGCCTGATTCTAAGACAAATATTTTACGGAAAGAACTAATGACCAATTCTAGCGATTGCTGGACATCGCAAGATCTACAAAATATCTTGAAAAACAGAACCAAAGTTCATACCCAATATCAATACACTTACCTCCACTTACAACGAAAGACAAGATGACAAAACGCCAGTGCAGTTAGGACGCAGGCCACGTCGCTACCTTAGATATCTCGCTTTATTTCTCAACTTTATGGCGTTGTACCGCCCTAGCGCAGTCAGCATACGTGCAAAAACATACAGATATTTTACAAAATTCACAAGTCTGCTATTTTGTGGAAGTTATTGGGGCATTGACGCAGTGTATTTTGATTAAAACCTTTTTAGATAAACAGTTGGGAACAATTTTTGAATTTGGAATAGTTTGTTTCTTTGAATCTTCTTCTTCTTCTTTTAACCGCCTCTGTGGTCTAGTGGTTCGCCCACCCGTGTAAGACGCAGGGGTCCCGGGTTCGATTCCCAGGAGGGGGGTACATTTGTACTCGGTTTGGTTGGTGGTAGGGCTTATTTCAAGTCCGCCTAGCTAGCTACTAGCCATCTTCTCTAAGTCTAACGCCATAACAGCAATTAAAAAGAAATTGTTGTGTTTCGGCAGTTAGAGGTGAGATAACCAGTTCCTCAGTGGAGAGGATTCCGGGTGTAGTGCGCTTCTACCTTCAGCCTTATCGTCACTTAACATCAGTGAAGGCCAAGCGCTAACTCGTTGTGAATGAATACAAAATAAAAAGGATACGGTTTGGAAAATCTTGTTATTATGGGAAACCTTGTATGATCTTATCCGAGATCACAGACGACAATAATTAATTGTAAATGTTTAATGTTAAAATAATAATTAATAAATTAAAGGCTAATAGTGGTACATAGCTTAGTATAACAGTTAAAGCTTTAAATGTTTTGTTTACTATTAACGTGTCCTTTATTAACATTTTGCACGGATCAATGCACAAAATTTAATTACAAATATGAATGTTACCTTTAAACAGAGTACAGGACAAAAGATTGAACATGTGTTGGTCACAACTGCGGGTGTTTATCAAAACTGAATGAACATGGACACTCAAATTGAATGAACGGGACTGTTAACAGTATTATTAACTTTATTATGGTATCGAAAGTGATTTTGAAATAAAAATAAATAAATAAGTATTTGACAACATCACATACATTGCTCCGATTCCAAAGTAAGTAGCTAAAGCACTTGTGTTATGGAAATCAGAGACAACGGTGGTATCACAAACACCCAGACCTGAGCCAATATAGAAAAGTTCGTTTTTCTAAATTGACGCAACCGGGGATCGTACCCGGGACCTCAGAGATGGCGACACCATAAAAACAAAGCCACTCGACCACGGAGGTCGTCATCAAAATGGTTCACTGAGCATGACTTTTATTGCTATTGCTATTTGTTAAGTTAATTAGAGGTAACCGATTCTGTATACCTCCTCCATGACGATATAATTATATCGCGTGATCGATGCTCAACTGTCAAAATCCATTGTCTTTTGACAGTTAAACGTGATTAATTGCTCACAGAACAATGATTTTTTTGTGGTCATGCTAGGGGGCTAGTGCAGTGTTTGAAGGAGGTTCCATGTCATATCACGTAGGTTCCGAGAATTGCTCAAGTTTATGATATGGGATCCCGTCTCTTTCCAGTATCCGGACGAGACTTTGATTAGATCTAGCGATCCATCACTTCTGTAAATCTATGGTATGTTTAAATTGTGGAATATTATTGAGGTGTAATGGTGTTTTGAGGTTTTACTTCATCAGTCAAACTTTATTAGGATTGCATTAACAATTGATATAAAGTTTGTTTAAACACTAATTTTTAGAGTCGGGAGTCTTCCGGCGACTGCGCCCACTTTTTACTGGACTTACGGGCGCAGTCGCCGGATCGAATTATTTTATTAATTTTATTCCGTCAGCGGCGCCCATCGTCGGTATGCTTAAAAGATCTATTG
The DNA here is from genome assembly GCA_963556745.1 of Catoptria pinella. Taxonomy (NCBI): domain Eukaryota; kingdom Metazoa; phylum Arthropoda; class Insecta; order Lepidoptera; family Crambidae; genus Catoptria; species Catoptria pinella. The sequence goes on from OY750766.1 coordinate 589,088, forward strand.
TTTAGATCGAATTAGTACAGTTGGAATAAAAAGGCAATTGAAATAAGAGTTTTTTAAGATTAATTTATTTTCCAAAATAAATCCCAAAAGCGACCTTTGAACAATACTCCCCCTACCTTACTCCAGTTCACCTCTTAGACGAGAGGACTTTAAGTTCACACCTTAAGCACCTTAAACAAGAAGAAATCGCGTGTGTACCCGCTCGCGTACTCTATAATTATGTCAATTTATTTCTATTTGTTCTGTTTCAGATAGCCGATTATGATCCGAGGATTATATCGTTGTCGGAGCTGAAACAGCATTTAGTAGCATTATGTATTCTGTGGTAGTCATACCTCAATATGGTAAAATAATTTTACCAATTTATTTCACATTTTTGGCCACAACATTCTCTACTAATAACTTGAGAATACACTCAGTCGTATACAGTAATTATTTCTCAAATTTATTATGTTCTCACAAAACAAACTGTGGTGGTAAAATCAAGTTACTCTTCGAGATTGCTATATTTCCAGTGTGTTTCGATTCCAAAACACCGCCACATAAAACAAGAGACTGCGGTCCAGACAGGACTCGTAAAATTTATAGGAATCATAACAAACGTAACGGTTCCCCGAGGATCGGTTATGGCATGCACAGTTATTTTATCGACAGTTCAGTTTTATTCGTTCTTAGATTTTGGAGGGTTGCGGATGTCATTATTGATGCTGGTGTAGTATTTATTGGGACGGTTTTATAGATACTGGTAAGTTAGTACCTCTAAAAGAAGTGGCGGATACAGAAAAAAAAAACATAGGGGAGAGGGGCTGAGTTATGGGCGTGTAAATAAGATACTAGAAATATTTTTACATTATTATATCCTTAAAAACATTATTTAAAATGCAAAAGAAAGTTGTTTGTTTGTTACGCCTTCACGTCTTCACTGAACCAATCATCATGAAATTTTGCATATACGTTGTCAGGGCTATTATAGATCCTTATCTACATAGGGTACGTTTCACCCTTACATAGGGCACCTTTCATCCCGAAAAAAAGTACTGTTTCGGGGGGGGGGGGGATTGGGGGGGGAGGGCACCCCCCCAAATGTATCCACTGAAAAGAACGAGTATCGGTCAAGTTGCATTGCATGCTTTTTAAAGCCTCATCTTCGTTAGTAAGTATGTGTATTTCGTGCAAGTTGCATTGCATGCTTTTATAAGCCTCATTCTCTATTGTTGTTAATGTTTTTGGAATTCGTGATTAAATATTATCTCATAATATAACAAAGAACATCATTGATAAATAAATAATGTCTACATTAATATTGTTTTATGAAGTCTTCGATCATATGAAGTTTCAGTTTTATACGCTGAATATAAACAAACCAAGGTCCAATTTATGTTGCATTGGTTCAGTCATATTGTCATAGCTTTGTGATAATATATTGATGTATATCCGGTTTGATTTATGAATGTTTGCATTGGATGGATAAAAAATATTTATTTAAATTAAACATATATCCAAAACGATATCCAGAGATGGACCATATTCAAATTACAAATGTATTAGTTTAAATAGATATACTTTCATATCACAACAGTCAAATCATCTGTCAAGTAAGCTATCAGTACTTTTTGTTTGTGTAACAACCTTAGGCTATTTAAATAATTACAACATTAATGCGGGCCAAGTAGATAACAAAGATAATCATCGTGCTGAGTCGATGTGACAGATTTGACTGTTTATTAATTAAAGTGTCGACCAAGTTACTTGAAGTCTCGTAAAACGTACTCGCACGCACTATTCATACGTTGTTTTTCGTGGACCGATATAATAATTAAGTACTGGTTATAATCGCAGGCCGAATTGAATCTTGTCGCAACAATCAACAGCATAAACAATAAATAAAGTCGAAGTATTTATTCGAATAATTAAGCGCTTTTAGGATTAATATCGATGTTGCAAAATATATTTGAAAGGTAAAATCGTGAAGTTTTCAGTTACCGGGATTACAGGAACTCAAGGATCTCTTAAGTTTCACGGAAAACATTTTAATGCTTTTTTTCTCAGAATTTTTCCGTCTCGACCCTTGAGTGAGAAGTGAGAATCGTTTTTCATTTTAACAAATGGACCGTTTTTATTAGGAAACTTTTCGACGATTTCAATATTTTAATGTCTGTCGCTTATTGAATTGACGGTAAACTTTATCTGGCAGATATCGGAAGATTGTAAGATTATAGTTTTTTTTGCAACTGGCATACACAAAAATTGCCATCAGAAATAAAATATTCATTAAAATCAAATTGTGAATATTTACTTACAGTTTTTAAAACCTACTAAAAAATTATAAACTTAAATCTTCTTTTAAAAAAATATATAGCTAGCTGTTTCAGCTTAATCAATTGTCAAAATATCTGGAAAGATATTTCAATTGAATGTCGAAGTAATTCCTTACATTGATGAAATATGAAACACTGGCTTGCAGCGAGAGTGGGATATACTAGAAAAAATTCGACGATGCCACTAGTAAATCGGTAGCTCGCGGGTTCGATTCCCGTCAGAGAATATGATCTGGTGCGAGTAGAATTTTTCCTACTATTTTACAAACTAAGCAAAACTTGTAATATGGGTGCTAGACAACTGATATACTACTTATATATTTTTTTAATATATACTTGTTATACATAATAACACCCAGACACGTCACAGAAATTAAAATTATCATTTCAATTTCTGCCCGGCCAGGAATCGAACCCGGGACCTCTTGCGTGGTAGACCGGCATGTTGACCACGCACCCTCAGGTCGTCAAAATCGAAAAAATCACAAAATCGAAATTGGTCGAGCTTCACCTTTCCTGTTAAACTAGGTACCTATTGTTGATTCATTCGAACTCGCTATATGCAACGAATTAACCCTTCAACGCCCGGAAAATGAGACACAATAGATATTCCATTGTTATTCGGCCGCATGCGTCCGCTCGGGAGTTGATAAATTAAGGATAATTCACGCTACATTGTGCCGGGTCCGAGCCAAGTCTCGGCCATATAGCACGGTCAACTAATACCCCACGTGTGGAACTGTGGACTCACGCTACCGAGCGACGGAAAACGTTCGGAGACAACAAATGTATGGGATTATGCTACGGCTGAGGCTCTACGGTGTAGCGTGAGTCATCCCTTATCTTATTATAATTGCTTCTGTTCCCAACAGCTCCGTACCGGAACATCTATTTGCGTTTATCTGTTAGAGAGTAATCAAGGCTTATCATCTTAAACTACCAGTGGGCCACCGGTGCGTTAATTTCCGGCCTTATTCCGGGGCCGGTCTTAAAGTTATGATTAGTGAAACAGCTATTGATTTGTATCCGTTTGTGAAGTGAAGATACTTATTTATTACTAAGAAACAAATTAGATATGCTATGTATTAATAATTCCTATTCTGTTTGTCTGTCGATAAGAGTCTTCCTCTTCTGTTTGTCTGTCGATAAGAGTCTTCCTATTCTGTTTGACTGTCGATAAGAGTCTTCCTATTTACCTAAGGATCTTCCTTGTGGGCAAAGAAACCGTTCCTTTTTTCCTGAAATCTTGAGTAGATTGGTATTTATATGAACTCTTTTTCATTTACCACCTTCTGCAAAAGTATTTCGTAGTCATGCTCCTCCGTGGCCAGAGCACGTCAATTCATACATTCATTCATTCATTTTATTGTGGCATCAATCCATATCATCATAAGTAGATACAACTATATAGTAATAATGATTAAAATCAAAACAGTTACATTAAACAATTACAAAATCAAAACAGTCTTTACAAAAAAATTACACTAAAAAAACATTTCAAATAAAATATCAAATTAGATTAAAATTCCAAAATAATAAAATAAAATACTTAATAAAATAATAAAAAAAATGAAAACAAACAGTACGTTTTTTAAATTAAAAATAATAAAATATTTAATAGCAAACTAATTGGCACAGTAGTATAGCGCCTGGCCCAGAGATTGCGGAGGTTAAGCAACTTTTGCAAGAACCGGTCATGGGATGGGTGACTAAAAATTTATCATCTCGAGCTCCTCCATGCTTCGGAAGGCACGTTAAGCCTTTGGTACTGGCTGCATTTGCAGTCGTTAGCACCCACCAATCCGCATTGGGCCCGCGTGGTGGGTCATGGCCCATCCTCCTTATCCACCCATAAGGAAAGCCTGTGCCCCAGCAGTAGAGACATTAAAAATGGCTGATGGTCAAATAATAATTGTGAGCTGAATACGATTTCTTTCATAAAAGAAAATGACTTTGTGTTATAAGCCGATAGATAATTTATGTTGATTTAAGTAAAGTACTTACCTATAATTTTAAGGATTTAGTTTTTGGTATATTTTGTCGACCCCAATAAATATCTTTCTTGATCTATAAGGGCATTTCATTATTAATCATAAGCTTTTGAAAGCACCACTTTCAATAAAACCAAAACAAATTTTCTTTGCAAAAACTTACTCGAAAACTCGACGGCTTCATAAATCACGAATGTGTATTAAGAGTTATAAAATAATACATTGCCCATTGACGGGCGCCCGCAAAAACTCCCTAATGAGTTTAGTTCCGATTGGCATTTACAGAGTTAAAGCAAGGAACTTTCATTTCAATTTCTTAGAAAGTTTCAGATGCCTCGTGCCTCGTTCACTCTGTGTCTTTTAGTGAGGCAATTCTGTAAAGTGTTAGTGTATCCTGAATAAACAAAGTATCTAATTTCAGACTTAGTTGCTTCATCAATATTTACTAATTACTTCAACAAATTTTTTCCAAAGAAACTCCATCAATTTCATAAGTCACAATTCCCTTTAAAAATAATTACAAAAATGTTCAAAATACAGTTTACTCCTTTTATATCCATGTTTTACAAATGCAAAGGATCTTTTCGTTTCACAAGTGTGTCTTTAAAGAATGTTTTGTGCAAGTTTGACTCCCGACCGATATACAAATAATGTTATAAATGCGAAAGTCCGTTTGTTTGTTTGTTTGTTACGTCTTCATGACTTAACTACTGAACCGATCATCATGAAATTTTGCATACACGTTGTCAGGGGTACAGAGAAGAACATAAGGTTCAATATATTTTTTCATCACACAAAAAAATTGTTCCCGAGGGATAGCAAAATACTTTCCACGCAGAGATCGCTAGTATTTTGATAAAAGTAAATATGGTGCCGGCACATTTGTCTGACGTTACGTGTTTACACGTCAGATGACATGGTATTCATAGTAAAATGCATGAACTAGAAGCACACTTATAACACGTCCATATAAATACTACGTGACAACGAAAATGTGCCAGCACTTTTATTCGTAAAATGGATTTTTAGTGGTTTAATGATTAAAATATCTAAATACTAAACCCAAACCCAAATATTTAAAATCTCTAAATTCTAACGAATGCCCATTAAGACAATAATGGATCAAACATGGATTTCAGTGAGAGCGAGAGATCTAGATTATCAAGATATCCTGATCTATTCGATAACTCGGGCTTGCTGTGGGTGGATATTTATGTTCTGTTTAACATAACAAAAGTTCCCTATCTGTGATTTAAATAAAGGGGATTGAGTTATTATGAAAAAAAATAACCATTTTAAGTAAACTTTTGTTTTGATTCTTAGTAATTTTTCTCAAAAAAAACTTAGTACTACTTTCTACATAATTTTTTGGGACCGACAAATCAAGTTATTTTACAATTATTATAACAAATGGTTTTTCTTGTGACGCTTTAAACTTTCTATTCTATTTATTTAAGAGTATCCAGCAAATGTCTTTGTCAACAAGCCGCTCTCAATGTCCACGATTAGTCTAGAAAGTGAAGAGGGTGCTTTATTAAAAGAAAATAAGAAACAAGCTGTTTCTAAAATCCACAAGTGCTACTATTCCTATTTACCTTTGAATCAAAGCAATAGTGTGTGTTGTTTTTATTATTGTATGTTTTTTTTGTCCAATATTATGGGACAATGCGCCATGGCCTTGAGATAAATAACGTCCATTCAAGACCATTTTAGGTCTTCAAAATTCATAATAATTATCAAAATCGTTCCAGTAGATTGAATTAAACTTACTTGCCTATTCGCTGGCAAGTCGAGAACATTCTGAGGCAGCGCTTTGTGATTTAGAACGAACGAGCATATTGTGGAAAGCGCAGACAAATTTCACATGTGGCGTAAGAGGTCTCATTAAAGTTTTTAACTTAAACTAAGTACTTACTCTTAAAGAAACAGTTTTCTCATCCTTCATAATAATGTGCACAGCCAAGGAGTGAAATATGGAGATTGCAGCTTTAACAATTTGCTGTCTCTGTCGCATGCTATTTATAAATTATTGTCGCTCACTTTCATAAAAGCATACTGTTTAAAATAACTAGTATTGGTGTTATTAAGACATTCACAAGTGCTTGTAACAGCCTAGACTGAATAAATGGCTTTTGAATTTTATGATTAAGAATGAACATCTATATTATATATAAAAGAGAAAATCACTCACTCACTCATCACGAAATCTCAGAAACTACAAGTGCTACTAGGAGTCTCAAATTTTTCATGGGGGCTTCTTTTAGGGCGTAAGTGCTCACTAAGACGGGATTTTGCGAAATTCAACCCCTAAAGGAGTGAAAGAGGGTGGTAAAGTTTGTATGGGAAAACGCAATTCCTTAGGCCCGATTGACTTGGAATTTGGCTTAGACATTCTTTCACAAAATTAATTGAACACGTGTTTCGCATTTTATTTATATTTATCCTCTAACAGGGTTAAAAAGTGGTAGAAAGCTACTTTTGGGGTGATTGACTTCGACGTTGGAATTGAAACTTCTTAGTGCATTTGATTGATTATTTAAGAAAAATAACTATATTTTTTGTCATCTCAACGTAGTATTACATTCTCTTTGGTCATTTCCCCTGAGAGTAGGTAGAATGCGTTTCATTGAATAGCGAATATTCAATGAAATGTACTATGAACGTCATTGGTTATTTTGTATGGCAATCGCCATTTCGGGTTTTTTTTTGCTAACTTTTGACTGCTAACTTTTGATAAAGAGGTTTCATTATTCAGAATGATCATAGTAATGACAAAGGACCGAAGTGTTGCTTTCGTTTTAGTATTCAGCTGCTTTGTTATTAACTTACTAATTAAAAAGATGGTGCTGGTTCTCAAAGTGAAATTGATAATCATTAAATTGTAGGTGATACGAAGTTCACAAGGTCCACTAGTATTTATATAAATGAGCGTTACATTCGTAACTGACAACCCAGTTATAATATGAATTTGCTTCTTCTGGGCAAGACTGCTTGGCCTCTTCATAGTTAATGACGGTGGCTTCTTCTTAGTGTCATTAACTATTTCGAATGAAGCTAATTTATTAAATAAAAATATTTAAAAAAAAGTTGCTAATGAAGTGTTTTCACTAAATATGAAAAAAGTGTCAATTCACAAAAGCAAAAGACAAATCGCTAGCGATCCCACAAGCGTTGCGCCCGCGCACCAAGTAGTAATACCCGCTGTCTCCCCAGTTTGTGCCCCAAGAGTTCTTTATTATCCAATACGGGGTCTCCTTTTTTGTGTCCGGGTCGACTGTAATGGAAACATGTCATGTAAATAAAACTTACAGCTACTTCTACAGAGCAAATTTTTTGACATGTGCGATTCGGACTCGCCCACCGAGGGTTCTGTACAAATTTGTAGGTACTGAAGGAAAGACTAAGTATATTTTTTATGAATTAATTACAATTAATGTATAGTTTTCAGATTTTCCCTGTACACTTGTAGTATAAGACGATATTACTTGCCAAATTTCATAGTTCTAGGTCAACGGTTAATGTATAGGGTACTCACCCTATATTTTAATTCCCTTGAGAATATCAAACGGCCGTATATTTTTTAGGTTAACTTAGAAGTTTGATTATTTTTACAGTTTCAAGGGAGGTTTAAATTGCAACTCGATACCTCCACGCGTTCCTAAGATAATGGGTACAGACGGACAACAAAATTATCCTATAAGGGTTCCGTTTTTTCCTTAAGACGTACGGAACCCTGAAAAACATTTTTTTATTAAATGATTAAAACATCTCATTCAATATTTTTTTGGAACTCATCTGTAACATGTGAGTCTGGTCAATAACCTTTAAAAAATGTATCTTTTGTAATGGCAGAATCCAGTCACTTTATAATCCAAACAGTTAAAAAATCTTTTTACGGTACTTACTGCGGAAGTAAAAATCAAATGCAATATGCACAAATGCAAGCAAGCAATTTCAACAAGATTCATTGTCAACTAGATTTCTTGGACGCTGAGACCGAATTCGGTCGGTGTATTATTGTTATAGATAGACATCGGATTTTATGCATTTGTATATTTGCTTATGCAAATGCATATAACTCTCTTATTACGACGTTAATGCATATTTTAGCCTTTTTTCCCAATCGTGCATATTTCGTTAGTAGCGAGAGGTACGTATAGGGAGCTATTGAAGCTAGCCTCTAATTAAATCAATAGAAATATTGGAAACAATGATCGAACTCGCCAACTCCCTTCCTAATTCAATATCAGAAAAGGTTTGTAAAAAGTTAGACGCTAGTTTGCGTAAAAACCATCTTTAATTAAAATATTTTCTTATTATTTTGCATTGTGGATATTTTGGGAATCTTAAATTTTTTTAGTGCATATTTCGGCCTTTTTAATGCATTGTTGCATGCATATGAGTTTAAAATATTTCTAATAAGTGATAATATTTTTATTCAGACCGTACACATAAATCTTAATTTTTTGGGTGGCTTTACGTAATGGGTTGAGTTAGGAATACTTTTGGGATGAATAAGGAATTTAAAATGATATTATTGTTGTGGGTTGCGTAAGGAACAAAACTGGGTTGAGTAAGGAAAAAATAATAAGTGGGATGTGACGTCATGGGATGAATACGGAACAACCCATAATCCGATGTCTAGTTATAGATCATAAATACTAGTACTTACTGTATGCGCTGTAGCCCACAATCAAAACATTATGATTGAGGTAATCTGGGTCACATTCTTCATCTGTCGGCTCGTCAATACCGTTGGTGTATTTTTCCATTGATTTTGAGTTTATACCTTGAACATTGATATAAAATTGTCATATCACAAGTCATGATAAGTATATAAATGTTTACTTATCAACTTATCGTGACTTGTGATATGACAATTGTCATTACTAGTTTTTGTCACTATCTACGAATAAAATTTCTGACTTCCCTAAGTATTTGCCATATTATGAATACCAACATAGATAATTGACCGAATAATCGCGAAACGTCTCTGCTTCAGCTTGGGCAAAAATGCTTTCTTATGTCTGTTTGTTCTTCTCTACAGGTCGCATTTCACAACGGATTCTTGTGAAATTTTGTGAGTTCGTTAATTATATAGATTTTTTGTCAAGTTTTTCGAATTTTTTCGGAGAAAAGTCACCTATCTCGAAATATGTTCAAAATTAGAAGCGCCATCTAGCTTCGAAAAGATATAATAAATCCCTACCAAACAGCACTTGGTACTATATTGAAAACCTTGTGGCGACATCTATTACATTTATTATAAGAATAATAAAATGATTTAATTTTTAACAATTTGAGCTACTTTTTAACGCACAAACGTGAGGTCTACAGCTCACCGAGCCACTAGTTTGATAAACTTATTTTGAATGCGAAAGTTTTCAAATTACTTACTTTTCAGCAGTAACTAAAAGAAGTTTTTTAACTTTTTGCATTTTTTGCGTTCGGCCCTCCGTCGTCGTATCAATATGCAAAAGAATATTTACCCGCAGTTATTGGCCCATAGTGATATACGAAATCTGCTATTATTTCTTCATCCCTTTCCACTCTTCTGAAGCCAATGACAGGAATAAGACTAGCATCTTTAATTTTAGTATTCGCAACACTTTCTGTGACATTATAAAACCACGTTTGTTTGTGATCTTCGTGTTTAGCTGTTAGTCCGTCCATGGCATTTGGTCGCCATCTACACTTGTTTTTTTGACCCTCGTATTTGTAGTAATCACTTTCTCTAAGAACACCTCCAAGATTTGCCACAATATAGCTGAAAATATTTATGGTAGTTTTGTAAAATAGCAAAGGTTGAGATTATTATCAGTCATTATGGCAGTTTATGCCAGAATTTTAATAATAATAATAATAATAATAATAATAAATTTTGGACAAACAAATGATGTTATTGTTATATAAGTATACAAGGTGTTACAAAAGTACCCCTAATGCCGAATATGGTAGATAGGGACCATCATACTGAACAAATTTTACTATGGGACCAACTATGAAATCGCGAAAAAAAATCAGCTGTTTCATACATTTTGATATTTTCGTAATTAATTTTTGTATGAAACAGCTGATTTTTTTTTCGCGATTGTAAAGTTGGTCCCATAGTAAAAGTTGTTCAGTTTGATGGTCCCTATCTACCATATTCGGCATTAGGGGTACTTTTGTAACACCTTGTATATCTTGGACAAGTATTTCTCACTGTCAATTTTCATCACAACTTTTATTTCTTGTTTCACTCGTCAATGATTAATACTTAGTCAAATAAATAGAGCCTGTAATCGCAAGTTTTATCCTTGAAGCTGAAGTTCTACTAATTACCCTTATTTTTCTTAATATCTACCAATATTAGTTGTCATTCAAGTTAACATAAAAAGTGAGCTGAACTCGGAGTTAAAATCTATACTGTAGTAAGTTCATATTACGACACATGACCGTTAAAACTTGTGATTTCTAATTTATACTTACGCAAATATTGTTAATACATCTATCTCATCATTACACCCTCTATTAGGCGTGCAGTCAATGAGGAACTGTTCCGATAAGATTTCCTTTTCATTCATGTAAATTCTGAGGTGACTTTCGATGTTGGCTGTAAGTT